>JAWIIG010000058.1:0-600000 GCA_033557465.1 Ichthyophis bannanicus
TTATAGCTTTTATATAGTGTTACGACCTATTTGTCCTTTAAGAGACAAGTTCATCAGACAACGGCGCTATCAACACATCTTTCTTGTTAAAACCAAATTGGGGGCATGTTTACTAACCGGGGCACTTTTGCGGGGCGCACCTGAGCGCCCTACAATGATGCACCTAAGTGCTCTTAAATCACCCCGTACGCGTGCGGGCTGCACATTAACGGGTTCCCGCACGCGTGAATCCGAAAATGGCGCGACGTTTGCGGGTCGCACATGTGCGATCGCGCTTGGAAAGGCGAAATAGAGGGCGGAGGACTGCCCCCGTAGGGGCGGAGCGATGTGTTCCATGGGTGGAATGTGGGACGGGAGAGACTCCCCGCACAGGAGTCGTTGCCCGAATTTTCGACAGAAAAAAAATACCTCCACATGACAACACACTGGGCGTTTAGAGGTGATTTAAAGGGATGAGAAACCTTTTCCGTAAGCAATGTACAGCAACATCGTGGATAACCAAAAAAAGTGATCAGTGTGAAACATGTGCACTGAACAAACTCTCAAATCTAACATGAAAATATCCACAACCAAGTTTGCGAAATTCTTTAGTCTGCTGGGCAACACTGCTATAAATGGGCAACAATAATAAACACACCCACGAAATCTCCAAAGAATATAAATGAATATTGGAAGTGTCCAAGTTCCGAGTACACAATCAAAATCACTGCAATGTAATGGATCTGTCCTGGGAGTGCATATCATGTCATCCTGTGATATCACTGATGCACTGTTAGGTTTATTTCTGTGACTGCCCCTATTTGGATGGCATATTTGTTTTGTGTCCTGCACACTCCTGTGTCCCCATCCAAAGTAAAAACGTGCCCACCGTAAGTCTATGCCGAGCAGGGTGTCTTCTTGTGCAATCCAGGTTTCCTATCTCCAGATACGGGCACAGTCTCTGTGGGCACAGTGTGGTGCAGCGGACACTGCCAGTGCCTGTTATTATGAGAGGTTCCCAGAGGTTCCAATCACAGCTGAGGTTCGTGGCAACCCAGTACCCATATTTTTAACCACCACTGAACAGGGATACGGTCACACACTGCTAAATACTGCAGAGAATCATGAAGCCTGTGCTCAACACCTACATTTTACCCCACACCGCACACAAACCAGAGCAATGGCCATTATGTACAGGCTAGTCCCTCAAATTCCGTCCTGGAGTGCCACAACTCATACCGGGTATATGGGTTTTTGCCATATAAGGACTGCAAGCCACAGCAGCACAGTGCCGCGGCGTGTGTAGCCTGGCACCGTACACAACAACAGACAGGCACTGTCAGATGTTAAGCCATTGACGTCCCTCGGAATGCGAAGTATGTATGGTTAGAAACAGTGGTTCAGTGTACACAGACACTGTGTGCAAAAACAGAAGTTCAAAGGTTCAAATCATGTCTGTGCCTCCGGAAAAAAATCCCCTGCAAACAGTGCCCATAAGTTTACCCTTAAAAACCAAGGCATTAAAGACTGATACTTTTCTGCTGAGAACCCAAGGATATTTTGGCATATTTGTATTTTATCCTCACGACCCCCCACCACCTAAACATGTGCATCAACCTTCAGCAGACTCAACCAACAGCATTCCTGGATCTGCCCCACATCCTAAAGGGCAATGCAGACTCCAATATAATTGCCATGTGACCCATGTTTTACGGCAGGGGAACTGTATGACACCTGTCCACATCACACCATGGCCTATCTTTTTTTTAGGTGGGTGCTGTGTAGTGCCACATACATGTGTTATTCTGCCAAACAGACATGGATGTACCTGGAAATGCCACTGGTCCTCTGTGTCAATAGAGGTGGTGCAAAGCACCCCTGCACTGCCTGCAGGCCGGGGAGGTCACAAGTTCAACATCACGTGAAACCTTCAGGTCTGCCGAACCAATCACCGGCAATTTGTCACAAATCCCCTACGTTTTTCTCTCAAAACACAAACCCACCTTGAGTGGGCACCGTGCAAACAGGTACAATACATGTCTATTGATCTCTCAAGGTGGACATATAAGAGCGACATGGGCATCACATAGGATCAGATCTCCTCAAATGCAGGTCCAGGTAGGGACACAAAATTAAATATATAATCACATGATGATATGATGTTGTAAATACAGATGGCTCTGTTCCAATCTGCATGTGCCGGTTCCCTGGTATGCAAAAGCTAAAAATATATCTCATGCATATATCTGAGGCACATTTGTGAAAATGTAGCAGTGGTCGGTTACAACAGGACTGGATTTGTGGACCTGTGACAATAGATTACCGATCAACATTAGGCGCAATGACCCGACGACACAGGCGTCAGGACCCAAAGCCAATTGGACAGTCATGATAGTGTGCGTTCCGAGCCCGCTCATAAAACTAGTATGTGGCGCACCTGTAGCACATTAAAAGAAAAAAACCAAAAAAAAATAACTTGAAATACACCACACATATAGCACCATTTTGACCTGATCAGTGGCAGATATCAAAGACTACCTACACCACAATATGGTTAATGAGTGGTATCACACCAAGATGTCTGATGTATGTGGAGTGTGTCTCAGGTCTGGGTTTGACGATGTTCCCCACCATGTGTTGTTACCGTAGCACTATTTCATAGCCTAGCCATGCCTGCACTGGTGTTCCACGACTGCTGATTTGGCATAGACTGGAAAAACTGTCTATAGCGCACAGTGATGGCATAGCTGTGGGATTGTGTGGCTGGTACATCCAGTGTGTGATGTATGCAACACCTTACTCAGCGCAACAATGTTTGTACTGTGTGCAGTGTTAGCTTGCCATTGTGCATAATGAGGTGCTAGGTATTGTTGTCATACCCCTCGACAGGCTGGGCTCGGCAGGGATGCATGCTGACAGAACGTAAAGGCAAATGGTAAGTGAAATGGCAAGTGTGTGGTCATCCTTAGCATGGACAAGGTAGCCCAAGCATGTCCTCCTTGAAGGTCTGCCTCACCCTGACTGAGTAGTTTACCATAGCAATGGCTATGTCCAGCTGTAGTGGCAACCCCATCTTTTTCAAGTGATATCTATGGGTTGCCTTTTGTAGCCCAATCACGAACGTACCTCTGCTCGTTGAGTGTGCATACGTCCCATTTTGGGTTGCACACATGGTGCACCGATTAGTATGCAGTATGGATTATCTATCAGACTGCGTGCACCTAGTATGTGTACGGTGGCCACACTTTGAAGGGTGGTATCAGCCTTGACAGCTTATCTGTGTTTGCTAGCTTTGACATTGTCAGATAGTGGTGGTTGGCTGCTGATCAATGTCCATGCATGGCATCTGTCGTCTGTCACCTTATTGATTTCACATAAATGCATGCCCCATAGCTGTAATTTGTATTTTACCTCTTGCTGGACAGAGGTTATTCACTTCCCACCAGCAGCACCATGGCAGTGATGATTCTGAATGTTACGTTTGGGTTTTGTCACATAAGCCGTTTTTTGCTGTCTAACACCCTTCTCCCCCCTCCCATACCTAATGTTGCGATGACAATGGCCACCACACAGGATATGACTGATGTGGTTGTCAGCAAATTGCTTAAAGGGCTACACATCACAGGGAAAGAACAGTATGCACAGAAGTGTAATGTGCATGTGCATCAACAATTGCTACTCATCAGACACTGTGAATGATGTGGACTCACACCATAGGCTTAGCTTAACTGAGCCAGGTGCTGTGTGCATGGTTCTGGGTCTCCCCTCTCACATTCATTGTTAGCATCAGGAGCCAGCACAATGTGATGTCCCAAGACTAACTCTGTGTCATTAACCTACCACTCTCATTAATCATGTTCATACGGAGGTGTTGGCCGTTCTGCATACACCATAGTTCTTATATTTGTTACTGCTCAGTACATGTGGCAGTGCATCATTGGTATGTGTGCGTGAAGTCTATCGTTGTAAAGAAAGCAAACAGTTCATGCTGTGTTTGGCGCCATACTCACACTGTATCCAGCCAGGGGTGTGTTAGCAGCTATGGCAGTGGTTTCGCAGCATTCCTGCCTTGAAAGTCTAGCCATGACAGTTGTTTATGTTATAACAAAGGAGAATGCATGAGATTATATATGCATTACAGATGTCTTGCCAAACGGAGTGGAAGTGGGGTCCTCCAGGTCTGGCCATCAACAACCCTGACAGAACATACTCTGTCATTAACGGTTGTAACGGGGGCAAGCGGTGCTGATTGTGCAAGACATCAAATGTTCACATAAACTGTGTAGACATTGCTTCTCAGCCTCTCACCACCACCAAACATCTTAAAAATAGATTATAGAACTGCCATGGTGGCGCATGAGAATTGAGGAAGTATGTCACAGTGAGTATATTGCTTTTCATGTCACTAAAATCTGCACTTTGTACAGGGGCACACACCCTAAATGGCCAGAGGTGTAAAGACAGGGGTCTAAAATACTGACCCTGTATGGTGCCACAAATCTGTGAGGTTGCCAGAGGGTTAGCTACATATGCCTATAGATCTCATGCCTCTTAATTAGGGCTATACTGTCAGCAGACTGGCCTAGGGGTTCAAGGAGGAGTGTCCACCTCATACACAGAGCTATGGAGATTTTTCGCCCCCTGTGACGTCACAACGTGTACAGACATAGGTAATGCCTCTGATTCTAACAGTGGTCTAGATCTAATATGGCTCTCTGAGGCCTCTTCCTTTTGTAATGTCATTTTGGTGGTGCCACCACCAACACCCTCAATGCCTGTAGCATGAAGGTCCCTCAAAACGTACCTTACAAGGTTCGGTTATTTGACCCCCAAAACATTTGAAGGTGCTGTTGTGGACACTGCACCTCATATTGTCCGCTCTGAAGTGACTCATTAGGGTAACCTGATGTGCCACACGAGGTCTATTAGCAATGTCACAACAGTGTGTTTTGTTCAAAAAACAAATCCCAACAAAAAAAAAACGCAACAGGCCACACAAACCACTGTTGATAGTAGATAGTAATGTGCCAGCAAGTTATATAGATTCGGGCTGATGGTGTGAAGGCAAACACGAAACGTCTGTAACATAGGTAGGTATGACAGTTGAATGTGTCGCAACCACCCAGCCACTCACGCTGTAGGTCAGCACATCCACCCTAACATCTACATCCATGTCCATCGCATGGCAATCTCAATAAGGATCAGTATGTGTGCTATGCCAACCTATTATGTGGATGTTAGCCATGTGCAGATTCAAACCCCCCCCCCGCCCATGGCCATCACAACATAATGTATGTGTTGACATTGAGATGGAGTAGTGAATATCATCTATTGCGACACATATCCCCATATCACCAGGGTTGCCTGATAGCCAATCTGATGGTCCATCAAAACACACTTGTTTGAAGTAGGCAGTTGTAGTGGCAGTCAGTGCAATGTGAAAGGAGTTAGCACAGTCACATCAAACAAATGCCTAGAAACAGTGTGCAAGTGATGATAAGTTCAAAGTCTCAAATGTGTCAACCACCATGAGGTCATTGAAATAGTTATGTGTTTTATATAAGAGACACACAGCACTGTATATTGCATTTGTTGTGCGGCATCGTGCGCAACTCGTTCACGCAAACAATACAATGTAGAGTGGGCGCAGTTGTTTGAACGTCATATGTGTATTAAATTGCGCCAAGTTTTGCGGGGACGCTGTGGGACAAAATATTTATAAGATAACTGACAGCAGATGCGGGGCGGCAAATGAGACCGTGGTACGTCGCCAAAGTGCGCCAATCTTTGGCGGCGCAGTTGGACGTCATACGTCGCTGGTAAACTGCGCCATTTGCGGGGCACAGTTGCACGTAAAATAAGCACATGGAAATTTGTGGCATTTGCGGGGCGCACTGCGTCGTCAAATGACGCTGCGTGCAATCAGGTGATAATATCTCAAAAATGGCGTCGCAGAACAAGAAAGCCTTGCATTCACTCCTCGCGGAGCCTCCGCAGCCCTGTTCTCGCCCTGATTGGCCACAAAGGCAGGAGAAGCTGTTCCCTGGGCAAAACCCGGTGTACAGGGACAGCAGAAAAGGTCCGCAGGGCCTTGGGAACAGGCTTTCAGAGACGCTTCAATAGAGAAGCTGACTTCCCAAGGGAGGTAAGTGGATGGGGAACAGGTCATTAGAAATAGACATAGATTATATCTAGAGGTCTGTTGGTGCGATTGCAGATCCTCATGCTGTTGGGTGTCAGGTATTTGTGTGTCAGTAATGTGCTGCAGCTGCAACATACATCCCATATTGTCTTTGTATAATATGTTACCAGGTTTGACCTGTACGCCCAGGTGGTGATGGATCCCCTGGTCACACAGGTCATGAAACTGCTAACAGCCCTATTACCTGGCAGTATTGGCTGCTCCGTGGACGTGCCAACCCATTACTGTAAGAAATTCAAACCAATAGACCAGCTTAATTATATCCAAAATCACATCATTCTGAATATTGGTAAATGTTGTAGCTGCAGAAAATAACCTTTCCCGTCCACAGAAAGGGTATGTGAAGCAAAAGCCGTTTAATGGTATGTCAATCACCCAGGTGATCTGGTTGGTTTTTTGCCAATGTTGTGCAATATTGCCCCCCCCCTATCCCAGTGGTCCTTGAGAGCGTCACCACAGTGGTCTATCAAGTCACACCTGGAGATACGGTTGTGTGTGCTCAAGCCCCTGTTAATACATACACCCTATCACCAGTGGACTAGAGAGGCCATCACACTGCGCTGCACCTGTCATCATGGTGCATATTGGTTCCTGTGTGCTGTCCAAAGTACAAAACAATATCCCTATCCCCAGGGGAGTGCTGTAAGATCATCACAGTGGTTGGGGCCCCCTGTCATTGTATCCTGGCGATAATGGTTAAGTGTGCTGAAACAGTTTCATTACATCTCCCTATTTCCAGGAGTCCATGAAAGGCCATCCCGATTGGCCTTTCATGGAGTATCCCTGGTAGCTATGGGTTTAGTGGTTGCCTGAAACAGTTCATTACATCTTCCCTATTTCCAGGAGTCCTGAAAGGCCCATCCCAGTGTCCTGTCATGTATCCCTGGCGATATGGTTAAGTGTGCTGAAAACAGTTCATTACAATCTTCCCTATTCCAGGAGTCCTGAAAGGCCATCCCAGTGGCCTTTCACATTGTATCCTGGAGCTATGGTTTAGTGTGGCTGAAAACAGTTCATTACATCTTTCCCATTTCCAGGAGTCCTGAAAAGGCCATCCCAGTGCCACCGCCTTTTCATGTATCCTGAGATATGGTTTCTGTGTGGCTGAACAAACAGGTTTTAAAACATCTCCCCTAGTTTCCCAGGGCAGTCCTGAAAGGCCATCCCAAGTGGCCCTTTTCATGTATCCTGGAGCTATGGTTATGTGTGCTCAAACAGTTCCATTACATCTACCCTATTATCCAGGAGCCCTCAAGGCCCATCCCAGTGGCCTTTCACTCATCCTGGAGATATGGTTGTGTTGTGCCATAAAATGTGTAAGAGATATCCTCCACTCCCCAGGAGTTATGTGAGGTCCATCACAGGTCGCTATCACTTACCCTGTTTGATATGGTTGTTGTGGGAATGAATAAAGCTTAAATAGATCCTCCCGTTCCCCAGGAGTTACGTGAAGCCACCACACTTGGCAACACACTAACCCTGTTGATATGGTTGTGTGTGCTAAAGAGTTTAATAAAGAGCTCCCTTTCCCCAGGAGTTAAGTGAGGCCGCACAGTGGTCTATCACGCACCCTGGTGATATGGTTGTTGTGTGTGCCTAAACCAGTTCAAGTACATTCTCCCTATCTCCGAGGAGTCCTATGACCTGTGTAAAGGTCACTTGTCTAATGATCCACTGCAATGGGATATGCGCTGATGATGTGTGGCCCCAACAGCTGCAAACCCCCATGGTGTGCCGTACGCCACATTGCATTGGTGGGTATAGCAGTCACCATGTTGTGTGGTAGGTTTGATGACATGACGGTAAGTTGGTCACCTCTCACATAGTCTGTGAGGTCACTATCTCAATCACACATGTCTGTGATTTCTCACGATGAAAAGCTATGTGCACATGTTGAATGTGTGTATAGGTACAACATCCCCATGACCTATGCAAAGATATTCCCAAAGGCCTTAACAGAGACATAGTCCCCTCACTTTCTGCATATTTAGGTTACCCATCCTCACACCTCATACAAATCCATTACCTTGTATCAGGTGAACAGAACTGATGTTGTAGGAAAGCTACAGTCACCTCTTGTGGTTGGACACCACCGACACAAGCAGCCACACAGGTGGCAATTGCGTAGTGGTGTTTGTTTGGTGTCTGTCCATGGTTTATCAAAATACACCTGCTGTCATCATACAGGTCATAGGTCATAGTGCCATTTCTACAAGATATAGGCCAGCCTACATGGGGCACGGTAAGCTCAGATAAGGGCACCTGCAGTTGTTGTATGTTTGTTTAGGCTGCTCTACCAAACATACCCCATACATACTACACCCCAACCTGACTCTCACACAGGATGGCCAGCCAACATGGGTGGAGGTACAGACCCTCCACAGCACATGATCAGTTTTGTAACCCTTTCCTGCCCTCCTCATCCCACTGTTTTCCCACATGTGTGACTTAGCCATGTTGTTAGCTGCTGATAGCATAGTTCATTGCCTGTAACAGGTGGTCGCCAAGACACAGCAGGATGCACAAATTAACAAACATCCCTGTCCCCCTTGGGTTCTGTCGCATTCAACAACTGCTCCAATGTATCCGTTCACACCCGCTCCTGGTGTGCAAAACATACACAACAAGAGATGCAAATATTGGACAGCAAGTAGCATCTCGCATGCTCTATGGCATGTCTCCAGAGACTGACATATGTTACGATGAACAACATTGGTGAGTAGGCTAAGTTTGTAATGGTGTTGTCCACATGTGTTAACTCATTCCATGTGCCCATGAATGATCCCCTGTGACAGGTGTTGAACTATGCTATACATGAAACACACATCAGTGTAGCTGAAGTGTCCAGACCCAGGACACACTGTTCTATGTTTCTGTTTGCCCACCCACCAGACGTAAGTGCTCACTCATGCTCCCACCCATATTTTTTCACACAACAGGTCGAGGATCTGAGAAAGAAAGGGAGGGAGCTGCGCCTGCACCATGGCGCATACCTTGAGCGCGTGAGGAATGCTGAATCATCACATGGTGATGGTGCGTATTGATGACATGGCTGCCCACCATCAGAGGTCACAGTGGCCCATCAGTGTGCATGGTACCTGCATGGGTACATGTGATGTGTCACACACATCTACGTGTGCTGATGACTGTCATCTTCCACAGATCATGATGACAGTGACGAAGACCCCCGTACCTCTGCCTATGCCCTCCGAAGGCCCACCTCCCGCGCTGCCGTGGAGGTGGTAGTCCTGGACACCAGTGGGGAGGAGGCAGAGGGTCCTGCAGACGACACAGCGGAGGGGGTCATGGGGGATGCTGGGACGGAAGGTGTGGGTGCCAGGGTCACAAGGGGGGGTGAGGGCGCAGGTGATGTGGGTGGGGGGGAGGTGGTGGGGGTGTTGGGGAGGAGTCAGGGGGGAAGAGTGGCCACAGGGTGTCTGGGAGAGTGACATAGAGGACAGTGCAGCACAGGGCACTGTTGGCTCCCGCCATCAAGGGCAGGTGGCTCCAACATCCAGGGTCCCACACACAGTGCATGCAGATGCCACCACACAAACACCAGGAACAATGTGTGTGTGTGGTGGCAGATGTGTTGTACATCTGTGTGAGGCTCTGGATGCACTGGAGCAGCGGGTGGCACCGGTTGGTGCACCTGCAGGAATGGATGGCGGGAGCCATGGAGAGGGTGGTTGCTGACAGTGAGCATCTGCCATGTCGGCAGCCACCCCCTGAAGGGCGTCACAGGCATCATGATGGTGCCTGTGACGTCCACACATGTGCCCTGTGCTGCCCTGCCCCCCACCCGGGGCCCGGCGGCGGGCGGGGGGGCCATGGGGGGGTTCGGGGTTAGTGTGTGGGAGTGTGTTTATTGCGGGGGTGTGTGTGCGGGGGTGGGGAGGGTTTGTTTTTGTTGGGTGGGTGATGGCATTTTCCCCCTACCCTAGATATGTATATAGTTGTATTATTGTTTGTACATATTAAAGTATTTTTACTGAACCCTGTAATGGTCACGTGTCTCACGTAGCATATGACTATAGATGCCAGCATGTCATATGTGTGCAGCCACATACATTCCTGACGGGTAAACATGCGTGTGATACCTCAATTGGCACCACATGCAGTGTGTCGGGAAACTCATGTGTGTAGGTGTGTGATAGCAGGGTGCTGCATTACATGTTACCATGTAGTGGCTGCCCCACAGACGTACTTGCCACAGGGATGCATATACATGACCCACATGTTCTCACATATATGAGCCGGCAAAATATGCGGTTCACAAATGTCTGCCTCTGTAACATGCATCCCTATGGTGGGTTGGGGTGCATGTGACCACTTATATAGGTGAGGGCACAGGTCACACATATGGCACCAATGTGTCGTGTATGACGGGTTGCAGATGGTGATGTGTATGGAACATAAACAGGCCATCTATAACACAGTACCCCTGTGTCCACATCAAGGGTGGAGGACCGTGGTTCTGTAGAGCCGCAGGGCAGTCAGGTGTTGGAAATATTCCTAATGAGTGTGGCAGAGATATATATGAATTGGAGATATCCTGTCAGCGTGACTGACTTTTCGGCCCTCCAGGGCTCGCTTTTGAGAGACCTGGATTACACCTCTGCCATTTTGGAATGTGAGTGGGCAAGGCGCAAATGTCCCCGACATCAAACATGTTACCTAGAGTGTGTCATATTCCTCCTCACCTCTCCCCACCACCAACATATTGCCATTGCCACCACCCGTTACTGCTGGTGAGAAACAGGGAGCAATGTTACGCATTCCAAATAACCATCCGATGTCTGTGACATCTGCACCCAGCCCAAAAGAAATCGTACATGACAGAGGTGTAAGGCAGCGCTCTCAAGATCCAGTCTTGGAGGGACACAAACCAGTAAGGTGGTCATGATAAGTGTAATGGTGAGATATATATCGCCAGCATATACATTAGGGATATGCTCAGAACCTGACTGGTCTGCGGCTCCACAGTATCACGGTTCCACACCCATGTCGTACATGGATGTCTGTGCACACTGTGCCGCTGCAGCGCAGAGGCTGTGGTGACACATTGTGCTAGTTGAAACATCACATATGTGTGGATCATGGAAATAGTATATGTGTGTGGCAAAGTAGCTTATGCAGTGGACATGGTTGGCAGGTCCTATGGTCCCTCCCACCCCCCTCTCAGAGATACACATGGGACCAAATGGACACTCTTTGGAAAGAGACAATGTATCTATTTTTGGACAGCTGTTTATTATCACAGCAATTCTCTCATATAAAACTATTGTTACTAACATGTGTGTAAGACATATCAAAGATCCCCCCAAGCCAATTACATAACACAAACACAACATACCAATCACATATGTCTACTTTCACAAATAACCCAAACCAAGCCGCAATAACAGAAAATACTATGTACATAGTTGCTAAAAATGAACAGTGCAACAGAGAGAAACCTTTGGTTTCGTGCTGTACATTTCTATATTATCATAGGTTACTGACGGCGTGGTCGGCCACGCCTGCCACGTCGGGCCCCTCTCCCTGGCAAGGCTATATCCTCCTCCGGATACATTGGTGGTGCAGGTGCAGCTCGGATCAGAACATCACGTATGCCCTCAAGGGCCTCACACATGCGAGTTAGTGGCATGGCTACGACCCCCTCATGTAATGTCCGGAGCGCAGCACATACATCCCTGGTGTTCCGCTCCACAGCACTGCGAATCCGCTCCAGAACACGTCGATTGGCTGTGAATGGGACACAGGGTGGTCAATGAACTACCTCTCCACGAAAACACCTTCATAAAGCAACATGTCATACACATACCACACTAATGCTAATGTGATAGTGCTGAGTCATATGGGAACATGGTTTAGGGGTATAACACATATATCGCAGTGTACTACAACTAATAGAAACACAGAGAACACTATACAGGAAGAAGATGTGGGAGGACAACACAACAGTCATACAATAGCTTCTGCATACACACCCACATACTACTGAAGTGGCAACAGAATTGGGCAAGGACAGTCATCTCATATCCATTATTTAGGTCAGGTGCAGCATGCAGCAGCCATAAACACCTCAGATGGCCAGAAGCATTGTTGTACCGAGGTGTGTTTGGGAATGTCTGCACAGGTCATGTATGGGTCCAGCGTTTTGCTATATGTGGCATAGAGATGCACATGAGCCGTTGGGGCATGTTATGACAGGAACTGTGTGTTATGTGTTTATGGAATTTGCTATTCTCCATGAGATGTTTGTACTGGATGTAGCCTCATGGGATGCCATATATTTGTGTAAGACTGTGTGACGGCAAATCAGGTTTGGCCTGCCCTAATGATTGTTTTATGACATGACAATGTATGGTCTGATGGGTTACATTGTCAGTATAAGGGCTGGATGTGGGGATGTACACATTATCCGTATGTGCTGGTCCTTGGAATTGCCTGGTGCAAGGACTACACTGATATGTATGCTTGGTGGTGTACAAAATGTACGTGAGCTGATGTTGGGGAATGACTAGAATGTGATGGTGCTGACAGACGTTAATCCCGTGAAGCATTTACGTGTTTTGTGGGAGTGGGTGATACCTTATGAACATAGCTGCTTATGTGAGTGTAGTTGAGGATAGACATTGGCATGCTGAATACGTCATTGATAGTGTGGGATGTCAGAGACCTACTACACGGAATAAATGGTTATGTTAAAGCAAATGTGACAATGTAGAGTGGATAAAACAGTACAATAGAGCTGTCTGCACACATAAACATCAGACTATGGTGAGTGAGCAGAACTCTTGCACAGGCATTGTGAACGTGGATGCAGCAATTAGGACATGGAAAACAGTCATAACAACTAGACAACATATGTTTTCCCCTTTCTCATTTGACATAGCATATGGATCCTTACAGGCTGAGCTTCAGTATGTTTATTTTTTACCTTGCTGTAAGGGATAATGTATGTATGACAGTACAGATTGGTCAGATATCTCTATCTACCCACTGGCCAGTACCTATACAGTGTTGTGTCAAATTCCCTAGTTGCCTTTTGTGTCTCCAATAACACATTTCGACTAGGTAATGTTTTTCTTTGGTTGCTTGCTCTATGATGATGTATCTGGTTATTTTGTAAAGGAGATGAGGTCTTCAGTTTATGTTATTTCTCATTGGGCTTGACAATTGCTATCATACACCAGTATGTAATGTGAGGTCTTTGTGTAATGCTCTAATGTTTGCATTCGGAAAGGAGGGGTGGGGTGATGTGCCAATTCTGGTAATGTTGTGTGGATACGTGGTGTATGATATGGTCTCAACATGGCAAGCTTATGTTGTAGTTAGACATATGTGTTTAGGTTTCTTTTGCAGCACAGTAATTGTTCACGGTTTGGTCCTTGTTTAACCATTTGTTGAGAAATAGACATGCGTCATACTCATTACTGTATGGTTGCATACAACACATATTGCAGGTATGACACGTATGATACTGGGGACCATCACACGGTATGGGGACATAGGCCCACAATTTAACTGGGACACACATGCTCACAGCCTATGCAATCTGTTGAGGGATTGTTGGCCTTACAGTAAGGGGACATGGTGTTTTCCTTTTCTGTCTGGATTACAGTCTATGTTATGTCTTTCTGTACAGAGGAAATTGAGGAATGTTCTCTCCAAACAAGCCATCAGGTTCATACTGTACGTTTTGAGACCCCTCTGCAGATCCGTATCTATGGTTGACCTGACATATTTTCGCACCTCTCTCCATATGCTATGTAATTTGACACCTGCAGATGCAGACTGTGGAGAATGCGGTCTTTGTGCTGTTACATCACAGAGGAGGGTTGCATTGCTATATATATGGTATGTTTGTTTCGTTAACTATCATTTAGATGTCATGCTGTGGTTTACCAGACATCTGGGTGTCTGCAATGAGGTAGACTGTTGCAGGGGAAGTGTTGATCTTTCTCATGACAACAACATGGTGGCCCTTATACAACATTCCTTTTAGGCCTGCATCTTGTGGGTGTCAACTGACCTTCCGTGAGTCTGTTTTGCGTCATAGTAACACCATATATTATACCCCACACCATTCTTTCACGAAACAATATCCCACCAACATGAGCCATACATGTGATATATGTGGTGGTTATGTTGCAACATTCACCACACAAACACCAACTAGTGACTATTGGTGTTTATTTTGGAATTATGACTGTCGTATGTCACCCACCTTCAGCATCGCGACGTGCAGATACGCCATGGGACCTTAACTCCGCCATCATCACCTGAGGGTCAGGGCTGTCGGTGTATACTTGCGGCCTGGGTCCTTGGATGTTCTCCCTTGATGCTGCCCTAGTGGTGATATACTGGGTACAGGTGGCTCTATGGGCTCATCAACAGCACTTGTGCTGCCCCCTGAGACAGCAGGTTCATCCTCCAACACACTCATTGGCACTGTGATGTCAAAGTCACCCTCTTCCTCCACCTCCTCCTCCTCCTCCTCTTCCTCTCCCATTTTACTGTAGTCACCTGCATATTGAACAATAACAAGGAAAACACATATGTTTCAACATAATCATATCTATATATGTGTGGCACAGACACCACAGAGATGATGGGGTGGGTATGTGCGTGTGTGCTGCGTACCCGACCCATGACACCCTCCCATACATGTTTGTCTACGTCATTCAGCTGTTTCTGGGGCACATGTGTGTCATGTGGCCATGCACATGTTGCATATTTTCCATGTGTATATTTGGAGTAACATGCCACATGTGTCCCCCATCACATCCCTTCCCCTATCTGTACAACATATGTCCACACATGTGTGCGAATACATCACCCTTACACTTGTTTGGACCATACATTGCCTGTTTATGTTTAATTATGCATTTGAAATATTGTCTCTAGACATACTATATGCTCATTGTTGGATATGTTTGGCTGTGACCCATTGTGCCGTGGATCCCATGTAGCCAGCACCTGTGGCCCACTGAGAAGCACATGTAGCACTGTGCAAATAGTATGTCACACACACGTTACCTGATTAGTGTGCCACAAAATCATATGGTGCTTTGCAATCACAGATGTGCAGGTTGGATAGGAATTGTTGTGTGTAGTTTTGGAAACAGATGGGGAGGTTGCTGTTTTCGAGGGACACATATGTAATATTGTGACAGGGCATGGCAACAACACAGTTTGTGCATGGCCATAACACACACATGTGACACCACTTTTTAAACATGGTGTGGATTGGGTCACAGGTATGGGAGTGTCTGTGCAGCTGAATGATGTGTACTGAAGGGACATTGTGAACCTGGCAATTACTATACATACCTGCATCAGGATGTGCCGTGTCAAGGGCCTCCGGCAGTCCACGGAGATAGATGTGGCCCAAACGTGTTGCCAGCTCTTGTTCCAATGGTGTGAGTGATGGGATAAAAGGGCCCCCACCACCTGTGCCATGCGCATGTTGTCTTTCAGCCACCATGTGCTGGCGCACCCCTCTTTTTATATCCGAGTACCTCTTTTTGAGGCTTTCAACATCCCTTGTGGGGCCCCCTGCCTCTGCAATTGCAGCACGCACCTCCTCCCATACTGCCATTCGGGTGGCCACTGTTGTGCGACTGCTGAGCCTGCCAAATAAGAGGTCATAGTTTTCAATTACATGCGAGAGTAGGATATAGTTCTCTCTATCACTGAAGCGTAGAGCTCTTTTTCGCTGTGGACCAGGCACAGGTACCCTTTTTCTCTTCCCAGTTTGGACGTATTGTGCAGGCTGTGGCCCAAAAGATGGTCCTGCATGCCCCTCCCTAGGATGTGCAGTCTGTAGCGTCAGTGTATCACCCACCACAGGTTGGGACACATCCTCCACACCCTCACCCTCACCCTCACCCTCACCGTCTCTCTCCCTCTCTCTCTCCATCTCTGTATGTTTTAAATGCTCCTTTCAACAGAACAGCACTCACTTAAACAAAACAGAACAATACACAGCATGCAATACAGACTTACAGAATGTTACAGTACAGGACACAGTAAAGGACACATTATCAAAGGGAACAGAAATAGTTTCTTAGCACAAGGTGAGGAATCTACTCTGCTCCTGACTATCTTACACTGCCTCTCTCCGCTGCCGTACTCCCTGGACTGACTCTCTCCCTCCTTCCTCTGGACTACTCCCACCACAGCCTCTCTACCTATAGATTTTGTTATCCCTCACTGTGCTTCTTTCCTGTGCAGTAGTCCCACCACTGTCTCTGTTTCAGACTTTATCTATGACACCCTCTCTCTCTAACTGTGACTCCTTTCTCAACCCTCAACGTGATGCACGTGTGCAGGCCTATTTATAGTGTATTGCCATGTGTCTTCCATTGCACATGCGCAATTGGGCGGGCGTGACGCTCGTGCGTTGGGCGCGTGCTCGCCAACGCATGGGTGGCCGTACGCGGACAAACGCACATGCGCCCTGAGACACTGTACTGCGCATGTGTCGCAGTACGCATGCGCACTACAACGACTACCGCATGGGTGTCTGTGTTTTGTGCGCATGTTCACGCCGGCGCACATACGTGTGGGCACGCACTGACCGACGCCCATGCGTAGAGTGGCGCACGCACGCCACCAACGGGCATCGCATGCGATCAACTGCGCATGCGCAGTGTGCGCAAACCACACACCCCAGAATAACATATATTACCATCACAACATTACCCACGTTGAGGGTTGTAGAGGAAGAGCAGGAGGAGTGTGGTTGGTGTGGAGAAGAACGAACGTCTATGCAGTTGTACTAGCGGATTGTATTGGTGTTTGTATTGCTTATTATATTGTGTTGTGTGTGTATTGTAAGTTGTTGTTTTTACTTTTGGATACTGTATAGTGTGTTTTGTGTGTTTGTTAGAGTTTGTGTGGTTGTTAGAGTGTGTTTCGGTAGTGGGACGGGAGGAGTTTATGGCAGCAATATATGCTTATGCATGTGTCCTGAGTGGTGGGCAGATGCTGCGGTTGCCGGACAGGGGAGATGGTGTCCACGGGGCTGCAGCACAGGGCATGGGTGTAGTCCCGCAGCAACTCAGACCTGCAGCTGTGGAGGTGGTCCAGCCATGTGCTGTGCGTTCACGGCACAGACGGCGTGCCGAGGTGCAGGCTCGGCAGCCACGACTCTACAGGCCCAGGGCACAGCTCCAGGGCATGCGTGAGGACCAGGTCATCTCCCTGTACCGACTGAGCACAAGGGCTATTAGGGAGCTTTATGAGGATTTAAGACCTGACCTCGAGCCCCTGACTGATCGGTCCCATGCAATACCAGGTTTAGTCAAGCTCCTTGCTGCTTTACATTTTTTTGCCTCTGGCTGTTTCCAGTCATCTGTGGCTGCAGTGGGTGGCATGAGCCGCCCATCCTTCTCACGATGTCTCCACCACGTACTGCGTGCCATGGTCAGCCGGGTGGGGAATTACATAGCCATTCCCCACACTAGGCAACAATGGGGGACCCTGAACCAGGCCTTTGAGACATTAGCAGGGATACCACACGTGATGGGAGCTATTGATTGCACACATGTTGCCCTGGTCCCGCCTAGAGACAGGGAGGTGGCGTTTCGCAACCGCAAACACTACCATTCCCTGAATGTTCAGGTTGTATGTGATGCTAATCTGCATATTCTGAATGTGGTCCCTAGGTTTCCAGGGTCCACCCATGATTCCTATATCCTGCATCACTCGGCAATCTTCACACAATTTGAGGGCGGACGTTATGGGGACTGTATTTTGCTGGGTGAGTATGTCATGTGTCGTAATGTATGTATGTGTTTGTAACTTTCTTTATGTCTACTCACATAGCTAGCAAACTCGTTTAAAACCATAAACTTAGATCAACATATGAGCAATGTTTGTTTGGGGACTGTTGTATCTTTAGATTATTACAGGGGTATAGACGTACACATACAGCAGCTACAAACAAACATAGACCATCAGACTCCTAGCATTATATGATCCTGACATTCACAGGGTGTGCAGGTGACAACACCCCTGTGCATGTGGCTAGGCTGTTGCACAATCCCTCATAGTGTGTGGTAATATCAACTGCACACATTCTGAGGGGGGGGGGGTTGGCCCTCATATGCACGTATCATGATGGGTCATTGCCAAATACTGCTTGTATGTCATTTAACCTTGTGATAATTGCTCATCCATACAGGTAACCCTTCTCATGTGTGTGTGGGGTTCACACACTCACTCTGGACTGTTGTTGCTACCCAGGAGCCAGTATATAATATGAGGGGTTTTTTGGGAATATCTGATGTATGCTTTTGCCCTTTCCAGCTAGCAGCACTCGTGTGGATATGTATGGTCACGCATTTGGCCTATGTCACAGCAGGGGTGTAACGAAGTATATTTGGTGCTAGTACCTTGGCCTACTGTAGATGATCATGATTTAGCCACATATTGGCCAGTGATCCTCATGTAGTTTAACATATTGGAAAGGGGATGCCTGAAGCTGTGGGCTATGTGTGTGCATACAGAGTTGTATTGTTTTCAGCTACACATGACGGTAATGTACCGATGTGTATCTCTATGAGGTTAAGACATGAGTAGTACAGTGTGCAGGTTTGCAGACCCCACCTTCAGTGGGATGTTCCCAGGATAGACACAGTGCACAGGATTGGTATTTAAACAGTTTATGTTTAGCAATATACAGCATAAGGACACAGAGTATGAGATCTAGATATGTTGCCCGTACAGGACAGGATGCATCTAGGTGATATGGTTCACATTATCACCAGCCTCCATGGCATACATGTTCTGTTTTTTTCCCACCCTCTCATGGCAGCATATTTTACCTAGGTTACTGTTCAGACATACAATATGAACATGTGACACGTGAATCGTTACTATCGTCTCTCATTGGCAGGGGTGCCAATGTGGACAGTCAATGCATTACAATACCCATGTCGCGCACACACACACACAATATGTTACAGTATAGATGGAACTGTTGGGGTATTTCCCATGCGTGTACTTACTTTCTAGGCTATGTGTTCCTTTTCTAACAGCATATGTGTTTCTTACAGCTCATTAATTGTTCGGTTATATGTTGATGTCAGGATTTGTTTTGTGTAGGGTTACTACATCTTAACATATGTCACTTATGTTGAATATTGACACGCACATTTCTTTTTATTTCCAAGGTGATGCAGGATATGGGTGTCGCCCCTGGCTGCTGTCCCCTGTACGTCAGCCACGGACACGTGCAGAGCGGAGGTACAATGAGGCCCATGCCTCCAGCCGCTCAGTCATCGAGCGTACCTTTGGCGTGTTGAAAAGTCGCTTCAGGTGTCTGGATAGGTCAGGCGGGGCCTTACAGTATAAGCCAAGGACTGTTGCAGAGATAATCATAGCCTGTTGCATCCTGCACAACATTGCTCTCAGGCACAATATCCCTGCAGAGATTAATGAGGATCTGGAGCAAGATCCAATGTGCCCCCCTGTACGTGCCAGTGGTGACACACAGGATGGCACAGCAGTCAGACGGAGGTTGATTGGAGAGATCTTCTCATGTGCGTATTACCTACCCACACAGCTTTTTAATCCTATGTGTGTTATGCTTACAGCAGTTACAGTTTATGTCAGGATATGATTTGTATGCGACACCACATTAGTATTTTAGTGCTAATTCACAACTCACATATAGGCATGTGTGAGGCACAAACAATGTGGCCAGTACACAACAGCATTTGGTGCCAGATGATGTGGGTGGTTGCTCATACGGCTGTGTGTGATTTTAAAGGTTAAAATTACAGTTAGTGGCTGCCTGTGTTAGCACCTGTTGTTGTTGTTGAGCACAAATGATGTTTTGTGATGATATGGGTGGATAACAGTGTTAGCCATATGGTGAGATGTTCACAGTGTGAGACCAGTCCACGTTTGGGGACATTAGTCCAGTGGGTTGAGTTTATATGTTTCACCTTTGGGGTGTACATTTGGTTCTTACACTCCTGTCAGCTGGCTATGTGTTGCTTTGTTATTATGGCCGTATCAGGACATACATATCACAGGACAGATGCTTAGTAGTAGTTTCTGCGGATATTAGGGTATCTATGTGTAGGGTGTTAATGTCACCCTACAGTGTGTCGGAATGTATACTGCACCAGAAAGCCATGACATGGACATGTTATAGGATGTGGATCTGAGCATTGTCCAGCCAGAGAGGTAGTATTGCCACATTTACATGTAGGCGAATTGACCTTAGGTACAGTGCTACATATGTACACAGATACAGAGGATAACCTACCCCATATCAGCGAGGGGTGCGTTACAGTGGGCAGGATGAGCACAGAATGTGTTGGTGGCTTATGGTTGTGCAGAATTCTCAGGGAGTACATGGCATATCTTGCTGATAAATTCTGAACATATGCCATCATGCCTCAGCTACAGGCTGGGTATGTGAGCAGTGTAGGATAGTACAGTCTACATTACATAGATTGCATAGATAGTCGGACAGGGAAGGGGAGGATTATGTTGGCAAGGAAAACCAGACATATGTGAGAGTTGTTTCTCTGAGGTACACATATTGGCTATCCATGCGTTGACATTCTCAATGACACACAGTGTGATGGCATGCAGCCATCATGGTTTGCGTAAAAAATATACATGCCATTGGTGTTTTAATGACATGACGCACACATTGACAGCTATCTGTGGAGATCATCAGCAAATAGCTGTCACTATGATTCAAGGTATGACATCTACACACCAGGATATGTATTTGGTCCCTGCATACATGAGACACTCGTGCATATTCCATATGTGTTTCCAGAATTGTAAGCGACTTTGCATTCAACATTGACACACCCCTACACAAAGATAGGGGGCATTGTTGCCAATATAGTGGATCTGTGTGACTCGTCTGTACTTTGTGATGAGGTGCAAACATGGTGGTTTCTGACATGTCTGTTGATCTTTCTGTACAACAACACAGAGGTACGATGGGGACAGGATTGATTATGGACACCTGAGGATAGCCTCCTACAACTCTGTGCTGCCTCTCACATGTGAGAGATCTCTACATTGTGATAGGGAGCAGTCAGACATTAGGTGATGGTGTGGGGTATGAGAGTTGTGGACAGGAAGGTGCAGTGTGTGATACTCTTGTAGAACATGACATGTTTGTTACAGTTGTGTTTCCCAATGCACAGGACATAGTTTATTCAGATGCTGTTGATGTGTTGGATTGGCATGTGACTGAACATCACCCAATATGCTTTGCGTTGGGGTAGGTGGATGTACAGGGAGATTGTGTGTGCCTGGGGTCATGTGGAAAACATATCTGCATTGGTCCATCATATTGGGCAGATGGTGTGTTGTTTTGTGTTTCACTTCAGGCTCCATCACCCATCCCTTGCTGTTGTCACACATATCCCCATGTGTTTGTGTTCAGCATGTCCTGTGCCACACTGTATATGTGACAGTTACAGCATATCTGCATGTGTGTGTATTTAAGGTTTGTATTTGGTTTGCCTGCACTTGCTCCCTACCCCAACATTGTACCATAAGCCAACAACAGGGTATTATTGCCGGTTCACGGGGCCTTTATATGTCTAAAGGTCCACTTGGACACATACAGGCCATGTGTTGCAGCTGGAATGCAGAATTATGCATACTTTGTGTGTGGGTGATTACAGGTTGCCTGTGTGATGAGACACTCTTCAGGCATAGTACATTATCATGTACTGTGAGGGGACTGTGCACCTGGGGGGCAGTTGTGACTGTGGTATGTGTTCCGTAGTGCTGTTTACCTTATGCGTATTATCAACATGTGTTGTGTGGTGTGCGACAAAATGTGTCTTGTGTTCTGAGTCACCACTGATGTTCACCTTTATTTATTTTCAGATATGACCATAATGTGGACATGCATCAGCAGCGGCTTGACCTTTTGTTTGTACACGGACTGCTGAGATTCTCTGCCTTCACTGTCACCTCTTATTGCTGTGTAGTGGTTCATGGGATTGCTGACATACACCTGATGCACACACAAGGTAAGTTGCACATTTGTTAATTGCAGATTTGTATCTATGTTTACCTGTTGATGAATCATAATTGTCTTATATGCATATAATGTTTCCTCTATGTGCACATAAACAGATGCATGTCGTGTGTAGCTGTGACACACCTGTGTGACACGAGCATGGACATGACCATACCCATGTTTTACCCATGTGTGTGTTTCGGATTAATGATGTCATCACCAATGTTTTGTTGAGTAATGTACTGTGTGGTTTCACATACCTTTCTTGTGCATTTGCAAAGGTGTAACGGTGTGCATTGTGTGGTGTTTTTCATAGGTGGCTAACAAGAACATACGTATCCTCTCATGACACAGGGCTGAGTACATACCGGACAGATCTATTACAGTGCATCTGGTGTCACCATCACCCACCTTTTGAAGAAACAACACCATAGACATTTTACACCAGAAAGTGGCCCATTGGATGTTTTACCTCTGCGAGTGAGACATATGACTGCGATGGACAGTATTACTATTAAGCTACTTAATTCTCCATTACAGAGGTGTTCTCTGCACTGTTTGTGTGATGTTTCTGCAGGGAGTCCTGCTCATTGTTGAGAACACACATGAACTTTCAAAGACAGTGGAATGTTGACATGTCACGCTTGACTATTCCTAGCCATATTTGGTGGAACACTATTAACCTCACCTGTTGGATTGCACATAGTATTGTTACTTTTGGCAGTGTTCCCCCCATGTGCAGCAGCAAATGACATGGATAGTGCAGCTGATCCATTCGAACACAGTTTTAGTATTGTTAAGTTTTGGCCCTGGGTGTGACATGCCACCCAGGATACCCTCATCTTTTTCTTCCTAATCAAGCATACACCCATGTTTGCGCCATACAGCCAACGATGGAGCACTCCTATTGTGTATGTCCACCTGCTTTCCACATGCACATGCTACAAGTGTTACCTCAACAATGATTTTGGACACACGACCATCTTTAATTAATGTGGTCAATGTGACAAGGGTGTTTACGTGCATGTGTGGCATCACTGTCTCATGTTGCACTGTGGATGGTGCTTTTGCATATGACGGACTATGTTTGTGAGACAAAACATGTGGACCTCAGACTTCTTTGTGGCTCCGTATAGGATGTTTGGCCCTCATTTCCTTGTTCAGATGCTGCTTATTGTGTTTGTTGGATGTGCAGACGTGACAGTCTGCATGTATGTCAACACCTTGCATTTCCCATGTGCACAGTCCAGGCTATGCCCTGTGGTAGGGACACTCACATTGCGACATGATGTTTGCAGTGTGGCAATGTGGGTCACCGTTGCACTTCGTCAATTGTGCATTCCATGTATTATGTTATATGTGGCCAAACACTGTCTACTCTGAAGAGGTTGCAGGGCCACCTCCTTCATGGTGGTATATGTATAGGTATGGGAAGGTAGTTGAGTTTGTATTTTGTTTGTGTTCATGTGCCTGTCCTACCTGTTGCATATACTCATTGTGATTTTGAGGAGAGTTTGTGTCTACATTGTTGCAGCTTTGATTCCTAGCTCAGACATTATGTGAGACCACACACATTACTTTCCCAGCGTGATTTTCACAATAAAACATTTTCTCAACATAGGCTTTTTTGGTTTGGTTGTCTCCTGTGTTGCAAGATGGATATGGTTTGAGGGACACATGATGTGTGTTGTGTCCTCAATATGCAGCGCCAACTCTCTACATGCACTCATATGTGCATTACACCTTTGCAGCATGCAGAATCAGGTAGGGGCTGGGGGTCTGCTGCCCAGTGCATTGTATGCAGTGGCTGCACATTATATCTCATGCTCTTCATTTGTGGTGGATGAATTAACTTTTCTGTGTGAGTTAGATTTATGCCCTATTAGAGGGGTTTCAATATTCCATCAGAGATGCACTCACCTTCATATTATGATGGCACTGACTACACTATTTGTGATGTGTATACCAAATAAAGATATTTATTCCAAATACATGTGGCTCTTTTGGTGATTGAGCAGGGTGATACAAAGGCACACATTGCATTGCCTGTTTCTCAGTCCTGCGTCTTTGTGACCCAGGGACTGCATTGTTTATTTTGTCAATATCATTGGATGAGGATTAACTGGTCTTTGTTCCACGGTAATGAGGGGTTACATGACTTGACCTAGGCCACATGGGGTGCTAGTGGGAATTGATCAGTGTTTGCTTGGGTCCAAGGCCATTTTGTTAACAGTAGGTTAGTCCTTCTCTCTTTGATCACATTAACACTTGTCTGGGGCCATTTGCCACACATGTACATGTGTCACCTGTGCTCGCATCCTTGTACAGTGACAGCTGTGTATCTGGCAGACACATGTAACCTCACTGGGTATTCACGGTTGCCACACAGTGTGCTTAGTATGCTTGGCTCAGTGTGCTCAGTGTGTTACTGTGTACTCAGTGTACTGTTTCTGGGAGTGGCTACAGTCATGTGTTTCTACTCTGTATTTTTTTGTTTTGATTAGCACATGTGCTATATCCTTTGTTTTTCTAATCTGCTGACTGTACCATGAGGTAACAGCAGGTTCCTCACCTCTACATACACCCTTCTCTCTCCTCACTGTACGTCAAGGTACATCCTGTGTGCTGCTTAGCCATCACATATTATTTCGTTTCAGAGGTGTCCCACTTTAGGGTGTTTACATGGCAACACAGCAGGGGGTTTTGGTTTTCTGTGATTCAGGTGTTGTGTGTTACACCTGATTACATGTGGAACTTTCTCATGTCCTGATCCAAATTATTAACATGATCCACATACCGTCCTCTGTTGCCCTTGTGGTATATTGTTCCCCTCTTTTGCATGCTGTATCCACTGCAGAACATTTCATTGTGTGTGCACATGTGCACCACATCACAAATACAGACTGCAATTGTATGAGTAATTAGCAGCTCTGCATGTGCATTTCATCATGCTTACTTTTTGGTGTTTGCTTGTCCTGACAGTCAGCAGGCGGTTTGTTTAATGGACTGCACTCTTTCTTTCTGCAGTCTTTGCTAAGGAGCTCACATTGTTGGTGTGGCATGCCGGTTTAGCCATTGTGATTTGTGGTAGTGGTCATTAGTGTGCTTCCTCTGTGGTGTCTTATATTTGTATGCTTTTCCATAAAAGGTGTTTAACATTTGTTTGAGGGTCATATATGTACTGATGTGTGCTGTGAGCATATTGTACCCTCAACTGGGTTGTCCATTTTAATGGGTGCCACATGGGTTGGGGATGATTTCTGCAGTTCAGCAACTGATCTTCATCCCTCTTTTAATTTTGTATTGTTTTTGTGTTTTAGCTCTGTGCAGTGCTTGTGTTACGTGTGGGTTTGCCACATACCTCCTTTGCCATTCCAACTGAGGGATGTTAGTGCTAGTGGGTTACGTTTCTGGGTTCATCTCTACATCCTTGGGGCATCTTTTGCCATGCCTTTGATTGACACAGCTTATGGGTTACATACAATAGTGTCTTGGGAGTTGACAGCCTTTCCACATGGCCTTTGTGGTGAATGAGGTTTTCATTTCCTAGCAACGTGTGTGCCTTCTGAAACACCATAAAAGGTGCATTAATATCTGGCACAAGGGGGTAGTTCTTTTGAGACAGCATCACAGATTGCTGTACAGTTGCACACAGACAGTTGACATACCTCTGCCAACCTTATTCACTGGAACATTCAAACCATGATCACCCCTCCATCATTCACTATCTGCACAAGTTGTCAGCATTCACAACAGAGGAGTATTGGCTTCTTCCCCAGAGCATGAGTTTAATGGAGCTGTAGTACTCCAACGGGAATAGGGCAGTTTACAAGATAAGATACACTCTAATCCCCTGTTCATATCAGTCGCCTGCCCCTGTCTGCAGCCCCTCCCTGCCAAATCAGGTATGGCAGACCTTGGTCAACACACCGACTTACATTTCCCATACATTACAATGCACACTGCTGCCATCTGGGACAGTGCTCTCACCTTACCCTGCCTCATATAGCACACTTGGCTACACTTTCACCAACATTGTAGGGTGCCATGGCGGACATTGCATTTTCACATGTGCCCTCTGCATTAACCTATGGGCGACATTCTGTTACACTGCTTTGCGAGTGTATTTGCTATCAGTTATGATTCTACATATATACAATGCGGTACTCCTAAAACAATATTACCCCTAACAGCTACTGCCTCAGCCAGCTATCTTCATTTTGCACTGTTGGGTATCGTACCCCTGATCCCTGCAGCATTGGTTGGTGTGGTAACCATTGTGCTGCAGCTTTGCTCTCTGATTTGCACATCAGCACGTCGCTTATGCCTTTCAGTATTGACATGACTCAGAAAACAGTAGCGCAACGCTCTCTGCCCAGCATACCACCGCCTTATGCCACCCATTATATGTCAGCCTCCTCACATTACACAGCAAACAGCAGTCTGCATTAGTCACTGTGGGGATTGAACCCCTGATCCCTGCAGCATTGGTGGGAGCTATAACCATTGTGCTGTGGCTCTGTGTTTCTGTTTGCACATCAGCGCCCCACTTATACCTTCCATTATGCGATTGCCGCCGTAACCGGCGCACCGCCTTCTGCCGCCCAGTAGTAATATGCCGCCAGATAACATCAGCGCGACGCTTTATGCCGCCCAGTATTCAAATGTCGCATAAAAACATCAGCGCGCCTCCTTATCCCGTCCAGTTTTGATGTGAGCCAAAACAAAACTCAGCGGGCTGCTTTATTTGGCCCAGTATTCCTCTGCCTCATAAACTAACACCTCAGCAAGCCATTGCGCATTGTGTGGTTTCGAACCCCTGCTCCCTGCACCATTGGTCAGTGCTTCAACCATTGTGCTGTGGCTCTGTCCTTCTGTTTGATCAGCGCGACACATATGCCTCCCGTTCGGCTCTCATTTGCGGTAAGGTGCGGAGCGCACACGGGCGCCGCGCACCTTAGCGCATCTGTCAATCACGGCTTTTCTTCTTCAGGACGGAACGCCCACTCCTTATACGGCACACTCACTCTACCGCGACCCGCACTTTACCGGCCTGTTAGTAAACATGCCCCATTGTCTCTATGAGACATTTCGTCTTATACAACATTGGTATGTTACTATCTTATTATTACTTTTCTATTAATATATTAATCCACATTATGTATGATTCATTTGTTTGTCTTATTATTTTAATATTCATTCATTATTTATTATTTATTATCTATTATTAATATTTTATATATTTTTTATAGATTATTCAAAAAAATATATATTCAATATAAAACATTTATAAAAAATGTGTATATTAAAAAATAAAAAATATATATTCATATATATACATATATATATATTTTTTATTACTTAATATTTATTTATTATTTTTTTACTATTTATTTATTTTTTAATTGTTTCCTATTCATTTATTTCTTGATGTATACAGTCATATCTGCATAGGACTTCATTTGTTTGTTCAATCATTTTGGAATGCATTCGTTTACTATCAATCAATATTTTAGTTTTTTGTCTCGGCCCTTGTTTGTTCACTTCAAATTAATTTTAATTCTTCTTCTTTTGTCCTCTGGAATTACTTTTTGGTGTACATGTAATTCACACATATAGTATTTGTTTATACACATGTGTTTAATTTAATTTATTAGTTTTATCATTATTTATTTATTTATATATATTTGTTGGCTACAATTTACACATTATTTTATCTATTTAGTTTGTATGTTGTATACCTATTGATATAATTGATTTTAACATTGTTTGTTCAACCCCATGGTAGCTGTATGTCCCCCGAAGAAGGCGCAAGCCGAAACGCGTAGGGACCACCTTCAATAAAGCAGTCTGATCCAAACCTGCTTTTGCTCTTGCTCCGTTTGTTCCCCTATCTAGTCTGTCCTTCCATATCAACAATTACAACAGTCCCCTTTTTTTCTTTAGAGATCCTCTGTGTGTCCCCCATGCTTTTTTGAAATCAGATACCGTCCTCATCTCTACCACCACCACTGGGAGACAATTTCATGGATCCACCACTCTTTCTGTAAAGAAATATTTCTGCATATCACTCCTGAATCTATCCCCTATCACCCTCATCCCATGACCCCTCATAGCAGAACTTGCTTTCAATAGAAAGAGGCTCTCCCCCTGTGCATTTATACAATGGAGGTCTTTAAACGTCTCAATCATATCACCTCTGTCCTCATATGCTTTATAATGAAGACCACTAACCATTTTGGTAGCCACCCTCTGTACTGACTCCTGTTTATATCCTTTTGAAGATGCGGTCTCCAGAATTGCACACAAATGAGGTCACACCAAAGACTTATACAGAGGCACTATCACCTCATTTTTCTGCTAGCCATTCCTCTCTGTATGCACCCAAGCATCCTTCTAGCATCTGCTGTCACCTTTTCTACCTGTTTAGCTACTTTAAGATCATCTGACATGACCACGCCTAGGTCCCGCTCTTCTTTAGAGGACAAAAGTACTTCACCCCCTATACTATATTGCTCTCTTGGATTGCTGCAGCCCAAATGCATGACCTTGTATTTTTTAACATTAAATCCCAGCTGCCAAATTCTAGACCATTCTTCAAGCTGAGCTAGATCCCTCCTCATGTTATCTACACCTTCCTGGGTGTCTACTCTATTGCAGATTTTGGTATCATCCACGAAGAGGCAAACCTTACCCGACAGCCCTTCCACTATATCACTAACAAAGATGTTAAACAGAATCAGACCAAGGACAGATCCCTGGGGCACACCACTGGTAACTTCCATCTCCTCAGAGTGAGCTCCATTTACCTGTACTCTTTGTTGCCTCCCACTCAACCAATTTTTAACCCAAGCAGCAGCTTTAGGGTCCATCCCTAGGTTGCTGTTTGTTTGTAAGTTGTCTGTGAGGAACGGTGTCAAAGGCTTTACTGAAATCTAAATACACCACATCAAGGTCTCTCCCTCGGTCCAACTCCTTGGTCACCCAGTCAAAGAAATCAATCAGATTTGTCTGATAAGACCTGCCTCTGGTGAATCCTTGCTGCCTCAGATCCTGTAATCTGCTGGACTCCAGAAACCTCACTATTTTCTCTTTCAGCAGCGTTTCCAATAATTTACTCACCACTGAAGTTAAACTAACCAGCCTGTAGTTTTCAACCACATCCTTACTTCCGCTTTTGTGTAAAGGCACCACATGAGCCTCTCTCCAGTCCTTTGGCACCACTCCCGACTCCAACGAGGCATTGAAAAGGTCAGTCAGTGGAGCTGCTAGAATGTCCCCAAGTTCCTTCAGTATTCTAGGGTGTATCCCATCAGGTCTCATCGCTTTGTCTACTTTAAGTTCAGCTAGTTTCTCATGAACACAGTCTTCTGAAAATTCTTCAAGATGCCCCTCGCTTCTGTTCCTGTTTGTGGGTGTTTTCTGAGGTCCTGCTCCTGGTTCTTCAACTGTGAACACAGAATAGAAATATTTGTTAAGCAATTCTGCTTTATCCTCATCAGCTTCTACATATTCCTCCCCATCACCTTTGAGTCTGACAATACCACTTTTGCCTTTCCTCTTCTCACTAACATATCTGAAAAATGTCTTATCCCCCCATTTTATTGCATTGGCTATTTCTTCCTCTTTTTGAATCTTTGCCTTCCTGACTACTTTGCTAGCTTCTCTAAGTTTTTCCAAATATAGATGTCTGTCTTCCTCTCTCTGTAATCTCTTATATTTCATGAAGGCCTCCCTCTTTTTCTTCACCTTTTCAGCTACTTCTTTCGAAAGCCATAGCGATCTTCTTTTCCTTTTATCTTTATTTACCATTTTAACAAAAAGGTTGGTTGCCCTTAAAATATCCCCTTTCAGATTTGTCCACTCTTTTTCTACATCTCCCAGCTGTTCCCATCCCGTAAACGACTTCCTGAGGTATTGGCCCATATTGGCAAAGTTAGTTTTCCTAAATTCTAAGACCCTCACTTTTGAATGGATTCTAACAGCCCTAGTCCTAATACTGAACCACACCATCTGGTGATCACTGGATGCAAAATGATCTCCCACTATAACATCAGAAACACTTTCACCATTGGTAAGCACCAAGTCCAGTATGGCCCCTTCACGTTTGCGGTCTTTTACCAATTGCCTGAATGGTTCTCCCTGTAGAGAATCCAGGATCTCCTTACTTCCAGATGATACTGCAGCAGGAATGTGCCAATCAACATCTGGCATATTGAAATCCCCTATTAGTATCACTTCCCCTTTCCTAGCAATACTGCATACATCTTCAATTAACTCTCTGTCCACCTCTTCCTCTTGTGAAGGAGGTTTGTATATCACGCCAATGCAGATAGATTTCTCTTTCTCTTTTTCTAGTTTAACCCACAGTGCCCCCTCTCTCCCTTTTAAGCTCTTTAATTCCAAGGCTTTAATATTATGTTTTACATATAGTGGCACTCCTCCTCCCCTTCTTCCTACCCTGTCCTTTCTGAATAAATTATAGCCTGGTATAGTTACATCCCAGTCATGGTTTTCTGTGAACCATATTTCTGTAGCTGCCACTTAATCCAAGTCTGCCACTCTCACCAAAGCTTCAACATCTGGGATCTTATTTCCCATGCTATTGGCATTTATACCCTCTGCTTTCCATATGTTACCCTTTTTACCCATTTCCATAAAGGTATTTAATATATCACCTACCTGGGGGCTTTCTTCACCCATCTTTAATGAATCTAGTTTAAAGCCCTCTTCAGTAGATTATCTTTGCACAATGTTGCAATAGGAGTGTGTGTGTGTGTATGTCTATCCATTGTTTTGTGGCTGCCCACACCTCACTGGGCCCACAATGTCCCACTGTTACCAGTGTTAGCCTGAATATATGCATAAAGAGGAGCAAGGTATTGTGAGTATGGCCTGGACAGGGCAGATTGGCCAGGATGCATCATCACAGGGTGTGGGGCAATGGCTGGGACACTGTAGTGCCCGACCACTACCTGCATGGACAGGGTGGCCACAGCATGTCATGCTGGGAGAACACGCTCACTCTGACCAAGCAGTAACCATGGCATGTCTAGGTTCCCACATAGCGCTCTACATTATCTGCCTTTAGTGATATCTGTGTGTTCTCAGTGTTGGGGGCCCAATCACTGAGACACCTGCTTATTTATTTTATTTTATTTATTTATTTATTTATTTAGCGTACACTTGTATCCCGCTACTTCCAGCGATCAGCAGCGGTTTTCTATACATAAGGGAGAGGCTGTACCGGCCAGAATTAGAACATACAGTATGATTGCAGGGATGGGTAATAAGCATAGCAAACGGTTAAAAGTTTACATTTGATTTGTTTGAGAGGAATCTTACATATATACATTTGATTGCATAAGAAGCGACTTTACATATATACATACTTTACGTAATTACAGAACACATTTCTTGCTGGTATGATTAGTTTAAGTGGGCATGTTGCTCTAGTAGTATATGGCACTCTGATTAGGTTAGGTTGTAGTGGGTCTGAAAGAGGTGTGTCTTAGGTTTTTCCTGAAATCCTTCAGGTCCTTGTTTGCTCTCAGTTCATAGGGCAGTTGGTTCCAGAGTGCTGGAGCAGTAAAGGAGAACGCTCTTTTGGTGGTGTTTGCGTTGCAATTTCTCATGCTATTCGGGACATGTAGGGTGTTGGTATTTGCTGTTCTTCTGCTTCTGATGGTTGGCTGGGCAGAGATTAAGGTGTTGAGGTATGAGGGTGCTACGTTATGAACGAGCTTGCATGTGGTTACTAAGAGCTTATATTGGATGCGGGCCGTGATGGGGAGCCAATGAAGCTCAATTAGTACTGGAGTGATGTGTTCAGTTAGTCCTTTTTTCATGATGATTCTGGCTGCCACGTTTTGTGCTAGTTGAAGTATGTTAAGGGTTTTTTTAGGCAGACCTTGTAATATAGCGTTGCAGTAGTCCAGGTGGGGAATGATGAGGGCTTGTGCCACTGTCCTGAAGTCCGAGTGATCGATAATATTCCGTAGCGGTTGCAGAACTATTAATTTGTGGAAGATGGTCTGATTGGTAATACGGAGGTGCTTTTCCATATTTAGGTTGCTGTCCAGCATTACACCTAGGTATTTTATTTCAGACTTCGTGGTATAGACATTATTGTTCATGGTAACTGTTGATGGTGGGTTAAAGTCAGGTTTTCTGGAAATGCACATCACTTCCGTTTTTTTATGGTTTATTGACATATTATTCTGTTGCAGCCAACTTTGTAGTTTGCTTAGGCATTTTTCAAGTTGGTTGAGGTTGGGGTTGTTTATGTCGAGATGAGTGTAGAGCATCAAGTCGTCAGCATAGATATGGTAACTGATCTTGTGGTCCTGTAGGATTTCACACATAGGCGCACATAGTTCCTTTGTGAGTATGTACTAAGGACTGTCTGCAGTTAGTCTGTGCATGGTTGGAACACCTTGTATGGTGTTGCAGGTGTAGTCTGCTGGTGAATGGCAGACTGTGGTGTGAGGTTTTCCAGACCTAACACCAGCATTACTGCTGGTCTGCCACTGCCCCAATCACAGGTATGGTTCTGGCCCACCAACTCTGGAGAGCTGTCTTATACCAGCAGGATGGAGGTTGTTTCACTGGGGCTCAGACACTTGTTTCTCCACTCCCTTACCAACAAAAGAGTGATTGTGGGCCTTTGGGATATATAGTGTACACCACTTTGACCTGTAGAGGCACTGCTCCACAAACCTCATGCGAGTCTAGAAACCCCTCTGCCCTGATAACAGATGCCTATGGCAGCCAGACCCTAACACTGGGTACGCACTAATCTGGGTGGTTTCTAGGTACCAGAGGGCCACATGTGACTGCAGATTACAGATGCACTGCAAGGAACACCTGTCACATACTGGTAGCGATGGGGATGTACAGCAGACCTATCTCTAGCACCACATGTACTGTGGACCTAGTGCGGGGCACCCATCCTATCCCTCAGGGAGAACACAGAACCTGCAAAATGGCATGGTCAGTAGCTACTCTGTGCTAGTATCACGCACTGTCAGTTCGTCTTTCAAAGATGAGGTACCGGAGAGGTGCAGACCCCATTTGGTGATCAGCTGTAGACAGCTATTCAGCATGTGCATTGCATCATGGGTACTGGTGGGATTACCCTTTCGTGGCACTCAGAGCAGACAGTTTGTGTGGTGACCTGCAGTCCTTCTGTACCCAGCCATTGCTGTGAGATACACCATGGATGTATAGCCTACTGGTTAGCACAATACTGTTCTCAGCAGCGGTTATGGGTTCAATTCTTCATTGTTCCCTTCTTTCATGCCTCACAGGTCATGCATGTCATCCTGAAGCACATTGCAGCCACCTTAACCTATGGTTCCATAACCCTGGGTGCCTTCTAAGGTGCCTTGTCCAGGGGTGCCTAATATGGCACTTAGCCTAAGGAGCCCTATAGGGCGCCTTACAAAGCACCTTATGAGGCACCTTACAAGGCGCCTTATAAGGCACCTTACAAGGTGCCTCATAAGGCACATTACAAGGCACCTTAGAGGGCACATTATAAGGCACATTATAAAGCACCTTATAAGGCACCTTACAAGGCACCTAATAAGGCTGTTGTTGCCAAAAAAGCATCTTTCAGGAAATGGAAAAAAGAGCCAAATGACGAAACCTGGAAACAGCACAAGCACTGGCAAGTCAAATGCAAGGCATTGATAAGGCAGGCAAAGGGAGAATTTGAGAAGTAGTATTATCCTTGTAAATAGATTGTAAATAATTACCCTTGTTATCCAAGTTCCTTCCCTTGTTATCTGTAAACTCATGCATGTTGACTGTACTGAGATTTTTGTTCTATGTGAACCGCGCTGATGCTGAATAGTGCGGTATATAAGAGAATATAAATAAATAAATAAATAACAAGCTTGCTGCGGAAGCAAAAACACGAAGTAAAGACCTTTTCAAGTACATTCGTAGCAAAAAACCTGTGAGAGAATCAGTTGGTCCATTAGATGATAGAGGGGTTAAAGGAGCACTAAGAGGCGACAAGGCGATAGCGGAGAGACTGAATGAATTCTTTGCTTCAGTCTTTACTGAGGAAGATGTAGGGATGTTACCCATGACTGAAGTGGTATTTAAAGGTGCGGAAGAATTGAAGGAAATATCAATACATCGGGAAGATGTATTACAACTATAAGATAAACTGAAGAGTAGCAAATCACCTGGGCCGGATGGTATACATCCAAGGGTGTTGAAAGAACTGAAATATGAGATTGCAGACCTGCTATTAGTAATCTGTGAACTATCATTAAAATCATCTCTAATACCTGAAGATTGGAGGATCGCCAATGTAACACCAATTTTTAAAAAGGGTTCCAGGGGTGATCCGGGAAACTACAGACCAGTGAGCCTGACATCAGTACCGGGAAAAATGGTAGAAACCATCATAAAGAATAAAATTACTCAGCATGTAGATAGTCATGACCTAATGGGAGACAGCCAACATGGCTTTAGACAAGGAAGATCTTGTCTTACTAATCTGTTATGTTTTTTTGAAGGAGTGAATAATCAGGTGGACAAAGGTGAGTTGGTTGATATTGTGTATCTGGACTTACAGAAAGCCTTTGACAAGGTCCCTCATCAGAAACTTTTGGCAAAACTAAAGAGTCATGGGATAGGAGGCAGTGTACTATTGTGGATCAGGAACTGGTTAAAAGATAGAAAGCAGAGGGTAGGGCTAAATGGCCAATTTTCCCAATGGAGAAAAGTGAATAGTGGTGTACCCCAGGGATATGTGCTGGGTCCGCTGCTTTTTGACATATTCATAAATGACCACGAAAAGGGAATAACGAGTGAGGTTATCAAATTTGCAGATGACACAAAACTATTTAAAGTTGTTAAAACCCAAGAGGATTGTGGAAAATTGCAAGAGGATCTTGATAAATTGAAAGACTGGGCATCAAAATGACAGATGAAATTTAAGTGCAAGGTTATGCACCTAGGGAAGAACAACCCAAACTATGGTTACAAGATGCAAGGTTCCACATTAGGAACCACCACGCAGGAAAAAGATTTAGGCGTCATTGTGGATACCATGTTAAAACCCTCGGCCCAGTGTGCAGCAGCGACCAAGAGAGCAAATAGAATGCTAGGTATGATAAGGAAATGAATGAAAAATAAAACAAAAGATATTATAATGCCTCTATATCGTTCCATGGTGGGATCGCAGCTTGAATATTGTGTGCAATTCTGGTCGCCGTATCTTAAAAAAGATATAGCAATTTTAGAAAAGGTTCAGAGAAGAGCCACCAAAATGGTAAAGGGGATGGAAGGATATCCCTATGAAGAAAGGCTAAAAAGGTTAGGGCTCTTTAACCTGGAAAAGAGACGGCTGAGGGGAGATATGATAGAAGTCTATAAATTAATGAATGGAGTGGAACGGGTAAACGTAGATCGATTGTTTACCTTATCAGAATATAGAAAGACTAGGGGACATGCAATGAAGCTACAGGGTAAACTATTTAAGACTAATATAAGAAAATATTTTTTCACTCAACGTGTAATCAAACTCTGGAATTTGTTACCGGAGGATGTAGTAAAGGCTGTTAGTGTAGCTGGGTTTAAAAAAGGTTTGGACAAGTTCCTGGAGGAAAGGTCCATAAACCATTATTAAGAAGGGACCCAGGATATCAATGCTTGAACCAATACAAGCATTCTGGAACCTGTGTCCCTTGGGGAAACTGCTAGGTACATATGACCTAGATTGGCCACTGTTGGAAACAGAATACTGGGCTTGATGGACCTTGTTCTTATGTTCTTATAAGGCACCTTATCAGGCACCTTATAAGGCACCTTACAAGGCACCTTACAGGGCGCATTATAATGTGCCTTATAAGGTGCCTTATAAGTAAGGTGCCTTATAAGGCGCCTTGTAACGTGCATTAGTCTAAGGCGCCTTGTAATGCGCGTTACCTGACATGGCTTGCTGTAACGATGCAATGCCCACGCCTTTATATGGGCATCCGTAACACTACCGGGAAACTTAATGCGGGTAACATTACCAGAGTTTAGTAAACATACCCCATGGTCCCGGCTCTGAATATCCGGGTATAAATTCAAGTGGTGATGGTCAGTTGTTTTAACAGCATTGGCTGCTGCCATTGAAAATACCCCCTAAAATACTGACATTTACAGTTGCAATTTTATAAGAAGCCTGTTGCTATTCTTTTTTTTATTTTTAATTTATGCATATTTTCAATATAAGACAGGCAATTCAAATAACAATATCAATGCAAGCAGGAAACCAAAACATAAGGAAATATATATATCATTGCCACTTTGACCACAAAATACATTGAGGCAAGAAGAGGAAATAAACTAACAAGAAATATATCTCAAACATAGTGAGAGCCATGGAACATAAACTGCCAACGGAACGCACACTATGAAACCCCCACCAGAGCCCCTAGTTTCCCTTCTAATGAAATTATCAGCTCAAGGAGCAATTTAGGGTCAGAAAAGAAATAATTTTTGTCCTCAGAGCTAACATAATACAAAAGAGGACATTTCAAAGCCAGGTTCCCCTGAGCATCAGAACTTGAGGCCGAAGAGCCAAGAAATCCTTATGCCAAGCCTGGATCTGTTTAGAAACATCAGGAAAAATACGAATAACTGAACCAAAAAACTGCTCCTGCAGATGCCTAAAGTATAAGCACAAAACTAACGTTTTGTCCTGCTCAAAGGTGAAAGTAGCCAACAAAGTGCTAAGAGCAGTCACCATCTCCATGGACCCTTCCAGAAACCTGGTCAGGTCCAGATCCTGGGAGTAAGCAAGGCCCCCAGGCACCCCACCAGAAGAAGACATATAGAAGGCCCTTTTTATAGGAGGGAGATTGTTTGAAGCCCAGCCCAGGACATTCACCAAACACTTTTTCACCATCTCTACTGGACTGAGCACAGGGGACTGTGGGAAGCTCAAGAATCTGAGATTGTTCCTCCTGGACTGATCTCAAAATATTCCAGCTTCCTCCACAGCCCACTGTTCTCCTTAATGCTAGCATCCTTAACTGCCTTCAGCTTCCCCACCTGTAATTCCAAGTGTTTAAATCTTGCAGAGTATTGAGCAATGTTATCCTTCTGAGCAGAAACAAAACTAATCAGCAAATCAACCTTTGCGCCAAGTTGCTGTAGATTTACAGAAAGGGAAACATCAAGGGCTCTAATGAAATCATATAGTCCTATTAGGGTACTTGGCAAACTCTTCCCATCTGAAGAAACTCCAGTGCTCATCTCGATGTGCTGTTCCCCAGGTTTACCTCCCCACTGCTGCCACAAGCCTGGAGGCCCAACGAATCCCCTGTCTTCAATGCTGCTGAGGCATTCATAGGCAGGAGAACTCTCCTCCCCCCCCCACCCCACCCCACCCCACCCCACCCAACCCATATGAGAGCACTTCCAGCTTGTGGGGAAAGAAGCTGATCTTTGAGACTCAGAGAAGCCTCCTCCGTGCTCTGCTCCAACAAAGCACCACCAGAGCAGTTCAAGGCAGCCACTCATTCCAACGCTGGTCGGACACCAAACTGTTCCATGCTAAGCTGAATTCCATCTCCTGCCCCAGACTCCAAAGGGTTGGTCAGGCGCTTGCCCTTCTGCTTCAGCATAGTGGTAAGGGAGAAGCAGCAGCAGAACAGAGAGTTCCTCTCAGTCGACCCAGGGGCGGCCCAAGGGGGGGTGCGGGGCCATGTGCGGAGACTCGGTGCGGGGCCTCATTTGCATAAGGGGCCTCATTTACATAAATATTTGCATAATCTTTCCATACACTAACTTTTAGTAAACATGCCTCTTAATGAGTGTACGGATAAAGAAAGACTAAAAGATTTCTACATTACTATAATCCAGTGCCAACCGCCAGGCACATTAGGAACTACTACAAACACTGCCCATTTAGAACCCATAGCAAACCCGCCGTATCCTAACAGCACTACCAGGACTCACAAAGCACCATACCCTACCTATCAAAAGGAAACACTGCAAATATTAAACCAATACATTTCAGAGAATAACAATACATGACCTACGGTGAAAGAGAACAAGTGGCAATGTCAAATAGGAATTACATAAACAGAATACCTCAGCTCAATTACACATGCAGAACATAGACCATCACCAAACAAGGAATCACAATTTAGAAATAGGAAGACATTAATTAAACTGGGAACCCCAAAAGCCAAACTTGGAATGTACAACAACACTGTAGAAATAAAACTATAAATTAATTTCCTCTTGTACTAAACAAAGCGCAGATGTTAATGATGCACATTTCCCAGAGCTGACATATTCCAGTTAATAAATTCAAAATAAAGAGATATTTTTCTACCTTTTGTGCATTTTTTTTCAGTTGCAATTGCTCCAGCCACTTTCTTTTGGTTTCTTTGTGTCTTCTGCTAACTCTCCATCGTCTGCTGTCCATTTGTCCTTTCTTCTCTCTTCTAGTTTTTTTTCCATTCTCTCTCTACATCTGCTTTAACATACTAATCTTTCTCCTTTTGCTCTTTCCTCATTCCTATTTCATCCACTCAAATTTTACACCTCCATCCTCAATCCCCACTTACTATCCCAATATCCTGCCAATTGTAGATTTGTCTTCCCTCCCACACAAAATATTTTTTCCCCTCTCCATTTCACTCTCCCAGCTCCATCCCATTCTAATCCTCCCCCAACATCAGCTCCCTTCTAGTTCCAGGCCCACCCAGCATCCGCTCCCTTCTAGTCCCCGCATCAGCCCATTTCCAGTCCTAGCCCCCCATAAGACCATTTCCAGTACTAGCCCCCCATAAGCCCATTTCCAATCCTATCCTAGCCCCACCATCAGCCTATTTCCAGTCCTAGCTCCCCCATCCATTTCCAGTCCTATCCGAATCCCTCCATCAGCTCATTTCCAATCCCAGCCCCCATCAGCCCATTTCTTTCCTAGCCCCACCATCAGCCCATGTCAAATCCTAGCTCCCCTCCACTCAGCCCATTTTCAATCCAAGCCCCCCATGAGCCTACTTCCAGTTCTAGCCCCTCCATGAGTCCATTTCAATCCAAGCCCCCACCACAGCCTATTTCCAATCTTAGCACCCACAAAAGCCCATTTTCTGTCCTATCCTAGCCCCTACATCAGCCCATTTCCTGTCCTACCCCCCTCCCCCCTCAGCCCTTTTCCAGTCCTAGCTCCCTCCCCTCACAGCCCATTTCCATTCCAAGCCCCCCTCCCTATCAGCTATTTGCAGTTCAAGCCCCCCTTCCATTCAGCCCATTTCCATTCCAAGCCCCCGTCCCCATCAGCTATTTGCAGTTCAAGCCCTCCTTCCACTCAGCCCATTTCCAGTCCTAGCAAACCTCCCAGCCTATTACCAGTCCTAGCCCCCCATAGCCCATTACCAGTCCTAAGCCCCCCATAGCCCATTACCAGTCCTAAGCCCCCCAACAGCCCATTTCTAGTCCTAAGCCCCCCCATAGCCCATTACCAGTCCTAACCCCCCATCAGCCCACTTCCAGTCCTAACCCCTCCATCAGCCCGTTTTTAGTCTTAGCCTCCCCATAGCCCATTACCAGTCCTAACCCCCCATCAGCCCATTTCCAGTCCTAGCCCCCCCATAGCCCATTCCTAGTCCTAACCCCCCATCAGCCCATTTCCAGCCTTAGCACCCCCCATAGCCCATTACGTCCTAACCCCCATCAGCCCATGTCCAGTCCTAGCCCCCCCCCCAGCAGCCAATTTCCAGTCTTAGCCCCCCATCAGCCCATTACCAGTCCTACCCCCCATCACCCCATTTCAAGTCCTAGCCCCCCATAACCCATTAATAGTCCTAACCCCCCCATCAGCCCACTTCCAGTCTTAGCCCCCTCCATAGCCCATTACTAGTCCTAACCCCCCCATCAGCCCACTTCCAGTCTTTGCCCCCCCTCCCATAGCCCATTACCAGTCCTAACCCCCCTCCCCCAATCAGCCCAAATAGATAAAAAAGCAAACCGGCTGCTGCTACAGCTGAAGTCAAAATCAGACTGCAATTGTGATTCACTAGTAATTGTGATTCACTAGTAATCTTTCTATCTGTAAGGTAATATATTTTCAACAACGGTATTGTATCAGAATTAGAAACAGCCAAAATTTCTTTAAAGTTTTTCCTTAACAAGATTTCAGGTGACAACAAATGATGAGAAAGGAAACTGAAGAACCTAACATTCTTAGACTTAACAAAGCTCTCAAAGGATTCCAGTTTTCAGTGAATAACTAAACTGTCCTTAACTGTAAAGGCATTAACTGCTTGCAGAGAGGAACACTGAGTCTCAAGCTTAAGTACTTGAATGGAAAAATCTTCAACACTTCCAACCATGCCAGAGTTTCCTAAGAGAATTGGCAAAGTTGAGACACAGTGGTAACAAGAGTCCTCTCAGTCCGGGTTACCACTCTCCAGATGTTGGTCAAAGAGACCTGAGAATCAGGCACATCTTTAGCCTCTACTACTGGGGGGGGGGGGGGGGGAGCTTTACAGAATAAACCAACAAGATGTGGAGAACTCTGTTGAGCCAGGAAAGCACTTACATTCAAATCAGATGGAGTCCTAACAGGTGGGGAGGGTGGAGTGCGGTCTGGAGAACTCAACAAGGCTCCCAGCAAAGGTAAAGATTCAAGTTCAATACCTGACAACAGCATCACCTCTTCCTTAGCTTTAAGGTGGTTATCCATTGGGCCAGACACCACCACATTCCCAGCAACAGTTTACTTTTTCCTTTTGCTCATGGACAAAGACTAAAACCAGCCAAAAAAAAGCTTTCTTCCTGCTGCTTCGGTGCTCCAAAGGGGTTATGGGGGCTTCGATGACATCAAGAAGTGTCATCGGCAAGCATATGCTCTTCCTGCTCCTCTCTGCATCGCGGCTGCACAAAACCTGCTCTCCCCATATGGGGATAATTTTATAATTGCACCCCCATGCAAAAAATACGGGCATATTACTCCCTCCCAAAAAATATGGGTATACTACTCTATATTCTATGGCTCGTAGCAGAATCAAGCGTCCTGCCGCGGTGCCCCCCCTGCCCGGCAAAGCCTCCTTGCAGCATCAGCTCCGGACGGAGTCCCAAAGCGCGGGCTTTCAGAGCCGCGAGAGTTTCTCTTTCTCGCGCGGCTCTGTTAATCCTGCCGGGGCTGATGGGATTTCCCATCAGCCCCGGCAGGCTTAACAGAGCCGCGAGAGGTCAGAGAAGCTCTCCCTTCGCGGCTCTGAAAGCCCGCACTTTGGGACTCCAGAGCTGATGCTGCAAGAAGGCTTTGCCGGGCAGGGGGGCCCCGCGGTGGGACGCTTGATTCTGCCGCTGCCACGGAGGCGGCGGCAGCAGCAGCAGCGACAGCAGCAGCCAGTTTGCTTTTTTTTTTATCTATTTGGACTTATGTAGAATGTTTTTTTGTGCGGGGCCCCCTGAAACGCAGGCCCCCTGTGCAAAAAACATTCTTGCTCAATGGACGGGCCGGCCCTGAGTCGACGTCACTCAGTGCCCTCTTGCCTCTAGTCCCCGCCTGTTGCTATTCTGTATTCTGTACAATCATACTTTCACTGTCGGTATGAACATGGGCTGAGCTTGGGTGGAACGCAAATTTAGGCATAAGAACATAAGAACATAAGATATGCCATACTGGGTCAGACCAAGGTCCATCAAGTCCAGTATTCTGTTTCCAACAGTGGCCAATCTAGGTCATATGTACCTAGCAGTTTCCCCAAGAGACACAAGTTCCACAATGCTTGTACTGCGTCAAGCATTGATATCTTCGGTCACTTCTTAATAATGGTTTATGGACGTTTCCTCCAGGAACTTGTCCAAACCTTTTTTAAACCCAGCTACACTAACAACCTTTACTACATCCTCCGGTAACAAATTCCAGAGTTTGATTACACATTGAGTGAAAAAATATTTTCTTTTATTAGTCTTAAATAGTTTACCCTGTAGCTTCATTGCATGTCCCCTAGTCTTTCTATATTCTGATAATGTAAACAATCGATCTACGTTTACCCGTTCCACTCCGTTCATTAATTTATAGACTTCTATCATATCTCCCCTCAGCCATCTCTTTTCCAGGTTAAAGAGCCCTAACCTTTTTAGCCTTTCTTCATAGGATTATCCTTCCATCCCCTTTACCATTTTGGTGGCTCTTCTCTGAACCTTTTCTAAAATCGCTATATCCTTTTTAAGATACGGCGACCAGAATTGCACACAATATTCAAGGTGCGGTCTCACCATGGAATGATATAGAGGCATTATAATATCATAAAATATTATAATTTATGCACATTTTTTTAGAAAGCTAGGTCCTAGGGCTGGTGCCCATGCCTAGATTTAGCACATATTTTGGAGACTTACACCCCTATTTTATAAAAAAATATAGACACCAGCTGTTCTTTATAAAATAGGCTTAAGATAGGCACAATTTAGGTGCCTAAAACTAGGTGTCCACTTCTAAAATTACCCTCCTAATGTTGACAACTGCAAAGTGGTACATATAAGGAATAATAATCCCATTTACAGGCAAAAAATGCTGAGTTCTGAGTTAGCAGTCACCATCAAGAAAAAGATCTTGGAGTCACTGTTGACAATAAATTGAAATTTTCAGCCTAGGTGCTGCAGCTACTAAAAAGGCGAATAAAATATTAGGGATTATTTAATAAGGAATGGAGACCAAAACTGAGAATATCATTATGCCTTTGTATAGGTCTCTGATGTGACTGCATGTTGTGTACAATTCTGGGTGCCCCATTTTATAAAGGATAGGGAAGGTTCAAGGAAGGGCGACTAAAATGGTCATCCTTCTGATCACACATCTTAAATTTTGCTTTTATGCAGCTTTTTCTTCAAAAGATGTTCACTAGACTCATTCACCAAACCTTGGACATATTTCCAGATTTGTCAAATTGTTTTGTGAGCCTCTTTGAAAAGCGTTTACAGATCTCTAATTTCATCTTCCATTTATATATTTCTGGAGTTTATATATACATGTATATTAATGAAAACAAAGTAACAGAACACGTATTAGGCACTATGGAGCATAATTTGTTAAGCTACTACTGCTTTTTAGTAGCTTTATGGATTTATAAAATTATTTTATATTTTTAAATGGCAGCTTCTAACTGCTTGGAACAGGTATAGGGAAAGTACACAGCCTTGTCACACATTTTTGCCAATTTTAAACCATTCTGTTTCTTCTTATTCCGTTTAAACTATTGCTTCTTGATCAATGTAAAGGTTGTGCCTGAGACCTATCAGGTGTTCTAGTATACCATTCTTCTTAATGAGGCCCAGGGTTTTTCATTACTTATGAAATCAGAGGCCTTGCTGTAGTCAATGAAACACATGTAGATATCCTTTTGATATTCCTTTGTCCAGAGAAGCAGGACAGTATTAAGACAGCGAGGTGTGAAGATTGGTGGAAGACTCATCAACAACGTTTGCTATGCTGACAATACCACATTACTGGCTAAAAGTAAAGACAATCTAAAACATCTGCTTATCAAGATCAATGTGTCATAGTCTTAAAATTTGCCTGCACCTTAATATGAAGAATACAAAAGTCCTGGCAACTGGCAAAATCAATAATTTCATCCTTGATGAAGAAGAAATATAAATAATAGACAACCTTAACCTGTTTGAATCAATAACACAGGTACACTACCAAAATACTGCCTCCAGTTTTGCAACTGATTCCTATAGATTTTGGGGTGCTGAATCCAGGAAAAATAGCCAAAATGTTCCATCACGTCACGTTTTCTTGCAAAATTAGATTTCTTACCCATATAACGAATGTTCACATAATTTCTTTTTAGCCGACTGCAGTTTATTTTCTTGGCCCAAAATAGAGGTTGTAATGGTTAACTAACTAGAAACACTCCCTCATGATATTTTAGAGTGTTTTGTATTCATTTTATACATTAACAGGACAATTGGGAGGCGGGGGGCTAAATCCAGTACTCGTGCTGGCGCATGTTCTTTCCTGTTCGCCTCGCCTCGTTCGCTCGCTCGCTCAAACACGGTGGTTGCGACATGAACGTTCCTGTCAAATTTCAGTTTCTTGCAAGTTCATTATTACCTTTTGTTTGCTCAGTCGTAATCCAGCTTTATTCCAAAGTGGTTCACTACAGTTGTAGTTTGCAGTGCTGTGTATTTGTGATGGCTCACAGAGCCAGAGGTTGCGTCAACTCTCCGGACAGTTTTTGTTTTATTTGTGGGGAATATACCGTGAAAAAGTGGCAGAGGAACATTTCTGCATTTATTAAAAAAGTATATTTCGCCTATTTCGGTTTGAAGTTAGGCGATCAAGACAAACCGTGGGCTCCTCACAAAGTGTGCAAGACATGTGAGGAAGATCTACGCTTATGGATGAAAGGTAAAAAACAAGCATTTCGTTTCGGAATACCTATGATGTGGCGTGAACAAAGAGACCACAGCAGTGACTGCTATTTTTGCTCTTGCATTGTGAAGGGATACAACTTAAAAAATAAGAACGTAATAAGTTACCCCAACCTTCCCTCAGCAATTAGGCCTATGCCTCATAGCAACGAAGTACCTGTGCCTGAACCACCAAAATCTTTGGATCATATTTGTGTGGACGGTTCTGATCATGATGAGACTCATCAGATGGCTTTTCCCGATGAGTCCAGTACTTCCGAGTTTGAAACTGAACCAGATCCGAAACCTGAACTTTTCTCTCAAGCTGAATTGAATGATTTAGTCCGGGATTTAGGACTCCCAAAAGATGCTGCCCAACTGCTAGGTTCTCGGCTTAAACAGAAAAATCTATTGTCACCAGGAACAACTTTTTATTGGTACCGCAACCGCGAGACACAATTTTTGAAGTATTTCAGCAAAGAGGAAGATTTGGTATTTTGCAACGATATATACGGAGTGATGGAAAAGTTTAAACTCAAGTATGATCCTGCTGAATGGCGGCTGTTCATTGATTCGTCAAAAGACAGCATAAAAGGTGTTCTTCTTCATAATGGCAACACATTCGCTTCAGTTCCTATTGCTCACTCTGTTATTCTCCAAGAAAAATACGAGAATTTGGCCCTGATTCTTCAGAAGATTCGCTATGATGAGCATAAGTGGATGATTTGTGGAGACTTTAAAATTCTATCCATGCTATTAGGGCAGCAATCTGGTTTCACCAAATATCCCTGCTTCCTTTGCTTGTGGGATAGCCGGGCCCGCGACCTACACTGGGGGAAAAAAGACTGGCCAATTCAGGAGTATTTGAGACCCGGTGAGAAAAATGTTCTTCATGAGAGCTTGGTACCTCGTGATAAAATTCTATTACCACCTCTCCACATTAAGTTGGGTCTCATTAAGCAATTCATCAAGTCCCTTCCAAAAGATGGTGAGTGCTTTCGGTACCTTTGCTCAAAGTTCCCCCGACTTTCTGAAGCAAAGCTAAAGGAAGGAGTGTTTGTTGGCCCTGATATAAGGAAACTCATTTCAGATGGAGCATTCGCTGAAACGATGTCTGAGAAGGAAAAAGAAGCCTGGGATTCCTTCAAGGATGTTGTTCTCAAATTCTTGGGGAACAGGCGGGATGAGAACTATAAGGATATTGTTGCCAGGATGCTCAATGCCTTCAAAGAACAAGGCTGTAACATGAGCCTGAAAGTCCATTTCTTGCACTCCCATGTGAACTACTTTCCCGAAAACGTGGGGGCGTACAGTGAAGAACAAGGTGAAAGGTTTCACCAGGACATCAAGGATGCAGAGAGAAGGTACCAAGGAAGATGGAACACCACTATGATGGCTGATTTCTGCTGGTTGCTGCTGCGGGAAACCCCAGATAAAAAATACGCCAAGCAGCGCACCAAGAGAAGCATTCGGGGGAAGAAGAAACGGGCCCACCAGGAGATTGATTGACCCAAGAATGACTTTAAAATCTAAACTGTGTTGACAAATATCGTGTTTTTACTAAACTTTGAAATAAAAATTTGCTAGTTATTACCACAGTGTCGGATCTCATTTATTAGAATTTTATTTTCACACCATCGGGTGTTTGTCTTCATGTATTGCAATGGTGCGGTTTGCGTTTTCTATTCTTACATACATACCTTATGACACCGCCCGCCCCTTAACCTTGAGGGTTAAGGAGGGGTTGCCTTTTTATGCCCTTGAGGCAGTTAGTTGTAGTTGTATTATGCTTCGAGCAGTAAGGCTGGCAAGAGTTATTTATTTACATGAGGTTTATTTTTCATGTGGCTCATATTGCCATTGTGCAGTTCAAAAGAAGGTTACAGACGGTGCAGAAGTTTAAACCAAATAAAACAGGATTAACTGAAACTTTGCCTGACTGGCTTTAAATGCTGTATTTCTTCACATTCCTTTCATGTGCTTTTAACATACAGGCTGATAACAGAAAAGTCCTTCACTAATGATGCTCAGGTTCTGTCAATCACTAGTAGTGCTCTAATTCAGTTTCCCTCCACAAGCTTTCTTGTGTCGGTCAAAGTTACGTCACTGTTATATTACTTCATATACCAGCACAATCCTCTCTCTGCTTAATTGCCTCTATCAATTAAACAGGTAGAACAGTCCATCATCATCTCATCATCATCAGCAGGGGAAAACACAGAATTATGAACAGAGTTTTCTTCCTTACAGCCAGTAACTGGAACACTGTTCTAAATAATCCTGGAACTCTTTAAGAAGTGATTCAGCATGAAACTTTTCTTCATTGAGCTGTCTTCCTGTCCCCTCGGTGAATAGGTATTGACTGAGCCTATCTATCTCAGGCTCCTTATCAGGTTTGTTTGCGTTTGGGAAACAAACATGTGCTGGGCTTTCATTAGCTCCCCACCTTTCCCTGCACGTGGGTGCTGTACATTCAAACTTAGCAGTGCTAGGAGAATATTTAAAAGTGTTTATATCCGCCCTGTCTCGGCTAGGTGACTGAGCTAGTTTAAAAGAATAATTATTGTCATTCAAAACTTCTCTTTTCTGACAACAGCTGCCACCATCTTGACTGGCTTTGCTTTTAAAAGCAGAACATAGACTTTCTGGCTTTAGAGCATAAACTCCTCTCTCTCTGGGTACCTTATACAGGAGCTTCTTTCTTGGAGGATTCTTTATCCTTCTGCCTTTGTTCCCCAGCTCTGCCTGGTCCTGTAGCCTTGGGTTTCTCAGCGTTCTAAAGGAGCTCTGCCTCCAGCAGTTTCTTTCCTCATCTGAATGCTGCTCCAAGCTATCCTCCAGCTGCAGACTGTTAGGGAAATTATCAGAGCAAGGAAATCTCCGTTGCTCTCTTGTCTTCTCTCTCTGGATCTCTCCTTGGATCCCTCCTTGGATCTCTGTCTGGATCTGCGTCTGCCCGTGGATCTCCCTCTGCCTTTCACTTCCTGGTTCCTGTGTATTTAACCAGGTGCTTCTAACCTGCACTGCCCGCCTCACCTTGGGGCATGCCCAATCACAAGCCTTCCTACTCTCCTCCCTCGAGGTGAGCTGTTTTGCCTGATTGAAACTGTGTTTTTTTCTTTCTGCAGAGAAATCCCTGCTTTCTCCTGCAGTACCGGCTTCTACCACCGGCTGCTCACTTGTATCCATCTGTTCCTGAGGAGCTACTGTGTCACAACCTGTACAACATTTTTTGCACATTTCTTTGCTGTGCTTTGTGTCTAACCTCGCTCTTATATGCTCAATGTTTGTGCACATGTATGTGGCTGCTTTAAGTGCAGACAATTTTGCTACCATCACAGTGTGTTTTGTTGACATTACTCTATTCTTATGTGCTGCCTTGTTACAATTTTCTTTATTCTTATTTGAATAACTACTAAACAATTAGTATAAAGAATTCATCCAAGAAACTTTTATCTCGATCGCACTCAATCTGAAACGTTCACCTCAAACTGCTAACCCAATGTAGCAAAAAATCTGTACGTGATGGAGCAAATTGGTTACCAGATTTGGATTCAGCACACCAAAAAACGTAAAAATCAATCGAAACATTAGAGGCAGTTTAAAAAAAATTTTTTTAGTGTACCTGAGTCAATTTTAGTGTAATATAATCAATAATGAAACCACAAGCAATCAAGAAATCCAACAATGCATTGCTCTTGGTAGAGCATCTATGAAGGAAATGGATAAGAACTTCAAGTGCAGAGATGAATGTCTGTGTGCAAAATTCAACTTGTCCACATCATGGAATTTTCAATAACATTATATGGATGTGAAAATTGGACAGTGAAAAAGATAGGAAAAAATGATGCCTTCAGATTATGGTTCTGGTGAAGAATACTGTTTATACCATGGACTGCCTGAAGAACAAATCAATCACTCCTAGAGGAGATCAAGCCTAAGCTTTCCTAAGAAGCTCAAATGACAAGATTTCAACATTCATACTTTGGACACATCATGCAAAGAGAAAGATCATTAGAGAAAAGCATTATGCTTGGCAAGGTCGAAGGTCAATGCAAAAGAGGAAGATCTACAATGTGATAGATTGATACAATAACAGCTGCTACGAATGTCACTCTATCAACAATAGACTGACTGAAGGCCGAACACAATTTAGAACAACTATCCATAGAGTCACTTTGGGCACTTTAAATGATGTTTTCTATTTACAATGTTTTTTTTTTAAAGCTTTCTTTTTGTAATGTCTTTTGCATTGACTCAACAGCACTTAACAACAACTGCTTGGAAATCTTTACATCAAAGCTAAATCTTGGGCTTGTTAGTTTTAATGCATTCTTGATTAAAGGAAATTGGGACATGCAATTATTTATTTTTTAACAGAAGCCCAGCTTCCTGTGAATAAAGAATTTCCCCACAGGCACAAAATAGAGCCCTAAATAGCAGTTCTTGCCTCCATCAGTGGAGTTCTCTATGGGCCTCAGAGATTAGTTGGAAAGTTCTCTCAGCTCTGTGGTCGATATTTCCTGCTTGCATCAGGCTCAGATTTGGGCCTAGGCAATGTAGGCAATTGCCTAGGGTACCACATTTTGAAGGCAAAAATATCCAGGAGGATCTTGCTCCTGCTTACTTTCAGGTCATGTGCATGTGCTGCTTCAAAGGGGTACCACTGTGCCACTTTTGCTTTCTTCTGCTACTCTTCTCATTCTGTATCTCTTTTCTTAAGGATCTCTGACCCTCACCTGACTCTTTGCTCTCTGAAATCTACTGTCTGGTCTTGCCTGTGATCACCAAAACCTTTGGTCTGGCTCTGGTTGTTATTGAGCTAGTTTCCTATCCAGGATATCAATAGACAGATAACTAGATAGATAGACTTCTAGGTGCCCTGGTCACAGGCCGCCAGAAATTGGTCTCTTCCTGCTTCTCCTGTATTGGAATTCTACTCTAGTAACCATTTTGCTGTTTATTTCCAGCCTTCTTGTTTCACCTTTTCCATGGATTCACCTTGTTTGGGTTCCAGCTCCTTCTGTCTAGTTCTGGTGAGTTTCTGCTGCCTAAGCACCTGCAGGCTTAACCCAAGGGGATATATCTTAGCCATTTCCTTTTTTCTGTTTTGATTTGTTTGAGGGATGGATTTACTGTATATTCCTAATAATGTATTCACTTTTTTTCAGGAGCAAGAAGAATATTCTGTGTTTTCTTTTCCCATGATGTGGACTAGAAGTGCTATGTTTCATAAATTTGTTTGTTGCCTTTCAACATTTGCTCTAATTGCTTTACTTTTACTTTTTGTAAATGGTGAGCATATTTTAAAAAACTAAGACAAAACCAGGTAGTTTTCCTTGAAACTAAACATGCTTTTCTCTATAATGATTTCCATTATTTCTTTCCAGGACTTCATAGTATGTTTATCAATTCTTCAAACAAATACATCTCTTGTGTTCTGAAGTTTTATTAAAATACTTAAGTATCTAATTAGAGAAGTGCAATATGTTAGAAAAAAAATAATACAAAGCCTTTTGTGTTGTCTTATCTCTTTGCACATAAAGAGTGTCATGCTAAAACAGACCAGTGGTTCACTGAGCTCAGCATTCTGTTTCCAACAATGGCAAGTCTGGAGCAACCTAAAAGATCCTAATAGCAAAGTCCATTCACTATTGGTCACTACTAGACGTATGAAGTGGAGACACCCTTGTCTATCCAGCTAATAATTGTTTATGGACCTCTCTTATAGAAACTTGACCAAATCATTTTTATATTCAACTACACTAACCTTCCCTGACTTGGTTTGCAACTTGTCGTGTTGTGAGAGCTTGTGTGAATCAGTAATACTGAGAGGTAAGCTATTGGTAGCTTAACTACTGGCAGGGTCTCCCAAGATGGACAAGTCTCAGCTGAGGTGCAAGACCAAGACAAACCGCCCATCTCAGAAGCAGCAGAATGGGATGGTGTTGGCGGCAGAGGATCACATTTCTGTTACAATGGCAACAACAGTAGAATTGCATGCATGGAAGAAAGGCCTGGCAATCTATTTCTGTATCTTGCCACAAAAATCCAATGGATAGTCACAACAAAACAGTGTACAATGTAATGCTGGAAGATGAGCCCCCTGGGTTGAAAGGAACTGAACTGGCTACTGGGGAGGAGCTGAAGACTTTTCAGAGTAAAGCCAGCATTTATGATGTGGTTGGATCAAAGCCCTCGGGAAGTCTGACTGCTGATGTAGTTGCACATGACAGTGAGAAGCTGCAAAGATGTCTTACATATTGGGATATGGAATGTATGAAGCATGAACCAAGGGAAGTTAGAGGTGGTCAAGAATGAAATGGAACGTGTACAACTCGAGCTGTTGGGTGAACTGAAATGGACTGGCATTGGGCACTTTGCATTTGATGATCACATATCTACTATGCTGGAAATGAAAGACAAAGAGAAATGGTGTTGCATTTATATTCAAGAAGAAACGTACAAAAGCTGTAATGAAAAACAATGCAATCAGTGAACGCTTAATTTCTATTCATCTACGAGGAATGCCTATCAACACAACTATAATTCAGGTATATAGAAACATAGAAACATAAAAAAACATAGAAACATATCACCTACTACAAGAGTCCCCTTTTTTCCTTTAGAGAGTCTCTCTCTTTGTCCCATGCTTTTTTGAATTTAGATACTGTCCTAATTTCTACCACCTCCACTGGGAGACTATTCCATGCATCCACCATTCTTTCCGTAAAAAAATATTTCCACATATTACTCCTGAGTCAATCCCCTTTCACCCTCATCCTATGTCCCCTTGTGGTAGAGCTTTCTTTCAATTGAAAGAGGCTCTCCTCCTTGCATTTATGTCACAGAGGTATTTAAACGTCTCAATCATATCATTTCTGTCCTGCCTTTCCTCTGTCCCGCCTGTCCCACCTGCCTCAACAACAGCTACATAAGAGGATGAAGTTGATGGGTTCTATGAACAAGTACAAGCTGAAATTGACAGAACATGCAAACAGGATATGCTGATAGTCATGGGTGAATGGAATGTAAAAGTTGGCAACAAAGAAGAAAGGAAAGTGGTTGGAAAATATGGACTTGGCAACAGAAATGAAGCTGGAGAAAGGATCATAGAATTCTGCAAGAACATCAATCCATTCATCTCAAACACCTTCTTCCAGCAACACAAGCAGTGATTGTACACATGGACTTCACCCAGTGAATTGTACAAAAATGAAATTGACAACATCTGTGGAAGTCAACAGTGGAAAAGCTCTATAACATCAACAAAGACAAAACCTGGAGCTGACTGTGGTACAAATCACCAACTCCTAGTATGCAAACTCAAGCTAAAGTTGAAAAAGAGCAAGCCACTCATGAATGTGGCAAAATATGACCTTGAGAATATACCACCGGAATTTAAAGGCTGCCTGCAAAATTGATTTGCTGCTTTTGATACAAATGACAGAACTCCAGAAGAGTTATGGGATGACATCAAGAAGAAAGTGAAAAGTCTCTACAAATGGTGAAAAAGCAAAATGGCCAAAACGAATGACAAAGAAACTCTGAAAATTGCCCAGAAACACAGAGAAGCTAAAGCCAGAGGAGAAAGAGAGGCAATCGCCTAACTCAACAGAGATTTCCTACATGCAGCAAGACAAGACATGGAGAAGTAGAAGGAAATAGAATCAGAAGCTATTAGAGGAAGAACAAAATCAGCTTTCCTAAAACTGCAAGAGTTGAAAAAAAAATTCCAACCTGGAATTGGAATGCTTCAAGATGCTCAAGGATCCATGTTGAATGATGCTGAGAAGATCAAGGAAAGGTGGAAAGAATATACAGTCATTATACCGTAAAGATCAAGTGGACAAACTGCCATTTAAACCTGTACCTTTATGATCAGGATCCATTGGTGATGAAAGAAGAAGTTGAAGCACCATTGAAAGCCTTATCAAAGAACAAAGCACCAAGCATTGAAGTATTGCAGCAATCGGATGCAGCTGTTACTATACTTACAAGGCTCTGCCAGAAAATTTGGAGACAACATCATGGCCAACTGATTGGAAAAGATCGGTGTTTATACCAATACTAAAGAAAGGTGATCCTGTGGAAATTTATCGCACAATCTCTCTGATCCCAAATGCCAGTAAGATTCTACTCAAGATTATTCAGCAGAGAGTACAACCATAACTGGAAAGAGAACTGCCTGAAGTGCAAGCAGGGTTCAGGAAAGGGCGAGGGGCAAGAGACATCATCGCGGATGTAAGATGGATCCTTGAAAAGACAAAAGAATATCAAAAGGATATCTATATGTGTTTTATCAACTACAGCAAGGCTTTTGACTGTGTAAACCAGAAGATCAATAAACATAAGTTCAAATGGAACAAGGAGAAACAGAATGATTTTAAATCAGCAAAGGTGTACGACAAGGCTGCATACTTTCCCCCTATCTGTTTAATATATAAGCAGAACAAATCATCAGAGAAGCAGGACTATATGAAGACAACAGAGGTGTGAAGATCGGTGGAAGACTCATCAACAACTTTCGCTGTGCTGATGATATCACATTACTGGCTGAAAGTGAAGATGATCTGAAACATTTGCTTCTCAAGATCAAGGAACATAGGGGTATGTTTACTAAACCGTGGTAATGTAGCAGTGGCTACGTTAACGCGCGATAACGTTACCAAATGTAACATTAACACGCACTAACGTTACCAAATGCAACATTAGCGTGCATTAACATCTCTGGCAGCATTAAGTCCCGCAGAGGGTGGAGAGAAAGTGGAGAGAAGGGGTCAATGGGTGGGGAGTGGGTGGGGAGAGGCTCCTGCTACACTAACGCGGTGAACTGAAGGTGGGCTGACTATGCCCTCTGCTGGTGAATATCAGATCATGGTGGTGGGCAGTTGAGCTTTTCTGGGCCTAGTACCTGTGTGATAAGTACAGATTTGCATCAACTGCCCTGGACGGTGCCCTTTTGCCAGCAGGACTCAGGTTGATGGTCCTACAGCCCTTCATCCTGCCCCTCTACTGCCTCCAGTGCAAAGATATAGAGTGTGGGTCTGTTGGGGGCAGATCCTGTCCACCACCTTGACCCAGACAGGACAAGTCGGTAGGTGGTGCTACATAATCCACATGTGGGTCCAGACACCCCCTTGCTCTTATTACAATTCACCATGGCAACCACACTGGATATGCTTAACTTAGGTGGCTCCTAGTCCCCAAGAGGTAGATGTGACTGAAAAATACAGATGGACACAGAACTAGCTTAGGTGTGGTTACAAAGAATACCTGTCACACACTGGCAGATAGAGCCCTGCAGCAAAGCCTATCTCAAGCAACCTGGGTACTGCAGTCCTGGTGCTGGCCGCCTCACCTCACCCTCAGGGTGAACACAGAACCAGCACAATGGCATGGTGTGTGGCTACTCTGTGCCAGTATCACACATGGTCAGTTCCTCCTACCACGCTGAGGTGCTGGACAGCTGCATACCCCATCTGATGATCAGATGTAGACTGCTGTTCTGCATGTGCATTGCATCATGGGTACTGGTGGGTTTAACCTATCCTGGTGGACACAGCAGACAGTTTGTGCTGTGACCTGTAGTCTTTCTGAAGCCAGCCATTGCTGAGACAGAAGCCACAGAGGTATAGCCCAATGGTTAATACAATGGTGTCCTAGGCAAAGGTCATGGGTTCATTCCCTCCTTGGTCTCATTTTATTAGGCCTGTCCGAGGCAAGTTGTTTTCATTCCTGTGACAGTCATATCTCTGCAGATCTGTGCTGCCAGCACATAGTACCCTCATCACAGTTGCAAGCTTTCCTTCTGTCCGTCTGTCAGCTGTGTAGTGTCCTGTCTTCATGTGCTGGCTGCTACCCCATGTCCTGCACTTGTACCCTTTTCTCCATTGTGGATCTTCATGCTTGCCTCTCCTGTGTCTGCTCTGCATGGCACTACTACTCCTCTGTCCTCCTATCATTGCAAATATCTTGCCACCTCTACCTCCAATGGCAGACACGTATTCCCATCCTCTTCCACCCACTGTCATTGTAGCACTTTACATTGCCAACACCCTGTGCATCGGTACAGCAGCCTCCAATATGTTTGTCTGTTTTGCCGGCTGCCACATCGGCTGCATGCAGATTTGGCAGGTCCATCAGCTCCCACCTCTACTTCCTTCCATCAACTGCCCATTGTCTTTCCTTGGTGCTCTGTGCAGTGTTAGGGTTACATCAGTTTTTTGCCCTTACATTTCATGCTTGTCAACTTGGGGCACCTTACTGCCCTTGGGCACCATATCTTGGCTCACCTTAACATCCTTAGGGCACCTTATATGGCACCTTAGGTTAAGGCACCCTATAAGTTGCCTTACCCTGAGGTGCCTCAAGAGGTGCCTTTTAGGGCACCTTATAAGGTGCCTTATAAGGCGCCCTACAAGGCACCTTATAAAGCGCCTCGTCAGCCTTGTAATTTGTTTTGTTTCTCAGCTTTAACGTGCAATGTCCCATTAACATGCGCTAACTGGCCAAGGCACCCTTTAACGCACGTTACACGGCCATTGCTACCTTAACGCCGGTATGCCCACTTCCTTATATGGCATTACTCACGTTAACGCTGCACTTATCACCGGTAACGTTGCCGCGGTTTAGTAAACATACCCCATAGTCTTAAAATGGGCCTGCACCTTAATATAAAGAAGACAAAGATCATGACAACTGGCAAAATCAGTAAGTTCATTGTTGATGGAGAAGAAATTGAAATAGCGGACAACTTTAACCTACTTGGCTCAACTATCAAGAAAGAAATGACAAGCAGTCAAGAAATCGGATGACGCATTGCTCTTGGTAGAATGGCTATGAAGGTCCTCGACAAGATTCTCAAGAGCAGTGATGTCTCTCTCCATACAAAGATTCTACTTGTTCAAGCCATGGTATTTTCAACATCCATATGGTTGTGAAAGTTGGACAGTGAAAAAGACAGGAAGAAAATCAATGCCTTTGAATTATGGTGCTGGCGACGAATACTGTGTATACCATGGACTGCCCGAAGAACAAACCAGTCAGTATTAGAGGAGATCAAACATAAGCTTTCTTTAGAAGCTCAAATGACAAAACTTCAACTTTCATACTTTGGACACATCATGCAAAGAGAGAGATCATTAGAGAAAGACTTCATGCTTGACAAGGTCAATGCAAAAGAGGAAGGCCAGCAATGAGATGGATCGATACAATAACAGCAACTGTGGGTGCCACTCTATCAATAATGAGCTGACTGATTGAAGACCAAGCACAGTTTAGGAAAACTATCCAGAGGGTCGCCATGAGTCAACACCAAATCGACAGCACTTAACAGCAACAACACTAACCTTGACCACATTCTCCAGCAACATATTCCATAGCTTACTTGTTCATTGGTGGAACTAATACTTTTTAAAATTTGATATAAATATGCTATCAGTTTCATGAAATGTCCTATACTCCTAGTCCTGTATTCACTGATAGAATAAATTACCTTTTCCTATGAGTTTGTTCCACACAACTCATGATTTTATAAACCTCTATCATATCCCTTCACAATTGTCTCTTGTCCAAGATGAAAAACCATGACCTTTACACCCTTTCTTCATAGGTTAGCCATTTAATCTTCTTTATTAGGCACATTTCACTAAGGTTTAGCACTTGTTGTTGAAGCATGCACAAACATGTATATGCTACCTGCCCCCTGCAACTGAAGAGGAGAGGAAGGCCAGAAGCACTCTGTTGTGCCTATGGCAGCAGCATATCCATGGGCACAAAAGAAGAGGAAAGAGTGCGGATCGGAGTGCTGTGGTATTCCAGCGAGAGTAGTATCTCCCACAGACAGAAGAGGAGAGGAAGGTTGCATTCGCGATCAAGAGTTCTGCATTGTGCCTGCAGGAACAGCATCTTCTGTGGGCAGTAGAGAGCAGAAAGGCTGCAATCATGGACAAGATGGATGCAGGAAGGGCAAATGGGGTCATAGAGAGGCATATTAACATATTAACATATTAAGTGACGGCAGATAAAGACCAGCATGGTCCATCTAGTCTGCCCAGCAAGATGGCAAGATTAGGTGCACCTGTTGCTCTGTGCAGGCCACCCCTCCCCATGTTTTTGTTTAGCGGTGAACCCACCACTCCATGTAGGACACCCTTATTTGTTGAGACGCTAGATAGTTCAGATGTTAGATGGTACCGTTTATTTTGCTTTTATCCTGTTGCTGTAAAGGGATCCACTGTGTTTGTCCCATGCCGTTTTGAATTCCGTCACCGTGTTTGCCCCCACCACTTCCATCGGGAGGGCATTCCAAGCATCCACCACCCTTTCAGTGAAGAAATATTTCCTGACATTGCCTTTCAATTTACCATCTTGCAGCTTCATGTTATGCCCTCTAGTTTTACAGCTTCCCCGTCTTTGGAAGAGGTTTGTTTGTTCATCATTTCTCTTTAAGTGTTTAAAGGTCTGAATCATATCTCCCCTGTCCCTCCTCTCCTCCAAAGTGTACATATTTAGGTCTTCAAGTCTCTTCTCATAAGGCTTCTGACGCAGGCTCCAAATCATTTTGGTCGCCTTTCTCTGAACAGTTTCCAGTCTTTTTACATCTTTTGCAAGATATGGTCTCCAAAACTGAACACAGTATTCCAAGTGAGGCCTCACCAGTGACTTGTACAGTGGCATAAGTACCTCTTCCTTTCTGCTGGTAATCCCTCTTTGTATGCAGCCCAACAGCCTCCTGGCTTTTGCCACCGCCTTGTCGCACTGTTTTGCCACCTTGAGATCATCAGAGATAATCACACCAAGGTCTTTCTCTTGAGCCGTGCATACCAACCTCTCACCCCCTATCGTGTACTTTTCCCTTGGATTTCTGCTACCCAAGTGCATGACACTGCACTTTTTCACATTAAATCGTAGTTGCCAAGCATTAGACCAGTCTTCCAGCTTTTGTAGATCTTTCCTCATGTTAATCACTCCCTCGGGGGAGTCCACTCTGTTGCAAATTTTTGTGTCATCTGCAAAAAGACAGACTTTTCCATTCAGTCCTTCAGCAATATCACTCACAAATATATTGAACAGTGCCGGGCCCAGGACCGAACCCTGAGGCACCCCGCTAATTACCTTCCTCTCATCCGAGTGAGCTCCATGTACCATCATCTTCTGTTGTCTGTCAGTCAACCAATTTCTAATCCAGTTTACTATCTTGGGACCCATCCCCAAGCTACTGAGTTTATTGACAAGCTTCCTATGAGGAACAGTATCAAAGGCTTTGCTGAAATCCAGATAGATGACATCCATTGCATGCCCCAGATCTAGTTCCTTGGTCACCCAATCAAAGAACTCAATCAGATTTGTTTGGCAAGACTGTCCTTCGGTAAAACCATGTTGCCTTGGATCTTGCAACCTGTTGGTTTTGAGAAAGTTCACTATTCGCTCTTTCAGGAGCGCCTCCATTACTTTTCCAGCCACCGAGGTAAGGCTCACGGGCCTGTAATTTGACACTTCTTCCCTGTCACCACTTTTGTGTAGAGGTACAACATTAGCCATTCTCGTGTCCTGAGGAACCACTCCTGTTTCCAAGGATCTGTTGAAGACATCCTTTAACGTTCCTGCAAGAACCTCTCTGAGCTCTTTCAGTATCCTGGGATGTATCCCATCTGGTCCCATGGCTTTGTCCACTTTCAGTTTAGCAAGTTGTTCTAACACCTCATCTTCTGTGAATGGTATGGTATCTACTTCATTCCTATTTTTATATTTTGGATTCACAGCTGGTCCATCTCCAGGATCTTCTTTAAAAACAGAGCAGAAGTATTTGTTTAGCAATTTTGCTTTTTCAGTGTCACTTTCTATGAGTCCTTTCCCAGCACTTCTGAGTCCTGCAATTCCAACTCTGATCTTCTTCCTTTCCTGAATATACCTGAAGAAAGTTTTGTCGCCACCTTTAACATCTTTAGCCATCTTTTCCTCTGCCTTTGATTTTGCTATCCTTATTTCTCTTTTTGACTCTTTGAGCTTGATCCTGTATTCATTTCTGTGTTCTTCTGTTTGCAGGTTTTTGAATTTTGTGAAAGCTGTGTTTTTTGCCTTTATTTGAGCAGCCACCTCTTTGGAAAACCAAATAGGTTTCCTTCTCCTCTTGTTTTTATTTATTTTTCTTTCATATTTATCCGTTGCCCCTTTTATTGCCGCCTTTAGTTTAGTCCATTGCAATTCCACTTCCCTTATCTCCTTCCACCCCGTCATCTCCTCCTTTAAGTACTCGGCCATTTTATTGAAGTCAGTGTTTTTGAAGTTTAGGACTTTGAGCTTGCTATGATTGGCCTGTACCATGGCTTTTATCTCAAACCACACCGTGTGATGGTCGCTGTTGCTCACAGGGGCACTCACACAGACATTCGACACGTTATCACTGTTGGTGAGCACTACATCCAGGGTTGAGCTTTCCCTGGTTGGTTCCATCACCATTTGTCTAAGTAATGAATCTTGGAGAGCATCCACAATTTTTTTGCTTCTTTCCATATGTGCAGAAGGAGTAATCCAATCCACATCAGGTAGATTAAAGTCACCCAATATGATTGCTTCCCCCTTTGTTGCTATCTTGGCAATATCTATAATCAATTCGTTATCTCTCTCTTCAATTTGAGTTAGAGGTTTGTAGACTACAGCAATATGGATGACAGTGCCATCTCCTCTATCCAACGCAATCCAGAGCGCTTCTTCTTTTCCCCATGTTCCCTGCATTTCAGTAGCTTTAATACTGCTTTTGACATACAAGGCTACTCCTCCTCCTTTTCCAATTTCTCTGTCTCTTCTGAATGGCCAGCTATGGCTATATCCCAATCATGCGATTCATTAAACCATGTTTCTGTAATGGCCATGATGTCCAAATCCGTTTCCACCATTAGGGCTTCCAGGTCTGGAAATTTTTGGCTAAGCTTCGAGCATTTGTGCTCATTGCTTTCCAGCATAGAAGGCAGGAAATATTTAAAGAGGCACGGAGTCTGAGAAAAGAAGATAGGAGGAGGGGTATAGAGGGTAGACGGTGAGAGTGCAAAGGGGAGAGAAAAAGGGACAGAGTCGGGAGTGGAAAAGAGAGTGGAGGGGACAGCAAGAGAGTGGCTGGAGGGGATCTGTGCTGGGTCCGCTGCTTTTTGACATATTCATAAATGACCTGGAAAGTGGAATAACGAGTGAGGTTATCAAATTTGCAGATGACACAAAACTATTTAAAGTTGTTAAAACCCAAGAGGATTGTGAAAAATTGCAAGAGGATCTTGATAAATTGGAAGACTGGGCATCAAAATGGCAGATGAAATTTAATGTGGACAAGTGCAAGGTTATGCACCTAGGGAAGAACAACCCAAACTATGGTTACACGATGCAAGGTTCCACATTAGGAACCACCACCCAGGAAAAAGATCTAGGCGTCATTGTGGATACCATGTTAAAACCCTTGGCCCAGTGTGCAGGGGCGGCCAAGAGAGCAAATAGAATGCTAGGTATGATAAGGAAAGGAATGGAAAATAAAACAAAAGATATTATAATGCCTCTATATCGTTCCATGGTGAGACCGCACCTTGAATATTGTGTGCAATTCTGGTCGCCGTATCTTAAAAAGGATATAGCGATTTTAGAAAAGGTACAGAGAAGAGCCACCAAAATGGTAAAGGGGATGGAAGGATACTCCTATGAAGAAAGGCTAAAAAGGTTAGGGCTCTTTATTTATTTATTTATTTATTTATTTAACAGGTTTTTTATACCGCCTTTCATACAATCAAAGCGGTTACAAGACTACATCAGGTTAGCATAACTTACAAACATCAGACTATACAGACCAAACGATAAATCCAGTTTATACCACCTTATCAAAATATCAAAGTGATAAGCAATGGATCCATAGGTAACAGGGAAGGACTACATCATGTTAACATGTAATACAGACATACCTCTAAACGTAGGAGCAGCCCAAGGGAGAGACACAAAGAGGACATTATATAGAGAATACGTTTTGCCACGGGCCAACGCCTAAGGGCCACGCCAAAGGGCCCTCTGGCGAGGCCCTCAGGCGCGGGCCCGCCTGTCGGCGGCTGCCTTTAACTGAAGCTGCTTCTCCCCTCCCACAGCCCCGTTCGGGCCGGAGGCAGTTGAAAGCTCTCGCGCCTCTCAGGGGACCGGCTCAGCTGATGTTCCCGGCGTCGGCGGCTGCCTTTAACTGAAGCTGCTTCTCCCCTCCCACAGCCACGTTCGGGCCGGAGGCAGTTGAAAGCTCTCGCGCCTCTCAGGGGACCGGCTCAGCTGATGTTCCCGCCGTCGGCGGCTGCCTTTAACTGAAGCTGCTTCTCCCCTCCCACAGCCCCGTTCGGGCCAGAGGCAGTTGAAAGCTCTCGCGCCTCTCAGGGGACCGGCTCAGCTGATGTTCCCGCCGTCGGCGGCTGCCTTTAACTGAAGCTGCTTCTCCCCTCCCACAGCCCCGTTCGGGCCGGAGGCAGTTGAAAGCTCTCGTGCCTCTCAGGGGACCGGCTCATCTGATGTTCCCGCCGTTGGCGGCTGCCTTTAACTGAAGCTGCTTCTCCCCCTCCCACAGCCCCGTTCGGGCCGGAGGCAGTTGAAAGCTCTCGCGCCTCTCAGGGGACCGGCTCAGCTGATGTTCCCGCCGTAGACCCTTCCAAACATCATTTCTTTTTTTTGGAGCTTTCCTGGGAGTGTTTTTTATTGTTGCCCATTGCTATCACTGTTGACCAGCTGAATTATAATTTTTACACTGTTTCCTGTGGTCATTTTAAAGTTTTATTTGAAATTTTGTTCTGTGCACATGTATCACACTGCTCACGTTTTGTAGGTTTCCCCGGTTTTGCTGTACATTGCTGACGGAAATGGTTTCTCTTCCCTTTAATATGCCTTTAACGACAGGTTTTCATTCGCGTTGGAAATGAGCTCTGAAATTCAGCGCGTTAGTGTGAGGGGAGCCTCTCTCCGCCCACTCTCCGCCCATTGACCCCTTCTCTCTGCCCACTCTCCACCTTCTGCGGTGTTTTAACGCGCCGCGGGGGTTTACGATCGTTAACTGCGGTTAACGCGCGTAACGTACACTTAACGATTGTTCGCACGTCAGAACGCGCGTTATGACGTGCGAATGATCGTTAAGTGTACGTTACGCGCGTTATTGACGATTACCGCAGTTTAGTAAACATACCCCTTTATCAACTCTCTTTGAATTCCTACCCCCCCCAAGACATGTATGATTTTGCAAATGAAGGAAGAAGAAATGTATCATTTTATCACGCTTTAAGTGTGCTTTTTTAGCTTGCACACACAGTCCCCAAAAGATACAAACATTAACAGCCCTGCACACATATACACATGAAGCCCCGATGCTTCTCATGAAAGACACGCACACTCATATGAATTCAGGCCCTGATACTCCCTATCACATACACATACACACACATACTCACATAATCCCCAACAGTCCCCGTGACATATATATGTACACATGCACACACATGTGCATGTAGCCCCTGACAGACCCCATGACAAACAGAAAGTCACAAATGCATGCACCCACTGAAATATATACATGTGCACCCTCCCCGCGACACTTCCTATGCACACACAGATGAATCACCCTTGTTCTGAAAATGGGGAAAGCATACCTTTGTATCATATTGAAAGTGTGTATTTTTCAACTTGTCATTTTTATTGGCCTTCTCTGCACTTTTTCTAATAATGCTATACCATGGAGACATCCGGATTTGGCCAATTCTGAAATTGCATTTTCTACATCCCGGCCGGAAACAAATCCACATTGCTCATTTTGGATGTCCAGATCCTGTGCATCTCTTGCAAATAACCCCCTTATTTTCTGTGTCTCCCATCCTCTTTGCACTCTCCCTCCCCCTATCACCCCAACAACACTTCATCATAGGCTCTGTTTCTTCACTATTACTTCCTTGCACATTTTGCTTTTCTCCCCTCCCAGCCATGCATACATTCCCCTCTGCTTATTTTTTTCTCCTTAGTTAGCTGCAACGTGACATCTTTTGCTGTGCCATTGAGGGATGGGTCTCTGTCACTTCTTTCTTGCAGCAGCTGTGGGCCTCGTGTTCAGTGGATAAATAGAGCATGTAGGCACAGAAAAAGCAGGACAAGGGATCAATCAAGGAAAGAGATCTTTATTCAAACATATGAGGTCAAGCCAACACGTGTTTCGGCTGGGAGGCTTTCTTCAGGAGTTATTGATCTCTAAAATAAATAAAAGAATAAAACAATTAAAAACTCCAACATACAGTGGTGTGCAAAAGTCTGGAATCACTTATAGATTTGACTTTTTTCAACTTCGTGACCTTATATCTTAATTTCTTTTTCCTCCCAGTGGCTTTTTCTGTGTATCTCATGATAAGTGGTAGATTTGCCAATTAGGGCCAACTTTTAGTATTGGTTTGGCCCTTGTTTTCTGAGTTTGTTCCCCATAGTTGTCCTGTTGATAGATTTTCTGTGAAAATTGCATAATGTACATCGTTGGCCAACGATATATTATTGTAAGTATGCTTTAAAATATTATGGACGCACTCCAGGTTTCCTTCAAATTAATGTATGTGGCCTTGAAAAAGGCTGTTTTTATGTGTCAGTGATGGCTCAGTATTTGATGGGCCACCCTTTGATCTTCATCACCTGACTGCACCTTGTCGGCATTGAATGAATCAGTCTGACAAGGTGATCGTTGGTGACAATGCAGTTTCAAGCTGCAATGAGTGACTCAGTCAGCTCACGCTTTGATGTCGGATGCCTCTTAGATATTTCCAAGGCCACCTTGTGCCACAGATTCTCGACTGGATTCAGATCTGGAGACTGGGCAGCCAAGTGCATTGACTTGATGTTGTTCTGCTGCTTCCAGCTGATCACCTGTCTGGAGCGATGGCAGGGTGCATTGTCATCTTGGAACAGGAACTGGCCAGGAAACAGTTGGTGTGCTGATGGCACCATGCAGTTTTGCAGTACGGTGATGTACTTGGCCCCGTTGACTATTCCATCGTCAATGTGAAGACGTCCAACACCACTGGCAGCCATGCAGCCCCAGACCATGACCTTCACAGGATGCTTCACAGTGAGGTTGAGACATTCAGGCTTGAATTCCTCTCCAGGAAATCTCCTCACATAGGTGTGGTTACCAAATAGGCAGAAGGTGCTTTCATCGCTGAATAGCACCTTTTCCCACATTTCAGTTGACCAGGTTGAGTGCTTTCTCGCCCACACGATACGGTTGTGCCTTTGTATGTCAGTCATCAGTGGCTTATTCCATGCTTTGCAGCCCCGGAGATCAAACTGCAGGCACCGGCGACGAACTGTTGATGAGCTGACACTGACCTCACTCTTGTCTGACCATTCTCAAAGTAGCTGAGGGGAGGTCAACTTGCGATTAGTCAGTGAAATGCGTCATAGTGTGTGGTCCTGGCATGATGTTAATGCATGTGGATGACCTGAAGAAGGCTTGTCCACCACTGAACCCATTTCTTTCTTCTTCTTTACAATCTTAAGAACAGCGCTCTGACTGTAGCCAACTTTCCTGGCTATCTGACAGCTTGAAAATCCTTCCTCGCTCATAAAGGAAACACGAACACGCTCCTCCAACGTCAGCGTCCAAGTCATCTTCATGGTCGATCCAGAAAGCATATGAGATTCAAAAATTCCGCGCGTTTTTATAGCTGCACTGTTGGCTAGATATCTGCATTGTGATTGGTTAGTGAAACCAGCCTCCTGATTGGTCAGAAATAACATGTGCATATTGGATGATCTCGATCCAGTTTTGACACAGGATCCACAAAAATCGCAGTAGCTATCTCCCAGTGTCTGTAAAGTATTTAAATTGGAAGCAAGGAATGCAAAAAAATCAACTCTAATAGCCAAGTGTATCCCTTTTAATGTGGTAGAAAGATGAATATGCTCGGCTAACGCAAAATTTAAAAAAAAAAACATTAGAAAGTACGAAAAATGCAAAACTCACAAGTGATTCCAGACTTTTGCACACCACTGTACATATTGAAAAAGCATAAATCCCAGCAGTGGAGATGAAAATAATAATGATACATAGTTAATAAATAATATAAAATGATAAAAACATTAAAGGAGAGATTTAACACATATAATGGCTACTAATGTAATATTTTAGCAAATGCATTCAAAGGGACAATAAACAATAGATCACACATGAATGTTAAAATATGGGATATGAAAAATGTATCATGCAGCAGATTAACATCAGGAAAAATCTCTTGAAAAAAATCACTCATGACTGTAGAGTCTTTACCGATAGCACACAGACAGGCATGGTCCTTGCCATGATCGTGACTGGCAGGCAGCAGGCTACCCGTGGGGAGCCCATCCCCTGAGGGCAGAAGAAGAAGAGCCACAATCGCAGCAAAGACCCCTCCTGTCTTCCCATAGGAGATTGGATCCCCGCAGGCAGAACAGAAAGGGTCTCTGCCCACAGGGCGGAGCTTGGGGAGGAGTTAGTGCAGATCTTTGCACAGTGCTTGTGTCCCCCCCTAAGAAAAAGCTGTTCTGCCACCCCTGGTTCTAGGTAATAAGTAAGAGGAATAGGGAGAGATACAGCACTGGGAAGCAGAACTATGTTTTTTTTTGTGGGGAAGTAAATGAAAAGATTAGATTACTGGAAAGATGACAAGGAGGGGGACAGAGAAGAAGAACTGAGAGGGATGCGGAAGAGGTCACTGAAGAAGGAAAAATAGGTGCACTGGCAAGAGGGAAAGAGGAAATGTTAGGAATATGGACAGGGGAGAGGGAGTGATGAGAGGAAGGAGACCTAGGAATGGAGGAATGAGATGACATTGGGATAAGAAGGAGGGAAGAAGCACGAGGAAATGGGTTGTAAGAGGGGACCTTTCTTTGGATGGATGTGAGAAGACCTTTCTTTGGATGGATGTGAGAGGTCATTTGGAAGAACCGATAAATGGGTAATTAGTGAAGGGGAACACTGGGATAGTAATCTTGGTAAAATGAGTTTCGAGGTAGGGAAGACAAACATTTGGAAGATTCAACTTGAGTGAGAAAGGGTGGAGGTTGAGCGATGGGGGAATACAAACAGAAGTTAGAATAGTAAGATGTGAAATATGCAGGGGAAGGAGAAAAGTGAAGAAGTGGTGATAGCAGGCGAGAGAAACAGAAGGAAAAAAGATGACCAGAAGTGATATAAAAGAGATAGGACAGGTGTTTGAGAGAAAAAATGGAGGGGGGGGGGATGGACAAAGGAGAAGGGCAAAAAGGATGAATTGAAACCAAGTAAGAGAACCAGGAAAAAATTGACATGGTGAAAGCAGAACAGAGACAAAGTACAATGAGAAAAAGTCAAAGGTGATGAAAATATTCTCATAAACTTTAAATTATATAGGGATTTTTGTTTTAATTGACATTAACAATGGGAGGGGCAATATTCAGTAGCCCAATATCCAGTTAAAGTTAACCAGATGGGTTACCCAATTATTCAGATATTTAACCAATTTATCCAGCTGATAAGATAATGAGAGGTAGAGGAAGGTACAGAAGATGAGTGTGACTATAGTGAGTAGAAATTGGAGACTTAAGAATGAGTGAAAGAAGGTGAATTGAAACTGGGAAAGGAGTGAAAGACCAGAAGGGCGAATGGAGGAACTGAGAGTGGGAGATCTAAAGCTGCTACTTGTGAAGTAAAAAGAGGGAAACTGAAGATTGAAATATAAAAAGAATGGAGGAAGGAGGATCAAAATCCAGTTATGGGGAAACAGGCAGATTAGAGAAATGAAGCAAAAAATGAAATATCACTGTCAAAGAGAAATAGAGTAGAGGAAGGAAAGAAGGCAGAGGGAGAAAATAGAAAAGAGACACTGGAAAAGGACTTAAGTTCAAGAAGGAGAAATGGAAAAAGAGACCAAGAAGAAAAGAAAATACAAGGATCAGACAACAAAAGTGCCAAAAAAATTGTAAGTATTTTTTTAAAGTGCTGTCAAGCAACCAAGCAGTCCCTGGGTTTTCTTGACAAGGTATGAGTGGAAGCAGATTGCCAGTTTTTTCATTCCAAGGCAAAGGAGGGTAAAGTGACTTGCCTAAGGTCACAAGTAATACCAGTGGGAATCAAATCCTAATTGCCTGGGTGTTAAGTTATTGCTCTAACCAGTAGGCTACTTCTCTATTCTATGATACTGTGAGACTTCGACCCCAGAGGAACACCTCCAGACCTAGAATAGCAATAGTGTGGCAAACAGATTTAAATAAGTTTGCCATGGGGGGCCACTGCCGCTGGAGCTTGGGGGAAGTTGACAGAGGGAGTTGCGGTGCTACTGTTGCCATGGCTGATTTTGTTTGAAGGCTCCCCATTAAAACTTTCACCACTGGTACATATGTATGAGTATGTGTCTCTGGTATGTGAGAATACAGACATGTGTGTGTGTGTCTGTGTGTGGTATGTGTGAGTGCAGCAGAGTGGCAGAGATGCATGTGTGGGTGTATGTGTATGTGTATATGTGGTGTGTGAGTGGAAAAGATTGACAGAGGTACAGATGTCTGTGTGTGGTGCAGGAGTGTAGTAGAATGCTTGGAGTACATGTGTGTTTGTGCATGGTATGTGTGAGTCCAGTATCTTCCTTTCCTTTCTCTGACCTTCTCCAGAGTCCAATATTTCTCCTTACCTGTCCTCAACTGTAGTGTAAAGCACCCCCACCCCCACTGTGTCCAACATCATGCCTCCCATGCCCCTCAGCTGCCCAGCATCATCCCTGCCCTGCTTCCCTTTCCCCTGCCACTGGAACCTTACCTCCCTCTCCTCCTGAATGATACTGCATAATAGTAAATTCAGCATAACACTGGACCTTAGAACACTTGGGTAAGCTCAAGGCCTGCTGCACCCCTCCTTCCCCCACCAATGCAAACATCCTGTCAGAAGGGGAGACAGAACAGGCTTAGAGTGTATGCAAGTGTTCTAAGGCCTGTTACCACACTACATTTACTATAGGTGCAGCATAACCTGGGAGGAGGAGGGAGGGAAGATTCTAGCAGCAGGGATAAGGGAAGCACATTGGGAAGCTGATGCTGGTTATCATGGTGTGGGATAGGGAAAGAAAAATATTGTAACACCTCGAGGAGGAGGAAGTTGCTCTTGACGCCAGTAGGACTCAAGGAGCCCCAATTGTAATCTCTGTCATTCTCTTCATACCGGTAGGACATGGACTCCCAACAGCTCTTCATCCTCTTGCAGCAGGAAGTGGGGGGCCATAGGCATCTATTTGCACATACTTGCATGCACAAGCAAACAGATGCAGACTGAAAAACTTGCAGACACGAAAAATGAATGAAGCCTATCACTTATGCGAAATACGCCTAAAAACATCAAAGCCTCTGTAGCATTGTCCATGACCAGATGTTTTCCTTCATGTATTATTCTTATTCACATTGGAACTACATATTGAACTTGATGGACCTGATATTCAGCAGCAGCGGTTAGAACGATAACAGCACCTAAACATTGCCACTGGGTGCTAAACTCAGATATTCAATGCCAGGGCCATATTCGGACACTGCCATTGAATATCTGGGATTGCCACACAGCCTGGAAGCTAACTGGTCAGCAGCAATACAGAGCCACTGCCCAGTTAGCTCCCACAGATAAAGATAGGCTAGCTTTACCATGCCTATCTTTACCCATAGGTCGCCAACTGGTCAGAGGGCTCAATATCGCCGCTGAGCAGTTAGCAATGGGTACCGCCCCTGGAATGCCTCTGGAAGAGCCTGATGCTAACCGTGGCAATTTGGCTATCCCTGTGACCTGTGATGCCATTAATTCATACTCATTAATCCCTTCACGTTTTGAAAGTAAATGCAAGGCCTACTAGGACCTTATCATATCAATAGTGTTGGTATGCTCTGGAAGTGCGTTACTGAACATGGAGCTCATTTAAAGTACATGATCTATCCCTCCTGGGAGGGTTCTTCCAATTAATACTGTACCATTTGCGGTATGGGAAGTAGGAGTTGTGTGAACATTTGTGGTATAGGAAGTAGGAGTTATGTGAAAGGAACATACAACATGTTTTCTGCCTTGCTCTAAAGGAAGTTGGAGAGGAATGGGGGATTGCCTGCCTTCTCCAAATTGGAAGACTGGGCATGGATGACTGGACATGGATCCCTTTGTCTTGTGACATAGGGGTATATTTACTAAGCAGTCTTAACGTGCCCCCGGCAATAGTGTGCAGGCTGCCATAAAAGGAGTGGGCGTTCCGGTCTTAGTGTAGCAAAACGGGATCATCACGCGATAACGTGCGCTGCGCACATTATCGTGCGAGAAACCGCTTAGCACGTTAACGTGCGGTAATCTTAATTAGGCGCACAGACATGCAAACACAGAAACAGAGGTGCAGCACAATGGTTAGTGTACTGACTGATGGTACAGGGGTCATGAGTTTGATCCCCAGTGTGCCTAATGAAGAAGGCTGGCTGAAGCATTACCCTTTATGTTTAAGTAGTGTTTTTTGAGGCATATTATTTTTATTTTAATTAGTGCTGCCAGCAAACACACCCTCACGTGGCGTAACCTAAGGTGCCGCATAATGCACCCTATAAGGCACATTATAAAGTGCACTGTCTGCCAAGGCACCCTATAATGTCCCCTATAGGACACCTTATAAGGCGCCTTATGGTTACAGTACTGAGGGTGTTTTTGCTGGCAGCACTAATGTACATTAAAACAGACAATGCCTCAGACAGCCCTATCAAATAACCCTACTGTGGGTTCAAACCCATGACCTCTGGCTCCACAGGTAGTGAAGTAACCAGTGGGCTACAGCTGCTGATAAACCCCTGTCTGGCTACAGAAGGACTGCATGTCACCACACAAACAGTCTGCTGTGGTTACCAGGATAGGGTCAACCCACAATGCAGAAATGTGTATCAGTGCAGGATGTGTGGTAGCAGCATGCACAGCGGGGTAGGATGGCATACAGCTAGCTGACACACATAGACGGACAGAAGGATGGTTTACAACTGTGATAAGGGTACAATGTGCTAACAACACAGATCTGCACAGATATGGCTGTCACAGGAATCAAAAGTAGCTGTGCAGCACAGGCAAACAAATCAAAGAGAACAGAGAGGAATCAAATCTATGACCATCAGCACAAGTGTCAATGCACAAACCAGTAGGCCACACTACCAACATGAGCTCATTAGCAAAGGCTGCATACAAAAATATTGCAGGGCACCACATGAGAAGCCTGCTGGCTGCCATGATAGGCAAACCTCCAACAGTAACCAAATTGCCCAAGACCACAGGTGCTCCTTGTGGTCTTGGGCAAACCACTTAACCCTCCATAGCCCATGTTCCCTGTAAAATAGTTATCTCCAAGTTATAATGCCCTTTTCAATGTAATTTCAGTTTGTTCAATGTAAATGTAAAGAGAATGTAAATAAATAAATAAATTATCAAATGCACATGCAGATATGGTGTGTACAGATCAGATCATTGTCTGTAATTGGGACAACACCCAAATATACCTATATGCACACACACAATCAAATGCTGTGCAGTGGAGAGAGCATGCAAAAGAGGAAATAAACTAAAGCCAAAGGGCAGGAGGGGATGCTCTGTGGAGCAGTGGAAAATATGGAACACAACAAGACAGAATCAAACCTGCATGCCACAGACCAGCTGAACTGCAGCAATGCCAATCCCCCAAGTGGACTGCCATGTAGACTCCATAAAGTAAGAGACATATGTAACAGCTAATATGTCATGGCTAGGCAGAACAGAGGGCACACTTTGGTATACAGTGAAGAGATGGAAGTGTGTGTGCATAGGTGATGAAGCAGCAGGTTCCTAATGGTTATGTTAGCCCTAAAGGAACATTAAACATGTGGGGATCAAACCCACAACCTACAGTGTTCTAACACCTGTCTGTAACCACTACCCCAAACAACCACTATGATCACAATGCCAAAATAGTACCTCAAAGGGAATGTGTGTATGGGAACCTGCAACACCCAGTGATGTGGCAAACGCCTGGCAGATAGACAGGTAGCACCGTACAAGGATGTGAGCACAGGTGGGCCATGGATATGATCAGAAAAGCACTACATACAAGTGTCAGTGTGATCAAGCAGCATCCGAGACAAATGTATGTAAAACACATATCTATTTATTTGGTTATTAATGACAGATAGTGTAGATACCACCATCATAATATCTAGGTGAGTGGATCCAAGGAGAAAGGCCAAATAAACATTTCCCAGGATAGCAACCCACATCCTACAGAAAGGTCACTGGCCTGTCTACAAATGATGGAAAATATGGAACAGAACAAGAGAGAATTGAACCTGCAAACAGGTGTGCCACAGACCAGCAGAACTGCAGTAATGCCAATTCCCCAAGTGGACTGCCATGTAAACCCCATAAAGTAAGAGACATATGTAGCAGCCAATATGTCATGGATAGGCAGAACAGAGGGCACACTTTGGTGCACAGGGAAGAGATGGAAGTGTGTGTGCATAGGTGATGAAGCTGCAGGTTCCAAATGGTCATGCTATCACAACAGAATAATTTTACTAAAGAAACCTATGTGGGGATCAAGCCTGCAACCTATGGTATCATAACACATGTCTGTAACCACTATCCCAAACAATCACTATGACCACAACTGCAAAATAGTACCCCAATGGGAAGGTGTTTATGGGAACCTGCAACATCCAGTGATGTGGGAAACACCTGGAAGATAGACAGCTGGCACCGTACAAGGATGTGAGCACAGGTGGGCCATGGATATGACCAGAAAAGCATCAAATACAAGTATCAGTGTAAGCAAGCAGCAGCCGAGACAAATGTATGTCAAACACATATCTTTATTTTGGTTATTCGTCACAGATAGTGTAGATATCGCCATCATAATACCCAGGTGAGTAGATCCCAGGTGAAAGACCAAAGAAACATTTAGCAGGGCAGCAACCCACGTCCTATGTAAAGGTCACTGGCACGTCTACAAATGAGGGGCAGGAGAGATAATGTGCATCGGGTGCATTTTGGGCAGTAGGCATTTGGCCCCCACACACCACATGCTGCTGCATGCCTTAAATGTGTAACTAACATATGAGTGCATGTAGACAGTAGGCGGTGCATGATGAGGGCCCAGCACACAGAAATCATGATCTGTACCTGAATGAAATGAAAACAGCGTATGTTGTTAAAATGTTGAAAGTTTAAAAATACATGTGGAAGTATATGTTACAGCTGCCACATAATGCCTCATGTAGGAATCAAAGCTGCAACAATGTAACCATAAACTGTGGTCAAATGCACAATGAGGATATGCCAACAGGTAGCACAGGCACATGAACCCAGAAACCAATACAAAGAAACAACCTGCAAAAACATGCAGAGATAACACTATGCAGTAGGTCCCCTGCACTGGTTGGTGTGGATACAGTGTCTGTACAGATATATATCAGCACATGGAATGCACAATTGCAGGAAGTCAATGGACACTCACACTGCGACAATCCAAATATAATGGTGCAATGTGAGTGTCCGTACCCCAGGGGATAAATAGGAGTGTGCAGCCATGCAATACAAGGTTCCTAAATACATGTTTAGCGTCACGTCTGTACAGTAAGCAAACCCAAAAACCAGTATATAGAGATGGAAAGTGACGGCAAACATTGTACAGTAAACCACACAGAAGCCATATTGCCACATGCTGTGTTTCCACAACAAGGTCAGTCATATGCACATGCACCGTGTCCGTATCAACATGATACAGTGATGCCACACATGCACGGAAACACCCTTGGTGAGTGACAACATCAATCTAAGCTGTTGGTGTGCAGCAAAGCATTGTCGTGGCAAAAACTGTACCATGTCAAAGTGGAGAGTAGGTGGACATAGACAACAGGACCTCTCCATTTCTCCCCCTGTGCCACACGCATGACTGTATGCCTGTGGTGAACTAACCAGATGAGCGTTTCCTGTGGTCCATGTCACACACATGGCCAAAACACAACATATGAGGAATGTACAACATACAGCAACAATTTAAGTCCTTGTTGTGCACGTGGGGACCAGTACACAGTGTCCAAAGTGCAAAGTGTGTCTGCAATCCAACAAGTCAGGTCAAACCTGTCCTTGAAACCCTGGGCATGCATAGTCAAGTGTCACATCCCAATATGCCAGAGTATTGGAAAGGTCATGTGTGTCTTCTGTGATGAACATGACACCCAGCCTGAGCATGGCACCAACAGTGTGTAGGACAGGTCTGTCAGAGCCAAAGTCGCACTCCAACAATAATACTGTCCATCCTAGGCATATGTCCCACTTGCAGAGGTCAAACATCCTATGGCACCATTTCCTAGGGATAGTTCCATGGTGGTGTGTCCCCCAACAGGTGGATGATGGCGACGCCGGATGCACTGTAGTAGATGTGGCTGGTTTGTCCACTGCCCTGTGTCAGAAGAGGTTAAATAATGTATTGGTATGCTGCTTGCAACATCAGCACAAATTTCAGAGAGTCAAACATGACTATGTGCATAATAAAACGTCACACAGGGAAACATTACATGATCACAACACTGCATGTTGGTCACATTTTGGATTTGGAACTGCAGACGCGGCTGTCACATGGATATGTTAATGTCCATGTCCATGCCCATGTTACACAGACATTTCACTGCTCCACCCCATGTGCCTCAGTTTTTGTGAACACCCACAACAGGTACAGCCAGATGTAATCACAAAAAAAACAAAGCAGTAACCTAACCTATGTGTCCATCATGTGTCCCTCATCAATTCCATCAACTGCTGCATATCCACACCAGGTCACAGCGAACGGAGACGATGTCAGGCCAACCAGTAGAACCAACATGTAAAGTCACACATGAGGGATCTCCACATCATGCCTATGTAAGAGAGAATGAAATGTTGCCCAACACCAGTCCCACATAACACAAGACTCAACTCTACTCACCAGAAACGTGGACGATGATGAAAAGGTGAACAGCACTACTGTAGAGGTATCAAACCCCACAATGCCCCCCAGGTGCCCACACCCATCACAGCACATGACAATGTATCATGCTTGTACAATGCAGCACCACATAGTCAACCCATAAACACCCACCCACACAATATGCGTCGTACAATGTGACAGCTGTAATACGTGGCCTGTCTGTGGCCAAGTGCTAATTTGTGCAAATAATGGTCGAGTCACATGCAATGACACCCTGATGATGGCCTATCTAACTAAGATGGTGGAGGCAGCAGGTGTAGGTTCCGCCAAACAAGCCAATCAAGGCCCACATGTGGATCTGGTGTAAATCTAGCCGAAAACCCTTTACAGCACAAATAATGGACACAACCGCACGTGGAGATGTGTGACAACAGCAAAATATGGGTGAGAGCGGCTCACAGAATATACGTTAACAACACCAGCTGCAAAATATGATACATAACAGGCTAGATGTTGTCCACCTGACATCACACACATACAATGTATCTGTAGCTCTACACCCTGGACTCCAGCATCTCGGCTGATGTTCTGCCATGTGCCAGTGACACACACCGACAGCAGTGTCATCACGTATGTCCTGTGTAGTGGAAAGAAAAAACAACCTTGTCAGGTTCCAGCGGGGAACGCCACACTGCAACATACTGTCCCTAGCTGTAATACACCAAAACATGAACCAACAACGGACTGTGCACCCTCACACTGCACAGATCTTGCACATGGGAGAGGCACCATGTACATGTGTGATGCTAATTCCAAGGCCCCCCCACATCCCTCAGATGCCTCCCCCCCTCCTGCTGTCCCACACACGTGCCAAAACAGGTGGATGGACACACCATGTTGGTGACGCATCCCAAGGTCACACTATACGTCTGTGTCTCCCATGTTGAGACCAACACCCCCCTCTCTGTGTGTAGTACCCTCCAATTTTGTCTTGTAGCACAGTGTAAATACCTCTGTCACCTGGAAATATGCCTCAATACCACCTGTATCCACTGTGTAGATGCATATTATGCAGTGTACATCTCCCCCAGCAAAGAATAATGACAGTTGTGTGCTTATCATGTGCCGAAATACGTGGCAATGTCAGCACCATGTCTGTCCAAAATAACCCCCATGTCTGTATGTCACCTGACCATGATCGTTGCATGTTAACCCATTGTGTAACTGTGAGAATGTCCACCCAAGGATAGTTTCGATGTCTCACTGGCCCAAATAACCACCACATAGGTCTGTGTGTGTATGTGGATATAACATCCCTTGCTAGTGTCCTCAAGGTATCCGTGTCTCTGTACTGTGCTCTCCTGCCATACACACAGCATGTCCCAGAGGCATGAGGCAGATGTAGAGATACTATCAACTACATATGCCACCCCCAAAATGGAAAACCCCAAAAAACTGCAAGGCCCAACACATCCAGCGTCACAGTTGCCTAATGAAATCCACCCATTGAGGATCTGAGCCACTGCACATCTGTATGTGTGTACATGTAATATAATGCAATGCATGACTCCACCACAAATGGACTGTAGCAATCATATGGCCCCCTGGCTGTACACTGCACATGTCCACATAATTCACCATATCCATGTCTGTGACACCTGATGAGGCATACCTTACCACACACTGTGCTGTTGCAGCAATACACGTGACACGTTATCAATAACACCATTGGAACGTTATCAGGCGCATGTGTACTGTGCTATGTCTGACATATTGCATTGAAAATATCCAACATACAGACATAGCAAGCTGACAGGAGCAGAACATACACACACAAGCACCCACAGATTGTACTACACAAACAAAGAGCCCGCATGAAAGCTCTCCACAAACATGGGCCCCCCTATCACACAAAACCCCTTACCATCTGCCAGACACCGGGCTCCTCACACACAAGAACAACAAATAACTGTGTCTGCACAGCAGTTGCTATCACAAAAAACCACTAACTGGTACTGTGACCCCCAAAAGCTCTGAAAGGTGTAGCAACACCCACTGACCCAATACACCAACAGCTGCTACTGTGCTCTGTCCACATTGTCCATCACACACCCATGACTACATGTTATGATGGATGTTTACCAAAAGGACAATGCAGTGTTGCATCTGAATGCTAAATGGTCAAAACATCACCCTTTATAAACCTCACACGCACACAACAGCACATATATGTGGGTAGATGTGCAATACATACCAGTGAATCTGTCTGCAATCAATCGACGCCTGACCGTAGTGCCTGCCTGTGTGTCACCACAGGCACGTACAGGGGGGCATGGTGGATCCTCCTCCACATCCTCATTAATCTCTGCAGGGATATCATGCCTGAGAGCAATGTTGTGCAGGATGCAACAAGCAACGATAATCTCTGCAACAGTCATTGGCGAATATTGTAAGGCCCCACCTGTTCTATCCAGACACCTGAAGCGACTTTTCAACACGCCAAAGGTGCGTTCTATGACTGAGCGGCTGGATGCGTGGGCCTCATTGTACCTCCGCTCTGCACGTGTCCGTGGTTGACGCACAGGTGTCATGAGCCAGGGCCGACACCCATACCCTGCATCACCTGCAGAGAAGAATGTTGCATGTGAATGAATGAGCGCATAACACCATCAATTGACAGACGTATAGACGAGAGAGACAACCCACAACACATCAGGAAAGACATATTTGACATCACAAATATCCACCAGACCGAACAACACCTTTTGTGATAGACACACAACAAATGCCCTGTGAAGTCAGTAGAGACATGTCAGAGAACAACACAATCCCACCTTGTCCCCCAAAAAAACCCCTATGTTGAGCACACGTGCCCTGTCATGTGGCTCATGTTCTCATCACCGACACCATCACCATCAATGGTAGACTACGCAACAAACACACATGACACATACAAACAATATATGTTAGCAAATTAAAGAGCACAATAATGTGTGCTGAGCCAATGTAGGCGCACACAGACAACATGTCTGACTGTGATGTCAGCCAGGATGAACACAATATCACCTTGACACCCCATGTCCTCAAAGGTCTCCATATCTACATATAGCAGTGTAACGCAAAATGCTGTTGACTGCTGTCCACAAACCATCTCAGTACACACCATGTCTACTGTACCATCACCGTTCCATCCTTGTTAAGCTGCGCTCCACTGAATTTAACATTGTAGGCCACATGAGTTGTAAAACATCACAGCTACTGAGTATGACAACGTTCCTGTGTATGTCCCACCAATACCCCTATGTCAGGCCACAACATAGGCCCATGTCCTTGCTGTCACCTCTCCCAAATGATGAGTCACATCAGGAGAATCACGGACAATGACGCCTAGGCACTGCATATGTGCAGTGGACAAAGGTAATGCTAACCCTAGACTCGACCCCACCCCTGTAATGGCAGAGGACAAAAGCATTTCCCCAGCTATGCCAAAAAGTACACCCAATAGCAAAGGCAAGGAACATGCATCATATGTTGTCAACCCCCTCCCCCTCCTGTCCAGCAAACAACAGCTGACAAACCCATGACTGCTTGAGTGTGTGGCCCTCACACGCACATGACAAGCATCAGGAGCATGGATTGTAAATAACACACATCTGACATGACCTAACACAGGTACAATCTAAACCCATCCATACACAGGTGGGTGCGAATGCCCCCCCCCCCAATACCTGTGTCCAGAGGGAATAGAGACGCAAGTAGCAATACACACCCGAGACACACATCTGAACAGGTGCATATGTTCCGTAACACCACCAGCATCTCTACATCACATATGGCTTCGAAATGGATGTGACATGGCTACTCATGTCCCCTGTTAAACAATGTCTACAGTCCTGTAATTAGGTAACGTCACAACATTTTTCGGTTTGCTGAATGTGAGTTCATGTTGCTATTGCACAGTGGGCAAATACTGCAACACATGGGTGATGTTACGGAAACACATACATATATGACTAATCATAGAAGATATATATGGAGATACTCACCCAGCAATATACAGTCACCGTACTGTCCATCCTCAAATTCCCTAAATAGTGCTGAGCGATGCAGGATATAGGAGTCATGGGTGGACCCTGGAAACCTTGGGACCACATTCAGAATATGCAGATTAGCATCACATACAACCTGAACATTCAGGGAATGGTAGTGTTTGCGGTTGCGGAACACCACCTCCCTGTCTCTGGGCGGGACCAGGGCAACATGTGTGCAATCAATAGCTCCCATCACGTGTGGTATCCCGGCTAAAGCCTCAAAGGCCTGGTTCAGGGTCCCCCATTGTTGCCTACTGTGGGGAAGGCCTATGTAATCCCCCACCCGGCTGACCATAGCACGCAGTACTTGGTGGAGACAGCGTGAGAAGGTGGGGCGGCTCATGCCACCCACTGTGGCCACAGATGACTGGAAACAGCCAGAGGCAAAGAAATGTAAGGCAGCAAGGAGCTTGACTACACCTGGTATGGCATGGGACCGGCTAGTCAGGGGCTCGAGGTCAGGTCTCAGATCCTCATACAGCCCCCTAATAGCCCTTGTGCTCAGTCGGTACAGGGAGATGACCTGGTCCTCACGCATGCCCTGGAGCTGGGCCCTGGGCCTATAGAGCCGCATCTGATGAGCCTGCACCTCAGCACGCCGTCTGTGCCATCCCCGCACAGCACCTCTCTGGCCAGCCACCACAGCATCAGGTCTGAGTTGCTGCGGGTCCACACCCATGCCCTGTGCCACAGCCCCATGGACATCATCTCCCCTGTCCAGCAACCGCAGCATCTGCCCACGTCTTCGGGCACATACAACAACTATTATGTCCTCCATGTAAGCCCCTCTGTGACTACACAAGCACAAACACACAGACACGCACAGACACACAGACACGCACACACACACAGACACACACACAGACACACACACACACACACACTTCCCTAAACACTGGACAAATGGCAAACCACAACAAACAACAAAGACAACAAACAAATCCCATAATATGGCTCACAACACCTGCTCTCAGATTCTCCAAACAAACACACGCCGCGCCTACAAAAACACCCTCAATGTTTCCGACTCAGCAGTCTCCTTTTATACAGGTTACTGTTATTTCCCGTTTTTCGTTACCGCGCCGCTTGTGCGCGGTGCGCATGCGCAGGACGTCATGCATCGGCGTCTGTCTGTGCGTGCCGCGCATGTGCAAATGTTGTCACGTGTGCATGTGTATGACTGCGACGCGCATGTGCCAATTGGGGCGCATGTGCGTTTGTGTGTGCGCGGAGCCCATGTGAACCCCGTTACGCATGGGCATATGCGTTGCCGCGACGCCATGATCCACACACAAACGGCCATGCGCTAAGAGTTGCGCCTGCGCGTCGCACACACAACCGTAGAGCGAAACGCATGACCATGCGCAATTCCACACATGCGCGTCGCACAAGCAGCGCCGTCGCACAGTGACGCATGCGCAATGTATGCTCCATCCAAAAAACTACAAATGCACCCAAACGCAAGCCAAACGTTGAGGGTTGGTTGAGGAGCTAGAGCGATTGTAGAGAGAGGTGTTGTACTTGAGAGGTGGGTCTGTGTCATTTGTGTAGCCATATTTTCTCGTGTTGTATGATAAGTACCCATATCTGTAGTCTGTCATTGTGTGTGTTAACTTGTCTGTGTATTGTGTTGTTGACTGTTCTGTTCCTGTGCTGTGTGCCCTGTGCTGGGGTCGTGGTTGCTGTGTCTGTCAAGTGCCTGTTGTGGGAGGGACAGAGGGGGTGAGGTGCGGTGGGGAGACGAGTGGGGAGGTGAGTGGGGAGCAGAGAGGAGGGAGGAGGGCGATGGAGAGACAGAGTCGGAGCCAGAGGGGGAGGGGGAGTGAGAGGGAGACACAGAGGGGTAGAGAGAGGGATAGGGAGAGGGAGGGAGGGACAGAGAGTGGTAGAGAGAGGAATAGGGATAGGCAGGGAGGGACAGAGACAGAGAGGGACAGAGAGAGGGTGAGAGGGAGGCTGAGGGTGGGGGAGGCTGAGCCCGGTTTCCATGCAGGTGAGGTGGTGCCGCCAGTACCACTGGTGGCAGGGCCTGCGGGGACTGAGGGACCTGTGGAGGTGGGGGCAGCACCAGGGCCATCAGTACCTGCCCAGCCCGCTCCCAGCAGGCACACTGGGAAGAGGAAGCATGTCCCTGTGTCTGAGGCCCTCAGGAGGAGGGCAATAAGGTTCACAGACGCTGAGAACCACAACCTCCTCTCCCTGGTCCTTGAAAACTACGAGGTTCTGTTTGGCCGACAGAGCACACGGACAGGCACAGCAGGGCATCAGGCGGTGTGGGAGGAGGTCCAGCAAGGGGTCGCCGAGGCAGGGGGCCCCCTACGGGATATCGATAGCCTGAAAAAAAGATTTTCAGACATCAAAAGAGGTGTACGGCAGCACCTCTGTGCCGAAGAACAACATGCTAGGGGTACAGGAGGGGGGGGCCCCCTACCAGCCATGCTGACGGCCCTCGAGCAACAGCTGGCCGAACGCCTGGGTCCGGTGTACACCTATGGGCTGCCTGCGCTGCTGGATACTGCAGAACCACATGCAGGTATGTATGTCACGCATATCCATCACATTCCTGTTCCATGTAAAAAACAGATAATATGTATCTTATCTGATGTTTTATTGTTCTTTGTAAACCGCGCTGATTATAAATAGTGCGGTATATAAGAGATGTTAAATAAATAAATAAATTAAATAAATAAATAAATCTCATAACCTCCCTGATATGACCAATGTGTACACAGCTGACATTTGCAGATGCACACACATAATTATCTCCCCAGTCCAAGAATGTCCTTAGCCTGGTGTCTGAGGCTGTGTGCACACCCCATCATACCCTATGGTGTCCAACACATAGACACAGTGCCACCACTATCTCCGGAACCATGAGGCTCTGAGATGTGTTGCGCACTGTGTTTTGGGTTGTATCCCTGAAGGTGGAACGATAAGGCGGTCCGAGTAATCATATGTAGATGGTGATTAATGTCTCCCACCGCATGGGGTCATGGGACAGTTGTCATGGAATATATATTGGCCAGGGTAGGGGCAAAGGGAAATGGTCACCACAAATGCAGTATACAGAAATGTCCCTCCAAACTGTATTTAACAATCCGTCATGTGTTTGTTTTGTATAGAGTATTGTAAACATGGGGAACAGACTATAATGTACCTGTACTGTAACCCAGGTACCCAGCAGCGTCATGTGTCCTTTGTCAGGAGCCCTGCAGGCAGGTACACACACAGCAGACGTATGAGGATAGTGGAGGAACATCCAGGCCTTGCCGTACCAATCTCTGACAGTCAGACAGGTTCTGCAAACCCTTTGTCCTGCAACACAATCATTGCCCATTGGGAAGCCAAGGGTATATCAACCCCGGGGGTTTCCCATGATCGCACCAACCTCTGGCCATGTATTGCACCCGCATCTATGGGATCTCTGAGCTCATTACAGGGTAACTATGCCATCAGTACAGCTGGACTGTTTGCAGGTCTCACTACCCTTTGGGAAGGTTATTGCTAGCAGATGTGAGATCTGGATGAGACATGATGTCATCTGTGTGTGAACATCTATGACATGCAGTGTTGGTACCCCTCTCCCACCTGTGTGTGTATGCAAGTAGTGGATGACACAGGTCAATTGTATGAGGGGTGTCCCTGAACCGTGCCTCACACGTACGACACTCAGATTCCCCCTGGATGATATCTCCCCCATATAGATATGTTGTATCACGCACACAAGAGTACATGGTACATCTCCCAGATGTCCGTTGATATTATCTGGGTATGTCCCAACCCACGTCAGCCTGCAGCCACCTGCCCTCACAATGGCTGATTGTGATTAGGTCAAACACAGCGGTCAGCCAACCGGGCTGCCACTTGAAACTGTCACTGGGATGAGGGACACCATGTACCTTGCTGTGGGGAGTCCACGCATATCTGTGGCCACTCTGCCCACCTCCCCATGGGTCAGCTGTTCCCCCCAGAGGCCCAGGCATCATTCTTGTGTCTCTCAGTGCACACACCTCACATTGTTCCGGATGGTCCTGTCAGTCACAGAATCACCCTGGAAAAATGCTGGTGTGTTTGCGAGTACAGTGCCCTATGAATGCTGCTGGCCAGTGCTTGCCCTAAGAAGCCACATGTTACAGCAAAATGTGCATGTCCCTGGCCTTCACGTTGTTTCACATCCCCGTTTTCTGCTCCCCTGCCTCCCTGCCACTCACCCTTTGTCTCTCTGGCTCTCCGTGTTTCGCAAGCTGCCCCTGCATTGGGCAGTCTGCCCCCTGATGTGCTGTGGTCCATCAGTGTCCCAGCCATCCCCCTCTCCCAAGGTGAGGCGTGTCAGCTGATTGGACATGTGTTCCGTGTTGTAACTATAGAAAAGCATGCATGCACCTGCATGAACAGAACCTTACACCTGGACGCCATTTGTCCACATGGTATTTGTGTGTGCAATCACGTCACAATTCCCCCCCCCATGTCACACCACAAAAACACCACGAGATGCAATACCCAGAGGGACAAATATATAGCTGTGTGATACACAGATGTCACGTATCCTACATAGGCTATGATTTGCTGTCAGCCGCATGGCCAATGACTGTACCCTGATGGTGCACCCCCACCCCCAAGGTTTCAGGTACAGAACATCCATCACACACATCCCAATCAACGTCGGAGAGGGTAGTTTCCACAGGACTATGCATCATGTGGGTCATGTATCTGTGGCATGTGTAGAGGTAATGCACATACCCAATCACGTGCAATCTGTGCCTGTGCTATCACCCTCCCCTACCTCACAGTCACACATGTACACGGTCAGTCAAATGTGGTGACATGTGACTGTTGTGGGGGACAGGGACAGCACAGAGTATGGGTGGTGGTGCATCATGGGTAGCCTAGTATCCACACCTGCCAGCACAGCAGGCAGCCAGTACAGCAGTGCGGGCATAGATATTCCCTGACACATGTTATGGGAAAAGTATTGGCCAGGTGTGTCAATACACGTATTCACACAACCGAAGGGCAGATGTGTCACCCTTCCCCTGACCCTGTGGCTGCAGCAACACATGACCTGTGCTGTGACGATGACATATGTCCGCACTGAGATATGCTGTGGACCCTCTCAGCTGCAGCTAGTCCTGTATTGGCGTGTTTACCCATGGCCCCCATTTAGGATACAGGGACACATACAACATGTGTTACACATCCCAGCAGTGTCTGAAACAGTTCCAGACATGTCATGGTGTAGCAGCCCCTAACCAACTCCACCATCACTGCCCTATGTCACCTCATCTGTCATTGTGCATTTGTCTGTGACTGTTTCCTTTGTATCTGACATACTCTACGCACACTGCTACATGTGCCTGTCAATTGTCCCCAGATACTCTGCATTGGTAGCTCCCTACATTGTAGCTTCGTGGCAAACACATGTAGCACTGGGGAGACAGTATGTCCCATGGGAATCTGCCGTGTGCAATGGCATGCACACTCACACCGAAACTATCATGGATGGTGTACCTGTTGGTGCTGTGTAGCCCTGTCTGCACATACGTTAGCCACATGGGGTGTGGGATGGACTGCTGGATAAATGCACATATGAGGATGTAGTCAAACATGGAGGCCACACAGGCCGTGCATGGCTGACTCCCAGACCAGTTTCCCTGACACAGGTACATGGTGTTGGGTGATAGGTATGTGGGTATGTGGGGGCCCTGTATGCAGCACACATTCAGAGTCCCCAGAATATCACATATGTGTGGTATGGATCACACACATAAATGTTGCTGTACAGCTGACACATCTGTTTTTATCTGTGTTTGCACACAATACAGGTGACTATGGTACATTGCCGACACATGCGGAGCAGGAGGAGGACGAGGAGGAGGAGGAGGAGCTGGGGCAGGAGGAGGGGGAAGAGGAGGTGTGGCAGGCAGCTGAAACAGAGGGCCCTGATACTGTAGCCAATGTGGGGTTTCTTCCCCAGGGGGAGAGCCCAGGTCCCCATGAGGGTCACATGGGGCCTCCACGGAGCCCCACACCACCAATGTTGTCTGCAGCAGGAGCTGCTGCAGCAGCACCAGGCCGCAACGAAACAGGGGAGGATGTGCTACTAGCTGAGCTGCGGGCCCATGGTGCTGCATCACAACGCGACAATGAAGGTGGGTAATGAACAATCTTAACATGACCCATCACTATGCTGTGTGTACATAGGCTATCAGGTGTGCACCCTGTGGCGGGACTGTCAATATTAAAAAAGCCACACACAGACACATGGTGTTACAGAAGCTATCATTGTGAGACACGTCAGCGTGCAGTATGTGCAACACAGTGCTGGCAGTGGAATCAAAGTGTGAGCCACACATGCACAGCAAACTATATATCAGGACACACAATTGGTGTGTCGTAGCAGTACCACTGAGCTATTACTCTGTCTCCGGTTATACATCCCCTATGTTTACTGTGCAGTGTGTTTGCCCACACACATGTGCACAGCTGAGAGGGAGATGTGGAGGGGCGTGGCCGTCACAGCCACAACACACACACCTCAAATCCATCTCAGGGGTGTGTCTGTGGTGTATGTGACAGCATACCCTCTACAGCTGTGATATGCATCTCCACATTACACAGTACACATTTGCGTTACATAATGTTTGTGCCTTTGTTGCCTAATGACAATGTTACACACAGCCTGACAGCCCAGAGAGTGTTAACACCTACAGATGCAGATGTCACAGTACTGATGTGTCTGGTGCCTCATTGTGTGGGGGAACACCAAATGAAGAACATATAACAGGTCAATGTAAGCCTCATGGCTGTAGCACACCCATGTGGCATTGCTACATTGTGGCAACTGTCCCCTGGGGCAGCGGGAATCACGGTTCACATACAAAGGCCTAACCTATGTTTGATAGGCAACGTCATAATGGCCCCATCCAACATAGCCTTTATCAACAGGTGTCCACACAGCATCATATACGACATTATCGTTCACAGTGCCTCATACACACAGAGATCACTATGTCCACACTAGACACGATCAGATGTACCTCTACCCTGGTTGGGGTGGAAACACTACCCTGCGGTCACGTGCATGCCCACAACTAGGGTTGGCTGTGTGACATACAGACAGAGTGGTGACGCTGTCCTGCACATGTATATTCCTGCAGCACAGCCGTCTGAAGCGGCCGGCCATTAGGGGCGGTGGGCCATATTACGTGTCCTTGCATCAGCATTGTGGATGCGGCCATCAGGTGATGTGGTTGTGGGGGACACTAAATGCAGTCCAAACTGTATGGCATCACACAGGTAACATGTGATGAGCATAAGTTGTGTTTTGGGGTCACCAGGTATACAGGCAGACCCGGTATAGGTTCCCCTAACCCCAAACAGACAAAAGATCCCACATCCCAAACACACATCTCCCAAAGGAAACGGAAAACTGCTACAGCAGCAGCCTATTCCTCACCCTCGTGACATTGCAGTTCCAGTCAGTTCACCTGAACAAAGCAGTTCACACTCACTGTAACATGCCCAGTCAAGCATGTATGTACAGTTGCGCTCATCCGCTGGGGAAGAGCTTGTGATGCCATGCGGCATGGTAGTCAGGAAGGTGAACAGCAGTCTCATACAGGTCCAGCATGTGACCAATGGCTGTATGGACAGGTGAGGTTGTGCTCACCTTCCCCTGGCGTCCACAATGGCCTATAGAAGGCAGAGACACAGTCTATAATTTGACCCACCACACCCACTACAGATGATATACATTGCTCCTGCCAAAGGCACATTTCCTGACATGACCAGGAGATACTGATGTTCGTGTGCCAAATGCAACTGCTAGCTCCCCCTCTGTGCTGTGCGACCCAGGGGGTGGTATACATCCAGGAACATCTGGCCTGGGGCTTGATGAGAGCAAACTGCTAATTCGCCCACTAGGGATCTCCTCCTCCCTTTGGAACTGTGTCACAGACACCTGCCCTCTTCCCCCTGAAGGATCATACATAGGTGACGTGTGTTGTAACGTGCTTCCTGACGTCATTCCATTCCTAGGCCGTGGGAAATGTTTGGGCCCTTGCCCGTGGTTTGTACGGTTGGTCTCCAAGTGACAGCTGTAGTAGTTGAGATCATCACAGGTTGCATTCTCCCCTCTGACCCTGCTACTTGCCTTGTAGGTTCCGGTTATCCCGTTTGGGATACCAAGATGTCTTAGCCCTGCATTGCTGTTTCCACTACTGGACTACGTTGCTTAACCTGTCTCATTGTGCTCACCTGGCTCTTGCCTCCACAATATATTGTCTCGTGGTTGGTGTATGCCCTGGGCTACCCTCACCTGCAGAATGACACTGTTTAAATGTCTGCCATGTCGCCGCCCTCACTGCGTACACCTTCTCTCACCCTACCGTGTTAGTGGCGACTGGGTGTGCCTGTAGGCTAGCATTGGATGTGTGTGTTTGTGATCTATGTTCCCTTTGGGATCTATGCTTAGGTGAGCCATCCCCCATGTACAGGTACACCCTTTGTCCCCTTCCCTACCCAGGGCTGTGTGCCACCCGGAGCAATACAATATGCAACACTGATGTGTACATTTGCATGGCTGCTAATATTGCACCGTGGAACACCACATGTCAATAGGGCACGTGATGTGTTGTGACCCGATGCACACCTCACTCCTGCCACGCCTGCTGCCAGGCACAATCAGGGATGCCCCACCCCCCTATATCTGGGGCTCAACACTCCCATCTGAGGCCTGCCACTAGCATTTGCATGCCTAGAATACCCCTGTACATGTACGTCTGGCGTCTGGGACCCTGTGCTGCAGTATAACAACATCACCATGGCCCTTGACAGCACGCAACATGGGCCCCAAGGTGTACATGCACTGTTATCTGCCCACTGGGGTCACCCCCGGGAGGGGTGGGTGGTGTGAAATAACCTTAGCTGTCAGCCACATGTGGGAGTTGTGGTTCAGCCATGGGGATGTTCTGGGAACTGCTGTTCACACCCCATCGCTCATTGTCATGAGCACTGCACTGGTCACATGGCCATGGTGTGTGTACCCGTCTGCTCTACCCCAACATTGTCTGCCTGTATGCATCCCATATCTCTTACTCATTGTGTATCCCCTGGTGTTGTTGCAGTCACTCCCACACCCTCCAGCCACCCACACCATGGACACTTATTTGCTGTCTGTCTCTGATAGTACCGGTACATCTGATGGACGTTGTTGTTTTTGCGCAGACGGTATATCCCTGTGTCTGTGCCTCACATCACGTACATGGTGCATGTCCTGTGTGTGGCCATGGCCTACACCTTTTTATAATGTTTCCTTACAGCACAATATGTATTTCATTAGTACAGTTTTTACCATGCAAAGGGAATTTGTGTGAGATGTGTTGCGTAGTTGTGCTTGACAATGGTACCCTCCACAGGTATCTCACTGACCACCATCTCTTCCCCACACAGGCATTCGTCAGGAACTTGCAGCTATACGGCACACAGGTGAACGCCTCATACAGGAGGTGGGGCATCTGCGCCACGACATCCAAGAAATGCCATTGGGGAGGATGTGTGTGGCCATGGACTGCATCCAAGCTGCCCTGGAAAGGATGGCACCACCGCCCCCACCGCCAACACCACCACCACCACCACCACCCCCGCCACAGGATGACCGGGTGTGGCCAGCTGCAGGGGGACATGTCTTGCGGCGTGGCAGACGTGGGAGGCCACGCCGTCGTCAATAGTGCATTACATATTACGGTGACATTTCATACCTACTACGTCTCAGTCCAATGTGTTTCCCTTTTATACCATAGGTTGTGTGCACATGCATGCCTTGACCGTGGCCAGAAGAGTTGAGACCCGGACCGTTGTTGCCGGGGTGTTCATACTGTCATGTATTACTGCACACATGCCATTGCCTGGCATTCCGTAAATGCATACGATTTGTTCATTGCCCCTTGGCTGCAATACACCGATGTACACATAGGCCCAATAGCACATGTTGGCCAGCTCCAGGGTTACAGCAACACTATCTTGGGCATTCCACGTTCCCACCCCCTTATACTGTGCACATTGGGGGAGGCTATGTGCCCATTGGCCCTGTCCTTGGCAGGGATGTCATGCGTGTCCCGCCCCTCCATGGCACACATGTGTCAGAGGCACACATGGGTGTCAGGTGTCTGTACGATGCTGCTCTGCACCAGCAATTGGTGTTGCGACAGACACATCCCTGTGACATGACTGTTTAGGTGGGAGATATTAACAGCAGCATAACCTGTGGCTACCCATGTCCCATTTCTATGCACACATGTTTATCCCACAGCTACGCATGTGTTGCTGGTAACATTATGATGGCCATGGCTACATTACATGTCCAACCAGGTGTATGGACCTGTCCCATGCTTGCGTACATGTTGTGTGTGTGAGGTAAACACGTGACCAGTGAGGCAGGGTCATAACATTTTTATTGACAACCAATAAAACACACAATGGGCAACATGCCCAACATTAACAGGTGCATAACGTGGGGGCGGGGGAAACACAGCGCAGCAGAGGGCACACAGGGGCATCACAGGTGCCAGCCGTGGTACCTGTCACGCTCTTCGGCAGGTGGCCATCGGGATGCCAGATGCACCACATCAGTGGCCACCTGCCGAACAGCCCCAGTCAGACACTGCAGGGCGTGGTACACGACACGGATGTCGCGTCGTACGTCATCCAGGGCCACAAACACATCGTGGATACACCTGCCAGCACACAGACACACATTGGCTGTGGTCTGTGTGCTGGCATTAGCATGAGGTGTGCCAGTGGCCCTGGATGCCGCACGATCGTGCTCACGTCCGTGCCGTGCAGACGCCTGCAGTGCCGGACTGGTGCCCCGGTGGCCCTCTGCTGGGCTGTGTTCCCCCCCACCCCCCCCCCCCCCCTCCCCGCGCCCTCCACACCCCCCCCCCACCCGCCCTGCCCCGCCCCTCCCCCCACCTCCCCCCCCCCACCCCGGCCCCCCGCCCCTCTTGCCCCCCTCCCCTGCACCCCCCATTGTCCCATCTTGGTGCTGCCCCTGGTTAGGGGTGTGGCTGCTGCCATCCGCCTCGTACTCCCCCACATCACTGGAGGAGGACACCACCACCACATCTGCCCTCTCAGGGCCTGCATCTTGCTGCTCCTGCTGCTGACACATCCCTCTGGCCTGGTCATCCTCCTCCTCCTCCTCCTCCTCTGTTGTGCGCCGGGTGGTGGGCCTGCGTAAACAGTACGCAGAGGTGTGTGGGGAGGCGTCGCTGGCATCACTGTCTGTGAAGGATGACATACATCAGGGCACGTCCATGTGTGACACATACCGAATGTGCAGATACAGGCGAGAGACAGGCTGGTGGCCCTATGGCCCACCTGAACCTGTGATTTTGCCCTTCCAATACTCACCATCGTGGCGGTGCTCCCGCTCCCTGCAGGCACGTGCCAGGAACTCGGGGTGGTACTGGCGAAGTTCGCGCCCCTTCTTCCTCAGGTCCTCCACCTGTGGATATGCAAACGTTGTCTGGTGTCAACACATACCACCTGTCACTGGGGCTATGGGTAAACATACTTTGCCTTGTCTCGCCCGCATCATGCTTCTCCCACACCCCTGCTGTTTGTGGCATGTAGAGCATAGTAACGCACCTCCAGCAGTCAGTCCCTCCCATATGTGCGAATAGGTTAGCACATAGGTGTCACAGCGGTATGACATGAGCATAGCGTACATCCACCTGCACTGTCATGTAGGGCAGCACACAACAGCATCACACGGTGACTGCATGCTGCTCCTCACCCATATCCCCAGAACACCACACCACAACGGTGGACTGGTGGGAGTGACAGTGAGAGACATGGGTGGAGACGAGTGGCCATAGGTGGGACGTCACAGAGACAGAGGGGATGAGGGGGGGAATAGATCACCTAGGGGACATGGTGTGCATTGCAGGTCATGTCCCTGCTGTGCAATGACAGCAGCTGTCAAAGGTGTGTGTGTCTGATGTTTCCTGGAACAGGCAGGACATGGTGACTGATGGAGGTGACCAACTCTGAGCCATTGCCACTGTCTGATTCCCACAGTGTGTGTCCCCTGTGGGGCAGCTCACCTACACAGTAGGCTTCTGGGTCACCCCCTATGGGTGTTGCCCAGGGACGGCCATGTGTGTACTTGGTGTTTCACAGCATCATCATGACACATCGCATCCCTATGTGTCTGTGCCCTCATGTAGTCTCAGTTAGGTGCATATTGGGGCTGTGTAATACACAACCCGCCTGTTGCGGTGCCCCCACTTGTACCCCTTGTAAGCTAGTTTGCAAATCTCCCACAAGGCATGCTGGGGTTATATTCTGGGGTTTGTCCTCACGTTGTGTTGTGCAGGGTGGGTGTGTTTGGGTCTTTTGCATGGGCCACCTCCCATGGTTGACAGTGTCCAGGCCTCCTATGGTGTGTCGCAACACACATGCATGCGGGGACATGGGGATCATGAGCTGTCCCATATCTGTTTCAGTGGTTTGCAGGGGGGTGGGGATGTACCTGACCAGGTGCTGGGATGTCCTCTGGTTGCTATTACTACTGTACAAGCTACGGCTGGGTGTTTTCCAGATGTGTTCTAGTGTGGAACATGTACATTTCTCACAGGTAGAGCTGGGTGTGGGCCATGATGGCCATATGACTGCTGGGCTAAGTTTGTGCTGCACAGTGTGTAGTCATTGTTGGCCTTCCATTTGCTGGGTAGTACTGTTTGGCCCCCCTGGCCAGGACAGACCTGTCAGCATCCACCTCATGGATCCTTGCTGTCACTTTGTCCATGACAGTTAGACACACATACAGTGGGTGTATCAGACATTGTCGTGTGACAGACATGTCACTTTCGGCGGCATATGCCACAATGTCAAGGGCAGGGACTCACCCTATGTGTCCACACAAGCCCAATGATACCCTGTTGCCATCATTTGCCCTCGAAACATGCATTACTGACAGGCGCTACCCATACCTCCCCCATGTCATATGGGAGGACCACATCTAGGTGCTCTACATGTTCGTCAGACACCATCCACGCCGTCCCCTGCAACATTGTTTGGGTCAGTATCCTGTGTGAGAGCAGGGATCCATGGCACACACGGCAGCCAAGGCAGCACTGTTCATACGCCACTAACAGAGTGTCTGACGACATGTAATCTGTGACATTGTGTTGTGAGCATAACCGCCTACACCACAATGGGGTGCACAGGGGGCTTTCAATTTGGCACCACAGGAAACGTTTAACGCTGCATAGTTATTATCTCAATATGTGCCATGTGGGTAGGGTTTGGGGGGTATATCCCCTCCTGTTCAGGGTGTTATCCTGTATGTCTTGATGTCCAGCCAGGGTGACACCCTCCCTTGGCGTATGTGGATATTGATGGTTGTCAGCCTCATGTCCCCTGTGTTGTACCTCATTTCTGACTGCAACTGAGTGGAGCATGGCCACAGGCCAGGGCAGCCCCCAGTGGGTCTGATCTTAGGGTGAGACTATTTTCCTTTTTGGACATGCAGGCACCCTCTTGCAAATTACATTACTCTACTCTGAGCTGTCCCATTCACTAGGCACCTAGGTGGATTGGACATATATTGTCCCTGTGGTTTTTGTGAGCGTGCGGTTTGGGGACACAGGTGCGTAGTGCCAGAGGTTACGTGGAACCAATGTGTCCCACACAATAAACATCTGCATTGATGGTCCATATGCCCATGCTGTGCGCCAAAACATTGTGTGTGCCAATGACACAATAAGTGTGGCCTGGGGTGTTGTCCGGTGCCCTGGTGTATTAGGGATGTCTGCAGGCCTGCGTCTTTGGCACATCAATGTGTGTGCTAGTGACACCTGCTATGCCGTTGCAGTTGTCATGGACACATCCCATGCCCCAATGCACAGCACATGGTGTTATGACGCATGTCCCGACTCCCCACTGGTATTGTGGTTACTGACTCACTTTGTTGGGCCTGGTGGTCACACCAGAGCTGTTGTGACAGACTGCATTTGTCAGTGCCACTGCCAGGGCATCCCGATGTTGTGGGGTTTGTGGCCCTCTGTGATCATGCCACATTATGTTGGTCTAGATGTGATGCACAGGACACATGGCGCTCCACAGGGGAAATGGCTACCAACACAGCCACATTGTGGGGTGGGGGGGGGTGGTGCGCATGGCTGGGCGGCTCGGTCAGACACCACCCCTGGATGCCATCCCACTGGTCACTCATGGTGACAGGTCACATGTAGGCCCTTGGCATTCAGCACACTAGGCATGGCTGACAGTGACCAGAGAGTGATTGGCACTTCTGGCTCATGTCCTCCGGCACATGGTGTGTTCTCCATGCTGATGGCATGGTTTGGCCCTATGCATACATAGTGAAGCAACGTAATAGTGTCATTCTCACTGTTCCCCTGGTATTGTCTGTGGATCATGTCCACACAGCTACTAGTGCTGGGGTATCAGATACACCAGTGTCGCCGTTAGTGGGGACCTCAGCAGAGACACACACAGGGGTTGCTTTAACATGCAGGTGTATTGCACTTAGACGGACACAGAGATGACATTTTTGCGTGACATTATGCACTGGGGAGCAGCAATTGGGGTTTGCATCAGGGCAGGCCACATGAGCTGTGGGGTACTCCCATATGCTTTTATAGTGGATGGTGGGGAGCAGTCGCATGCTGTCTTCCACACTGCATCTCAGACAGATATGGGTCACGGCATTCATGCTTTTTCCAGGTGATTATCTGTCCCCAGTGCCACATACATGCCTCAATGTGGGTGTGGATATGTGTGCAGTGACACCTATGTGCAATGTCCGTGTCTCCCTGAGCGCATGGGGATGTTTCCCTTTGGCACCCTTGACAGACATGGCTTTGCCATGCCACATTTGTTTGGCCAATGTGCATGTCCATGCAGAGGCCTTAAAACCAGTAGGTATTACTTTAGATACATGTGTGGTCACATTATCTGTACATGTCATGCACTCCAAACACAATGGCACCCTGATCTACTGGCAAACATGTTTGTTTTCACATACATGTGACATTGGGTGGTTTGCCCTATGCACCGTGGCAGGGGGCAGGTCCATGACACGTGGATATCTACATGGCCATGGATGTCATTACCTGACCCACCACATGAGTTGTGTGTCCTGTATGTCATAGGGCTACTGATAGCTACATCAGACCTACCTTGCCGACTGTTAGACACAGCATACTGGCGACGGTGGACATGCATCTGTCACCTTCCAGCCTCTCCGGTGTTGTTATGTTCCTCTGACCTGTGTCCTTGAGGGCTATATGAGATGTGCCTGCACATACTACGGGCAATGACACATTACACGGATAGTGCTTTTTCTGCCCCTGTACATGTGTGGATTATAGGCTGTTGTGTGCAACCTGGATGTGTGTCTGGAACCCCCCAAGGGCATCTGTGAGGTACATGTACAGAAAGGGTCATTGTGCCTGGGTGCTTTTGGGGAGGAGAAACCTAATTCTGCATACATAGCTGTGGACATGTCCCTCTCGCAAGGCTTTTGACGTCCATCTCGAGGCTAATGTGTGATAGATGTTGTTGACGCACATCCGTATCTGCATCTACCATAACATGTCCATACGTCTACAGTGCGTGTGTTGGACTATGTGCCACATAGAGCGAGTGTGAGGTGCAACCAGACCACTATACCCTATGTGACAGATCAGACTAACATACCCTCTGTTACAATCAGCTATCAGCCACCAGGGTCTTGGGTGTCCTAGGGCACATCATCAGCAAGATACAGCATTGCAATATGGTGACACCCTGGACGCCATGTGCATGAGTCAGGACTGCATGAGGTACAGATGATTGACTTAACGCCATCCTCACCCTGCACCATATCACCAGGGTGACTGTGGCACACTGTGATGGGCTGGGCAGACAACTGGGGATTGGTGGATGTGTTAGCCTACACTGGCACATCCATACAAATCTCCAGGGTGATTGAGAACCCACTTGGATGGCCTCTCAGCACTCCTGGAGGTAAGGGGGAGGCTTGCAACTGCAATAGGACACAGATCCATATCTCCAGGGTGCTAGAGGACCCACTTGGATGGGCTCTCTGCACACCTGGAGGTAGGGAGAGGGGTTCAAACTACATTAGGACACAGATCCATATCTCCAGGGTGATATAGGACCCACTTGGATGGGCTCTCTGCACACCTGGAGGTAGGGAGAAGGGTTCAAACTACATTAGGACACAGATCCATAGCTCCAGGGTGATTGAGTCCCCACTTGGATGGGCTCTCTGCACACCTGGAGGTAGGGAGAAGGGTTCAAACCACATTAGGATACAGATCCATAGCTCCAGGGTGATGGAGTGGCCACTTGGATGGGCTCTCTGCACACCTGGAGGTAGGGAGAAGGGTTCAAACCACATTAGGACACAGATCCATAGCTCCAGGGTGATGGAGTGGCCACTTGGATGGGCTCTCTGCACACCTGGAGGTAGGGAGAAGGGTTCAAACTACATTAGGACACAGATCCATAGCTCCAGGGTGCTAGAGGACCCACTTGGATGGGCTCTCTGCACACCTGGAGGTAGGGAGAAGGGTTCAAACTACATTAGGACACAGATCCATAGCTCCAGGGTGATGGAGTGGCCACTTGGATGGGCTCTCTGCACACCTGGAGGTAGGGAGAAGGGTTCAAACTACATTAGGACACAGATCCATATCTCCAGGGTGATAGAGGACCCACTTGGATGGGCTCTCTGACCTCCTGGAGATATGGGTTATGTTTCAAAGTACATTAGGACACAGATCCATATCTCCAGGGTGCTAGAGGACCCACTTGGATGGGCTCTCTGCACACCTGGAGGTAGGGAGAGGGGTTCAAACTACATTAGGACACAGATCCATATCTCCAGGGTGATAGAGGACCCACTTGGATGGGCTCTCTGACCTCCTGGAGATATGGGTTATGTTTCAAAGTACATTAGGACACAGATCCATATCTCCAGGGTGATAGAGGACCCACTTGGATGGGCTCTCTGCACACCTGGAGGTAGGGAGAAGGGTTCAAACTACATTAGGACACAGATCCATAGCTCCAGGGTGCTAGAGGACCCACTTGGATGGGCTCTCTGCACACCTGGAGGTAGGGAGAAGGGTTCAAACTACATTAGGACACAGATCCATAGCTCCAGGGTGATTGAGTTGCCACTTGGATGGGCTCTCTGACCTCCTGGAGTTAGGGAGGAGGGTTCAAACTACATTAGGACACACAACCCTAGCTCCAGGCTGATAGAGAAGCCACTTGGATGGGCTCTCTGACCTCCTGGAGTTGGGGAGGAGGGTTCAAACTACATTAGGACACACAACCCTAGCTCCAGGCTGATAGAGAAGCCACTTGGATGGGCTCTCTGACCTCCTGGAGGTGGGGAGGAGGGTTCAAATTACATTAGGACACAGATCCATATCTCCAGGGTGATAGAGGACCCACTTGGATGGGCTCTCTGCACACCTGGAGGTAGGGAGAAGGGTTCAAACTACATTAGGACACAGATCCATAGCTCCAGGGTGATGGAGTGGCCACTTGGATGGGCTCTCTGCACACCTGGAGGTAGGGAGAAGGGTTCAAACTACATTAGGACACAGATCCATAGCTCCAGGGTGATGGAGTGGCCACTTGGATGGGCTCTCTGACCTCCTGGAGTTGGGGAGGAGGGTTCAAACTACATTAGGACACACAACCCTAGCTCCAGACTGATAGAGAAGCCACTTGGATGGGCTCTCTGACCTCCTGGAGGTGGGGAGGAGGGTTCAAACTACATTATGACACAGATCCATATCTCCAAGGTGATAGAGGACCCACTTGGATGGGCTCTCTGCACACCTGGAGGTAGGGAGAAGGGTTCAAACTACATTAGGACACAGATCCATAGCTCCAGGGTGCTAGAGGACCCACTTGGATGGGCTCTCTGCACACCTGGAGGTAGGGAGAAGGGTTCAAACTACATTAGGACACAGATCCATAGCTCCAGGGTGATGGAGTGGCCACTTGGATGGGCTCTCTGACCTCCTGTAGTTAGGGAGGAGGGTTCAAACTACATTAGGACACACAACCCTAGCTCCAGGCTGATAGAGAAGCCACTTGGATGGGCTCTCTGACCTCCTGGAGGTGGGGAGGAGGGTTCAAACTACATTAGGACACAGATCCATAGCTCCAGGGTGATAGAGGACCCACTTGGATGGGCTCTCTGCACACCTGGAGGTAGGGAGAAGGGTTCAGACTACATTAGGACACAGATCCATAGCTCCAGGGTGATGGAGTGGCCACTTGGATGGTCTCTCTGCACACCTGGAGGTAGGGAGAAGGGTTCAAACTACATTAGGACACAGATCCATATCTCCAGGGTGATAGAGGACCCACTTGGATGGGCTCTCTGACCTCCTGGAGATATGGTTAATGTTTCAAAGTACATTAGGACACAGATCCATATCTCCAGGGTGATAGAGGACCCACTTGGATGGGCTCTCTGCACACCTGGAGGTAGGGAGAAGGGTTCAAACTACATTAGGACACAGATCCATAGCTCCAGGGTGCTAGAGGACCCACTTGGATGGGCTCTCTGCACACCTGGAGGTAGGGAGAAGGGTTCAAACTACATTAGGACACAGATCCATAGCTCCAGGGTGATGGAGTGGCCACTTGGATGGGCTCTCTGACCTCCTGGAGTTAGGGAGGAGGGTTCAAACTACATTAGGACACACAACCCTAGCTCCAGGCTGATAGAGAAGCCACTTGGATGGGCTCTCTGACCTCCTGGAGTTGGGGAGGAGGGTTCAAACTACATTAGGACACACAACCCTAGCTCCAGGCTGATAGAGAAGCCACTTGGATGGGCTCTCTGACCTCCTGGAGGTGGGGAGGAGGGTTCAAATTACATTAGGACACAGATCCATATCTCCAGGGTGATAGAGGACCCACTTGGATGGGCTCTCTGCACACCTGGAGGTAGGGAGAAGGGTTCAAACTACATTAGGACACAGATCCATAGCTCCAGGGTGATGGAGTGGCCACTTGGATGGGCTCTCTGCACACCTGGAGGTAGGGAGAAGGGTTCAAACTACATTAGGACACAGATCCATAGCTCCAGGGTGATGGAGTGGCCACTTGGATGGGCTCTCTGACCTCCTGGAGTTGGGGAGGAGGGTTCAAACTACATTAGGACACACAACCCTAGCTCCAGACTGATAGAGAAGCCACTTGGATGGGCTCTCTGACCTCCTGGAGGTGGGGAGGAGGGTTCAAACTACATTATGACACAGATCCATATCTCCAAGGTGATAGAGGACCCACTTGGATGGGCTCTCTGCACACCTGGAGGTAGGGAGAAGGGTTCAAACTACATTAGGACACAGATCCATAGCTCCAGGGTGCTAGAGGACCCACTTGGATGGGCTCTCTGCACACCTGGAGGTAGGGAGAAGGGTTCAAACTACATTAGGACACAGATCCATAGCTCCAGGGTGATGGAGTGGCCACTTGGATGGGCTCTCTGACCTCCTGTAGTTAGGGAGGAGGGTTCAAACTACATTAGGACACACAACCCTAGCTCCAGGCTGATAGAGAAGCCACTTGGATGGGCTCTCTGACCTCCTGGAGGTGGGGAGGAGGGTTCAAACTACATTAGGACACAGATCCATAGCTCCAGGGTGATAGAGGACCCACTTGGATGGGCTCTCTGCACACCTGGAGGTAGGGAGAAGGGTTCAGACTACATTAGGACACAGATCCATAGCTCCAGGGTGATGGAGTGGCCACTTGGATGGTCTCTCTGCACACCTGGAGGTAGGGAGAAGGGTTCAAACTACATTAGGACACAGATCCATATCTCCAGGGTGATAGAGGACCCACTTGGATGGGCTCTCTGACCTCCTGGAGATATGGGTTATGTGGGGTTGAGTGGCTCTCTGGACCCCTGAGGGGAGGGGGATGTATTATACCACATTTGTAAACGACCCCTGGGCACCTGTGTGCGTCAGGGCCCTTGTGCTGAAGGTTCCACGACCCCTGATGGTTGCCCCTATGTGTTACCCTCCAGATGCAGATACCGCCATCAGCACATGGTGATTCTAGACACTCCTTAGGCAGATGGTTGGCCTAGCTGTGTTACAGTGGTCTGTAGTGCATCAATACCAGCAGCTGTCATGACGCCAGGGGGTCATCATGCCCTCTGTGGCCACATGGATCTGGAATTGGCTACATGGGCAATTCCAGATCCATGCTACACGTACTTTATCTAGACTACTTACACACAACAGCATGGACAGCTGACATTAACCCTGTCTGTGTATATGGTTTTGTGACCTGTGGCCATTCACTTACCTCACGTGGGTGGTCTGCCTCACAATTGAAGCGCCTGGTCACCCTCTCCCAGGCCCTCAGCACCTTCCCCATGTTTCTCCTCCTGGAGGGCCCTGGGAAAAGCCATTTTTGTGTTGGCCCAATAAGGGAGGCCAGGAGGCACAGCTCCCGATGGCTGAATGCAGGCTTCCTGCTTCTCGTCGCCATTTTGTTTTGTGGGCGTGTAGACGCGCGAACGCTAAGTACGCAACTTCCGCATTTGCGCGTATCGGAGCACGCACGTGCACGCCGCATGGCTGCGGCCCTCATCACTGCTTGCCCTTGCGTTCCGCATTGCTGCGCGCCAGAAAAGTGCAAAGATTACCGGCACGCAGCATTCATACACATTTCTTATATTTAACAATAGAAATAGGTTTCATGTTCTTGGCATACTCACATAGCTACAAGGTATCTCTCATGTCCCTATAACAGACTTTAATTATTGTGGATTTCACTTGTTCACACAGTGTGGTCTTGAACCTCTGGACACATATGCACTGATTCCTGGGCCATTGTCAGATGAGGTGTGCTATGTGTGTCACATAGCAGGTAGTGCTCTGACACTGATAGCAATGGGTGCAAACAGACCATCAGCGTCAGGGGTCAAGCAACCTGGTGATATGGGGTTATGTGTGTTAGTGGGCTATGTTCTGTGGTGACTCACCATGTACAGACAGCAATGATGTGGTGGTTGCCATAGGTGTTTTGAGGGGGTTCATATATGTGCATTACACACGAAAAGTAGGTTGCGTGTTAGACATTAGGGGGCAATGTGGTCAGCATGTCACCACAATCCACATTAAACTTTGGTATATCTGCTGGCATACAGTCCTGGGGGCTGAGATATAGCGCAATGGTGGATACATTGGCTGCTTAACCTGGCATCATGGGTTACATCTTCCTTTTGCGCTCTGGAGTGCCTGTCTCAGGCAGCTCACATTATCATACTTTGTTACAACATTGGGCATGGTGCTTTCCATGTACATCTATGCTGTGCACGGCATATATTTTCATACTTTGCAACATTATTACTTGGCCCAGAGCCCTTTCTGCATTACAGAGGTGCTGCTGGTGGCAAGACACTCACACTGCTGCATATATCATGTGTCATACACCATTCTCACTGATGGGGCAACACAACCCTGGTAACAACAACACACAGTCTGCATGATTGCCTCTTTGGCCAGCCAGGCATCTGTTGTTAGCAATCTAGCTGTGGCCCACACCTAACCTTGCTGCATGGGGAGCCAGAGGTTGCATACTTCCATAAACAGTGGGTTTATTGGTGAGTGCAGCCAATGACAAGTCCATGACTGTGGGCTACTGGTGGTTGTTTGTAGATCCTCACAGTGCTGTCAGCAGCAGGTGCTCCACAGACCACCTTATAGGGTGTACCTGGGTTAATGCACTGTGATGGTGTTTAAGTTGCCAGTACTAGAGGACATTACCCACGTTCCAGGCCTGACAGCCCCCATGGACCTTGGAAAAACATTTGCCTAATGTGACACTGCCTTGTTCAATGTATGTTGTTTTTCTGAACGTTTACCCGCACTGCTGCTGACTGGTGGAGTCTGTGGGCCAATGTCAGGATATATAAAATACTTTCCTTGTACAACCACACTTTGGATTTGAACCAACAACCTTTTGCTTCTGAGGCATTGCAGTCACCACTGGACTACAGCTCTGGGGCTGTGATGAGATATCTGGCTGTCTGCAATATAACCTATGCAGACTTTGTGCTGCAGTTAACAGGGTGGGGCCAATCCACTCACACCCATGATGCACTGCACATGCACAGCAGCAGTCTACTAATGGTCCTACGATAGGGTGTGCAACCACACAGCACCTGGGCATATTTTTGGGCACGGACCTTCTGTGTTGCAGGTACAGAGTGGGTACAGAACCTCACAGTGTGTGTGGCTTGTACTCACCCTGAGTGTGAGGTGAGACACACAGCACCTGTCCTGGCTGGGAGGGCCAGGAACATCAGATCAGCTTGTCAGACGATGTCTGATAGGTTGACACATCAGACACACATACAGTCCTCCTTCAAGCATCTGTACCTCCCTGACCCATCTGGGCCTTGTGGGCTACAATGCTCACCCAAGGGTGCATATCCTTTGTGGGTGCCCTGCCCTTCCTGATATATGTGAAGGGGTTGTGGGGGTAAGGGAGATTTCTGGCCACATTGGCTATTTGTGTCTGACCACCTGAACTTCCCTGTCAAACACAGTTTGCACAATATTATGATTATGTACATTCTGTAGCCCAACTACGGTGCTAGCAGTTGCAAGCAACCTCATTCCGCCTGTTGTACACAGAACCTACAGGTCACTCTCTGCAATTTCAAACATATCCATAGGTCTAGATCAGGTAAACAGACAGTAGAGCCAGAGCCACACAGCTCAACCAACACCATCTGACATTTTGCAGCAGAGGGCACAGTGTGTGCCCAGCTACTGACCCTGCAAGGTGTTCCAGCCAGACACATGTTAACTGCTTTCAGGCCGCTTGACAGTCCATGGTGCATGCTACCAGGGAGACTCTGTGCACCCATAACTGGGATGTGAGCACAGCCACCATGCAGTTGACTCAGTGATTGGGCCCCATATATACAGGACCCATAAAAATCACATAAGAGACCTACTGTATGGCAATATGTTGTAACTTAGCCATGGTGTGGTCACTGATCGTTCGGGGTGAGGGTTACCTCCTCACAGTACATGCTATGGGCACCATGTCTGTGGAGGTGATGGCACAGCACAACATGGTCCTAGGCATGCACATTTGCCCTGTGTAGCTGCATCCTGCTCCTGCCACCCTGTCTGTTCTATACCCAGAGTACTTTGCTCCTCATTATGCACATTTGCAGGCCAATACTGGCAACGGTGCTATCATTGTGGGCTGTGGGAGGTGTTGGCAGCCAGCACACACTGGATCAACAGACACACACTCCCTACACCTAGGACAGCATTGAGACGATGTACTGTTATGTAGGAGCAGAGACCAACGCAACAGTAATGGGCACACTGGGGGTATGGCAACGTTGGGGTACACTTTTGGTGAAATGTTCCAGGCTGTTAATCTCTGGAGGGCACATGACCTGACACACGTTGTACATACATCTGAGACGTTGGTCTGTTACAGCTCGATGATCTGCTTATGCTTGGCATAGGCATTTCTAACACTCACTGCTCACACCAGGCTTCTGATATGCGTGTGATGTATCGCCATGTGTAGCGTGTGATTGGTAATGTCTGCACATGCTAGTTTTTGGAGGGGCACACAGGGCCTGACATCCTGCCACTGCATTGGTCTTCAGATATTGGGGCCTGCAGGAGCAGGTGTTTCTGCCCCTGTTGGCCACTGCTCTACGGCAGATTTTCAAAAAGCCAGTCAATATGGCACACACACTGGTCAGGTTTTCATGATGTCCGTGATGAGTATGCCTCTCAGACAGATGCATACCATGGTGGTGTTCAATTAACTTGCAGCACACGCATCTTTATTGGATACATCAGCGAACATGAGTGTTCTTTGTCCCTGCATGGCTGCATTTGGGGGACTGTGCTGTGGGTGAGGCATATGTTTATGTGGTGTGGGCTGTTTATTGAAAAATATGTTGTCTTGACCAACGCTTATGTCATCAGCAGGGGAATTCCAGTCTTTACTAACAGGTTTTCTGCATGGAAAAGAATATGGGGAGTGGGATGGCAGGTGCCCCAGCTGAGATCTGAACCTGGGGCCTTCTGCTCTTGGGGCACTTGCTATGTGTACTGCACCACCGTCTTAGCACAGCAACAGTTCATTCCCGGGGGAGTCCATGGCTGTTTGTCACACAGTGCCTGTCTGGTGGATTGGACTGCAGCCACATGAGGGTGGCTAGGCCAGCATCTGCTGTGGTGCAGCAGCCACTGCCCCCTCTGCCAGCAGTAGGCGTCCAACACCATGATAAAGTGGCCTTATATTGGGGACAGCATCACAGCTAACTGACATGTGGCCCTCCGGTACTGCATTGTGTGTACTCTGCTGTAGCTGTTGTACATTTCTGAGGGGTATGAGCTACTTATGGTAAAATAGCAATCCTCAGAACATGCTTTTGTTCTCTGCAGGTGGGGTTTTTATTCCCTATAACGGTTTACTGGTGGATAAAATATGTGCACTGTGTTGCCGGTGGCCCCAGCTGGGAGTTGAACTTGTTATCTTTGCCTCCACAACACACTGGCTGTGTCCCCTGCACCACACTGCGGACACAGAGTCAATGTAGACCCTGCAAATAGCATGTCTGCTTGTCCTAGCGGCCCTTTCTGTTGTGGGCCACTGCACCCACGTGTCAGGGGCTCTGGCTCCATCTTCTCTGGCCACCTGCCACTGACCCCACTGATACCAGTACACCTCTGCTAACATGCTGCAGGCCCTGCTAGTGCTGGTGCCACTCAGTTGTTGAACATCCACTGTGCATGTACGCAACTACCTATGCTGTGCATTATGGGTTTGGGGTAACTACCTAGTCCTCCACACATCCCCACAAATCACACATGCTGTTGTGCAACATGTGCATGCCCTAGGGGAAATCACCATTGGTGTGGGGACACCTGCTCTCTCCTTCATCAATGTTGACTCATCCACATGTTATGCTGCATGAGCCGGGAACCCTTCCAACATGCCTATTTTTTAGCCCTGCCTTTCTTGAGAGTGTATGTTGATGTTTCACATTGCTGTGACCATTAGCCAGGTTGGTCGTCTTGTGTGGTACAATCAAGTGGTTTAGCAGCCCTGGGCGACACACCAGTCCTGGGAACAGTACAGGCATGGGTATGTTACACATAGCTGTTGGGGGTCACCCACCCAGGATGTACACACTGTCAGACAACAGACCTGCTGCACACATAACCCACATCTGAATGATTGTCATGTGGTGCTCAATGGGCAAAATGTACTGAGCATATACATCCATATTTCACTGTGTTCAATGAAAACATTAGATAGCTGTGTACCATGTCTCCAGGTGTGGGGTGGCATTGGTGACGTATGCAACTGCTACTATTGGGGGTTACAGGCAGGGCCCACTGTCCTGCCTTTCCAGGATGCATTGTGCAATGCGGCCTGTGGGTGTGGGTGTGTCAGGGCCTGTTGGCTGGTGCTTTTCATCGGGCCTTCCCACATCATGTCATGGTGTGGCAAACACTGTTGTGGTTTTATGCTGTCCCTCATGGATATGCATGTGCTACATCTGCATGACATGAGGGTGGTACATAGATATGCAGCACAGTCATTTGTATTAGAGGCAGCATGGAACCTGACTGGTGTGTGGTCCTCCAGGACTGCATTTGGGATACTCTGCTCTAGGTGATCACCCTGTTCATGGTGTCTGTGCTTGGGATGGTAAATGTTAGGGGTTTTACTGATGCCACTGTCCTCTGCCTTAAAGGTTTTGCTTACTACCACGGTTTATTTGTGTGTAAAATATGTAGTCATGATTGGCAATATCCCCAGCCGAGCTTTGAACCTGTGACCTTCTGTTCTTTCATACACTTTCTGTGTATACTGCACCACCGTATATCCACAGCTTGGCTGAGTTCCCTGGGACGTCCATGACTGTACATCCAACAGGGCCTGTCTGTTACAGTGGACGGTGCCAGCCTGCACCTGGCTAGTCAAATGTCTGCTGTGGCTGGCAGGCACTTCCCTCTACACCATCTGTACAGTCCCACCAACATGCTAGCATGTCCTTCTCTTAGCATAAGCATATGGCCTGATTGAGTGGAGCCACTCCAGGACTGCATTTGGGCGACTCGTATGTGGGTGATGACCATTGTTCTGATGTGTGTGTGGTGTGGGGTAAAAGAAGGATGTTTGCAACATGTTTATGTTCTCTGCAATAAAGGGGTGTCTTTCATATCTCTGTTTAGTGGTGGGTAATATATTGGCATGGGCCCCAGATGGGATTTGAACCTGTGGCCCTATGGTCTTACAGGTACTGGCTCTGTCCACTGCACTACACTGTTGCCACAGAGATGGTGCAGTACCTGGGGATGATAAACCTGGCCGGATGGGGTCACACACCCTGCTCTGCACATTTTTACTGTGGGCTCCTTCACCCTGTCCGGTGACAAACATGCAAATAATACCCAGACATGACCACGGAAAGGGGCGATAAAATATAACCAACACGGGCTACAGTGATTTTCATGAACAAACATGGGGGACACTCCCAGGACAGCTACAAAAGAGGGGATTTTGTTTTTTGGAAGAGTCTCCGCTCCATACACCTTTCCATGGTTCATTCCTTTTTTTTGGAGCTTTCCTGGGTGTGTTTTTTATTTGTGCCCATTGCTAGCACTGTTCCCCAGCTGAATTATAATTTTTAAAATGTTTGTTGTGGTCATTTTCGCTTTTTATTTGCACTTTTGTTCTGTGCACATGTATCACACTGCTGACGTTTTGCAGGTTTCCCCGGTTTTGCTGTACATTGCTGACGGAAATGGTTTCTCTTCCCTTTAAATGCTTTCTACCACGAGTGTTTCACTCGCGGTAGTTTTTACATGGAAATTCGGCCCCGATACTGTGCGGGGAGCCTCTCCCCTCCCACTCTCCACCCATTGACCCCGTCCCTCCGCCCCTCCGGAGCCTTCCTCCGCCCTTCTTTAGCCGTTCCACGCCTCTATCGGACATTTGCGGGCCCGCACTTGTACGGGGCCCGTTAGTGTGCCGCGTACCTGTGCGGGGGTGACACGCACGTGTGCGGGGTGTTTAAACGCGTTTATTCGCGTTTCAGTGCCGCGTTTCCGTGCGCTATTTTGCGACGCGCATATTTGCGGATTTTAGTAAACATCCCCCCTAGTTTTAATGCATGCACATCAAATTTGTGTCATGCTTGCTTGGCTTCTAACTACTAGCTTTTTGAATCTCCCATACTAAGCAGCCTGACATGAAGAGTTAGTCAGTATGAGACATTACCTCCTTAATTAAGTTTTCCAACATGTAAGGCTCCAACACCTCACCTCACCCTAATCCCGGTGCTGACTCTGAAATCTTGCCAACAAAGTCCTTATCTCCTGGTTCCAAAAGAAAGAACTTCTATCAGTGATCTTCCTCCGGATCCCTCAAAAGTCTGAAGAATCATCTCTGGGGCACTCCTTTCCTTCTTGATCTCTCCCCCTCAAAGTTTGAAAGCTTCCTCGCTAGTCAGTCCCAGCCCCCCTTCCCCACCCCTTCATCACACTACCCATTCCTCCAGAAAGGACACTTACTATTCTGTAGGTTTCAGCTATCTTCAGAGAAAAGAGGGACTGTAGAGCCATTTTGCTAACCAGTCAATGAATTCAAAAAGGTGCTGCCTAATTTTTCTGACAACTGGGGGTGGGGGCAGGAACTGAGAGGGAGAAGGATGCTGCTAAGAAGGCTATATTTTTGGACTTTGTCCAGGAGACCTATATCTGCACTATGATAGACATGAAGACGAAATTAGTTCTTACCTGCTAATTGTCTTTCCTTGAGACTTCTCCGGGCCAGTCCAGGGACAGGTAGGGTTGTCAATCCTCTACAGCAGCTGAGGGCTGAAAACTTCAAGCTTTGAAGAGAGGTGAAGCCACTCCCCCTGAGCATTACCCAGCAGTCTTCAAATGACAAAGCAACTAAAAGAAAGAATTGAAAACACGAGATACAGCCTGAAACACTGACAGTGTTCTATAGTCCTTGAAAACGCTGCAGCTACAAGCGAACTGCAAAATCTAAATTTTTTTTTTTCTTTATTGTTAGAAAAAACTTTAGTCGGCATTGAAGGAAATCTGAAACCCCCAAATGTGAGCACTGCCGAGAACGAATGCCGGAACACCACAGTTATTCTTATCCGGCGAGGAACAAAAAGAGTATATACACAGCAAGAGGTGGGACCCTGGACTGGCCCGGAGAAGTCTCAAGGAAAGACAATTAGCAGGTAAGAACTAATTTCGTCTTCCTATTCGCTTCTCCGGGCCAGTCCAGGGACAGGTAGGGCAGTACCAAAGCAGTACCTAAAGCTGGGAGGGACCCGCGAGCCCTGCGATAAGAGTCACAGCCCCCACTTTTGCATCGTCTCGGGCATGCACATCCAGTCGATAATGCTTAGTAAAAGAATGTAAGGACGACCAAGTAGCCGCTCTGCAAATATCTATTGGCGGTACAAACGCAAACTCCGCCCAAGAAGTGGCTAGAGCCCGAGTAGAATGAGCCCTTAAGCCCACCGGCGGAGAAATCCCTTTGGCAGAATAAGCCGCTAATATGGCACTTCGAACCCACCGGGCTATGGTGGCTTTGGTGGCCGGTTGACCCCTAGGTGGTCCGGCGTATTGAACAAAAAGCCTATCCGATTTCCGAAAAGGCTTGGAAAGTCGTAAGTACCGCCGTAAGACCCGCGCAAGATCCAACTGCTTCAGAGCCGGATCCATGGCAGAACCAGAAGAATTGGCAAACACCGGTAAGGCAACAGATTGATTCACATGAAAAACCGACAACACTTTAGGCAAATAGGAAGGTACAGTGCGCAGCAACACCCGCTCCGGCAGAAACTGAAGATAAGGCTTCTGACAAGACAAAGCTTGCAAATCGGAAATCCGACGAGCTGAACACAAGGCCACTAAAAAAGCCGTCTTCCAGGAACACTCGCGAATCTCACGAGAACTAAGGGAAGCTAAGGATGATTGAGAAAAAGCTTCCAACACCACGTTCAAATCCCAGGGAGGAACGATAGACCGCACCGGAGGGCGAAGAAGCCTTGTGGCCCGTAAAAAACATTGGACATCGGGAATCGTCGAAAGACGACGACGCTGAACGTATCCCCGAAAACAAGCAAGTGCGGCTACATGGACCTTAAGGGTACTGAGAGCCAAACCTTTGTCGAACCCATGTTGAAGAAAAAGAAGAATTTGAGGCAATGTAGACAACAGAGGACGAATATTACGCGTCCACACCAAAATTCAAAGAAACGCCAGACGCGCACATAAGCCAAAGAAGTCGTAGGCCGCTTAGACTGAAGCAGAGTGGCAATTACGGATTCCGCATAGCCCTTGCGTCTTAAGCGATCCCTCTCAAGAGCCAAGCCGTAAGTAAGAAACGATCCACTCTGGGCATGAGAACTGGACCTTGATGTAACAGATTGATCCGCACTGGAAGAGGCCAAGGCGGAGCTATGAGCAGGCGAACGAGGTCGGCATACCACGGACGACGAGGCCAATCCGGAGCAATGAGAATCACCATCCCTCGGTGATGCGCTATCCGCTGAATGACTCGACTCAACATCGGCCACGGAGGAAAAACGTACAAGAGAGAGTCTTGAGGCCACGGTTGGACGAGAGCATCGAGGCCCTCGGACATGCGCTCTCTGCGTCTGATGAAAAACCGGCTGGTCTTGGCACTGGCAAACGTCGCCATGAGATCCATCACTGGAGATCCCCAACGCAGAGTCAGGTTGTGATAAACTGCCGCATTGAGTTCCCACTCCCCGGGATCGAGGACATTGCGGCTGAGATAATTGGCTTGGACATTGTCCTTGCCCGCTACATGAGCTGCTGAGATCGCTTGGAGATTGACTTCCACCCAAGACATTAACTCCTGACACTCGGACAGGAGAGGAAGAGATCTGGTGCCACCCTGACGATTGATATAAGACACCGTCACCGCATTGTCGGAAAATATCTTGACCGCCTTGCCCCTGACCAAGACCGCGAAGCGTAGTAGGGCAAGCCGATCCGCGCGGAGCTCTAGCCGATTGATCGACCACGAACTCTCTTCTGGAGACCAGGAGCCCTGAGTCACCTGAGCTTGACAATGAGCTCCCCATCCCGAGAGACTGGCATCGGTCGTAACCAAGACCCACGAGGGCTCCTCTAAAGGAACCCCTTTCGTAAGATGTTGTGGAAGTAACCACCACTGCAGACTGAGCCGCACGTGATCTGGACAAGAAAGGCGTTGCGAGAGCGGGTGAAGTTGCGGCGACCAGCGGGAAAGAAGCGCCTGTTGTAACGGTCTCATGTGAGCTTTGGCCCATGGAACCAGATCCAGAGCCGCCGCCATGGACCCCAAAAGTTGCAAATAGGTCCATGCCGACGGAGCCGAAAGACCCAGGAATGCTTGAACTTGATCGAGAAGCTTCTCTACCCGCAGTTCGGGCAAGAAAACTATCCCCCGCTCCGTGTCGAAACAAGCCCTGAGATAGGTTAGCTGCTGGCTCGGTATCAAATGGCTTTTGGGATGATTGATCACCCATCCGAGTTGTTCGAGCAGCTGAACAACGCGAGCTGTCGCCGCCACCGACGCCTCCCGAGAATCGGCTCGGATTAGCCAATCGTCGAGATAGGGATGGACCCGAATACCCTCCTTGCGAAGCGCCACCGCGACTACTACCATCAGTTTCGTGAACGTACGCGGAGCGGTCGCGAGACCGAACGGCAAGGCGCGAAACTGGAAATGCCCCCATGGAAGAGCGAAACGCAAACAGCGCTGATGAGATTGTCTGATGGGTATATGAAGATATGCTTCTGTGAGATCCATGGACGAGAGAAATTCTCCCGGCTGAACCGCTCTGAGTATGGTGCGCAAGGTTTCCATGCGAAAGTGCGGTACTCGCAACGTACGGTTGACCCCTTTGAGATCCAGCACGGGGCGGAAAGAACCTCCCGGTTTGGGAACCACAAAATAGATCGAGTATCGACCGCAGCCGCACTGGTCCAACGGAACGGGAACGACCGCCTGGAGATGCAAAAGACGATCTAGCGTATCGGAAATTGCTCGCCGCTTCCTTCCGTTCGTACACGGGGACATCACAAAGGAGGGTGTCAAGGGGCAGGCGAAGTCCAGAGCATAACCTTTCTGAACTACTTCCAACACCCACTTGTCCGAAGTGACGGAGGTCCAGGCCACTAGAAAATTCCAGAGACGACCGCCGATCGGAACTAACGGCTGGACCTGCCGACCTTCATTGAGATTTTTTAATGGAAGGTTGAGAAGGCGCTCCATACGAGCGGGCAAAACCTCTGGCTCCTCGAAAGGACTGACCCCGAAAACCAGAACGCCCCCTAAAATAGGGCGCAAAACGCGCTCCACGAAACCTGCGGGAATCTCGCGAGGAACCCCGAATGGTTGCAGAGGCACGTACCGGCTTAGGCCTATCCTCAGGCAAGCGGCCGCCCTTGGAGTCACTTAAATCCTTTACAATCTTTTCCAAAGCCTCTCCAAACAGCAACTTTCCCTTAAAAGGCAGCTTACTAAGTCGGACCTTGGAGGAAACATCCGCTGACCAATGTCGCAACCAGAGAAAACGTCTAGCTGCCACTAGCGAAGCCATCGTCTTCGCTGCTATTCTCACCAAGTCATAAAAGGCATCCGCCGCATAAGCAGCAGCTGACTCCAACTTTGCAGCTTCCGGAAGCTCTGAAGCGGCGTCTCCGTCCACGCTGCCCTGCAACCAGCGAATAGATGCCCGCGAAACATAAGCCCCGCAAACAGCCGCTTGCAGCGCCAAAGCGCTAGAATCAAATGCCTGTTTGAGCAGAACTTCTAATTTCTTATCCTGAAGATCCTTAAGCGCCGCAGCGCCTTCCACCGGGATGGTAGTTTTCTTCGTGACAGCTGACACGAGGGCATCAACCTTCGGCATGCGGAGCAAATCCCGCTCTTCTTGCGGGAGAGGGTACAGGCGTGATAAGGCGCGTCCACCGCGCAGGGTAGCTTCAGGACACTCCCATTCGGATTCGATCATCTGTTTAATAACCCGATGCATGGGAAAACAGCGTTGCTGAGATTTAACCCCCTGCAACAAGGGATCTTCCAAAGGTTCCTGGGAGGACGAAGGAGGAAGCAGGTGAAGAGCTGACAAAGATTGTGCAATGAGAGCCGTGAGCTCCTCCTTGCGGAAAACTCGGAAAATATTGGGATCCTCCCCGGGAAGAATCTCTCCCTCCTCCAATTCGTCAGTGTCCTGCTCTAGGAAGGGGTCAGCCAGAACCTCTGTGTCCCCTAGACCCAATTTCATAGAATCTTGGGACAGCGCAGGTCCCAAGGGATCTGGCAGGTCCCAAGGGATCTGGCAGAGCACTTCTAGCAGCTGAAGTCCCTTCTCCAGGATCCTCAGCGCTGTGGGGCTGGGGAGATGGTGTTTCCATAAGAGGATCCTCAGTTTGAGATGACCTGAGGAGAAAAGCCTTGTGCAGTGCCAGAATAAACTCAGGTGAGAAAAAAGAAGCAATATCCCCCGGAGTCCCAATTTTGGGAGGGGAAGGCTGCGAGACCGGTAATGGATCTTTTGGTGTCTTTGCCTTCCTTTTGTGCGGTCTAGGCTGCTCTGAGTGAGAGCTGACCGGCGCCTTTAAAATGGCCGACTTTCCCGCCTTTTCGGCGGGTAAAGAAGGCTCTTGTAATGTCCCCGCATGACTGTCTGTCATGGCGAACGTGAGAGCCGCTCTCCGAACACACTCCCGGTGAAAAAATTAGGCTAGGAGCAGTCGAACCGCAGTGCTAAAAAAAAAAACGCGCGAAACGGAGGACCCGGCAGAAGATGGAAACGGCGAAAATAAATCAAAGAAATAAAGAAACTCACCGCGACCTAGCAAACACCGTCGGGTCAGAGCAGGAAGTCCCGCAGCCAGCGAGCACAGCCTAACTCATAAGCGGCTGCGGCAGAGGCACAACTGGGGCTCCCAGAGAACCCTCTGCCGACTGAGACGGAGCCGGTTCAGGGAGACAGGCTCTGCCTCTTACCGGACTTACTCGACGTCTCCTGAAATCTTTAAAGGCACAAGGACTAAAGAAACTAATCAGCTCTACTAGAGCTAATCTTTACCAAAAGAAAATTGAAAATTGAAAAGCAAGTGAGGGAGAACACCCAATTCGACCCTCTATAGCTGCTGAGGACTGAAAGACTGCTGGGTAATGCTCAGGGGGAGTGGCTTCACCTCTCTTCAAAGCTTGAAGTTTTCAGCCCTCAGCTGCTGTAGAGGATTGACAACCCTACCTGTCCCTGGATTGGCTCGGAGAAGCGAATAGGAATGGTTATGTCATGGGAATAGTTGGGGAACAACAATGTTCCCCAAACTAATTGGATCAATTGGAACCAGGGCCATAAGCCTTCATTCATAATTACCAAGGGATTTTTTCTGCAATCTTATATTTGCTGTCAACTTACTTTAGTCCAGTCACTGTAGTCTTCAGCTAGGGGGCATAAACCAAGCCTTTTCTAGGATCCTGAAATTATGGGCCCCATATCTGGCCACTAGACTGCACCATGGAATGATGACTATGGGGCTTGTTTACAAAGCCGCGGTAGCAGTTTCCGATCGTTATCGGAGCCGTGGCTCCATTGAAATCAAAAAATGGATCAGTGAAATCAATGGGGCCGCGGCTCCAATAACGATCAGAAACCGCTACCGTGGCTTTGTAAACAAGCCCCTATGTCTCTCCCCCCCCCCCCCCCCTCCGTCCAAGGGTTCTCAAAGCTGCTTTTGCAATATTCCTGCCTCAGTAACCCAGGGAGTAAAAGGCCTGAGCTGGAGCTCAAACCCTTCCAGTTAACTTCTTTCTTATCATAAATAAACTTGTTGCATGGTAGTTGTGCTACTCCACTTGGATACACAGAAATAAAGGTCATTAAACTAGTTGTAGGTGGCATCATTTTATTGAGCTAACTTAATACATTTATGAATAGCTTTTGAAAGTTATATTCTCTTCATTGAGTCTCATAAATTCAGTCTTATTTTCTAAGTAAGCAGCATGGGTCAAGAAGCTAATTAATGTTGTTAGTCTTGAAATACTGTGTAATTGCAGAATAATGGATTAGCAGTAACAGGAAAAGCTTCTTCATCCTTATAGGTTACCTGTTTCTCAGTTAGAATAACTCTTCCGAGTAACTGATTCTCAAGTCCTTTCATTGTAACAGTAAAATCAATTACTGAGGTTTTAGCATTGATCTCAGGAGTAAAAGCAGGATTTGGGAGCTTTGTAGTAATATATAGCGTAAATTCACTCATTATATCTACTTCTTTATCTCCAACTTTGACCTATATGACAAGAGAATAAATGTTTTAATTAAAGAATTCTCAAGGGAAATGAACATTTGAGTTTTAGAACATTTTGACTTTATCAAAGGAAGTGACTAACAAAATTCACAACTACCCATGATAAAAACCTTACAGATCAATATTCAGACCCAGCACTGGTGTTTAAAAAATATGTATATTCAGCACCTCTGTAGACAATGACACTGAATATACATAGACAATGCCGGTGCCTTTGTGCACAATAGCGATATTCAGCCACTATGGGGTTAATTTATAACAGGCTGGCTGCACTGTAAATCTAGATATTTAAGTCATATATGTGTAGTCGTGACTCTGTAAGTACGCACGTTCGATCACACATACTTTTTAAAAAATGTTTTATTATTGATTCAACACTACTACTACTACTACTACTATTAATCATTTATAGAATACAATACAGAATAATTTCACCCTTAGCATTCATTGTGGGCATGCACAAGAGCCCAGTTGGGAAGAGCATGCGCAGAGCACAAGGTTACACACATAAATTATAAAATGCTATAATATATATACATTCCTTAGAAATCTAGGTAAGGGCATTTATACTAGGCTAGGGCTGGTGTAAGTGATCACGCATCCAATCAATGTGGAGGTCATTCTGAAAAACGAATAAGTCCTGTGTATATCGGGATTTGACTTTTTTCAGTCAAAAACATCTAGACCTGTATTCTGAAACCAGGTGGCCCTGCACGTACATGGCACTAAAACGGGCATCTCAGAACATGGGTGGGAGGGGGTGGAATAGGGGCATGGTCAGGCGTGGAGACGTATAAAGTGTATGTACGTCCCTAGCCTTTCACCCTTATATCCACATTATATTTGCTGAAACGTGGAATAAGGGCTGGACTTAGAAAAAATCCTGCCCTGAACCCCAAAGCGTCCCATAGAGATGAATGGCTATGACAAGTCTGTTTTGATCTGGTGTATCTGCTGTCTGGGAGAGCAGAAGATGCAGTAGTAATGAATAGAATGCACAGGTGAGAGACGTTTGTAAGGCAAAGTAGCAGTGAGAAACACCCTGATAGAAATGTACAGCACTGCAATAATTCTTATTCTGGCATGTGCTATATGTACCAAAGGGGCTATGCAAGACCTTCCCAACAAATTCTTTGGACAAATGGAAACATAGCTGTAGAGATGGTATGTGTTTGGCTGAGAAATACAGATCAGATGTGTAGTCCTGAGATGCCGTGCAATTATGTACTAGCAGCAGTTGTGTATAGGTGCAGGGCATGGTCATGGCAGAGTTGTGTTATCTGCGACTGCAAGTAAGAGTGTGTGTGTGTGTGTGTGTGTGTGTGTGACTGAATGAAAATAAATCACTCTACTAATGCGTAATCTTCAAATAAAACAAATGTTCCACACAAAACCAAAAACAAATAAAGAGGAGAAAAGGCCTCAGAACAACTGGGATACAGAGCTATAATAAACGGGCATTTGCCACCCAAAGCTCTCCACAGAACATCAATGGCCAGAAAAACTCCTCACAGGAAGATCTCTATTCTCCTCTAGAGCATGTAACTTGGCATAAATGGTATGTAGCAATGCAAACATAAACATAAAACCACACTTATTTCAGGCAATTCTTCAGTTCTTCAATCGGAGGACAAGCCAACAGTTGTACAGGCAGAATAGCAAAGCATAAACAAATCATATGCAACCCCTGACACCCCGAATGATGCCGGCAAGGCATTTCGCCATATGCTTTATCAAGAGGAAAAAACACATGCTGTAGAAGAGAACAGAGAAACAAAACGCAAAAAACTATATCATCAGAAGAAAAACGTAGCACAAGACACAATACGCAGAAACCCCAAACAAACCAATGAAACCAAACCTTCTACGTCCAGGGAACAGCCACGCATGATGTGCACACAAATGCTCAAAAGGAAGAAAGACGCCGCGTGTGCGCATTCTTTTATACACCCGTCTCACCTATCACTACAAACACCGGAAGCACAGAAACCAAATAATTAAACAGTCACAGCATCGACAATCACACCCACAAAAGACTGCTCAACAGAGCCAATAGCACTTTCCCAAAACAGACTCACACAAATTTGGACATGCCAACCCACCCACCCTTCAATAACAAACATTCCATTCAATCTGTGCATTAAGCCCCCGAGGGGCTACTGAATCAAGCCGAAAAATCCATTGTTGTTCCCGTCGGCCCCAAAACTGCTCTTTATCCTGATCCCCACTCCTGGTGAAAACCTGATCAATACAAAAGCAGCGTAAATCAACAAACTCATGCCCAGCATCCAGACAATGTTGTACAATAGGGGCTTCCTTATGCCTACATCGTACCCTGCTCCATTTATCCTAAGCCTAAAAGGACGAATAGCCTTTCCAATGTATACCAATCCACACGGACATCTGATCAGACAGACAACAAAACTTGAATCACAAGTAGTGCAGCTCTTAATGGTATATGTCTCCCCTTTATGGCTAAACACTGTAACCTCCTCAAAAAATGCACAAATAGAGCAGCTGCCACAAACCCGATGTCCACGGGAACATTCTAGTGGATATTAAATGGTAGACAATGCGCTAGGACTCAATATATCAAATAAATCACGATTTCTAGTCCATACACATCACAAAGCTTTACCACTAAGGCCTGGAACCACCCGAGTAACATGAAAACATCGCTTAGCTATCCTCTGTAGGCGATAACTCAAGGGGATAACCCCGAGCTCTACAAAATTACTTTTCAAAACCTGGAAGTGACAAAGTAATTTTGTAGAGTAGGGTTATCCCCGGGGATAAGGCGTATATCCCTGGTGGATAAGGCGTATAAACGGGCTAAGTTCAACAATAGAGAGTGGTTGTTATGTCCCCGTCCCTCGGGTCAAGTTTCATTGGATATATCATTTGTACATTTTGTGACAAAAGTTCCACCCTTGAGTATTCGCCTACAGAGGATAGTTATAAACATGTGAAATACGTGCACAAAAACACACATAAAGTAGATAGTGGCTGAATATCGCTGATATCTGTATAGCTATGCATTATCACCCACACTCTGTCCTAACTCTGCCCTGTGAGTGCTAAAGAGATCAGAGTGATTTTCATCAGCACTATCCATGTGGAAGTAGTGTTTTCAGGTACCTAGATTAAGGCAATTTTATAACTTCAAGTAGGTGCTTACTTGTATTTATAAAATGCTAGCATAAGTGGCAGATCTTGCCTGGAGCTGGTGTAAATATCCACGCCTATATTTTTTGGGTATATGCGTAAATTGTAGTATTTTATAATATATGCATATACTTGCGAATTCTGCCTATGCTCTGTTAGGGAAATCAGAATCCTATATATATATATATGTCCTTTGTAATAATAATGCTTAGTTTAAGTGCATATACAAGAGGCCTGCACAAGAGAAATTAGAATCTTATAGAAATCAGAATCCTATGTGTGTGCCCTTTGTACATTCTGGTGGGTTGGAAAAAGGAATGTGCTGTGTAAGCTAAACTGTTTGTTCTTCTCAAGGATGACTTGTTTTTGCATTAGTTACTGATAAACTATAGTGGGCCCCCAGAAGATGGGTGGATGACGTATGACTATGTCTCTGATAATGTATAAAAGTACTGACAATCCCTCCACCCTTTGGAATAAACTGCATACCACATATGTGCAAGTGTGTGTGTTTGTTCCCCTGGATTCCAGACACAGAAGGTAAGGTGATTCCTCGACCCAGACAGACGTCCCAAGGGTTAGTGATAAGAAGTGCTGGGAAAGGAATAATGAACCCTTTACATTTGGTGTCAGAAGTTTGGATTTCCCCGATGCACTTTCTAAATTGAAGCAGCTTTGGTAGCTGCACAAAGTTTTTTAATTGACGTTGCTTTGGTAGCTCGTCTTGGAAAAATGCGCTTTAGTAGCGCTGGGAAAATGCGCTCGGGTAGCGCTGGGAATATGCGCTCGGGTAGCGCTGGGAATATGCGCTTGGATAGCGCAGTGAATAACAGGGACGTCCTGCTGGGTCTGTGGTAATATCCTTCTCCTTCTCTGTGTGCTTGTGTGCCTGTGTGAGTTTGGCAAAACACCCCTGCCGTACTCTGAAGCGATATAGCGCTAGTGACGGGTACTGTGCAGACAGCAAGTGGCCAGACGTGCGTTTGTTGTGAATTAATTAGAGGATGGGGGGTCCCAAGGTGAGGGGACCACTCCAGAATCTGCGTGTATGTATGTTCTGCTATATGTTGTGATAAGTTTTAAAACTGCAGCTAAAAAACAGCCATCCTACATAAATTGTCAGTGTAAGTTACAGGATTCTGCTGAATAAGTCTGTTAGAATGCTTATCTCTGTGCCTATACGACACCCCTCTCCCCCCTCCCCCTCTCTAGCAAAGGTAAAACTGATGATTCAGAGTCCCTGGACTGTAAGTGACAAGTGGTGTTTGTTTATTCTTCCATTGCTCCGCTCTTCCCCTCCCTCCCCCTCCCTCTCTGTTCTTTGTGTTCAAAGGCTACAGACAGGCAGACAGAATAGAAACTTAAAGTTAACCGGCATACTAAAACGTAAATTATTATTTATTTGCAGATTGTCTTTTTATTGCCATATTGTAAGTAGACAAGTTAAATAGAAATAATTACTTTTGTACTTAACAATGGTATAACTGTCACTGAAATATGTAAAAGGGTGTGTCTGTATTTAGACACCCATTGCTATAGCAATGTACTGAATAATGAAATACTAAAAAGAGCTCTTAATCTGCTTCACAATATCCCTCCCCGAGTCTCATTGGCCAGCTTGGCTAAAGGTGAATTGGCCACAGGTAAAGGTGTAAATAACAGCTGGGGCTCACTGGGATTTTCCCACAGTGGAGTGACTCCTGCTGAGTGGGGGTGCGAAGACGCGTCCTGTTGAGTTCAACAGTCTCACTTCCTTCTCTGCAGAGAGGTCTCTTTGCTAGTTGGTAATGATCCTAGGTGACTAGAGGTATTGTGAATCGGACAGACAGTGAATTAAAAGCAGGCACTGCAGTACATTCTGTGCACAGACTGAGGTAAGGAAAAGTGAGACTTTGTATCTACCTTGGTGGTTTGTACATTCTCTTGGGAACTGAGACTGATTGTGTGTGAGTGAGATGTATAATGTAAATAGTGGAGGAATTCGGGGAGTGGGGTGTGCTCCAAATACCATGAGGGTCTAGTTCATTATGCAGGGCGAAATTTCTTAAGAAAGCACTTGTAAGCTTTGATTTGTCTCTTGTTTAAATAAGAACTGAAACAGAAGTTTCCCAAATAAGTAACTCCTTTGTGTCCTTCCCAACAAGCTGAAAAAAATATATATGTTTTGTTTACAGTAAATATTGTTTTTCTTTTACTTGCTGGTTGGTGCAGGATTTAAGAAATTTGAATAAGATTGTCCAGACCTAGCAATGGATACTTTCCTTTGAAAACTTTATTTCAAAAAAGAAACCCCCTGATTTGTATATTTATGCTTTTGGTTGAAAATATTGAGCTAAATTTTGCATGAACATAAATGGGTTAGTATTGTAGCTTTGAGGTATATGTTTGAGTCTGCTCTCTAGGCACTATGTAGATGATCTTTAAAGTTGGGGCAGGAGAAACCAGTTGTGATAGAAGCCATTAACAATCTGCTGCATTTCTTGGGTAAGAACGGTTTCAAGGTGTCCTGAAGAGAAAAAAATTTATGTTGGGGCTATCCCTTCCCCCTACAGCACTAGAATCAAAACCAGAAACTTAAAAAATGAACAGCGAACAAAGAAGAGAGAGGGAAAGGGGGCAGCCCCTCCCGTGGGCTACAGAAGGCACAAATGGTTTTGGATTGTTTTTCTTTAACCTTTAAAGTGGGGGTTGGGAACGCTGTCAGGACAATGGGGCATCCTGAGCCACTAATTAAAAGACTGCAACTTGAAACAATGAATTTTTATATTTTGTGGTAAGCACCTCAGAGGTCATAATTATTGTTCATATATTACAAAACACATAGAGTTGTAACTATAGGAATTTAATAGCAATCACAATTAGTGACAATTCTCAAGCAACTTTTTTCTTTTTAAACTCAGTATTTAGGATCTGTATTTGCCTGCAGGAATCTAGACACATTGACAGACTTGCTGTTTACTTTACTATTTGTGTTTGAGATAACATCAAGGTTGAACTGTTACTCTAAGCAAATTGCTTTAATATAATTTCATTGTTTCAGATCAGTTTGATACCAGTCTCAGGTATTATGTATAAGGTTTTAATTTAAATGTGAAAAGTACATTTTGGTTATTAACTGTAAAGATGTTCTGTCTGAGAGCAGTAATTAGTACCGACAAAATAAAAAACATTGACAGTTGTCAGAACTACTCAGTAAGGGTTTATTAGTGCCATGCTAGAGAGAGGCAGATAAAAGGAAGAGAATACCTGATTGCTTATACATTAACAAAACTGCTTCATTGAAGTCACTTGAATAGATGTTGTTTAATGTATTTTGGCTCATTCTTTTAAAATATTTAGTGTTTTCTGCACAAATGTTTTCTGTTTTGCAAACAAATCTTTTTCTGAACTTGCAAATACAAGTAATACTTCTGTATGATATGCCATCTTTTACATTTTAATCTGCAGACAGTATATGCTGTTTTGACATTAACTGCCTTGATCAACTGTATTCACTTTTCTGATACTACAATGATACCTTAAAATGATTTTAGTAAGACTTGTCTATTCCATGTTACTGTATTACTTTAAACATATAAAAAAAAAGAGTATTCGCATTCCAGATATCCATCAACCTTTTTGTGACAAAGTATCAGTTTCATGCTTGTTTTTTGAACTGTGGGATTCAGGGTAATTACTTTACCTTGTTAAGCTTGGTGTGGATGGTGACGAACAGGAGAGTAGCACCATGGCTGCTGGATATTGATCTTTCTGATTTGATTTATAACAATATTGGATTTTAGGATAAATTCACCTGTTTTTCTGTATTTGAATTTTATGTGTTAGTGTCCAGCGAAAAAGTGTACTTTGTTCTGAAAGTTTTTATTTCAGTTTCAATACAGTTCCTGAGAAAATAGATATATGTTGCAGAGAAAACAGATATATGTTGCATCACTGTGAGATATTAATTTTTCTTTAGTTTACACACTTGCACTTTATGTTACCAAAATACTTGTTCTAGCAGTACATTATGTAGAGGTTCAGTACACATAGAAATTATAGAATTTTGGAAAGAGGCTGATCTGAAATTGCTCTGTTCCCAAGCATATAGATCTTATTTAGTGGAAAGATGGAGCTTAGTTACCAGGAAATATGAGAATATTTGCAAAGTTAGTAGACAAATAAAACAATAACATTAACTTGAGTTGATTGGATAAACAAAATTTTAATTGTTAGCAACGATCTAGGAGAGGTTTGAAAAAAAAAAGCAGAGAGAGAGAGAGAGAAGGTGAGGCTATAGCCTTGGAAAAGGCAATGGGCGTGCTGCTCCGAGTGTGATGATCTGGGCCACTGGAATTCTGACTGCTTTAAGACTCCTCGAGGACCCCACCCACAAAGCCTGAAGAACATGAACCTTGCATATTTATGCCTCTGAAGAGACATGACTATTTAGGGGGGAATAGGCCAAGAAGAACCCGAGGAAAGCCCTGAGGCCCAACCACAAATGCCTTGAACCTTCTTAGGCCTCTCATCTCAAAAGGATCTCTTAAACACCATGATTAGTGAGTAACCTCCACAGATCCTTGTGGGCACTGCGATTATAGGATCAGTCCTCAAATATTTTTAAGTTTCCACAGCATTCTCACTGGGAACCGGGTATAAGATAGACTTTAGTCACACCTGAGAGATTATGTGGCTGTTTTGTTAGAAGCCATACTCCTTCCTATTGGGATTGATGTTATAAAATGCCGTGAAGCACTAGTCTATATTGTAAGGACTTTATCTATATTTTGTTTAGGCAGTTGCTAATTAGAATGAGCATTGTTTACTCATATTGTTATGCTTATTGAAAAGGATCTACATTTATATTTTATATATACCTTTGTTTACAAAAATACTAAGTTTCTAACAATTGTTTGATGTTCTTGGCAGCCTTGCCGGATGGGGATACACTGGTATGGTGTGGAGAAAAGGACAGAGGGACCTAGCATGTAGTTTGATGGAATGATCAGAGGCAACTCTCTTCCCTCCATAGGTATGCTCGGCAGGTCCGATCCTTTCTGCTGGATGACTCAGCTCTTTTCTTTCGATCCGGAGACTGGATTTTGGTGGGGACATACCACCAGCACATAGTACAAGCCCCTTTTCCAGTATGGGACCGTTCCAAGTTCTTCTGATACAGTGAAGGTGGCGGCTAAAAGATCCTGAAGCCATTGCCCTCGCTGGAAACATTCTCCATATACAGATCAGGCTTCAGGACCAGGATGAGAGGTGGCTGACGCCGGGGCAGCCAGGGCCCTAGCGGCTGGAGAGGAGAGGAGAGGACTCCTGAAGAAAGGCAGCTTTCGGCCTAGAGGTACCGAACCAACATATCCCTTCAAGGTTGGTGACAGGTCAGAGCACCTCACAAGCACGGTACCTTAGACCCGCTCTACGGACCTCCAAACTACAGTGATCGCTATCACATGGTCAGCCATCCTGTGTGACCCCTCCACTTCGTGGATCCATGCGTCAGGAGTCGGGCGTGTATCGCCTCCACTGACATCTTCGGTTCCAGCCTCCTGACCATCATGCACAAGACTGTGTTGACTCCTCCTACCACTCATGTGGTGCCTCCTTCAGCCCATTTCGGGAACTGTTGATGCGGAAATGCTACTTGCCCAGACTGCCTTATTTTTTTGTGTGCGCAACTCGCTACAAATTGGAGCTTTTCTCTCAACATGTCTCAATCTGTGTGAAGTGTAGAGGTTTGCTGTGCTTGGCGGTTTGAACTGCGCCCAGCCCCATGTTTCTTTTTCTACTTTCTTGTATAACATTGGTGTTACTCGCCTCTCTTTGGGATATGACTAGGTCCCTTGCTCATTGTAAACCGTCTCTAGTTTTAATGCTACGGATTGTTTTATTGTTTCTGCTTGTAGCCTGTCTAATACTGCTCTATACTGTTCTTCAACTACAGGGAAGTTTCTCATGATTACTCTCTGATGTATTTTCCTTTGGGGTGGTCTCAAAGGGCTGCTTATTGCCCTATTGAGCGGTTTTATAAATCTTGTTCTTTTTTGTTGTATATTCATTTATTTTTGGCTGTTGTTGAAATGTATTCCTATACTCCTGCTTTTATGGTGGCTGATGTACCTGAGCTGCTGCATACAGATGTTCCATTAATAATGTCTGTTTAGTTATTTTATAGTAGATTGTTAGGCTGTTCTTATAGTGGGCCTATGCAGGCCCAAAGGGGGGATTGTTAGGGAAATCAGAATCCTATATATATATATGTCCTTTGTAATAATAATGCTTAGTTTAAGTGCATATACAAGAGGCCTGCACAAGAGAAATTAGAATCTTATAGAAATCAGAATCCTATGTGTGTGCCCTTTGTACATTCTGGTGGGTTGGAAAAAGGAATGTGCTGTGTAAGCTAAACTGTTTGTTCTTCTCAAGGATGACTTGTTTTTGCATTAGTTACTGATAAACTATAGTGGGCCCCCAGAAGATGGGTGGATGACGTATGACTATGTCTCTGATAATGTATAAAAGTACTGACAATCCCTCCACCCTTTGGAATAAACTGCATACCACATATGTGCAAGTGTGTGTGTGTTTGTTCCCCTGGATTCCAGACACAGAAGGTAAGGTGATTCCTCGACCCAGACAGACGTCCCAAGGGTTAGTGATAAGAAGTGCTGGGAAAGGAATAATGAACCCTTTACATGCTCCACCTAAAATCCACCCCAATACACACCTAATGACAAAGTATGTGCTATCTTTTGGTTTCCTAGACCATGGGATGCTGTTCCAAGGGTTGCAGAGCTGAGATGGCATCCAAGAAAGGTCAACGAGTCTTAAGTAGTAGACTGGCTAATCTACTGAAGAGGGCTTTGAACTAGATTCATTCAGGATGGGTGAAGAAAGCCCCCAGGTAAGTGAAAGCCCCCAGGTAAGTGATGCATTAAATACCTTTATGGAAATGGGTAACATGGGTAACATATGAAAAGCAGTGTGTATAAATGTCCGTAGCATGGGGAATAAGATCCCTGATGTTGAAGCTTTGGTGGGAGTGGCCAACTTGGATTTAGTGGCAGTTACAGAAACATGGTTCAAAGAAAACCATGACTGGGATGTAACTTTACTTGGCTATACCTTATTCAGAAAGGACAGGGTAGGAAGAAGGGGAGGAGGAGTGGCACTATATGTAAAAAATACTATTAAAGCTTTGGAATTACAGAGCTTAAAGGGGAGAGAGGAGGCATTGTGGGTTAAACTAGAAAGAGGGAAAGAGAAATCTATTTGCATTGGCGTGATATACTCCCTCACAAGAGGAAGAGGTGGATGGAGAATTATTTGAAGACATACGCAGCATTGCTAGGAAAGGGGAAGTGCTACTGATAGGGGATTTCAATATGCCAGATGTTGATTGGCACATTGCTGCTGCAGGATCATCTAGAAGTAAAGAGATCCTGGCTTCTCTACAGGGAGAACTATTCAAGCAATTGGTAACAGACCCCACACGTGCAGGGGCCATACTGGACTTGGTGCTTACCAATGGTGAAAGTGATTCTGATGTTATAGTAGGTGATCATTTTGCATTCAGTGATCACCAGATGGTTTGGTTCAGTATTAGGACTAGGGCTGTTAGAATCCATTCAAAGGTAAGGGTCTTAGACTTTAGGAAGACTAACTTTGCCAAGATGAGCTAATACCTCAGGGAGTCGTTAGTGGGATGGGAACAGCTGGGGGATGTAGAAAAACAGTGGGCAAAACTGAAAGGAGATATTTTAAGGGCAACCAACCTTTATGTTAAAATGGTAAATAAAGGGAAAAGGGAAAAGGAGAACGCTATGGCTTTCGAAAGAGGTAGCTGAAAAAGTGAAGAAAAAGAGGGAGGCCTTCATGAAATACAAGAGATCACAGAGAGAGGAAGACAGGCAACTATATCTGGAAAAACTTAGAGAAGCTAGCAAAGTAATCAGGAAAGCAAAGATTCAAAAAGAGGAGGAAATAGCCAATGCAATAAAATGGGGGGATAAGACATTTTTCAGATATGTTAGTGAGAAGAGGCAGGGAAAAAGTGGTATTGTCAGACTCAAGGGTGAAGGGGAGGAATATGTAGAAACTGATGAGGATAAAGCAGAATTGCTTAACAAATATTTCTGTTCTGTGTTCACAGATGAAGAACCAGGAGCAAGACCTCAGAAAACACCCACAAACAGGAACAGAAACGAAAAACATCTTGAACAATTTTCAGAAGACTGTGTTCATGAGAAACTAGCTCAACTTAAAATAGACAAAGCGATGGGACCGGATGGGATACACCCTAGAATACTGAGGGAACTTGGGGATGTTCTAGCAGCTCCACTGACTGACCTTTTCAATGCCTCATTGGAGTCGGGAGTGGTGCCAAAGGACTGGAGAGAGGCTCATGTGGTGCCTTTACACAAAAGCGGAAGTAAGGATGTGGTTGAAAACTACAGGCCGGTTAGTTTAACTTCAATGGTGAGTAAATTATTGGAAACACTGCTGTAAGAGAAAATAGTGAGGTTTCTGGAGTCCAGCGGATTACAGGATCCAAGGCAGCATGGATTCACCAGAGGCAAGTCTTGTCAGACAAATCTGATTGATTTCTTTGACTGGGTGACCAGGGAGTTGGACCGAGGGAGAGCCTTAGATGTGGTGTATTTAGATTTCAGTAAAGCATTTGACACTTCCTCACAGGCGACTTATAAACAAACTGAGCACTCTAGGGATGGACCCTAAAGTTATTGCTTGGGTTAGAAATTGGTTGGGTGGGAGGCGACAAAAAGTACAGGTAAATGGGGCTCACTCTGAGGAGAAGGATGTTACCAGTGGTGTGCCCCAAGGATCTGTCCTTGGTCCAATTCTTTTAACATCTTTGATAGTGATATAGTGGAAGGGCTGTGGGGTAAAGTTTCCCTTTTTTGTGGATAATACCAAAATCTGCAATAGAGTAGACACCCAGGAAGGTGTAGATAACATGAGGAGGGATCTAGCTAAGCTTGAAGAATGGTCTAGAATCTGGCAGCTGAGATTTAATGTTAAAAAAAATGTAAGGTCATGCATTTGGGCAGCAGCAATCCAAGGGAGCAATATAGTATAGGGGGTGAAGTACTTTGTCCACTAAAGAAGAGCAGGACCTGGGCGTGGTTGTGTCTGATGATCTTAAAGTAGCTAACCAGGTAGAAAAGGTAACGGCAAAAGCTAGAAGGATGCTTGGGTGCATACGGAGAGGAATGGCTAGCAGAAAAAAGGAGGTGATAAAGCACAGTTACTTACCTGTAACAGGTGATCTCTGGGAACAGCAGGAATAAGTCTTCCCATATGGGTACATCGGTACCGACGGAGCCTGCGCGGGAACGCTCCCCAGCTTCCCAGAAAGGAAAGCTTTTGGGAGCATCCCATAGCGCCTGCGCGCTGCCTTCCCGCCTTTCCTAGCCAGCTCTCCTCAGTTCGAGTTTAAAGCTGAGACAATAGAGAGAGAGAGGAAAGGAAAGAAAGATAGAGAGATACAACTCCTAGGGGAGGTGGGAGGGTTGTGAAGACTTATTCCTGCTATTTCCAGAGATCACCTGTTACAGGTAAGTAACTGTGCTATCTCCAGGAACAAGCAGGAATGAGTCTTCACATATGGGGACTCCCCAGCTAAGATGCCTGGGAGATCCCCAAGGATATGAGACCCTGGGAAGGGTTCTACATCCTCCTATGGATCTCAGGCATCCTTCCAGGGAAGGAGGGAAGGAGTTGTTTAAGAATGGAACAGGTGTTTGAGGACAGCCTGACCAAACAAGGCATCCCGGCGGGAGTCCTTGTCCAAGCAGTAATGGGCTGTGAAGGTATGAACCGAGGCCCATGTGGCTGCTCGACAGATCTGGTCGATGGACACAGAATTTAGATGGGCCATAGAGGTGGCCATGGCCCTCACGTTATGAGCTGTGACATGGCTCTCCAGAGAAAGGTTCTTACTCTGGTAGGCAAAAGAAATGCACTGAGCAATCCAATTGGACAGTGTTCTCTTAGAGACTGGAAGTCCCAAATGAGAAGGATCAAAAGCAACAAAAAGCTGGGAAGACTTTCTATGTTGCTGTGTCCTTTGTAAGTAAAAGGCAAGAGCTCTTTTGCAATCCAGAGTATGAAGATTCTTCTCTGCACTGGATGCATGAGGAGCTGGAAAAAAGACAGGTAAATATACCTCTTGATTAAGATGAAAAGGTGAAACCACTTTAGGCATAAAGTGTGGATTTGTCCTAAGGACTACCTTATCATGATGGAACCTTGTATAAGGTGGATTAGCCACTAAGGCCTGCAGTTCACTGATGCGGCGAGCTGAAGTGACTGCAATGAGGAAAATAACCTTCCAGGAAAGAAATTTCAAGGAGGTAGTGGCTAAGGGTTCAAAAGGTGGCTTCATAAGCTGACCAAGAACCAAATTTAAGTCCCCTGCCACCGGAGGAGGCCTAATGGGAGGTTTAGTTAAAGTTAGGCCTCTCATGAATCTTGCAATGAGAGGATGAGAGGAAATAGGGTGTCCATTGATGGGCTTAAGGGACGCTGCAATAGCACTCAAATGGACTCTTACTGAATTTGTTTTAAGTCCTGCATTGGAAAGATGCAGGAGATAGTCTAACAAAGAATTTAAAGGTAGTGCTAGAGGGTCAAGACCCCTTTCAGCACACCAAATGGAAAATCTTTTCCACTTAAAAGCATAGGAACGCCTGGTGGAAGGTTTTCTGGAAGCATGGAGGATATCCTTCACTTGCTGAGAAAGATTCAAGCCTTGAAGGTCTAGGCCTTCAGTAACCAAGCTCTGAGGTGAAGGGACTTGGGGTTTGGGTGCCACAAAGTCCCTTCCTCCTGAGACAAAGATCTGGAGCAGCTCCCAAGTCCAGGGAGAGGGCTTTGGAGAGATGCAGAAGTAGAGGGTACCACACTTGGCATGGCCAGCGTAGAGCTATGAGGATCATAGATCCTTGATCCCTCTGGAGTTTGAACAGAGTCTTAGGAATCAAGGGAATGGGTGGGAAGGCATACAGGAAGCCCTGACCCCAATGAAGGAGGAAGGCATCCTTGGCCTGAACTCCCTGACACGGAATTCTGGAACAGAACAGGGGAAGTTTGGAATTCCACGGACTTGCAAAGAGGTCTATGACCGGGGTTCCCCATTCTTGGAAGATTCTGAGTACCTGATCCATGTGCAGGGACCATTCGTGTGGAAGCAGAACTCGACTGAGTCTGTCCGCTCAAGAGTTTTGGATTCCTGGGAGGTATACTGCCAGGAGATGGATTTGATGCTCTCTGGCGAAGGCCCATAATCTTAAAGCTTTGTTGCAAAGCGACAGAGAGCCAGTTCCTCCTTGCTTGTTTATGTAAAACATGGCTACTTGATTGTCCATATGAATGAGGACTGTCTTGTAGCTGAGGAGGGTATGAAAGACCTTGAGAGCTAGAAAAACTGCTCGAAGCTCCAAGTGGTTGATATGAAGAGAGGTCTCCTGTGGGGACCAAGTGCCTTGAGTGGAGAGGTCTTGTAGATGAGCTCCGCAAGCTGTTTGGGAGGCATCTGTTGTGAGGGTTGCTTGGGGCAACAACTGTTGGAAGGGGGACCCCAGCAACAGATTTTGAGTGGACATCCACCATTGGAGAGACCAAAAGAGACATTTGGAGGTTGCTATTTGGTCTGAGAGAGCTCCTGAAGCTTGAGTCCACTGGGTGGACAAAGTCCATTGAGCTGCTCTCATGTGTAGGTGAGCATAGGATACCACATGCACTGTGGAAGCCATGTGGCCTAGCAGTTGTAGCATCTCCCGGGCAGTTAAGTGACTCTTGGACTGAATCTGGGAGGCTAACTGCACTAGACGTTGGCAACGGGCCTGAGGAAGGTAGGCCCTTGCAGTGGTGGTATCCAACCAGGCTCCTATGAATTCCAGGGACTGAGTAGGGGTGAGCTGGGACTTTGGGAGGTTTACCACAAGTCCCAGATACTGCAGAATGTGCCTTGTGCGGTCCAGGGACATCTGGGCCTCTGACTGAGATAGAGCTCGGATGAGCTAGTCGTCCAAGTATGGGAAGACAAATATTCCTAGAGTGCGTAGAAATGCAGCAACTATTGCCATGCATTTGGTGAACACTCTCGGAGCAGAGGCCAGACCAAAAGGAAGCACTCTGTATTGGTAGTGTTTTTCTTAGAAAAGAAAACGTAGGAATCTTCTGTGAGATGGATGGATGAGGACATGTGTGTATGCATCCTTGAGATCTAGAGAACAAAGCCAATCCTGACTTTGAAGGTATGGAAGGAGAGTGCCCAGAGAAAGCATCTTGAACTTCTCCTTGCATAGAAATTTGTTCAATTCTCTGAGATCTAAGATGGGTCTGTATCTCCCTGTCTTCTTTGGCATGAGAAAATAGGGGGAGTAGAACCCTGACCCTTGTTGAAGAAGGGGAACTTCTTCTATTGCCCCTTGAGCAAGAAGGGTAGTCACCTCTTGACCTAGAAGGTCTAGAAGAGATGTGGGAGAATTGAAGTGTCTCACCATGGTGTGGGGAGGAAGGTTTGAGAAATGAAGTTTGTAGCCCTCTCTTATGATGGAGAGGGTCCACTGCTCTGATGTGATTTGTTCCCATCTGGGAGCAAAATGAGCTAACCTTCCTAGAATGGTGAGAGGTTCTGGCTGTTGTAGAGCCAGAAAGGCTAAGTTCTCTAGCATCAAGTCAAAATTCCTGAGGAGGTTGGGACTGCTGCGTTGCAGCAGCACCTGTAGACTTAGGCCTGGCCTGCTTAGGTTGCTGACGCTTAGTGGTAAAGCGACCTGTAGAAGATTGTTGGCCAGAAGTGGAAGAAAATCTGCCCTTTTTGAAAAAAGACTTTTTAAAAGTCTTTTTCTTGGCAGGAATGGAGGTTGACTTTGAAAGTCTATCCAGAGCAGAGTTCTCTGCATCCATTTGAGTGGCTTTTATTTGCCACTCTTTGCCAAATAGATTTTCACCTGTACAGGGCAGATTTCCTAAGCCATCTTGAACCCAGGGTTCTAGATCAGAAGCCTGGAGCCAAGCAATTCTGCGAGCAGCTATGGCAATGCCTGAGGCTCTGCTGGCACCTTCAAAGGAGTCAAAGGCTGCCCTGTTGGAAAACTTTGAAATGTCTTGAGTATGCTTAAGCCAAATGAGGAATTCGTCCCTTTTATCTTCTGGAAGAAAAGGGAGGAAGTTGTGCAGCTTTTCTGCAACTTCTTTTAGAAACATACCCATGTAAAGACTATATATAGTTACATTAACTGGCTTGTATATAGTTATCATGTTCTCCCTGTTAAGAAACTTGTTTATTGTATACCCAAGTTATTTTTACCTGTTTATTGTAAGCACAAATCACTAAACTGAGATGTGTAGATTTAATGTTTATTGTAAACCGCACTGATCTTAAATAGCGCGGTATAAAAGAAAATGTAATAAATAATAAATAAAATAAATAAAATATGAGTTGATTCTGGCAATAAGCATACTGGCTTGGAAGATTTTCCTACCAAAAGCATCCAAGGTCCTGCATTCTCTTCCTGGAGGAGCAGAAGAGTGTCTCTTTGTACTCTTTATCCTCTTCATAGCTGACTGCACCACAATGGAATGGTGAGGAAGCTGAGTTTTTTGAAATCCAGGACAGGGAGGGACACGATACATAGTGTCCAATCTGCGAGAATGAGGAGAGAGAGTGAGAGGAGTTTCCCATAAATCAATCATGTGTTCATAAAGAATCTCATGAATTGGTAAGGTGACTGCCTCTCTAGGAGCCTTAGAGTATCCTAAAATATCGAATTTTTTTTGCTCTAGGCTCTGATTCAGAGGTTACTGAAATAGAAAGTCCTTTAGCTACTTCTCTTATGAAGTCTTGAAAGGACAAGTCCTCTGGAGGAGACATTCTTCTTTTTGGAGAAGAAGGCTCTTCAGGAAGGGCTATGGATCCTTCAGGAGATTCATCTGATGAATCAGAATCACCAGAGGAATCGAAGTACCGCCTGTCAGGGTGCTCTTCTAATGCTCGATACGCGTATCGAGCGGTATCGACATTGGGCATCCTCGGTACCGGATCGGTACAGAGAAATAGCCCTGGACAAGGAACCGCTGCAGCCAGTATCCTGGTCGATGTCGATGCAGCCGGTACCGGTATCGGCACTGGTGCCGGTACCGGAGCCGATACCGACAACGGAGCTTATTGCGGTACCATCGGCGTCGCAGCTTGAATGAAGGCCGTGATAGCTCGCTGCATGGACAGAACATTCTGATCCATCGACGCCATGAATGCCTGGAGTTCAGTACCGGGAGATTGTGCCGGTACCCCAGAGCATTCTAACAGGTGATCGGTCGAGGCCGTGCCATCGATGTCAACCTGTAACCCCATAGGAGGAGATTTGGAAGCCGGAGCTTCCCGCCGGGGTTGTTTTGCTGGTGCAGGATCCTCGAGGGTAAGCCCGGAGGCATCTCGATGCTTAGAGGGAGATTTACTCGTCGAGGACCTGCTAGAATTATGTTTGGTTACCTGAGATCCATCAGGAGAAGAAGACCTGGAAGACGTCGATGCTACCGATGCTGCATCAGCGGGAAACAGCACATGGAGCTTAGCTGCTCGGTTCTGTAAACCCCGTTTAGACATTAGAGAGCAGGACGGACAATCCGGAATGGAGTGTTCAGGACCCAAACATTTAAGGCACCATTCATGGGTATCTGTAACAGAAATAGTACCGCTACACTTAGTGCATTTCTTGAACCCGGAGGCTGGTTTTTCCATGAGGGAAAATTTCATTTTGGGCCCTGAGGCCCAAGAAGAAAAATACACTAAGTGGGGAAAAATATAGATTTTTTTTTTTTTTTTTGTAAAGAAAGAAAGGAAAGACCGAAGGTACTGGTCCGGAGTCGGGGAAGGCAGACATGCGACCAAAATAAAATAAAGAACTTCTTCAGCGGTGACAGGGCTCGACCTGCTGTCTCCGCGGCAAAGAAGAACTGAGGAGAGCTGGCTAGGAAAGGCGGGAAGGCAGCGTGCAGGCGCTGTAGGATGCTCCCAAAAGCTTTCCTTTCTGGGAAGCTGGGGAGCGTTCCCGCGCAGGCTCCGTTGGTACCGACGTACCCCTATGTGAAGACTCATTCCTGCTTGTTCCTGGAGATTGCCTCTGTATAAGTCTTTGGTGCGACCTCATTTGGAGTATAGTGTGCAATTCTGGAGACCGCACCTTCAAAAGGATGTGAACAGGATGGAGTCGGTGCAGAGGGTGGCTACTAATATGGTTAGTGGTCTTCATTATAAAGCATATGAGGAGAGACTTAAGGATCTTAATATGTACACCTTAGAGGAAAGGCAGGATAGAGGTGATATGATTGAGATGTTTAAATACCTCTGTGGCATAAATGTTCAGGGGGAGAGACTCTTTCAATTGAAAGCAAGTTCTGCTATGAGGGGACATGGGATGAGGGTGAAGGGGTATAGATTCAGGAGTAATTTGCGGAAATATTTCTTTACGGAAAGAGTGGTGGATCCATGGAATAGTCTCCCAGTGGATGTGGTAGAGATGAGGACAGTATCTGAATTAAAAAAAACATAGGACAAACACAGAGGATCTCTAAAGGAAAAAAGGGGACTGCTGTAGTTGTTGATATGGAAGGACAGACTAGATAGGCCATGTGGTCTTTTTCTGTCATCATATTTCTATGTTTCTATCTTATCAAAGCACATACTTTTAAGCTGGTTGGAATTCTGATGAGAGGCCATTTTTGTGTGATGGTGCTGTCAAACGCTTGAAAATGATGTAATAAAATTACCTCCATAGTGTTGAAAATTGGCAGCCAAGGGACTTATATTTTTCTGAACAAAAGTACAGTATTTGCATTTCCATCAGATATTAAAGCATTGTTTTAACAAGCTTTTAAATAGGTTGATAATTGTATTATAATGAAATATCACAATTATTTTTAAATGGTATTGTAATAGCATTATACTGTAATTCCATAGATATAGGGAATATTAGATGGCAGAGCAAATACAAATACTGTAAATAACATAAAATAAAATGTAAGTCCTTTTGAATATTGAGTCTTTAGAAGATAAAAGCAACATAATTGACTAGGATCCACTATGAATGTTTTCATATATGGCTAACAAATATTTAGAAAGGAGGCAATTTTATAAAGGTATTTTTGTATGCACGGGGTAATTTTATAAGGAGTCACTTCATTTACATGTTTACTAAGGCCACCAGTCATACCTCGTATGCATCATGGGCTGCATTATTAGCATGGGGATTAACAGGGCCGACCCTAGGCATGTGATCCCTGAGGAGACCGTAGTGCTGGCAGCTTAAGAGGTAAACCAGTGAAACCTGAAGCTCATGTCATAGGCACACCTCTGCACAACTGCGGGAATGTTTTTCTTCACTCCCATGGCTGTGCTAAGTTGCAGCTGCCAACACCACAAAATTTCTAGAAGTGAAACCAGGGCACTTCCTGTCTTGTGTAAGAGAAAGGAAGTGCCTGTTAGCTACCAGAACAAATTGGGTTCTTTATTCTATGTATCAGTTACCCTAACTGATACTATTTCTTATGTATATCTCAGTTACCACAACTGAGCTTCTATGTATCAGTTACCCCAACTGATATTATTTTCTCTGTTACCACAACTGATGCTTATGCTATGAATTTGGTTTCGTCTCCCCGGATCCTGCTTTTCAGTACAAGCACTTGGGAACAGCAAATTAATACACTATAGGTATGATATAAGCTGCTCAGTTTTATTCTGGGTATACATTAGCTTATATAACCAAAAGATGTACCATATACGTCATAGAAAGTTACAGACAGATGCAAGGCTGAAATATATTAGGGTAAGGGGTCATCTTTGCACAGCTGTTTGTGGAGTTAAAAGGTTATCATTACAGAGCCTCCAAAAAGGGGATCTGAAAGAAAAGGAATCAGCATATCTTGTCTCCTTGTTCTCTCCATACAATGTGTGTGCATTCCTTTTGCAAAGCTAAGCTAAAGAGCTTTGTTGCAAGGTTAGCAAATGACCTATGCCCTACATTCACAGTAAACAAGCTAATAGACTTGTCTGCAAAGTTGGTTATTGACCTGTGACCTACACTGGCAGCAAGCATACTTATAATAACACTGATATGTCTGATACATATATAAAATTCCTTCTAATATATACATACTATTCCTTCATACATAATATTCCTCCTATCAGTGCCCCATTTTCACTTTTACAAACTCCATGGTGCTCGCAATTGCAACTTTCCAGTCACAGGAGCAAAGAAAAACATTCCCATGGCTATGCAAAGGATGCAGACTGTGGCAGAGCCACAAGAGAGGATGTGACAGTCTCAGTTTGATGCTGGGAGCAGGGGGTGTAGGGATGGACAGATAAAGGGATACCAGAATCCCCAATATGTAATTGAAGATGGATGAATTTCTTGATACAAAATGTGCTTAGAAGTTTGACTTTTCACCTACTTCCTTCTAAATAGAATAGGATGTCATGATCATGGGTTCTGTGTAATTGTCTTTAAAATAGATGGAACAGTGTTAACTAAGCATAACGCCTATGAACTGTGTAACCATAGTTCATTGTACAGTCAGCTGGAAGTCCCTGCTGACAAAACATAATTTTTGCAACTTTTGCAATTATAAACAATTTTGTCATAATTGCGTAAATTTCATCTAATATACTGTAATCAGATCTTACTCTGTAAAAAGAACTTTGGCGACACCTTGTGTTATTTCATGGTTATAATAAATGATTGTAACTTCCTCTTTTTCTCTAATAAAAAGGAGCTTTTCACAAGGAGGACTTTGAATTCAATAAGCCTGGAATTATGCCTGTTCATAGTCCGCTTATTGTCTTCCCTCTGAGCTCAAAGAAAATAGCACTTTGTGTGTGTGTGATTGTGTTCTGTATTACTCTCTGCCTGTCTCTCACTACTGATGGACCAGAGACCTAAAGAGCCGAGGTATTGTGGTCAGATCGTGGAGTTTTCTTCAGTGAGTGCCGTGACTCGGATCTCTGTGTTCCTTCAGCAGTTGGAAACAAGTAGACAAGTCTCAAGGACATAGGCAGTGGTTGCCGTGAGTATACTCAAGAATTGACAGATATCTGTGTGTATATTGTGATAATAATGTAAAGCCGGTAAGGTTAATTAGAGATCTCAGTTAGATAAGTGACATGAGATGGGGCAAGAGAAAGGAAGCCCTAATTGTGAAATGAGGCGCAAATTTTGGTGAAGCGCCCTTATGTTAATATTTGATGACTGCCAGTAACCACAGTTTGCCGTTCCTCCTTTGTGGAACATTTCAGTGGGTCAAGTTGAGTTGATTACAGTATGAAATATGATTAGATTTAAGCAAATTTCATACCAGTCATGAATGGTTTTGTGGCAGTTTAAGGCTGAAAAGTGCAGCAAGCCACTGACTCTGTGTTTTGAAAAATTTAAAAATCAAGTGTTTAGGAAGCTTACAGGGAAAAACTTAAGTCATTGTTTTATGAAAAAAATAGAAGTTTTGAAGGACTAATTTTCATGTCATAACTTTAGTATGAAGTTTGTTTCCTCTAATTTCGTGGTTAGGGAATTGTTCTGTGCATTGTAAGTTCTGATATTTATTGCAGTAATAATGTAGAGTTTCTGGCAAAGATAACGGCTTGGCATAACTGCAATATTAGCAGGAAAGAAAATCTTGAGCAACTGTGGTAAGATTTTCTTTGTTAGACTAACCATTAGGGAAGTTAAAAAAACCTCCAAATGTGATTAACCATTTCTCTTACTTGTGTATGTATAGTAAATAAGTTTTGTTTTTTAGGTCTGGATCTGAACTTATTTTGGGTTATGAGAATTTATTTACTGATTCCATTCTATGTGTAATAATTAGCAAATGCTAAAAAAATATTATTAGAAACATTACTCCTTGGTGTTTATGTCTCTGGATGCGTTGGAAAAAAATGATTGATGATATACTTTCCAACTTCTATTTCTAGTTATAATTGATGTGAATGAATGGGAAGATCTTCCATGTTTTGATATATTTAGATATTTGATAAAATTGTGTGATGTAATGAAGGTTTAAGAAAAATTAATTGTTTTAAAGGAAAGAGAAGTTAGTAACTTAACTGGAAAAAAATTGAATTGCTAGTCAAGTTAAGTCAAGCAAGTTTGGTTACTTAAAGGGAAAAAGTGAATGATGCAACTACATTCAAACAAGTGAATTAAGTAGTTAAAACAGTATGGTAAATATATGTATATGTTTTATTATTTTCCTTTTGTGAAGAGTTGAAAGTTCAACTATGATAGTGTATGAGCAAATCTTTGAAGAAAAAATGCTGATATTCTCTTAGTCTCTTTTAAACTAATCTGCAGGAGTCGATTGGAGGAGTGATCTTAAATTCTCATATCGTATATGTTTTAATTATTATGAAAGACCTCTGCAGAATTGATGTTGTTAATTGAAAGTGTGATCCAATATGCTTACCTCTTCTATTGCTGCTGTTTGTGTTCTCACTCAGAAATTTCCCATTAGACGTAAGCCACTGGGCTGGTAGCAGTAGTCTTTGCAATCCAAATTACTGATTTTCTAGTACTATAACATGTCTCTCATTAAGTTTTTGCGTCTTCTGCATTTGTATAATGATTTGTGCAATGAGTAAGGAAAACTGATGCAATTGAAAGAATTGATTCTGTGACAGAGTCGGCTGCTTTGCTATTTGTTAATGCTCAACTAGCTGGAGTGTTCGCTCTTCCTAGAGCTCTAGAGTTATCTGCTCACTTGATTAATACTGATTTTGTCTCAGGCTTCTTGCATGAGGAGCCCTGTGTGCTGATATTCTACTACTATGCTGTTTTGTTCTGAAAAGAAGTGGTAATTAACAGTTTTAGTTGGTTCAAATTTGGTGTTAAAAGGTTTTATAGTTTATAAATGTACACACCCTTATGTAAATGTTCCTTCCTTTGTGAGCTTAGATGTCTATGCGAATTAGACTGGAATAGAGAAGAGTACTAGCACTCCTTGTGACCTTGGATAAGTCACTTAACCCTCATTGTCTTCCAAAGAAAAATTTCAAGTTATCAATGTTCCTGTTTAATGTGCTGTATCAAGTTTTAGTTGCAATGTGAATTGCTGTGATTAGTGAGGAAAGTAGTATTAGAAAAAAAAATTTAAAAAGAAACAAAGAAGAGTGCAAAAATAGATAAACCAGGTCAGCTGGGTGTGGCTGGGAGGTTATATGCTGAGGTGAACAGATGGGATTTAAGTAGGGGCCTGAAATTGGTTTAGTTATCTTCCAGACGGAGTGGAGTGGGAAGAGAGTTCCACAGAGCTGGACCAAGGAAGAAAAAGGCAGAAGGTAGACTGTAAGTGTGCACGAGATGGTGGGGGGAAGTGAAGTCTATTAATGTGAAGAGAATGAAGACTACATGTAGGGATATGGAAGCGGAGAAGACCAGTGAGGTATTGGGGTGTTTGTGTGTGCAGGATGTGGTGATAATGTTTTAAAGTAATGTGAGTTGAATCATCACCTAAGATAAGACAGCCTTCCTAATAATTGTTGACAAACAATTGAAATGAGTTTAAATTATTTGTCATGAACTGCTAGTTATGTTTTAATGTTTGTTACCCCTTGAATAAACCAGATTGACTATATCTTGTATATTGTTAAGGCTGGAGAATACATCACAAATATAATTAGTGATATGAATATGTACAATTGTGTTCCTGACAGGAAAAAGCAATGTGACTATCAGGCCACATGCTAACATTTGATTTGGCAAGTAGACAGAATAAGTTTAGGACTGCAGATGAAAAAATAACTATGTTACAGGTTAGCTATGTAATAGTTTAGTGCTAGCTATGGATGTATTGTAATTAACAATGGATAATATAATTCTGTTCAAGACTCATTAGGAATGAATAATTGTGCTTGTTTGCAATTGTATGGCATCAAGAGAGATGTTGTAGTGGAGAGTAGGATTTTTACAAATTATATATTGTATGCACTGAATCCTATGGGCCGAAGAGGAAAACGACTGAATGAAATGCTACTGGATATGGAGACTCCTGATAAAGATCAACGATTCCAGCGGAACTACTCATGTATGCGCAGCAGTGAAGCCTGGGTGGATGGTCACTGAAAAAGATTGATCTAAGATGTGCATAGCACAGCCCATGGCGAGAAAGGATGCTGCTGACGAATCTGGAGTGATGACTGGTGTCATGATCTGAGGGACTAATCTCTGAATTATTGCTAGATCTACGAGAAGCAGTTGGCCACTGCTGGATGAGGTAGTGCTTACAAGAATAATTGGTAAAGTCTTGCTCTCTGTACACATTTTTATTGAGGCTAAGCAAAGGTAAACAATGTTACATGATTTTGTATAAGGATTTCTTCCAATGAACAAGATGGAGCTCACCTATGGACCAGATGTGCCTAGGACTTTGAAAGAACATCTGCAAAATGAAGCCTATTGTAGAAGATTATTCCGGAATTGGACATGTTTCAGCTACTGTTCTTTAGTAATGATTCTTTATAGAATCACAGGGAGGACTGTAGGGATGGACAGATAAAGGGATACCAGAATCCCCAATATGTAATTGAAGATGGATGAATTTCTTGATACAAAATGTGTTTAGAAGTTTGACTTTTCACCTACCTCCTTCTAAATAGAATAGGATGTCATGATCATGGGTTCTGTGTAATTGTCTTTAAAATAGATGGAACAGTGTTAACTAAGCATAACGCCTATGAACTGTGTAACCATAGTTCATTGTACAGTCAGCTGGAAGTCCCTGCTGACAAAACATAATTTTTGCAACTTTTGCAATTATAAACAATTTTGTCATAATTGCGTAAATTTCATCTAATATACTGTAATCAGATCTTACTCTGTAAAAAGAACTTTGGCGACACCTTGTGTTATTTCATGGTTATAATAAATGATTGTAACTTCCTCTTTTTCTCTAATAAAAAGGAGCTTTTCACAAGGAGGACTTTGAATTCAATAAGCCTGGAATTATGCCTGTTCATAGTCCGCTTATTGTCTTCCCTCTGAGCTCAAAGAAAATAGCACTTTGTGTGTGTGTGATTGTGTTCTGTATTACTCTCTGCCTGTCTCTCACTACTGATGGATCAGAGACCTAAAGAGCCGAGGTATTGTGGTCAGATCGTGGAGTTTTCTTCAGGGGGCAATAGAATAGGACAGCTGGGGAACTAGAACTGGAAATAGGCTGATGCTCGGGGATGGGAAGACTGGGAGTAGAAGGGACATGATGTTGGGAGGGACTGGAACTGGGGGACTGCTGCTAGGAGGGACTGGAACTGGAGAAGGAGTAATGCAGGAGGGTTGGAAGATGCTGGGAAGCTAGAATGGGAAAGGGGCTGATGCTGATGGATAGGACTGGGACTGGAAGGGAGATGATGCTGGGAAGGACAAGGACTGGAGGAGGACAGATGCTGGGGTTGGGGGGCTGACACTGGAAGAAGACTGCTGGGGAACTAGGACTGGAAATGGGATGAATCAGCGGGATGGGGGACTGGGACTGGAAGGAAGATGATGCTGGGAGGGACTGGGACTGGAAGAGGACTGATGCTGGGGAGAGGGCTGGAACTAGAAGGGAGATGATGTCGGGAGGGATTGCGACTAGAAGGGAGCTCATGCTGGGTGGAGCTGGAACTAAATGGGAGACAAATCTGGGAGGGTCTGAAATGGAGTTGATGCTGGTGGTGCTGGGACTGGAAGGGAGCTGATGCTGGGGCTGGGGGCTGAAAGAGGGCAGAGGCTGGGGTCAGGGTGGAGAAAAAGAGGCAGAAGCTGGGGGAGTGAGGTTGGAGAGGGGAAAAGATATTTTATGTGTGAGGGAAGACACAAGATAATACAGAGGGAGGGTTGCTTTATTTCAAATGGGGAAATATTTTCTTTAGTGGTGTAGATTTAAAACTCTGCTTTTAATATCTTTCTTAGCTCTTTGAAGCTACTGACAGGAGTTAGTTCCCTACATACCCCCCTTCCCCCACAACTCCCACCCACCCCATGTGAACAGTCTTGCTTTATAGGGCACCTCCCTAATTAGCTATAAACAGGGACTTGGAACAGCACAATTAGAACACACTTAAAAGACGTTAACTGCTTTTTCTCAGAAAGAACAGCTGGGAAACCGGCTTGTACTTTGGTAGGTCTCTCTTTCTTTTGCTTCAACAGGTACCTAACCTCCACCAACTGAACAATGGCTGGGGAAAATTGTATTGCCAAAGCTGTTGCCCCCATTACAGTTTCTGCCTCTGTCCAGACAGAGATCCCAATGCCAGGATGCTTGCATGCTGAAGTTCTCAGGAAACAAGTGGAGGAGCTCAGAGAAGATGTAGTGAGGCTGAGGAGCATTCAAGACAGTGAGAAGTACATTGATGAGATGCTTCTTCAAATATCCAAGCTCTCCTGAAGAGCAGAAGAAGGGAGCCTACAGAATGACAAAGGCTGAACATAAGTCATCGGGGCCTGCAGAATCACCAATCCTACTCCTACAGCCCTTGAACTTAAGAACCATTATGTAGCCCTGGAAGTGGAGGAGGTGAAAGCATCTCTGAAAAGGGAATAACCAGAGCTCAAGCACTCCAACATTGCAGAATCAGTGACCATAAGGAAGCGAAGGGAAGTGGTGGTTGGTGACTCTCTTCTGAGGGACACTGAGGCATCCATCTGCCGACCAGACTTGATGTTCACAGAGGTATGCTGTCTGCCTGGTGCCAAAATCCGAGATATTACGGAGAGTTTCCCGAGACTCATCAAGCCCATTGACTAAGAGTAGTTACTCACCTGTAACAGGTGTTCTTCAGGAGCAGCAGGAATCAGTCCTCACATATGGGTGACGTCGGCGCCGACGGAGCCCTCGCGGAGCAATTTCCCCAGCTTTCAAAGAAAGCCTTTGGGAATTGCAGCGCGCATGCGCGGTCCCCTTCCCGCCCAAGGGTGCCATCTTGCTCAGTCTGATGACATAGCTTAAAAGACAGCAAAAAATTAGCAAAAACGAAATGATAGGACTGAAACTCCAAGAGGAGGAGGGAGGGTTGTGAGGACTGATTCCTGCTGCTCCTGGAGAACACCTGTTACAGGTGAGTAACTACTCTTTCTCCAGGACCAAGCAGGAAGTCAGTCCTCACATATGGGACTCCCTAGCTTAAGGCTACCGGAGACCTCAAGCGGAAAAATGAGCTCCCTCTAGCTCAGTAGCACAGAAGGAAGGAATCTTCTCTGAAAACGCCCCCGACCGGTAGCCCAACATCAGGGCCGGAGGGTAGGAGTTGCCTAAACCTCAAAGAGATTATGGAGGACTGCCTGACCGAAAGCATGTCCCTGCGGGACTCCCTCTCCAGGCAGTAATGGGCCGCAAAAGTCTGGCTTGAAGACCAAGTAGCGGCCCGGCAGATGTCTGCCAACGGAACAGAGCGGAGATGAGCCACTGACGCAGCCTTCACCCTAACACGATGAGCGGTGACTCGAGCCTCCAACGAGAGGCCGGCCACCCCATAAGCCCAAGCGATACAGTCAGCAACCCATATGGACAAAGTACGCTTGGAGACAGGTAGCCCTAACTTATTGGGGTCAAAAGAAATGAAGAGCTGAACAGCCCTTCTATGCTCCCGCGTACGGTCAAGGTAGAAGGATAAGGACCTCCTACAGTCCAGGGTATGCAGGACCATTTCAGCCCAGCAGGTGTGCGGCCTGGGAAAGAAGGTTGGAAGAACCACTTCCTGGTTTAGATGAAAAGGAGAAACCACTTTTGGAAGAAACTTAGGGTGAGTCCGTAAGACGACCCTATTCCTGTAGAACCTAGTGTAAGGAGGATCAGACACTAGGGCTTGCAGTTCACTAACGCGCTTAGCAGAGGTAAGAGCTACCAAGAACAAGGTTTTCCAGGAAAGAAAACGAAGAGGGCAGGTAGCCATAGGTTCAAAGGGCGGACAGGTAATCCGCTGCAAGACCACATTCAGATCCCATTCAGGGGCTGGTGGACATAAAGGAGGCTTAAGGAGAAGGAGGCCTCGGAGAAAACGAGCCACCAAAGGGTGGTGGGAAAGAGGCCTGCCATCCACCTCTGCGTGATGCGCAGAGAGAGCACTGAGGTGGACCCTGACAGAGTTGGACTTAAGGCCCAGGTTGGAGAGGTAAAGCAAATATCGCAAGACCACTGCTATCAAGCAGAAGGGATTCTCAGACTGCTGAGCACACCAAATGGAGAACCGATGCCACTTAAGAGCGTAGGACTTCCGTGTGGAAGGTCTCCTCGAGGCCAAGACAACCTCTTCCACCTCCCGAGGCAGCTGGAGGGGAGCAAGGACTACCCTTTCAGCAGCCAGGCCATCAGATGAAGGGACCAGAGGATGGGGTGTAGGAGAGACCCCTGATCCTGAGTCAGGAGATCGGGCTGAAACCCCAGAGGAAGAGGAGTGTCCACCGCCAGCTGCATTAGCAGCGGGAACCAAGTTTGTCTCGGCCATCGGGGAGCCATGAGGATCATCGAGGATTTGTCTCTGAGAACTTTGAAGAGTGTTTGAGACACCAGCGGCATGGGAGGAAAGGAATACAAGAGGCCTGTGGACCATGGAATCAGAAAAGCATCCGCCGCTACTCTGAGAGGATGCGGTTGTCGAGAGCAGAATCTGGGAAGTTGCCGGTTCAGAGGACTGGCAAACAGATCCATGGTGGGGAGGCCACACTTGAGAAAGATCCGCTGAACCACCAATGGATCCAATCTCCACTCGTGTGGTTGGAGGATCCTGCTTAGCTTGTCTGCCAGGTAATTTTCCTGACCTGGGAGATAGACCGCTTTGAGGAGGATGCCGTGGTGGACGGCCCAAGAGCACAGTTTTCGTGCCTCCTGACAGAGAAGGAAGGAGCCTGTTCCTCCTTGTTTGTTCACGTAGAACATTGCAACTTGATTATCCGTCTGGACCAGCACAGACTGGTGAGAAGTGAGGTGGGAGAAGGCTCTGAGAGCTAGGCGGATGGCTCTGAGCTCCAGGAAGTTTATCTGCTGAGCAGACTCCCAAGGAGTCCAGAGGCCTTGAGTACATGTCCCTTGGTAATGTGCTCCCCAACCCAGGAGAGAAGCATCGGTTGTTAGCACCTGAGAAGGCAGAGGAGATTGAAAATCCACTCCCAACAGCAGATTTGGCAGATGAAGCCACCACCGCAGAGAAGAGACCAGCAGGTCAGATACCTGTACTGAGTCCGCCAGGCTCCCTGTGGCCTGATGCCATTGAGTGCGAAGGCACCACTGAGTAGGTCGCATGTTCAGGCGGGCATTGGGGGTCACATGGACCGTGGAAGCCATATGGCCAAGCAGTCTCAGAAATTGCCTGGCAGAGACCAGGGAATTGCTGTGAAAGTGGCTGGCGAGATCCATGAGCCTGTGTGCTCTGTCTAGAGGCAGGAAGGCCCGCGCCTGAAGTGTGCTCAACCTTGCGCCGATGAATTTGAGATCTTGAGAGGGGAGCAAAGTGGACTTTGCGAAGTTTATGACAAAGCCCAGGTGCTGGAGCAGAGTCACAGTGCGATGAGTGGCCTGAGTGGCCTCTTGGGAGGACTGGGCCCTGATGAGCCAGTCGTCCAGGTATGGAAACACAAAAAGGCCTTGAAGTCTTAGATAGGCCGCCACCACTGCTAGGCATTTGGTGAACACCCTGGGGCGGAGGATAGGCCAAAGGGCAGTACTCTGTACTGGTAATGATTTCCTCCCACAACAAACCTGAGATATTGTCTGTGGTCTGGATGAATAAGGATGTGAGTATAAGCATCCTTCAGATCTAAGGAGCATAGCCAGTCTCCCTGCTGGAAGTAGGGCAGCAGGATTCCAAGGGTAAGCATCTTGAACTTTTCCCTTGCCAGGAACTTGTTGAGGTTTCGCAAGTCTAGGATGGGTCGGAGGCCTCCTGTTCTTTTTGGTACCAGAAAGTACCTGGAATAAAAGCCGTGACCTCTCAGGTGGTGGGGCACCGGTTCCACAGCCTGTTCCTGAAGAAGACTTCCTAACTCCTGAAGGAGTAAGTCCCTGTGCAGAGGGAGTCTTGGAGGCTCCCCTGGAAAGTAGGAGGGAGGTACCTGGTGAAAGTGTAGAAGATAGCCTTTCTGAACTATATGAAGCACCCAGGTATCTGAGGTGATGGATGACCACCGGTGGGCAAAGTGGACCAGCCAGCCTCCTGTGCTGAGAGAAACCAGCGGAGGGGAAGAGGCTATGCTGATGGAGTCAAAACCCCCCACCCTGCTGAGCAGGGGCCAGTGTTGTGGGCTTGGGAGCCTGCTGCCTACGGGATCCATTACCCCGTCCCTTGGCCTGCTGACCCTTTTGGGGAGCTGCTGAGGCCTGATACTGAGGGTAGTGTTTATAGGCAGCCGCCTTCCTCGGGTAAAAGGGCTTTTTCCCCGAGCCCTTCTTCTTCTGAGAAGGGGCAGAGGTTTTTCTGGACAGCCTAGTTCTGGTCAGAGTCTCGGTCTCGATTTGTGCAGCCTTTTCAGCAATGGGTTTGCCAAAGAGGTTTTCACCTCTGCAGGGGACATCGACCAACTTGTCCTGAACCCATGGCTCGAGGTCGGATGACTGAAGCCAAGCCTGTCGGCGGGCACCGATACCGGCTCCGGCCACTCGAGCCGATGCTTCGAAGCCATCGTAGGCTGCTCGAGAGATAAACTTTGAGCACTCTCGAATACCAGTGGACAAGGCTTGGAACCTCCGCAAAGGTTCCTCGGAGAGACCAGCAGAGAACCCGGCAATTTCTTTTGCCAGGTCTCGGAGCTCATGCCCATATAGAGCTGGTATGTCTGGACTCGACAAGCAAGCATAGAGCCATGGAAGCACTTCCTACCGAGGGCATCCAGGTTCCGGGCCTCCTGGCCGGGAGGCACCAAGGAGTGCATCTTCTGACTCTTGAGTCGATGCATGGCCGATTCCACCACCATGGAATGGTGCGGTAGCTGTGCCTTTTGGAACCCGGGGCTCTTGCGGACTTGATAAATGGAATCAACCCGCTTGCTTAACACCGGCACCGACGCCGGGCTCTCCCACATGCGGAAGAGAAGTCATTCCAGCATCGGAGGAACCGGTACAGTAAAGGCCTCCTTCGGGGGAGAGTCATACTGGAGGGCATCGAGCTCTTTGGCTCGAGGCTCCTCCTCGGGATCTGCGGGGAATGCCAAGGCCTTGGCCATATCCCGCATGAAGTCCGAGAACCGGGTGTCCTCCGGGGGGGACCGTCTTCGAGGTTCGGACTCGGGTGAGTCCGATAGGACGCACCGAGTCCGAAAAGTACCAGGTGACTCTTCGTCCTCCGATTCCCAGGCTGACTCCTCGGAGGAGGAATCGAGCGGCTCCGGTCGGGCGGGCACCGATGCCCTCTGCCCCGACGCCGAGGATGTCGGCGTCGACGACCTCGGTCCCGAACGGGAGGCCGAGGGAGACCGCGACCGAGGATCGACTCGAGCTCGTATGGACTCGAGGATCAGCTCGGTCTCCGGAGTCGACTTGGATGTCGACGTCCCGGTGGCCGGGGCAGATGCACTGGCGAGGCCAGCGATCAATGCCCGCTGCTGGTCCATGAAGGCAGCCAAACTGCTCTCCAAGGCCGTCAACCTGAGTCCAAGCTCAGGAGACTCAGCAGCCCCCGACTCGGGCCCCGACAGCATCGGGCCCAACATCAGCTCCTTCGGAGGTGAGTCCACGAGGACTACAGTACTCACGTGTCCAGGCGACTCCATTTCGAGATGAGGATGTTTCGAAGGTCTCTCCGACTCCGAGGACCCGGGACGGCTATCGGGGCTATGCGACCTGGCCCTCGAGGAACCAGGAGCGTCCACCGACGCCGCCCTCGCGGGTTTTTTCTTCCTATGATATTCCCGGGCAGGAGACCCCCGCTCAGAGGAACTCCGACGATGCTCAGGACCGGAGTCCCGGGACGTCGAAGCCTCTGACGAGGTCCGGGCCCGGCCGGACGCGGAGTCAGAGAAGATTCGTTCCCTTTGATGCTGCCGACTCCTCAAGACTTTTGAAGACATCTTGCCACACGGACCGCAGATCATCGGGTCATGATCGGGTCCGAGGCAGCAGTCATGTGTGTCGGTAAGAGACATAAGTTTTACACCGATCACACTTTTTAAACCCGCTGGCAGCCATTGGGGGAAAAAGGGCCCCTGCGAGGTCAAAAGACAGGGCTGCCAGTGAAAAATTAAAAAATGGCGCGAACGCTTGTCACGAAGGACAAAAAACCGAAAAATAAAGAACGGACCCGATACCGGCGTAGCGGGTCCAGGCGGGAAAAAGGATCCGGCGTCGAACCGAGAAAAGAATAAGAAATAAAATCAACTTTCTGCGGCGATCACAAACAGCGTCTTTAGGGCTCCGCGGAAAAAAGAAGACTGAGCAAGATGGCACCCTTGGGCGGGAAGGGGACCGCGCATGCGCACTGCAATTCCCAAAGGCTTACTTTGAAAGCTGGGGAAATTGCTCCGCGAGGGCTCCGTCGGCGCCGACGTCACCCATATGTGAGGACTGACTTCCTGCTTGGTCCTGGAGAACGTTGCTTATCCATGTCGGCACAAATGATACTGCCAGGTATCCCTCTGAGTGTATCAAAAGTGACTTCATGGCTCAAGGACAGATTGTGAAGCAGATAGATGCGCAGGTGGTGTTCTCTTCAATCCTCCCTGTTGAGGGTAAAGGCCAAGGCAGAGAAGCTTGCATCCTGGAGATAAATGCATGACTGCATCAATGGTGACATCGAGAGCGTTTTGGCTTCCTGGACCATGAGATGCTGTTCCAAGTGTTGAAGAGCAGAGATGTCATACATCTGTTCAAGAAGGGTTGACTTGTCTTCAGTAGCAGACTGGCCAACCTACAGAAGAGGACTTTAAACCAGATTCATTAGGGATGGGTGAAGAAAGGTAAGTGAAAGCCCTTGGATAAGTGAAACATAAAATTGTTGTTGTTAAGTGCCGTCGAGTCGGTGTCGACTCATGGTGACCCTCTGAATAGTTGTCCTAAATTGTGTTCGGTCTTCAGTCATGTGGCTCATTGTTGACAGACTGATACCCGTAGCTGCTGTTATTGTATCGATTCATCTCATTGCTGGCCTTCCTCTTTTGCATTAACCTTCTGTCTTGCCAAGCATGATGTTTTTCTCTAATGATCTCTCTCTTCACATGATGTGTCCAAAGTATGAAAGCCGAAGTCTTGTCATCTGAGCTTCTAAAGAAAGCTTAGGTTTGATTTCCTCTAGTTCTGACTGGTTTGTTCTTCGGGCAGTCCATGGTATACACAGTACTCACCACCAGCACCATAATTCAAAGGCATCAGTTTTCTTCCTGTCTATCTTTTCAGTGTCCAGCTTTCACATCCATATGATGTTATTGAAAATACCATGGCTTGAACAAGTTGAATCTTTATATGGAGAGAGACATCTCTGCTCTTGAGAATCTTGTCTAGCTTTCATAGCCATTCTGCCAAGAGCAATGTGTCGTCGGATTTCTTGACTGCTCGTTGCTTCTTTATTAATAGTTGATCCAAGTAGGTTAAAGTTGTTCACAATTTCAATATATTCTCCTTCAACGATGAATCTGTTGATTTTGCCAGTTGTCATGATCTTTATCTTTTTTAAATTAAGGTGAAGGCCCATTTTGAGACTATGTTCTTTGGTCATGAGAAGCAAATGTTTCAGATCATCTTCACTTTCAGCCAGTAATGTGGTAACATCAGCATAGCGAAGGTTGTTGATGAGTCTTCCACCAGTCTTCACACCTCTGTTGTCTTCATACAATCCTGCTTCTCTGATGATTTGTTCTGCATATAAATTAAACAGGTAGGGGGAAAGTATGCAGCTTTGTCTTACACCTTTGCTTATTTTAAACCATTCTGTTTCTCCTTGTTCCGTTCAAACTGTTGCTTCTTGATCAATGTACAGACTGTGCAAGAGTACGATCAAGTGTTCTGGTATACCCATGCTTCTTAATGTGGCCCAGAGTTTCTCATGGTTTACACAGTCAAAAGCCTTGCTTTAGTCGATAAAGCACAAATAGATATCCTTTTGGTATTGTTTAGTCTTTTCAAGGATCCATCTCACATCCGCGATGATGTCCCTTGTTCCTCATCCTTTCCTGAACCCTGCTTGCACTTCAGGTAGTTCTTGTTCCAGGTATGGTTGTGGTCTTTTTTTAATAATCTTCAGTAGAATATTGCCAGCATGTGGGATCAGAGCGATCGTGTGATAATTTCCACAGTCAGTTGGATCACCTTTCTTTAGTATTTGTATAAACATAGATCTTCTCCAGTCAGTTGGCCATGATGTTGTCTTCCAAACTTCTTGGCAGAGCCTTGTAAATACGGTAACAGCTGCATCAAATTGCTGTAATACTTCTATGGGAATGCCATCAATGCCTGGTGCTTTGTTCTTTGATAAGGCTTTCAATGCTGCTTCAACTTCTTCTTTCATCACCAATGGTTCATAAGGTACAGGTTGAAATGACTGTTGGTCCACTTGATCTTTATCATATAAAAGCTATGTATATTCTTTCCACCTTTTCTTGATCTTCTCAGCATCATTCAACACATCATTGGAGTGGAGGAGTGGCCTAGTGGTTGGGGCAAGGTACTTCAGGCTAGAAGGTTGGGGGTTCAAATCCCACTAGAGGACAGCAACCTTGGGCCAGAAGGACTGGGGTTTCTAGTCCAACAGCTGCTCCTTGTGGTCTTGGGCAAGCCACTTAACCCTCCATAGCCCATGTTCCCTGTAAAATAGTTATCTCCAAGTTATAATGCCCTGTTCAATGTAATTTCAGTTTGTTCAATGTAAACCACACTGATGCAGAATAGCACAGTATATAAGAGAATGTAAATAAATAAACACAGAACCTTCAGCATCTCATAACATTCCAATTTGAGGCTGGAATTTTTCTTTAACTCTCATAGCTTTAGGAAAGCCAATCTTGTTCTTCCTCTAATAGTTTCTGCTTCTATTTCCTTGCATGTGTCATTGTACTACGTTTCCTTGTCCTGTCTTGCTGCACATTGGAAATCTCTGTTGATTTCTGTGATGGTCTTTCTTTCTCCTCTGGCTTTAGCTTCTCTGCATTTCTGGGCAATTTTCTGAGTTTCTTCTGTCATCCATTTTGGCCGTTTTTGCTTTTCCACCTTTTGTAGAGACTTCTCGCTTTCCTCCAACACAACCTTCTTGATGTCATTCCATAACTCTTCCGGAGCTCTGTCATTTGTATCTAAAGCAGCAAATCGATTTTGCAGGCAGTCTTTAAATTCCAGTGGTATATTCTCAAGGTCATATTTTGCTGCATTCATGAGTGGTTTGCTCTTTTTCAACTTTAGCTTGAGTTTGCATACTAGTTGTTGTTGATCTGTACCACAGTCAGCTCCAGATTTTGTCTTTGTTGATGTTATAGAGCTTTTCCATCTTGACTTCCACAGATGTAGTCAATTGATTTTTATACAATTCATTGGGTGAAGTACATGTGTACAGTCGCCATTTGTGTTGCTGGAAGAAGGTGTTTGAGTTGAATAGATTGTTGGTCTTGCAGAATTCTATCATTCTTTCTCCAGCTTCATTTCTGTTGCCAAGTCCATATTTTCCAACCACTTTGCCGCCTTCTTTGTTGCTATCTTTTGCGTTCCAGTCACCCATAACTATCAGAATATCCTGTTTGCATGTTCTGTCAATTTCAGCTTGAACTCTTTCATAGAACTCTTCAATTTCATCCTCATCTGCAGCTGTTGTTGGGGCATATACTTGAATTATAGTTGTGTTGATAGGCATTCCTCGTCGACAAATAGAGATTAAGCATTCACTGACTGAATTGTATTTCATTGCAGTTCTTGCAAGATTCTTCTTTATTATAAATGCAGCACCATTTCTTCTTTGTCTTTCATTTCCAGCATAGTAGACCATGTGATCATCTGATGCAAAGTGATCGATGCCAGCCCATTTCAGTTCGCTGACACCCTACAGATTAAATTGTACAAGTTCCATTTCATTTTTGACCACCTCCAACTTCCCTTAGTTTATGCTTCATACATTCCATGTACCAATATGTAAGATATCTTTACAGCTTCTGACTCTCATTTCATGCGCAGCTACATCAGCAGTCAGACGTCCCGAGGGCTTTGATCCAACCACATCATAAATGCTGGCTTTACTCTGGAAAGTCTTCAGCTCTTCCCCAGCAGCTAGTTGAGTGCCTTCCGACCTGGCAGTCTTATCTTCCAGCACTATAGCGCAATTTGTTTTGTTATGAACATCCATCACTCAGGGCCTAGCATCAGCAAAGTACTTTTAGTTTAAATTTAAAACACAGAGGAGAGCTTTCTGGTTAAATTTAGAACCCAGCAGAGAGCTTGTAGTTTAAATTTAATAATAAGTTAGAGCCTAGCAGCAGCAAAGAGCTATAATTTAAATCAAATCAGAATATAGCTTAGCACAAAAGGCAAAACAGGGTCAGTACTCTTTCCGCTCTGATGTTTAAAATATACATGCAACCTATCTGCAACCTCATCCGGTCCTTCAGTGTCAACTGCCTGATATACGCAGATGACGTGCTGCTCTACACGCCTTTTTCAACAGAGAACCCTGACCTCTCCCCACTAACAAACTGCATTAATGCAGTATGCAATTGGCTGCAAACCCAGAATCTTAGGATACAACACAAGAAAACTGAGGTGCTATTCATTACAAGGTATCGAGACTTCTCCACACCGCCCTTCCTAAAAGTAGAGGGAGCAGACCTCCAGACCAAACCCACCATCCGATACCTTGGCATCATCTTAGACCAACGCTTGGATATGAAGGTGCACATAGGAAACATGGTGAAGGCTGTTTACCATAAGATTCGATCCCTCAGACACCTACGATCCCTGCTGGAGCCAGACGATTTCAGGACAATCTATCAGGCACTGGTCATACCACACTTCGATTACGCAAACTCAGTCTTGCATGGTCTCCCTCAGTCCACCTTGCATCCACTGCAACTGGCAATGAATGCCGCAGCAAGAGTCCTACATGGAGCGTCCAGGAGAGACCATGTCTCACCCATCCTAAAACACTTCCACTGGCTCCCGATACAAGGTAGACTCACTTACAAAATCTTACTGCTGACCTTCAAGGCTATCAATGGACTCTCATCCTCATCACTAACAGAGTTCATCCAGACTACACCCTCCAACAGAGCCAGATGGTCTGTAGCACTCAACACCCTCATAGTTCCAAGATCAATTACACAATGCACCCAGTCAACATCGGGCAGGGATTTCAAATTCTGTGCGCCTAGATGCTGGAATAGCCTCCCCCATGACATCCAAACAATACCAGACCTACTCCAGTTTAAAAAGGCCTTGAAGCACCACCTCTTCCTCCAGTATTACCCTGTAAACAACGCAGCTATGACACCAACCTCACAAACCACGCAAAACACCCATGACTAAGACCAAGGAAGTAAATCCTAACATGTTGTAAATGTAAATAGTTACCCCAGTTATCCAAGTTTTTAACACCTGTTCACTGTAAACACAAAGTACCCCGGGAAATGTGTAATCTTTGTTCATTGTAAACCGCGCTGATGCTGAATAGCGCGGTATAGAAGAGACTGTAAATAAATAAATAAATAAATAAAATAAAGTCTTCTAGAGACCTTTACAAAGAGGCCTTCTACATAGGGGGCAAGAGACCTGTGAAACTTTTTCAATAAGTGTTAACACCAGCTGGCAGGTCAAAAGGCCATTTTGAAAGACTCCTTCTATCCAAGCAAGGATTGTTAATCACCCAGGAAGTTGGTCACAGCTTACCTCAGCAGCACAGGCATAAATAGCTCAACCAGAGTGCTGTGATCCTCAGCTTGAAGGACTAGAAAAGGGTACTGTTACTTCTGGAGAGAGATCTGCAATTGTGAGTATAAACTTCTGGGAATTTTCTGAAAGGAATTCTTTGTGTTAAAGCTAATTAATCTGTGAACCCATTATCTTTTGTTAAATCAGTCAGGACCTAGTAGTAGCAGTTTAAGTTTAAATTTAAAACACAGAAGAGAACTTTCTGTTTACATTTCATACCCAGCAGAGAGCTTGTAGTTTAAATTTAATAGTCACTCAGGGCCTACCATCAGCAAAGTACTTTTAGTTTAAATTTAAAACACAGAAGAGAGCTTTCTGGTTAAATCTGGAACCCAGCAGAGAGCTTGTAGTTTAAATTTCATAATAAGTTAGAGCCTAGCAGCAGCAAAGAGCTATAATTTAAATCAAATCAGAATATAACCTACCTCAGCAGCACAAGACAGGGTACTGTGTAGCAGCCCTCTTTTAATAAGTGTTATTTCCCTTCCTCCCTCCCTCCCCAATACCCACCCACCCCTGGGATAATCGTAGCTTTATAGGTACTTACACATCTTAAAAGACAGGAGGTGCTTTCAGGTGAAGCTCGGTACCCAAATCAGTCATACACTAAGGACCTGAGATTAACTAAGCTTCAGTTGAAGAAGGTATATTAAACATATTAGGTACAATTTTATTAGTATAAATATCTATAGCAACCCTTAGTAAGAAAGAACTTAAAGATCTAAACACAAACTTAAAACTAAGATGCAGACAGCAGTCCAGCAGCGAGATGGGGGTTTTCCATTCTTTTGCAGTGCGTGTCACATGTATGATTTTCTCCCAGTTGGTGAGAGGTCTTACGTGTGCACTAGGTGCAAGGAGCTCTTTGCTCTCAGGGAACGAGTCCGTTCTCTAGAGGCTAGAGTAGCAGACTTGGAAAACATAAGAAAGACAGAGAGGTACATAGAAGAGACCTACAGGGATATAGTTCTGATGTCCGACCTCCAGTCTGGCAGCATCCCTGTTGCCATGGAGGAGAGAGGTCACGTGACAGGAGAGCATCCCCTGGTGTGGCAGGAAGTGATCCTGTAACTAGGACCTGTCCTCCAGATGATGTAAAAACCCTCTCACACCGAGGAAGTTTCTCTAGCGCCATGTGCCCATGAGGGAAGGGTTAGGACAGCCGTTATAGTTGGTGATTCGATCATTAGGCATGTAGATAGCTGGGTGGCTGGTGGACATGAGGATCGCCTGGTAACATGTCTGCCTGGTGTGAAGGTAGCGGACCTCACGCGCCACCTAGATAAGGTCTTAGAAAGTGCTAGGGAGGAGTCTGTTGTCTTGGTACATATCGGTACCAATGACATAGGAAAATGTGGTAGGGAGGTTCTGGAGGCTAAATTTAGGCTTTTAGGTAGGAAGTTGAAATCCAGAACTTCCAGGGTAGTGTTCTCCAAAATGCTTCTCGTTCCACGTGCAGGACCAAAAGGCAGGCAGAGCTCCGGAGTCTCAATGCGTGGATGAGACAATGGTGCAGAGATGAGGGTTTTGGATTTGTTAGGAACTAGGGAACATTCTAGGGAAAGGAGGGGCTCTTCTGAAGGGATGGGCTTCACCTTAACCGGGATGGAACCACGCTGCTGGCATTAACATTTAAAAAGGAGATAGAGCAGCTTTTAAACTAGATAATAGGGGAAAGCCGACAGCCACCCAAGAGCAGATGGTTCGGAAGAATTTATCCTTGAAGGATACAACCAAAAGCAGAGAGGTTCCAAAAAAGAGTAAAGTAGCCCAAATGCCCTCGAGTATGGAGCAGACAGAGCTTAAAGATCCCAAATTACCCATGTCTACCAATAGCCAAATTAATATGAATAAAATACAGTCTCTAAAATGCTTGCATGCAAATGCTAGAAATCTAAAAAATAAGATGGGAGAGTTAGAATATATAGCACTAAATGAAAGGTTAGATATGATTGAAATATCAGAGACATGGTGGAAGGAGGACAACCAGTGGGACACTGATACCTGGGTACAAACTATATCGTAATGATAGAGCTGATCAAATTGGTGGAGGGGTTGCGCTCTATGCTAGAGAGGGCATTGAGTCAGAAAGGATTAAAGTTTTGAAGGAAACAAAATTTACTGTAGAATCTCTATGGATTGAAATTCCATGTAAAAAGGGAAAGGCAATGGTTGTGGGGGTGTAATATCGACCGCCTGGCCAGAATAAACAAATGGATGATGAAATGCTCAAAGAAATCAAGGAAGCTAACAAAAGTTACAGTACAGTAATAATAATGGGTAATTTCAATTACCCCGGTATCGACTGGGTTAGTGTCATGGCAGGACATGCTAGGGAGATAAAGTTCCTAGATGAAATAAATGACTGCTTCTTGGAGCAGCTGGTTCATGAACCAATCAGAGGGGAAGCCATATTAGACCTAGTCCTTAGTGGAACACCAGATCTAGTGCAAGAGATAAGGTTGTTGGGGCCACTTGAAAATAGTGATCATAGCATGATTGCCTTTGATTTAAGTAGTGGAGGAGGGATAGTAAGGAAATCCACAGTACTACCTTTTAACTTTCGAAAGGGAGACTATGATAAAATGAGGAAAATAGTTAAGAAAAAACTGAAAGGAGCAGTAGCAAAGGTTAAAGACTTACATCAAGCTTGGGTGTTGTTGAAAAATACTATCTTGGAAGCCCAGACCAGCTGTATTCCACGCTTTAAGAAAAGTGGAAGGAAGGAAGTCCAAAAAAATGCCAGCATGGTTTAAAGGTGAGGTCAGCGAGGCTGTTGTCGCCAAAAAAGCATCTTTCAGGAAATGGAAAAAATAGCCAAATGACGAAACCTGAAAACAGCACAAGCCCTGGCAAGTCAAATGCAAGGCATTGATAAGGCAGGAAAAGAGAGAATTTGAGAAGAAGCTTGCTGCGGAAGCAAAAACGCAAAATAAAGACTTTTTCAAGTACATTCGTAGCAAAAACCCTGTGAGAGAGTCAGTTGGTCCATTAGATAACAGAGAGGTTAAAGGGGCACTAAGAGGCGACAAGGCGATAGCGGAGAGACTGAATGAATTCTTTGCTTCGGTCTTTACTGAGGAAGATGTAGGGATGTTACCCATGACTGAAGTGGTATTTAAAGGTGTGGAAGAATTGAAGGAAATATCGATATATCGGGAAGATGTATTACAACTATTAGATAAACTGAAGAGTAGCAAATCACCTGGGCCGGATGTTATACATCCAAGGGTGTTGAAAGAACTGAAATATGAGATTGCAGACCTGCTATTAGTAATCTGTGAACTATCATTAAAATCATCTCTAATACCTGAAGATTGGAGGATCGCCAATGTAACACCAATTTTTAAAAAGGGTTCCAGGGGTGATCCGGGAAACTACAGACCGATCAGCCTGACGTCAGTACCGGGAAAAATGGTAGAAACCATCATAAATAATAAAATTACTCAGCATGTAGATAGTCATGGCCTAATGGGAGACAGCCAACATGGCTTTAGACAAGGATGATCTTGTCGTACTAATCTGTTATGTTTTTTTGAAGGAGTGAATATACATGTAGACAAAGGTGAGTCAGTTGATATAGTGTATCTGGACTTTCAGAAAGCCTTTGACAAGGTCCCTCATCAGAGACTTTTGTCAAAACTAAACAGTCATGTGATAGGAGGCAGTGTACTATTGTGGATCAGGAACTGGTTAAAAGATAGAAAGCAGAGGGTAGGGCTAAATGGCCAATTTTCCCAATGGAGAAAGGTGAATAGTGGTGGACCCCAGGGATCTGTGCTGGGTCCGCTGCTTTTTGACATATTCATAAATGACCTGGAAAGTGGAATAACGAGTGAGGTTATCAAATTTGCAGATGACACAAAACTATTTAAAGTTGTTAAAAACCAAGAGGATTGTGGAAAATTGCAAGAGAATCTTGATAAATTGGAAAACTGGGCTTCAAAATGGCAGATGAAATTTAATGTGGACAAGTGCAAAGTTATGCACCTACTTATTTATTTTATTTATTTAGACAGTTTTGCATACCGCCTTATCCTTCAATCAAAGAGGTCACAACACAATTGGGGGATACATTTAACACACGGGGATATGAAACACATACACTAATACTTACAGGGAACATGGGCAATGGAGGGTTAAGTGGCTTGCCCAAGACCACAAGGAGCATCTGTGGGACTAGAAATCCCAGTCCTTCCGGCCCAAGGTTGCAGTCCTCTAGTGGGATGAACACTAGAGGACTAGGGAAGAACAACCCAAACTATGGTTACACGATGCAAGGTTCCACATTAGGAACCACCACCCAGGAAAAAGATTTAGGTGTCATTGTGGATACCATGTTAAAACCCTCGGCCCAGTGTGCAGCGGCGGCCAAGAGAGCAAATAGAATGCTAGGTATCATAAGGAAAGGAATGGAAAATAAAACAAAAGATATTATAATGCCTTTATATCGTTCCATGGTGAGACCGCACCTTGAATATTGTGCGCAATTCTGATCGCCGTATCTTAAAAAGGATATAGCGATTTTAGAAAAGGTTCAGAGAAGAGCCACCAAAATGGTAAAGAGGATGGAAGGATACTCCTATGAAGAAAGGTTAAAAAGGTTAAAATTCATCGATACTAAGGTATCGGTTGCGGTAGGCTCCTTATGTCAATATACTCAGGAAGCTGCTGTTTCGTTTCAGCAGCTTGACAAAAAAGCCTCCCTTTTGGATTCTGTGGTCGCTAAATTGGAATCTCGAGTTTCTCCCCTTCAGGCAGTGAATGTGTTAGGTATTAAAGATTCCCTGATTTTATACTCCAAGGTAGAAACCCTGGAGAATTCAATTCGGGCTTATATAATTTACATTTTTTAAATTTTCCTCAGACCTCTTTACTTTCACCTAAAATTCTTTTGGATAAATATCTAAAGGAAATTTTAGCAATATCTGATTCTGTTGATGTTCGACAGATATATTATATTTCAGCTGCTATCAAGAAGGTGAATCCAACTGAGGGTGAGACTGATGAAATTGTTCCTTCTGTGGCTAACATTACAGCTTTTTTAGAAGATTCCCTTGATTTAATTTCCGCTCGCGCTACCTTGTTAATCACCTTTTCCTCATTATTAATTAAAGAATGTATTTTGAAGGCCTTCTTTAAAGCTAAATCGTCTAAATTCTGTGGACAGACGATAAATATATTTCCCGATGTTTCACATCGTACGCAGATGCGTAGGCGTCAATTTTTGGCTCTTAAACCTCGAGTGTTATCTATCGGGGCATCGGTTTTTTTACGATTCCCCTGCAAGTGTGTTATTAATTATAATAATGCCTCTTATATTTTTCAGGATGTGTCTCATTTAGAAAAGTTTCTAGCGGATAAGCAGATTACAGGGGGGAATGGTGATGTATAATTTACCTCCTTTATTGTGGTCCTGCGGGACTTGTTTGCTTTCATCCCAGTGGATGTTTGTTTCCTATTTACTTGATACAGTTTGTACTCTCTTAATGTGGGCTTTAGAAATGTTCGCTTATTGTTATCCTTTGTGTATACCTATTTTCTTTATATATTTGATGGAATGTTTATTTCCTTTCATTATCTTGTATAATGTATTTTGTTAAAACCTAATAAAAATAAAAAAGGTTAGGGCTCTTTAACCTGAAAAAGAGACGGCTGAGGGGAGATATGATAGAAGTCTATAAATTAATGAATGGAGTGGAACGGGTAAATGTAGATCGATTGTTTATGTTATCAGAATATAGAAAGACTAGGGGACATGCAATGAAGCTACAGAGTAAACTATTTAAGACTAATAAAAGAAAATATTTTTTCACTCAACCTGTAATCAAACTCTGGAATTTGTTACCGGAGGATGTAGTAAAGGCTGTTAGTGTAGCTGGGTTTAAAAAAGGTTTGGACAAGTTCCTGGAGAAAGGTCCATAAACCATTATTAAGAAGGGACCCAGGATATCAATGCTTGACCCAGTACAAGCATTGTGGAACTTGTGTCTTTTGGGGAAACTGCTAGGTACATATGACCTAGATTGGCCACTGTTGAAAACAGAATACAGGACTTGATGGACCTTGGTCTGACCCAGTATGGCATATCTTATGTTCTTATGGTTTTCATGGCAAGATAGAGAAGTAGATTGCCGGGCCTTTTCTCTGTGCAGTTTAAGTTTAGTGTTGTTGCCGTTGTCACAGAAATGTGATCCTCCGCTGTCAACACTATCCTATACCGCTGCTGCCCAGATGGGTGGCTTGTCTTGGTCTGGCACCACAGCTGAGACTGGTCCATCTTGGGAGACCCTGCCAGTAGTTAAAATACCGATAGCTTAGCTCTCAGCATCACTGATGCACACAAGCCCTCACAGCACGACAAGCTGCAAACCAAGTCAGGGGAAACATTAAATACCTTTAAGGAAATGTGTAAAAGATGCAACATATGGAAAGCAGTGTGTATAAATACCCAAAGCATTGGAAATAAGATCCCAGATATTGAGGCTTTAATGGGAGAGGCTGACTTGGATTTAGTGGCAGTAACAGAGACATGGTTCATGGACAACCATGACTGGGATGTAACTATACCAGGCTATTCAGAAAGGACAGGGTACGAGGAAGGGGAGGAAGAGTGGTACTATATGAAAAAATCAATATTAAAGCTATGTAAATACAGGGCATAAAATGAGAGAGGAGGCACTGTGGGTTATCTTTATCTTTATTAAAATACTTGATATACCGCCCAGGCCGAGGCATCAGGGCGGTGTACAATCATAAAACTAGAAAGAGGGAAATCTATTTGTATTGGTATGATATACAGACCTCCATCACAGGGAGAAGAGGTGGATGGAGGGTTAATTGAAGACCTACACAGCATTGCCAGGAAAGGGGAAGTGCTACTGATAGGATATTTTAATATGCCAGATGTTGATTGGCACGTCCCTGCTGCAGCATCATCTAGAAGTAAGGAGATCCTGATTTTCTACAGGGAAAACTATTCAGGCAAATGGTAACAGAACCCACATGTGAAGAGGCCATACTGGACTTGGTGCTTACCAATGGTGAAAGCGTTTCTGATAGTGGGAGATCATTTCACATCCAGTGATCGCCAGATGGTGTGGTTCAGTATTAAGACTAAGGCTGATAAAATCCATTCAAAGGTGAGGGTCTTAGATTTTAGGAGAACTAATTTTGCCAAGATGGACCAATACCTCAAGGATGGGAACTGCAGGGGGATGTAGAAAAACAGTGAGCAAAATTGAAAGAGGATATTTTAAGGGCAACCAACCTTTTTATTAAAAGAAAAGAAAGAGGGAGATGCTTGTCTTTCGGGGGTAAAAGGGAAGGGTGAGGGGTGAGAGAAGGAGGGGAGATGGTGGGCATGGTGGAACTATGTAAAAGAGACCATGGGAAGTTGGCAAGGAGATGAGTGAGAGAAGGATGGTGATTACAGAGCATGGGTTTGCGGTAATAGTGAGTGGGTGAAAGACAGAAGGGAATAAGAGGCTAGCAAAACAGTAAAATTAGAAAAGGGATAACTGGGGAGATGGGATAGACTGGAGGATTATATGGAAAGTTGATAGGTGTAAAGTCAAAAAGGGACTGAGGATGGAGTGGATGAAAAAGGAGTAAAGAAACAAATGAAGTAAAGAGCCAAAGAGGGAAGATCAAAATGTTAGAGACAGATGTAGAGAGAGAATGGAAAAAATAGAGAAGAGAGAAAAAAGGACAAATGGACAGCAGACAATGGAGAGTTAGCAGAAGACACAAAGAAAGCAGAAGAAAGTGATTGGGGCAATTGCGACTGAAAATTAAAATGCCCAGACACCAAAGGGTAGAAAAAACTATTTTATTTTTAATTTAATAACTGGAATATGTCAGCTCTGTGGAATGTGCATCGCTAATGTCTTCGCATTTTGTTTAGTACAAGAGGAAATTAATTTATAGTTTTATTTCTCCAGTGTTGTTGTACATTCCAAATTTGGCTTTGGGGATTTTCAGTTTAATAAATGTCTTCATATTTCTAAATTGTGATCCCTTGTTCTGTGTTCGGTGATGGTCTATATTTTGTGTGCATGACTGAGCTGTGGTATCCTATTCATGTAGTTTCTATGTGACAATCCCATTTGTTCTCTTTTGCCAGTGGGAGTTGTATTGGTATTCTCTGAGATGTACTGGTTTAATATTTGCAGTGTTGCCTTTTCAATAGATAGACCGAATGGTATACATCCAAGGGTGTTGAAAGAGTAGTTACTTACCTGTAACAGGTGTTCTCCAGGAGCAGCAGGAATCAGTCCTCACATATGGGTGTCATCGACGCCGATGAAGCCACAGTGGAGCATTTCCCCAGCTTTCTATGAAAGCCTTTGGGAATGCAGGCACGCATACGCGGTTCCCTTCCCGCCTAAAGGTGCCATCTTACCTCAGTCAAATGACATAGCTAAAACAGCACACAAAAATGAAAAAAAAAAAACTATGTACAACTGCAACTCCCAGGGGAGGAGGGAGGGTTGTGAAGACTGATTCCTGCTGCTCCTGGAGAACACCTGTTACAGGTGAGTAACTACTCTTTCTCCAGGACCAAGCAGGAAGTCAGTCCTCACATATGGGTGACTCCCTAGCTCTGGGCTACCGAGGAACCCAGGCTGAATAAGAGAACTCCCTCTAGTCCCAGCAGCAAAGAAAGGCTTTTCACTGACACATCCTCCACCGGTAGCCCAAGAGAGGGCAGGAGGGCAGGAGTTGCCTAAACCTCAAAGAGATTCCGGAGTACTGCTTGGCCAAAAGCACTGTCCCTACGGGACTCCCTCTCCAGACAGTAATGGGCCGCAAAAGTCTGGCTTGAAGACCAAGTTGCAGCCCAGCAGATGTCTACCAAGGGCACAGATCCATAGCACACATGAATTAACAAGAGACATTTATTAAATTATTCATTTTTATAAAAATCTCAAGGATATAAGCAATATTCTACAAAAAGACTGAAAAAATGCAAAGGAAGAGAAATTATACAAGCAGAAAATTGATATAGCTGTTATTAATATTAGAAGACATAATCTTATAACATTCGTTTAAGTAACAAAGGATTAAAATAAAAGAAATAGGTACTGTAATCAGGTCATTGATGTGAAAAGCAGCTGAATCAAGCTGGGACGCTCCAAGTCCAGCTGATAGCTGAGGATTTTTCTGCTGAGACCTGAGTACCTGAATAATAGATTGTGTCTTTAGATGTAGTTCCATAAGTTATAATTTGAGCACAAAATAATTATTTGATTTGTGTTTCAGTGATGATAGGCTCAATATAATAGACCACACGATTTAGTTGGAGCAGAACTTTGGCAGTTGCTTGTTCAGTGGACTGGCAAAGAGATCTATCAAAGGGAGACCTCATTTTAGGAAGATATTCTGAACTACTAAAGGATGCAGCTGCCACTCGTGGGGCTGTAGAATCCTGCTCAACCTGTCGGCCAGGTAGTTGTCCTGGCCTGGAAGGTACACAGCCTGGAGGAGCATGTTGTGCTTGAGGGCAAATGAACAAAGGTCCTGAGCCTCCCGACAGAGGAGTCTGGACCCAGTCCTGTTTGTTCACATAAAACATGGCTACTTAGTTGTCTGTCTGAACCAGGACAGATTGATGAGCCAGGGTAGGAGAGAAAGCTTTGCGTGCTAATCGAATAGCTCTGAGCTCTAGGAGATTGATCTGCTGTGCAGCTTCTCAAGGAGACCACAGGCCCTGGGTGCACTTGTTCAGACAATGAGCTCCCCAGCCCTGCAGGGAGGCGTCTGTGGTCAGTACCACTGTGTACCCAGGAATTTGAAAGGGCACCCCTTTTAGTAGATTGGGTGGGTGCAACCACCAGCTGAGGGAGTTCAGAAATTGTCTGGACACCCTTATCCTGTCCCTGAGACTGCCTGTGGCCTGTCACCACTAAGTACGAAGGCACCACTGTGCAGGCCTCATATGGAGCCTGGCATTGGGGGTCACATGTACTGTCGAAGCCATGTGGCCTAGAAGCCTCAGGCAGAGTCTGGCGGAGACTAGTGACCTGCTGAGAAACTGGTTTGCCAAGGCTATCAATCTTTGTGCTCTGTCTTCTGCCAAGAAAGCCTTTGCCAGCAGAGAGTCCAGCCTTGCTCCTATGAACTCTAAGTTCTGGGAGGGGAGCAAAGTGGACTTTGTGAAGTTTATTACAAACCCCAGGCTTTGAAGAAGAGCAATAGTTGTGAGGGTGGCTTGTCTGGCCTCCTGGCACGTCTGACCCCTGATGAGCCAGTCATCCAGATAGGGGAAGACAAAGATTCCCTGATTTCTCAGGTAGGCTGCCACTACTGCCAGGCATTTGGTAAAGACCCTGGGAGCAGAGGTGAGGCCAAAAGGCAGTACTCTGTACTGATAATGGTTTCCTCCCACAATGAACCTGAGGTACTTTCTGTGGTCTGGATGAATGAGGATGTGAGTGTACGCATCCTTTATATCTAAGGAGCATAGCCAATCTCCCTGCTGGAGGTAGGGTAGAAGTGTTCCAAGAGTAAGCATCTTGAACTTTTCTTTCTCTAGGAACTTGTTGAGGTTCCTGAGGTCCAGAATGGGTCGAAGGCCACCAGTTCTTTTGGGCACCAGAAAATACCTGGAGTAGAATCCGTGACCTTGCAAGTGGGGAGGCACAGGCTCCACCGCCCTGTCCACCAACAGACCTTGAAGCTCTTGAAGGAGAAGGTCTGTGTGCAGGGGAGGCCTTGGAGGTTCCCCTGGAAAGTATGGCGGAGGCAGTTGGTGAAAATGCAGTGCATAGCCCCTGTGGACTATGTTCAGCACCCAACTGTCCCAAGTGATAAGGGGCCACTGGTGGGCAAAGAGGACGAGGCGACCTCCTGTGCAGGGTTGGGAGAGCAGGGACTGAGAGGCTACGCTCAAGGAGTTAAAAACCCCCACCCTGCTGAGTGGGAGCAGGGGCCAGAGACTTGAGGGTCCTCTGCCTACGGGGCCCATTACCCTGCCCCTTGGCTTGCTGACCCTGGGGTGCAGCTTGGGCAGCCTGATACTGAGGGTACTGTTTGTAGGCAGTGCCCTTCCTTGGGTAAAAGGGCTTCTTACCCGAGGCCTTCTTCTTGTGAGAAGGGACAGCCTTGTCCTTGTAAGGTGCTCAGTCTCGAGCTGTGCGGCCTTCTCGGCCATGGGCTTGCCAAAACGTTTTTCACCTCGGCAAGGGACATCGACCAACTTGTCCTGAACCCATGGCTCGAGGTCTGATGACTGCAGCCATGCCTGGCGTCGAGCCGCGATGCCGGCTACAGCAACTTGGGCCGAAGCCTCGAAGCCATCGTAGGCGGTGCGGGACATAAACTTCGAGCAGTCCCAAATCTCCAAAGACAAGGACTTGAATCTCTGCAAGGGCTCCCTGGAGAGACCAGCAGAGAACCCGGCCAAATCCTTGGCCAGGTCTCGCAAGTACATGCCCATATACAGCTGGTAAGACTGGACACGGCAAGCAAGCAAGGAGCCCTGGAAGCACTTTCTACCCACACCATCGAGGTTCCGGGCCTCCCTGCTGGGGGGCACCGTGGAGTGCATCTTCTGGCTTTTCAGACAATGCATGGCCGATTCCACCACCATGGAATGGTGTGGTAGCTGCACCTTCTGAAAGCCAGGGCTCTTCCGGAGTCGATAAATTGAATCGACTCGCTTGCTTAGAACCGGCGCCGAGGCCGGTGCCTCCCATATCTGGAAGAGGAACCGTTCCAGCATCGGAGGAACCGGGACAGTAAAGGCCTCCTTCGGAGGAGAGTCGTACTGTAGGGCCTTGAGCTCTTCAGCTCAAGGCTCTTCCTCGGGGTCCGCCGGAATAGCCAACGCGGTGGTCATATCCTGGAGAAACTCCGAGAACCGGGTGTCCTCCAGGGGGGATCTACTCCGGAGCTCAGATTGCAGTGAGTCCGAGGGGACGCACCGAGTCTTGAATGTGTCGGGGGGCTCCTCATCCTCCGTCTCCCAGGCGGACTCGTCCGACGAGGAGTCAGGATCCGACCCCGCGGGGCCCTGGAGCACCCGCCTTGATGCCGGAGGCACCGGTGTCGACGCCCTCGGTCCCGAACGGGAGGTCGAGGGAGATCGCGACTGAGGTCGACTTCGAGCTATGATGGACTCGAGTATCGGCTCTGTCTCTGGGGTCGACTTCGATGTTGATGTCCCGGTGGTCGGGGCAGATGCGCCAGACAGGCTGGCCATCAGTGCCCGCTGCTGCTCCATGAAGGCAGACAGTCTGCTCTCCAAGGCTGTCATCCTGAGACTCAGCTCAGGAGACGCAGCAGCCACTGACTCGGGCCCCGGCGGCGCCGGGCCCGACGTCAGCTCTCTGGGAGGAGAGTCCTCGAGGACCACAGGGCTTACGTGTGCAGCAGACTCCAGCTCCACGCGAGGAACTTTGGCAGACTTTTCTTGTTCCACGGGCCCGGGGCGACGGTCGGGGGTCTTAGACCTGGCCCTCGAGGAGCCAGGGACCTCTTCCGACGACGCCCTCTTGAGCCGCTTCTTCCTCTTGCATTCCCGGTCGGGGGACCCCCTGTCCGAGGAGCTTCGACGGCGCTCGGGATCCGAATCCCGAGATGTCGAGGCCTCAGACAGGGGGTCCCCCGACCGGGAATGCAAGAGGAAGAAGCGGCTCATGGTTATCATATGGAAATTATTTAAAGTTGTTAAAACCTGTAAGGATTGTGGAAAATTGCAAGAGGATCTTGATAAATTGGAAGACTGGGCATCCAAATGGCAGATGAAATTTAATGTGGACAAGTGCAAAGTTATGTACCTAGGAAAGAACAACCCAAACTATGGTTATATGATGCAAGGTTCCACATTAGGAATCACCACCTAGGAAAAAGATTTAGGCGTCATCGTGGACCATGTGTTAAAACACTCCGCCCAGTGTGCAGTGGCGGCCAAGAAAGCAAACAAAATGCTGGTTATCATATGGAAAGGAATGGAAAAAAAAACAAAGGATATTAAAATGCCTCTGTATTGTTTCATGGTTCCGACCGCACCTTGAATATTGTGTGCATTTCTGGTCGTCGTATCTTAAAAAGGATATAGCATCATTAGAAAAGGTGCAGAGAGGAGCCACCAAAATTATAAAGGGGATGGAAGGATACCCCTATGAAGAGAGGCTATAAAGGTTAGGGCTCTTCAACCTGGAAAAGAGACAGCTGAGGGGAGATATAATAGAGGTCTATAAATTAATTAATGGAGTGGAACGGGTAAACATAGATCGATTGTTTACATCATTAGAATATAGAAAGACTAGGGGACATGCAGTGAAGTTACAGGGTAACCTATTTAAGACTAATAAGAGAAAATATTTTTTCACTCAACGTGTACTCAAACTCTGGAATTTGTTACCAGAAGATGTAATAAAAGTTGGTAGTGTAGCTGGATTTAAAAAAGGCTTGGACAAGTTCCTGGAGGAAAAAAACATAAACCATTATTAAAAGGGACCTGGGATATCACTGCTTGACCCAATACAAGCAATGTGGAACCTGTGTCTTTTGGTGAAACTGCTAGGTACTAATGACCTAGATTGGCCACTGTTGGAAACAGGATACTGGACTTGATGGACCTTGATCTGACCCAGCATGGCATATCTTACAGTATCTTTGGTGCTGTGTGAGTCCTGGTAATGCTGTTATAATGTGATGGGTTTGCTACGGGTTCTAAATGAACATGGTTTATAGTACTTCCTAATGTGCCCAGCAGTTGGCACTGGAGAATAGTAATTTAGAAATCTAGTAGTCTTTCTTTATCCTCACTATCCATGCATATGGTATTTAGACACTCATTAAGAGGCATTTTTACTAAAGGTTAAAGTGCATTCACAAATTTGAATGTGTTTTAAGTGCAGCAACATACATTTATTTCTATGGACACAGTGGTGCTTAGTGCACATTAATGTTTAGTAAACATGCCCCTAAGTCATTGCTGGGATTAAAAAAAAGTGGCTTGTGAAGGGCTCCTTTGAAAGCCACCTAAAAGTTTAGATGGGCAACATATACATTTTAAAATAAAGTAAACAAAGTCCAGTGTATGCGCAAATATTTATGCAAATGAGGTCCCACAACGAGTCTTCACACATGGCATCACATCACTCTTGGTCCGCCCCTGTGGGTGAGCATCACTTTCAGAGGGCATATTCCATACTCCCGCAGTTAGCATGGGCTCAGAATGCACATGGTACAGTTTACACCATCCATTAAGGTGGTATTGTGCACCCGTGCTAGGGGCAGCAATGAAAGCTAGCAAGGCCCACTAATGCCCATACTAGCTATGACACACCAACATTTAGGGGCATGTTTACTAAAACCCCGGTAAAGTGCGGGCCCCGGTAGTGTGCGGGTGCCATATAAGGAGTGGGTGTTCCCCGCTGAAGACGAAACGCCGGAATTTACATATGCGCTAAGGTGCGCGGCGCCCTTGTGCGCCCCGCACCTTAGCGCATCAGACAGCTGCGTGGGAGGCATATGTGTCATGCTGATGGACAAGCAGAAGAGCAGAGCCACAGAACAATGCTTAAGGCACCGAACAATGGTGCATAAAGCAGGGGTTCAATCCCCCACAGAGCCCAATAAAGACAGCTGGCTGAGGCATTAATTTATGAGGCAGTGAAATAATGGGCAGAATAAGGCGGCACACTGATGTTTTTGGAGGCATATTAATAATGGGCGGCATAAGGCGGCGCGCCAATGTTTTGGAGGCAGTCTAATACTGGGCGGCATAAGGCGGCGCAGCAATGTTTTGGAGGCAGTCTAATACTGGGTGGCATAAGGCGGCGCGCTGATGGGCATAAGGGTGCGTGCTAATTTTATAGGAGGCATCTCAATATGGGGCGGCATAAGGTGGTGCGCTGATGGGCATAAGGCAGCGTGCTAATTTTATAGGAGGCATCTCAATATCGGGCGGCATAAGGCTGTGCGCTGATGAGCAAACAGAAGAGCAGAGCCACAGCACAATGGTTAAGGCACATACCAATGGTGCAGGGAACAGGGGTTCAATCCCCAACAGTGCCCAATGAGCAAGGCTGGCTGAGGCATTACTTTAGGAGCCAGTCTAGCATAGGGCAGTGTGCTATTGATTTAGGAGGCTTTTCTAATATTGGGAGGCATAAGGAGGCGCGCAGATGTGCAAGCCCAGGAATAGAGCCACAGCACAATGGTTAAGACACTGACCAATGGTACAGGGATAAGGGGTTCAATATCCCACAGTGCACACTGAACAAGGCTGGCTGAGGCAATGTGTATTATGGGGAAGATTGCTTTAGGAGGCATTTTATCTTTATTTTAATTATCATTAATAGCAAACGCACTCTCAAAGCGTGTCCACATAAGGCGTCCTATAAGGCACATTTTAAAGTACACTGTCCGCCACGGCACCCTAAAATGTCCCCTACAGGGCACCCTATAAATTGAGTCACAGCTTTAGAAGCTGCTAACACCTAATCAGGTGTTAGAGGGCCTGTTTCCTGAGTGCAGTTGAAGCCTGCATAAAAAGGCTCCTGTGCCCTGCCCCTTTGAGGCTTTTCTAACCAGGGCTCCACACATCAAACAGTAAGTAAGGATTTGAGGGTTTCTTTGTTTGGTTTTTTATTACATTGCTAGCTCTCTGACTGGGAGCTCTTAAAAGGGTTTTGTGTATATTTTTAAAAGCAAGGTTACTTCATTTTTGCTGTTTTAGGGGAACTTTAATTGAGCAGAGTAGGTTGCTGACTCCAGTGACCTCCTCAGCTTTAGAAGCTGCTAACACCTAATCAGGTGTTAGTGGGCCTGTTTCCTGAGTGCAGTTGAAGCCTGCATAAAAAGGCTCCTGTGCCCTGCCCCTTTGAGGCTTTTCTAACCAGGGCTCCACACATCAAACAGTAAGTAAGGATTTGAGGGTTTCTTTGTTTGGTTTTTTTTTTATTACATTGCTAGCTCTCTGACTGGGAGCTCTTAAAAGGGTTTTGTGTATATTTTTAAAAGCAAGGTTACTTCATTTTTGCTGTTTTAGGGGAACTTTAATTGAGCACAGTAGGTTGCTGACTCCAGTGACCTCCTCAGCTTTAGAAGCTGCTAACACCTAATCAGGTGTTAGAGGGCCTGTTTCCTGAGTGCAGTTGAAGCCTGCATAAAAAGGCTCCTGTGCCCTGCCCCTTTGAGGCTTTTCTAACCAGGGCTCCACACATCAAACAGTAAGTAAGGATTTGAGGGTTTCTTTCTTTGGTTTTTTATTACATTGCTAGCTCTCTGACTGGGAGCTCTTAAAAGGGTTTTGTGTATATTTTAAAAGCAAGGTTACTTCATTTTTGCTGTTTTAGGGGAACTTTAATTGAGCAGAGTAGGTTGCTGACTCCAGTGACCTCCTCAGCTTTAGAAGCTGCTAACACCTAATCAGGTGTTAGTGGGCCTGTTTCCTGAGTGCAGTTGAAGCCTGCATAAAAAGGCTCCTGTGCCCTGCCCCTTTGAGGCTTTTCTAACCAGGGCTCCACACATCAAACAGTAAGTAAGGATTTGAGGGTTTCTTTGTTTGGTTTTTTATTACATTGCTAGCTCCTCTGACTGGGAGCTCTTAAAAGGGTTTTGTGTATATTTTTAAAAGCAAGGTTACTTCATTTTTGCTGTTTTAGGGGAACTTTAATTGAGCACAGTAGGTTGCTGACTCTAGTGACCTCCTCAGCTTTAGAAGCTGCTAACACCTAATCAGGTGTTAGTGGGCCTGTTTCCTGAGTGCAGTTGAAGCCTGCATAAAAAGGCTCCTGTGCCCTGCCCCTTTGAGGCTTTCCTAACCAGGGCTCCACACATCAAACAGTAAGTAAGGATTTGACGGTTTCTTTGTTTGGTTTTTTTATTACATTGCTAGCTCTCTGACTGGGAGCTCTTAAAAGGGTTTTGCGTATATTTTTAAAAGCAAGGTTACTTTCATTTTGCTGTTTTAGGGGAACTTTACTTGAGCACAGTAGGTTGCTGACTCCAGTGACCTCCTCAGCTTTAGAAGCTGCTAACACCTAATCAGGTGTTAGTGGGCCTGTTTCCTGAGTGCAGTTGAAGCCTGCATAAAAAGGCTCCTGTGCCCTGCCCCTTTGAGGCTTTTCTAACCAGGGCTCCACACATCAAACAGTAAGTAAGGATTTGAGGGTTTCTTTGTTTGGTTTTTTATTACATTGCTAGCTCTCTGACTGGGAGCTCTTAAAAGGGTTTTGTGTATATTTTTAAAAGCAAGGTTACTTCATTTTTGCTGTTTTAGGGGAACTTTAATTGAGCAGAGTAGGTTGCTGACTCCAGTGACCTCCTCAGCTTTAGAAGCTGCTAACACCTAATCAGGTGTTAGTGGGCCTGTTTCCTGAGTGCAGTTGAAGCCTGCATAAAAAGGCTCCTGTGCCCTGCCCCTTTGAGGCTTTTCTAACCAGGGCTCCACACATCAAACAGTAAGTAAGGATTTGAGGGTTTCTTTGTTTGGTTTTTTATTACATTGCTAGCTCTCTGACTGGGAGCTCTTAAAAGGGTTTTGTGTATATTTTTAAAAGCAAGGTTACTTCATTTTTGCTGTTTTAGGGGAACTTTAATTGAGCACAGTAGGTTGCTGACTCCAGTGACCTCCTCAGCTTTAGAAGCTGCTAACACCTAATCAGGGGTTAGTGGGCCTGTTTCCTGAGTGCAGTTGAAGCCTGCATAAAAAGGCTCCTGTGCCCTGCCCCTTTGAGGCTTTTCTAACCAGGGCTCCACACATCAAACAGTAAGTAAGGATTTGAGGGTTTCTTTGTTTGGTTTTTTATTACATTGCTAGCTCTCTGACTGGGAGCTCTTAAAAGGGTTTTGTGTATATTTTTAAAAGCAAGGTTACTTCATTTTTGCTGTTTTAGGGGAACTTTAATTGAGCAGAGTAGGTTGCTGACTCCAGTGACCTCCTCAGCTTTAGAAGCTGCTAACACCTAATCAGGTGTTAGTGGGCCTGTTTCCTGAGTGCAGTTGAAGCCTGCATAAAAAGGCTCCTGTGCCCTGCCCCTTTGAGGCTTTTCTAACCAGGGCTCCACACATCAAACAGTAAGTAAGGATTTGAGGGTTTCTTTGTTTGGTTTTTTATTACATTGCTAGCTCTCTGACTGGGAGCTCTTAAAAGGGTTTTGTGTATATTTTTAAAAGCAAGGTTACTTCATTTTTGCTGTTTTAGGGGAACTTTAATTGAGCACAGTAGGTTGCTGACTCCAGTGACCTCCTCAGCTTTAGAAGCTGCTAACACCTAATCAGGTGTTAGAGGGCCAGTTTCCTGAGTGCAGTTGAAGCCTGCATAAAAAGGCTCCTGTGCCCTGCCCCTTTGAGGCTTTTCTAACCAGGGCTCCACACATCAAACAGTAAGTAAGGATTTGAGGGTTTCTTTGTTTGGTTTTTTATTACATTGCTAGCTCTCTGACTGGGAGCTCTTAAAAGGGTTTTGTGTATATTTTTAAAAGCAAGGTTACTTCATTTTTGCTGTTTTAGGGGAACTTTAATTGAGCACAGTAGGTTGCTGACTCCAGTGACCTCCTCAGCTTTAGAAGCTGCTAACACCTAATCAGGTGTTAGTGGGCCTGTTTCCTGAGTGCAGTTGAAGCCTGCATAAAAAGGCTCCTGTGCCCTGCCCCTTTGAGGCTTTTCTAACCAGGGCTCCACACATCAAACAGTAAGTAAGGATTTGAGGGTTTCTTTGTTTGTTTTTTTATTACATTGCTAGCTCTCTGACTGGGAGCTCTTAAAAGGGTTTTGTGTATATTTTTAAAAGCAAGGTTACTTCATTTTTGCTGTTTTAGGGGAACTTTAATTGAGCAGAGTAGGTTGCTGACTCCAGTGACCTCCTCAGCTTTAGAAGCTGCTAACACCTAATCAGGTGTTAGTGGGCCTGTTTCCTGAGTGCAGTTGAAGCCTGCATAAAAAGGCTCCTGTGCCCTGCCCCTTTGAGGCTTTTCTAACCAGGGCTCCACACATCAAACAGTAAGTAAGGATTTGAGGGTTTCTTTGTTTGGTTTTTTATTACATTGCTAGCTCTCTGACTGGGAGCTCTTAAAAGGGTTTTGTGTATATTTTTAAAAGCAAGGTTACTTCATTTTTGCTGTTTTAGGGGAACTTTAATTGAGCACAGTAGGTTGCTGACTCCAGTGACCTCCTCAGCTTTAGAAGCTGCTAACACCTAATCAGGTGTTAGAGGGCCTGTTTCCTGAGTGCAGTTGAAGCCTGCATAAAAAGGCTCCTGTGCCCTGCCCCTTTGAGGCTTTTCTAACCAGGGCTCCACACATCAAACAGTAAGTAAGGATTTGAGGGTTTCTTTGTTTGGTTTTTTATTACATTGCTAGCTCTCTGACTGGGAGCTCTTAAAAGGGTTTTGTGTATATTTTTAAAAGCAAGGTTACTTCATTTTTGCTGTTTTAGGGGAACTTTAATTGAGCACAGTAGGTTGCTGACTCCAGTGACCTCCTCAGCTTTAGAAGCTGCTAACACCTAATCAGGTGTTAGAGGGCCTGTTTCCTGAGTGCAGTTGAAGCCTGCATAAAAAGGCTCCTGTGCCCTGCCCCTTTGAGGCTTTTCTAACCAGGGCTCCACACATCAAACAGTAAGTAAGGATTTGAGGGTTTCTTTGTTTAGTTTTTTATTACATTGCTAGCTCTCTGACTGGGAGCTCTTAAAAGGGTTTTGTGTATATTTTTAAAAGCAAGGTTACTTCATTTTTGCTGTTTTAGGGGAACTTTAATTGAGCACAGTAGGTTGCTGACTCCAGTGACCTCCTCAGCTTTAGAAGCTGCTAACACCTAATCAGGTGTTAGAGGGCCTGTTTCCTGAGTGCAGTTGAAGCCTGCATAAAAAGGCTCCTGTGCCCTGCCCCTTTGAGGCTTTTCTAACCAGGGCTCCACACATCAAACAGTAAGTAAGGATTTGAGGGTTTCTTTGTTTGGTTTTTTATTACATTGCTAGCTCTCTGACTGGGAGCTCTTAAAAGGGTTTTGTGTATATTTTTAAAAGCAAGGTTACTTCATTTTTGCTATTTTAGGGGAACTTTAATTGAGCACAGTAGGTTGCTGACTCCAGTGACCTCCTCAGCTTTAGAAGCTGCTAACACCTAATCAGGTGTTAGAGGGCCTGTTTCCTGAGTGCAGTTGAAGCCTGCATAAAAAGGCATCTGTGCCCTGCCCCTTTGAGGCTTTTCTAACCAGGGCTCCACACATCAAACAGTAAGTAAGGATTTGAGGGTTTCTTTGTTTGGTTTTTTATTACATTGCTAGCTCTCTGACTGGGAGCTCTTAAAAGGGTTTTGTGTATATTTTTAAAAGCAAGGTTACTTCATTTTTGCTGTTTTAGGGGAACTTTAATTGAGCACAGTAGGTTTCTGACTCCAGTGACCTCCTCAGCTTTAGAAGCTGCTAACACCTAATCAGGTGTTAGTGGGCCTGTTTCCTGAGTGCAGTTGAAGCCTGCATAAAAAGGCTCCTGTGCCCTGCCCCTTTGAGGCTTTTCTAACCAGGGCTCCACACATCAAACTGTAAGTAAGGATTTGAGGGTTTCTTTGCTTGGTTTTTTATTACATTGCTAGCTCTCTGACTGGGAGCTCTTAAAAGGGTTTTGTGTAAATTTTTAAAAGCAAGGTTACTTCATTTTTGCTGTTTTAGGGGAACTTTAATTGAGCACAGTAGGTTGCTGACTCCAGTGACCTCCTCAGCTTTAGAAGCTGCTAACACCTAATCAGGTGTTAGTGGGCCTGTTTCCTGAGTGCAGTTGAAGCCTGCATAAAAAGGCTCCTGTGCCCTGCCCCTTTGAGGCTTTTCTAACCAGGGCTCCACACATCAAACAGTAAGTGAGGATTTGAGGGTTTCTTTGTTTGGTTTTTTATTACATTGCTAGCTCTCTGACTGTGAGCTCTTAAAAGGGTTTTGTGTATATTTTTAAAAGCAAGGTTACTTCATTTTTGCTGTTTTAGGGGAACTTTAATTGAGCACAGTAGGTTGCTGACTCCAGTGACCTCCTCAGCTTTAGAAGCTGCTAACACCTAATCAGGTGTTAGTGGGCCTGTTTCCTGAGTGCAGTTGAAGCCTGCATAAAAAGGCTCCTGTGCCCTGCCCCTTTGAGGCTTTTCTAACCAGGGCTCCACACATCAAACAGTAAGTAAGGATTTGAGGGTTTCTTTGTTTGGTTTTTTATTACATTGCTAGCTCTCTGACTGTGAACTCTTAAAAGGGTTTTGTGTATATTTTTAAAAGCAAGGTTACTTCATTTTTGTTGTTTTAGGGGAACTTTAATTGAGCACAGTAGGTTGCTGACTCCAGTGACCTCCTCAGCTTTAGAAGCTGCTAACACCTAATCAGGTGTTAGTTCCCGCCCTACCCACCCCGACTCCTACCCACCCCTAGTGAGCAGCCTTGCTTTATAGGGCGCCTCGCCTTTCACAAATCACAGTGAATTGGACCAGCACATTTGTATGTAATTAAAGTGTTTTAACTGCTTTTTCTCTATAAAGAGAGCTGCGAAACCGGCTGGTACTTGGTAGATCTCTCTCTTTTGCTCTAACAGATACCTAAGCTCCACGAAAAGAACAATGGCTGGGTAAAATCGTATTGCTAAAGCTGTTGCCCCTGTTACAGCTTCTGCCTCGGTCCAGACAGAGGTCCTAATGCCGGTTGAAGGACCGGTTCCATGTGCAGGGTGCCTGCATGCTGAAGCTCTGAGGAAAGAGGTGGAGGAACTCAGAGAGGAGGTGGCGAGGCTGAGGAGCATTCAGGACAGTGAGAAGTACATTGATGAGATGCTACTTGCAGCAACCAAGCTCTCCAGCTCCGGAGAAGATGGGTGCCAACAGAATGTCGATGGTTGGACACAAGTCACCAGGGCCTGCAAAATCACCAATCCAACTTCTCCATCCCTTGAATTGAAGAACCCTTATGCAGCCCTGGAAGTGGAGGAGGTGAAAGCATCCCTGGAAAGGGAAGAACCAGAGTTCAAGTACCCCAAAGTTGCGGAATCAGTCACCAGAAGGAAACGAAGGGTGGTGGTGGTTGGAGACTCTCTTCTGAGGGGTACTGAGGCGTCCATCTGCCGACCAGACTTGATGTCCAGAGATGTATGCTGTCTGCCTGGTGCCAAAATCCAAGATGTTACGGAGAGTTTGCCGAGACTCATCAAGCCCACAGACTATTACCCAATGTTGCTAATCCATGTTGGAACAAATGATACTGCCAGGTATACCTCGGAACGTATCAAAAGTGACTTCATGGCTCTGGGACAGAGGGTGAAGCAGTTAGGTGCACAGGTGGTGTTCTCTTCAATCCTCCCTGTTGAGGGTAAAGGCCAAGGCAGAGAGGTTCGCATCCTGGAGACGAATGCATGGCTGCGTGGATGGTGTCATCGAGAGCGTTTTGGTTTCCTAGACCATGGGATGCTTTTCCAAGGGTTGCAAAGCAGAGATGGCATCCATCTGTCCAAGAGAGGTCAACGCATCTTTGGTAGTAGACTGGCTAATCTACTGAAGAGGGCTTTAAACTAGATTCCTTGGGGATGGGTGAAGAAAGCCCCCAGGTAAGTGAAAGCCCCCAGGTAGGTGATACATTAAATACCTTTATGGAAATGGGTAACAGGCGTAACATATGGAAAGCAGTGTGTATTAATGCCCGTAGCATGGGAAATAAGATCCCTGAGGTTGAAGCTTTGGTGGGAGTGGCTGACTTGGATTTAGTGGCAGTTACAGAAACATGGTTCACAGAAAACAATGACTGGGATGTAACTATACCTGGCTATACTTTATTCAGGAAGGACAGGGTAGGAAGAAGAGGAGGAGGAGTGGCACTATATGTAAAAACTACTATTAAAGCTTTGGAATTACAGAGCTTAAAAGGGAGAGAGGAGGCATTGTGGGTTAAACTAGAAAGAGGGAAAGAAATCTATTTGCATTGGAGTGATATACAGACCTCCCTCACAAGAGGAAGAGGTGGACAGAGAGTTAATTGAAGACATACGCAGCATTGCTAGGAAAGGGGAAGTGCTACTGATAGGAGATTTCAATATGCCAGATGTTGATTGGCACATTCCTGCTGCAGTATCATCTAGAAGTAAGGAGATCCTGGATTCTCTACAGGGAGAACTATTCAGGCAATTGGTAACAGACCCCACACGTGAAGGGGCCATACTCGACTTGGTGCTTACCAATGGTGAAAGTGTTTCTGATGTTGTAGTGGGAGATCATTTTGCATCCAGTGATCACCAGATGGTGTGGTTCAGTATTAGGACTAGGGCTGTTAGAATCCATTCCAAGGTGAGGATCTTAGACTTTAGGAAGACTAACTTTGCGAAGATGGGCCAATACCTCAGGGAGTCGTTAGTGGGATGGGAACAGCTGGGGGATGTAGAAAAACAGTGGGCAAAACTGAAAGGGGGTATTTTAAGGGCAACCAACCTTTTTGTTAAAATGGTAAATAAAGGCAAAAGGAACAGGAGACCGCTATGGTTTTCGAAGGAAGTAGCTGAAAAAGTGAAGAAAAAGAGGGAGGCCTTCATGAAATACAAGAGATCACAGAGAGCAGAAGACAGGCATCTGTATTTGGAAAAACTTAGAGAAGCTAGCAAAGTAGTCAAGAAGGCAAAGATTCAAAAGGAGGAGGAAATAGCCAATGCAATAAAATGGGGGGATAAGACATTTTTCAGATATATTAGTGAGAAGAGGAAGAGCAAAAGTTGTATTGTCAGACTCAAGGGTGCAGGGGGGGAATATGTAGAAGCTGATAAGGATAAAGCGGAATTGCTTAACAAATATTTTTGTTCTGTGTTCACAGATGAAGAACCAGGAGCAGGACCTCAGAAAACACCCACAAATAAGAACAGAAGCGAGGGACATCTTGAACTATTTTCAGAAGACTGTGTTCGTGAGAAACTAGCTCAACTTAAAGTAGACAAAGCGATGGGACCGGATGGGATACACCCTAGAATACTGAGGGAACTTGGGGATGTTCTAGCAGCTCCACTGACTGACCTTTTCAATGCCTCATTGGAGTCAGGAGTGGTGCCAAAGGACTGGAGAGAGGCTCATGTGGTGCCTTTACACAAAAGCGGAAGTAAGGATGTGGTTGAAAACTACAGGCCGGTTAGTTTAACTTCGGTGGTGAGTAAATTATTGGAAACGCTGCTGAAAGAGAAAATAGTGAGGTTTCTGGAGTCCAGCGGATTACAGGATCCGAGGCAGCATGGATTCACCAGAGGCAGGTCTTGTCAGACAAATCTGATTGATTTTTTTTGACTGGGTGACCAGGGAGTTGGACCGAGGGAGAGCTCTAGATGTGGTGTATTTAGATTTCCGTAAAGCCTTTGACACTGTTCCTCACAGGCGACTTATAAACAAACTGAGCACCCTAGGGATGGACCCTAAAGTTACTGCTTGGGTTAGAAATTGGTTGGGTGGGAGGCGACAAAGAGTACAAGTAAATGGAGCTCACTCTGAGGAGAAGAATGTTACCAGTGGTGTGCCCCAGGGATCTGTCCTTGGTCCGATTCTTTTTAACATCTTTGTTAGTGATATAGCGGAAGGGCTGTCAGGTAAGGTTTGCCTCTTTGCGGATGATACCAAAATCTGCAATAGAGTAGACACCCAGGAAGGGGTAGATAACATGAGGAGGGATCTAGCTAAGCTTGAAGAATGGTCTAGAATTTGGCAGCTGGGATTTAATGTTAAAAAATGTAAGGTCATGCATTTGGGCTGCAGCAATCCAAGGGAGCAATACAGTATAGGAGGTGAAGTACTTTTGTCCACTAAAGAAGAGCGGGACCTAGGCGTGGTTGTGTCTGATGATCTTAAAGTAGCTAAACAGGTGGAAAAGGCGACGGCAAAAGCTAGAAGGATGCTTGGGTGCATACGGAGAGGAATGGCTAGCAGAAAAAAGGAGGTGATAATGCCTCTGTATAAGTCTTTGGTGCGACCTCATTTGGAGTATGGTGTGCAATTCTGGAGACCGCACCTTCAAAAGGATGTGAACAGGATGGAGTCGGTGCAGAGGGTTGCTACCAAAATGATTAATGGGCTTCATTATAAAGCATATGAGGACAGACTTAAGGATCTTAATATGTACACCTTAGAGGAAAGGCGGGATAGAGGTGATATGATTGAGATGTTTAAATACCTCCGTGGCATACATGTTCAGGGAGAGAGCCTCTTTCAATTGAAAGCAAGTTCTGCTACGAGGGGACATGGGATGAGGGTGAAGGGAGATAGATTCAGGAGTGATATGTGGAAATATTTCTTTACGGAAAGAGTAGTGGATCCGTGGAATAGTCTCCCAGTGGAGGTGGTAGAGATGAGGACAGTAACTGAATTCAAGAAAGCATGGGACCAACACAGAGGATCTCTAAAGGCAAAAAGTGGACTGTTGTAGTTATGGAAGGACAGACTAGATAGGCCATGTGGTCTTTTTCTGTCGTCATATTTCTATGTTTCTATGTTTCTATAATGTATAGTGCACCTTATATAGACGGGAACCATAAGGTGCCCTATAGGGCGCCCTATAAAGCGCCCTCAGAGGCACCTTATGGGTACAGTACGCTGAGGGTGTTTTTGCTGGCATCAAAAATGCACATTCAAAAAAAGATAATGCTTTGGCCAACCCTATCAAATAACCCCACTGTGGGTTTGAACCCATGACCTCTGGCTTCACAGGCAGCAACACAACCATTGGGCTACAGCTCTACAGCTGCTAGCAAGCCCCTGGCTGGCTGCAGAGACCCTGCACGTCACCACACAGACTGCTGCAGCCACCAGGATAGGGTTAGGCCACCCGTACCCATGATGCACTGCACATGCAAATCAGCTGTCCACAGATGAACACAAGATGGGGAATGCACCCCCACAGCACCTCGGCATGGTAGGGGGTACTGACCGTGTGTTTTACTAGCACAGAGTAGCTACACACCTTCACATTGTGCGGGTACTGTGCTCACCCTGAGTGTGCGATGAGGCGCCCAGGACCAGGTCCACAACACCTTCCATGGCTGAAAGAGGCCATGCCAGAGGTCCAAAGCAGTGTTAATGTTTCAGATATGTGGCTTCTGCACAAACACCTTGGATATCTCTGTCTGCTTCAGTCAGGTGTAGCCCCTAAGGACCCCCCAGGTGGGCTATGCACCACCACCTCCTCCAGGGCCAAGGGTGGCAGTAGAGGGGACCATCAACCCCCGTCCTGCTGAGGGACATACACCCCACAGGGCAGTCAATGCAGCTCTATACCTATCCATAACACAATAGCAGACAGACATTAGGCCTGGATTATGATAAGCTGCACCCCCAACACTATCTGACATTCTCCTGCAGCAAGTCCTCAGCCACTGCACCCTGCAAGCCACTCCAGCAAGACACACACCAGCTGTAAACAGCCTGCTAGTTCAGACATAGTGCATGTTCCCAGTGGAGATGCATGCACCCAGAACTAGGATGTCAGCATACACAGCAAGCAGATAAACCAGTGACTGGGCCCCAAAAGGAAACCCATCACATGAGAGAAATACTATAAAGCACTATGGGGGTGCCTAGCCATGCTGTGGTCACTGCACAGTCAGGGTGAGAGTGATCTCTCAGCAGGATATACTGAGGTCACCCTGTCTGTGTAGGTGGTGGCCGGCCACTAAAATGTCCCAGTCAGTGCTCTATGCCCTGTGCAGATGCACCCTGGCCAGGCCACCCTGTCCGGCCTATACCCATGGTACCTTGCTCTTCATTATGCACATTGGCAGCCCAATACTGGCGACATTACTGGCAGTGTGGGCTGTGGAAGGTGTTTGCAGCCACCACACACTGGATAGACAGACAGCCACCCCCACACCTATGCCAGCATTGTGCTACTATAGAGGAGTCCAGCAGCCATACCCACCACACCAGTCCTGGAACAGTACAGGCATGGATATGGTACGCAATACTGTTGGGGGTCACTCCCCAGGGTGGTAAACACTGTCAGAGACCAGACCTGCAGCGCACACCGCAGAGGTGGAGATCAATGAGCAAAATGTGCTTAACGTAGGAATTGATATCTGCCAGTTATCATGGGCAACGTTTGATAGCTGTGTACCATATACCCAGGTGTAGGGTGGCAGTGCTAAGGTATGCAACTGCTAGTATTGGGAGATACAGGCAGGGCCCAATGTCCTGCCTCTCCATGAGGCATTGGCCAATGGGGCCTGTGGGGGGGTGTGGGTGTGTCTGGCCTTGTTGGCTGCTGCTTTACGGCAGAGTGTCCCAACTCCAGTCCTGGTGTTTCAAACACTGTTCGGGTTTTCATGCTGTCCCTCATGCATATGCATGAGCTACATCAGGATACCATGGGGGTGGTGCATAGATATGCAGCACAGGCATCTTTATTAGAGGCAGCATGGATCCTGAATGGTGTGGGGCCCTCCAGGACTGCATGTGGGAGACTCTGCTCTAGGTCATGCGGCTGTTTATGGTGTCTGTGTTTGGTGTGGTAATATATAGGCATATGAACCATGCATATGTTCTCAGCAATAAAGGTTTGTCCTTACTATCACGGTTTAGCTGTAGGAAAAAATATGTGGACTGGATTGGCAGTAGCCCCAGCTGGGCTTTGAGCCTGTGACCTTCTGTTCCTGCACACACTGTCTGTGTGCACTACACCACCGTGTTGCCACAGGTTTGCTGTGTTCCCTGGGGAGTCCATGACTGTACAGAGCCTGTCTGTTGCGGTGGATGGTGCCAGCCTGCACAGGCCTAGGCCATTGTGTGCTGTGACTTGCAGTCACTGGCCCCTCCACCACCTGTACCCTTCCGCCAACATGCTGACATGTCCTTATCTGGGCAAAAGCATATGACCTGATTGAGTTGTGGCACTCCAGGACTGAATTTGGAGGACTCGGCTGTAGGTACTGCCCATTGTTATGGTTTGTGTGCGGTGTAGGGTAAAATATGGTTGTTTGAACCATGCTTATGTTCTCTGCAATACAGGAGGGTCCTTACTAACACTGTTTAGTGGTGGGTAAAACTATGGGGGCTGGGTTGGCAGGAGCCCCAGCTGGGATTTGAACCTTTCACCCTTTGGTCTTACAGGTACTGGCTGTGTCTGTTACAGCACACTGTGGCCACAGAAACAGTGCAGTCCCTGGAGATAGGGATGCTGGCTGGACGAGTCAGAAACCCTGCTCTGCACAATTTTACTGTGGGCTTATTTACTGTGTACGGAGACAAAAGTGCAAATAAGCCTCAGAAATGAGCTCGGAAAAAGGGGCACAAACCCATGACCAAACTGGGCAACAGTGATAACACTGGGCAATCATAAAAAACACTCCCAAGACAGCTGCAATAAAATGAAATTCTTTTTGAAAGGGTCTACGGAGCGTAGACCCTTCCAAAATTCATTTCCTTTTTTTTGGAGCTTTCCTGGGAGTGTTTTTTATGGTTGCCCATTAATATCAGTGTTGCCCAGCTGGATCATAATTTTTTGGAATTTGTTGTGGTCATTTTCAATATATATTTGCTATTTTGTTCTGTGCACATGTATCACACTGCTCACGTTTTTCAGGTTTCCCCGGTTTTGCTGTACATTGCTGACGGAAATGGTTTCTCTTCCCTTTAAATCGGCTCTAACAAACTCGCGGTATTTTTTTTGCCAAAATTCAGCCCCGCTCCTGTGCGGAGAGCCTCTCCCCTCCCACTCTCCACCCATTGACCCCGTCCCCCCGCCCCTCGGGAGCCTTCCTCCGCCCCTGAAATGCCTTTCCACGCCTCTATCGCACATCAGCGCGCCGAGCACTTTTGCGGGCGGCGCGCACATGTGCGGCCAGAGCGCACACGTGCGGGGCACCAAAAATGCACTATTAGCATGCGCTAAGGTACCTTAGTGCACGCTCAAGTGCGCCACGCACAATTGCGCTGTTTAGTAAACATACCCCTTAGCTTCTGTCCTACCGAGTTCCCACCGTGATGTGTGCTACCAGGATAGCACAGGATATTTGGCACTAGGGCCTGTGCTACTTTTTAGCGCCATTCCCAAACATGCACTAAGCCCGTATGTGAGTAAATTCCCATATTTTAATCATCTAGGTGCATAAGTACTGACTTATATGTGTAAATGACCTCTTATAAAATACTGACTAGTGTGAAAGTACACGCATAGTTTGCATCGTACACAGTTTCACTGTGGGCATGCACATGGCTGAAGTCTGGGCAGAGCATGGCGATGTGAGCAATTATGTAGATTATAAAATTCTTTATGTTTATTGTTTATTCAATTACTTGATAGACCGCACCTTCATTACAATCAACAAAATAACCAGAAAATGGCTACAGCCAGAATGAGAAAAGAACTACAATACGAGACAGGAAAGGAACACAGGCACACAGAACAAGAGCAAAACAAGCAGGGGTTCATAGAGAAACATCCTCAAGGACTGGTAGGGGGAAGGTCAAAAGCAAAAAAGAAGAGGTAAGTTTGAATCTGGGGAAGACAGTTTCCAAATTGAAAGCAGTGGGAAGGGAATTCCATAGGCAGGGACCCAAGAAGAAGAAAGCAGAGTGGTGAGTCAAAAGTAAATCGGCATGTGATGGAGAGGGAAGATGTAACTGGTTAATATGGGCTGAATGGAAGCTGAGGGTGGGTATGTGGAATTGTAACAAGACAGTCAGATAGGGTGTAAATGACATGATAGACTAGAGTAAGAACTTTATAGAGGATGCGGTAATCAATGGGAAACCACTGGAGCTGGATGAGGAGTGGAGTGATATAGTCACAGCGAGTGGCATTTGTAAGGAGTCTAGCTGCAGTATTTTTTATCAATTGTAGGCAGTGAAGTTGGGACTGAGGAAGAGCAGCAAGGGCAAGATTACAAAAGTCAAGATGAGACATGGCTAAAGACAGCAGAAGATTGGTCAGAGCAGGGATAATAAGAAAGGGGTGGATGGCACGGATCTGTCGTAAATAGAAGAAAGACTAATGTATGAGCAAGGAGATATGGTCACAGAAAGATAAATTGGAGTCAAGAGTCACACCAACGTAATAGAAAGAGGAAACCAGAGCAATAGTGGAATCTCAAAGAACCGGTTCCACTGAAGGACAGGGAGCACCAAAAGAAAACCATATAGCAGAAGTCTTAGACACATTGAGATGGAGACAATTCTAAGCAAGCCAGTTAAAGACCTTAGACAAGCAGGCATTAAGGGAGGAGAGATCGAGCTGAAGGGGACTAGTATAGTACATAAGAACAATGTCATCAGCGTAATAATACACTGATAACCCTGATTATTAGATAAGTAAGGTGAGTGGTGCCAGAAAGATATTGAATAGAAGAGGCATGAGAACCGAGCCTTGTGGAACCCCCACAAGGGTCAGAAGAGGTGGTACCTGAAAGAACCAAGAAGGAACGTGAGAAAAGGAAAGAGTGAAACCAATGAAGTACAGAGCCATGAAGTCCGTGTCCCGAAGGTGAGAGAGAAGAATGGAATGGTCAACGAGATCAAAGGCTGCAGAGAGATCAAGAGATACTGCCAGGAAAAGGTCACCACGATTGTGTACAGTATGAATTTCATTTAAAAAATATAGGATGATAATTTCAACACTATGGCTGGGTCAGAAACCGGATTGTCAGGGATGAAGAAAATGGATAGAATCAAGATTATGGACTAGTTGCAAAAAGACTGCTTTTTCAAGGATTTTTGAGAGAAAAGATCGGTTAGAGACTGGGCGATGATGGGCTGGGTCAAGAGGACCAAGAGATGGCTTTTTTAGGAATGGGAAGACTAGAGTGTGTTTCCAGGGGGCGCAAAAGGTGACGGAGGAAATGCTTGTGTTTAGCATGGCAAGTAAAAATGGCAGAAAGGTAAGAGAGGGTTCTAGCAACCAAGAAGAGGGCACTGGGTCCAGAGAGCAATTTGTTTTCCATGATGTGGAGATGAACTTGGATAAATCAATAGCAGTGAGAAGATGAAAGGAGGCCCAAATATGTGAGAGAGGGGAGGAAGGGGGCAGAGAGGCAGGTGAAGGTAAAGCTAGAGGAGGGGGAGAGGTAGGAAGGGAAGCGTGAAGATCCTGAACCTTCAAGGTAAAAAAGGAAGCAAGCTGGGAAGGGGAGGGAGCTGAGATAGCTACGGCAGAAGAAGAGGAAGAGGAAGGCTGAATATTAGACAGGAGTAATTGCATTAAAACAGTTGATTGTGGGCATGTAGTAAGTTTTTGTGGAAAATGGCGGGTAAAGCATAATATCGTCTGCGTAGAGATGGTATAACATTTTATGAGCTTGAATGATGTGACAGATGGGCTGTACTGTAGATAAATGTTGAATAAGAGGGAGGATAGCACTGAATCTTATTGGATGCCCTAGGATAGCTTTAAACAATGATGATTGGATGGATCCTACTTTGACATGCTGTTGGCATCCAGTTAGATAGGAGCAAAACCATTCTAAAGCAGAACCCTGAACTCCAATTTCTTTTAAACGGTTGAACAGAAGTATGAGTGATAAAGAGTCCAATACAGCTTTGATGTTGAGGAATATTAAAATGAATCCTTGTTGATGATTCTCAATGCCCTTCATGATTTTATCAAATAGGGAGGTAATTAGTGTTTCTACACTATTATGCTGTCTAAAGCCATTCTACAGGTATCTAGAGGGTTGTATGTGTGGCTGTAGTCTTGTAGTGGTATGAATGCTACATTTTCAATTATTTTAGCTAGGAAAGGTAGACTGGTACTTGGTCGGTAAGAAGATGGGTCTTTAGAGTCTAGGCTGGGACCTTTCAGAATGGGTCGGATTGAGCCATTTTTAAGGCAGGAGGGTAAGTATGCTTGCTTGAAGGAGTAGTGTATTATCTTTCGTAGGACTGGTGCTATATCAGTGCGCGCAGACTTAATCCAGCTTACTGGAAATGGGTCCAGTGGGGATGTTGTAGTGTTGAGGTCCTGTATGATAGCCTCTAAATTTTCCAGAAAAAGTGGAATGAGTTCCTTGAGAGAGTAGTTGGGTGCTTGGTTATATTGTGGTGATGCTGGGTTCATGCTTGCTTCTTTGGCTTTAGCTTGGAAGTGGTTGGCCAGTTCTTGTGGGTCAGGAGAGTTATGGGTTGTATTGTTGATGTCATGTTTTATTAGGGACTTTACAATATCAAATAACTCCCTAGATCTATTTAAAGAGCTGATTATAAGCTTAGTGTGGTACTCCTTCGTATGCTCATTGATTCTGTGCCAATACGAATTGAGGTTATGTAGACAGTTATTTTTGTCATGAGTATTCTGTGAGTGGCGCCATTTGCGTTCCAACCTTCTGAGTTCCTTTTTCAATTGTTTTAGTTCAGGGCTGTACCATATAGTATTAATTGCCATTTTGTTTTGCCTTACTTGTGGTATTGTGGCATATTCACTGATGGTCTTGCTACAGCTCATAATAAGGTTATCTAGATTGTTGAAATCAATATTTAGAAATGGTGATATTTCATCCAGGAATGGTGATTTGTCAATGTGTCTGAAGTGCAGCCAGTGTTTGTGTCAGTATTGTTGTGGTGATCTGGGAAATTGTATGGAAACTGGAAAGATCTCAAGTGGTGGTCAGACCATGGTACCTGAGTGATTCTCAGCATATGAATTAGGCCAGGGTTAAGTAATTGTTTTGGTGTGAAGATCAAGTCAAGCATGCTTCCTCCTCTGTGGGTAGGTTTTTTGATAATCTGTTTGAAGTCTAAGGTTTCCATGGCTTCTGAGAATGCTGGTGATTGTCTGAGGGGTAGTGTAGAAAGGCTGAAGTCACCTAATATGAAGAGTTGCTTGATTTGCATGGTGCACAAGCAAGCTATCTCTAGAATGTTAGATAGGGCTACGTCCGTTTATTTGGGTGATCTGTAGATTAGGCATAAAGCAATGTATTTGTTTTCAATAAGATTAAGTCAAGGCCGTCAGCACTAATTGTGGTCGTGAGACAGAAACTGAAATTGTTCTTTTTATGATGAGCACTCCACCTCCTCTTTTGCCATTTCTGGTGTTGTAAAATAACTCATAGCCTGGTTCCTTGAGCAGATTTATGAGTACGTTGTCTTCTTCGTTGAGTCATGTTTCTGTTAGACATAAGATTTCTGGGCAGTAATCTTTAATGTAGTCTGTGATGATAGGAATTTTGTTTCTTACTGAATGGTATTGATTAGAGTACCTTTTAAGTCTTGCAGTTTGAGAGCCGCAGGAGTTTGGTGTTTTAATAACGTTTGTCCCTTAATTTATAGGCTTTATTCTTAACTCTTTGGAGAGTGACCCTTATTTCATAATTTCTGTGTGAGTGTTCGATGTGAATCCGCTTTGAAGCTGGTGAAAAGGATTCAGCTAGAATGATTGAAGATATTATGAAAGTTATGGTTAGGAGGGTAAATATTTTGCAATGCATTGTGCCTGTGCCTATGCCTTTACACTACTGTGCTTTGTAAGTGATGATCAATGCTTAGCAAGTCTGTGTTGAGTTGTGTGGTAAACTGTGGGAGTTTGTGGCATTATTTTACCTAAGCAGAAGACACCCACTTGCAGACCTCCAAAAATTGCACCTGCTTCAGTCTTCCTTATGGTGTGAATTCATGAAACTCAGACTTCATCCATTCATCCCATTCTCTTCTCACAAACGTCTTGAATGGGTGGTAAACCACTATATCTATCAGCTGTGGCTTGCAGGTAAGAATGCCAACACCAGCGGCGTTTATATAATTTTGAACGTTTTTTTCTTTGTGAGCAGCCATGGCATCGAAAATTAGTATGAACCTTTTGAAGAAGAATCTCTCCTGACAGATCCTATAACATTTATCAACGCATACTTTCATAAGGTCACTGTCCATCCATCTCTTCCTTCTGCAATGGACAACCATACCAGTGAGCAGTTTTTCAAGGGGCATAGTAACTCTCTTGAAAACTACCATCGGCTTTAATTTCACTGCACTTGTAGTGCATCCAAGGACTACAGTGAAACAGGCCCTCTCATGCCCAGTGATTGTAATGGCTACAGTTTTCATACCTGAAGCAGCTATAGTCCTGGTGGCAGGGATGTGAAAAGACATTGGAACCCATCCATATTTATAATGTCCATTGCAGAGATACTATGTTCAGATATTTCTTTGGAGACTAATTCACGGAAGTCATTCATCTTTTGCTCCCAGTCGTCTGGAAATCATTGGCCTACAGTGGTTCTCAATCTCACTGAAAGTCCATTTCTTTTCATGCATCTAGAAATCCAGATGAAACCTGCTTTGAAATCAATAATTCCTCTTTCATTTGCTAGAAGCTTTGCTTTGATCTGAATTGTGACAGCAGAGATAGCTTGATTTTGTTCCCTCCAAGAAAGAACCGAGTCTCTTAAGTCATTCTCCAGATTAGGCTATTTTGCTTTGGGCCCACGACATGCGCATTTGCGGGGGTTCATATTCTAAAGCTCCTTTTTCTCCTTTCTCCATTCACGAATGGACTTCTCTCTAACCTCAAACTCTCTCGCTGCTGCTCTGTTGCTTGTTTCTTCTGCTCTCTTATAGTCGATGGTGTAGGACTTGTGTTTCATTCCAGGCATGGTCAACAGCAGAAAGGGCGTGCACATGCATGTTATATGCATGGGCACATTATGCGAAGACTCTAGAACAGAATGGCATCATTTCTACGCATTATACATGTGTGCGTGTTATATATGTGGGCATGTTATTTGTGTGAAAATACAGTATATGTGTATATTTTATAATATGAGAAGCAGGGTTAACTCAGATTTATTGCCCTACTGTAGCAGATAATGCATGAGAAAATCAGATATTGCAGGCACGTTTCTGTAATATCTGGTTTTCTTGTGGTGGAGTGGTGAAGGAGAAATTGGGGCAGATCAGGGCAGGAAATGGGCTTAGCAATGGTTGGCAGTCATCCCACAAAACCTATTCGCACAGTGGCTGCCAAAATCTAACCCACTCATGGCAGCAGATAGCACTACCTCAAGAGGTGGCGTTATCTGCCTGGGGGCCCAATAAGGTGATCGGTCCTCTTAAACAATGATCAGTTGCCCCCCCCCCTCGAGTATATTATTGGTGCCATGGTATTGTTTAAATTTATTTGTTTATATTAATTGTATTTGTTTAAATTACGTTGTACGTTGAAGTAAGGTACTTTTCTTGGAATGTTGAGTTCAATTAGCCTGCTTTGATCCTTATATAAAACGGTATAAAAGAATTGTTAAATAAATAAAAAAAATAATTCTGTGATCCATGGCACTGGCAATATGAAGAAAAAATACCTGATTCCCTGCAGTACCAATCCCCCCTGAACAGCTCCTGATCCTTATTGGGAGCTGCCCAGGGGGAATTGGAATAACCCCTCCCCCCCCCCCCCCCGTTGCAAATATCCCAGCTAGTCAGTTAGAGACATCCTCCTTTCTCCCCACCCGCCTGATCCTTTAAACTCATACCTAGATAGCTAGTCAGTGTCTCACTCCCTCCCCTTCCCCCCACCTTGAAAAGTGACTATCCCAGTTAACCAGTGGGCAAATGGGGGCTTATGGCTCCCCACCCTCCAAGTCATACCTGATTTAACTGGTAGTCTAGTGGGGATATGGGGCAGGAGTGTTCCTCTCCGCTCCTGTCTCTGTTATTGGGCCACATCAAACTGGCCACTATCAAGGGGGGCTTCTTTCAGACCTCATGTTAAGGGGCAGCAACGTGAGATCGCGGCTATATTTGTGTTCCTGCCCTACTACTACTACTACTGAACATTTGTATAGCACTACAAGACATATGCAGCGCTGCACAGACACATGTTAAAAACGGTCCCTGCTCATCTCCTCAATGTTCCTAAGCTCATGGGTGGAGGTGAGGCAATATTGGTACTAACTGGGTAAGTGCTGGCACTTACCCAGTTAGCACAATTTTCATGAAAAACAAGCTGAAGTTATAATCTTGGCCAGCATCAGCTGAAAATCATGCTACCCAGCTAGCGCTGCTCAGCCCAAATATCCTATCTGGATTCTGCCATTGAACATCCCGCTGATAATTAAACATCAATGGTTGACTACGGTGGCATCTGAATATCGGCAGTTTTGAAAACTGGGCCCCAAGATACAAATACATTAAAAATAAGAATCCAGAGATTATATTTTCATTGTTTTCAGGATTCTGAGTTCTCTGACACATATACCATGAAAGAAGTTGATCAAGATCCAGTAATGACAAAAATTTATAAGACTGCAGGGGCAGATCTAATTTTCCTGGAATTTCTGAAGAACTTGGGAAAGCGAGAAAAATCATAGCTTGTGGTATTTTCTTACAGAAGCATATGAAGTTGGGACCAGGCTGAAAGTACTATAAAGTAAAGCAATGGTTACAGCCTGGCAAATCTGATGAAGATTCTGCCAACTATCAATCTTTTTAGTCTCCATTTACCTGAAACTGATGGAGTTGCAGTGACCAGGATATCAGCCATTTATGGATTAGACTGAGGTAGGATTCTAGGAATGACTAAAAAGTGGTATAGCATTTGTTGACCTCTTTTCTGAATATGACATAGTTTGGAGAAGGGACCTTCTACTAAACTCTGTCAAATTGTCCCAGTCCACCAAACTATTCAGCTGATAGGTGGCTTTGTTTTGGGTTTGGTGGCTGCTGTTTTGGGTTTTTATTCCATGGCTAAGTTAGTAGACCCAGAATACTGAACTCAAGCTCCCAGATGGGCTTTATGCTAGCTCACTTGCTTTTCATGATGGAGGCATACTAGACACAACATCTAGGAAATCTGTATACACTTTGCAATAATGACAGATTATTTTCAAAAGTGAAAACTTCAGTCAAAACCCAAAAACAATTGTCTCTGATTTTCAATTAGACAACAAGGTGCAAAAACTGAGCTCAAAGTGTCATTCTGCGATAACAATGCAAAACATGAAGGTTGGTCCAAAATACCCAGCAGAGGCTGTGGATCACAGTATTATATTGCTGACGGCATCTTGAGGATAACTAGGATAAATTCCATGCTAGGCTTCAACTAAACAGATAGTGCTGATAAAGTGACTGTGCTCTCTGTATATTCAGCACAGCTATCTAAATATCATAGTTTAGGTTCCTATGTTAGCTCCCTAAACTAAGTGCCTATTTTCAGCCAAAGCTTGCTAACTGGCTAAAATGTGGCCACTGTGCTATTCAGCAGCACTAACTGGTTAAAAGGTTAATTAGTTTACTTTCTGTGTTACAGAGCAGGTTAATACAAATCATGTGTGTTAGCATGATTTGAAGTAACCCATTTTAATATTATTGAGCTTCCTTCCATATGTTTGAATGCAACACAGCTCGTTAATACTATTTCTCATTTTAAGGCTTTTTTTGTTAATGGTAACACAACCGTTGACATTATCATTAATACAGCTGTTTAATACCTTAATGTGATAACAAAGTTTAGTAAATAGGGACCTGCAGTAAGAGAGAGATTGAGATAGTAATTAAAATTAAAAGCCTTGATAAGAGATATCACTGTTCAAAAGTTTAAAACTATTGTTAATGCAACCATTTTCAAATTACAGTCTTAAGGGCATATTTACTAAAGTATGCTACTAGGGTTGCATGAGGTTTGCATATGGTATTGGCACCATGCCAAAAAGTAATACAGGGTACCCATGCTAAAAACCCCATGCTATCCCAGTAGTACACATCGGGGTGGCGACTAGGCAGGATGACAGCATGCCTGACGTGGTGCAGATAGCACGGGACTTAGTTACTTCACACAGGTAGCACAGATGCAACTAACACCATCTCAATTGGTGTCATTAGTTGCACCCACAACCTGTTTGCTGAATTAAAGCATAGGGAGATGGATGAACACACCCAGTTAGCCAGAAGTCCCACATTAGTAATGCAGCCCAAACATGCATTACTGCAGAGGGCTTAATAAACATGCTTCTTACTGCATGAGTGTTATTCCTATGGATTTGTCTGATGTAGCCAGAGCCCTTTCTTTCAAATGTAAGCTTGAATTCAAGAATCTTGGAGGTCTCATCAGTAAAGCTCACTATTAAGACACTATGGAATAGATGATAATGTGCATTGTTAGTAGATAGGCTTTACTGAGATTAATGAGGCTTGTAAATAATGCATGTTAATGTACATCACATCTTAGAAAATATGGCATTATAAAACCAAAAATTGTAACCTAATATAGAATAAAAAGGAAATCATAAACAAATAAAACAAAGAAATTAAAGCAAATGTTCTGTTGAAATATTTTTTTAATAATATGATTTTATAAAATAGCTTTGAAAAGGCACATCCATAATATCCAACCAGTAAGCAAGAGAGAAAAGACTGAGAGTCTCTTCAATGCAGCTGCTACATTTCAAACACCTGCTAAAAGACTGCATTCCAACAAATATGATCATTCAACACATGCAGCATGCACTGTAGATTCATTCAAGTAAGAGAAATGGGAAAAATCATCTAAAAGAAGTGAATTCTTCTACTAACCTTGTATGTTGTTCCAGATTTAATAAAATTTTTTTCCAATATATTATCAAGTGCAGGATCCAGTTCTTCCAATATATCTTCAATAAGAAGAGGTCGTCCCAATGAAAGGCTATCCTCTAGATGTGTGCGGAAATATTTGTGGTTAAGTGATGTCACCTTAAAACAATAAATGTTCAGGCATAAGTGAGAGTTCTGAGAAATTTATGCATAAGGTACTAAACTACTTTTATTTGTAGGTATTATTCTTGCAATTGCCTCTATGCTTATAATTTGAATGGCTTCCTTTTTTCCCACTTAGATTGTATACTTTCTTACCTTTTGTAGCTGTAAGCCTTATGTTAAGAATGAGTCCTTTAACTAACTTGTTTTGTTTGCTTTGTATAGGGTTGCACATATTGTCCATGCTACATACAAAAAGATATTGTAATAACAATGGGGTCAATTTTTAAAGGGGGTTAACCATCTAACTTGAGGACTTAGGTGGTTAAATCTGCCCCTTAGAAAATTTATCAGAACTCAGTGGCTAAATTTTAGCCCCTCAAAAAGTGTGTGGAATTGAGGTTGATGTTAAGATTAAGTTGGGCATAGTAAATTAGGGGCCTGGTGCGGATTTTCAGTGTTAACTGCCAAACTTGGCTAACCATGCCTAGGCACAAACATAGCTGACTTAAATCTAGATAGCTATCCCTGCACTGGAGAGGATAATCTTCCTTTCCTCCTGTCACATCTGGTAAAAAAAAATCTGGGGAACTCAACTGCTTGCATCCACTCTCCCTCCTTCCTAATGTGCTAAAATTTGGGGATCCAATGGCTTACCCATCTCCCCTCTCAGTCTGTTAATGTGCTGTTAATGTCCCAATTCCTTTATAAAATCTGAGATAGTATAGCGTTTACGCCCTTCCAGAATCACCCTAACTAAAGATCCTTATGACAAGGTGGCAGGAGGTCATATACTTCTCCCCTAGAAGCCTGATATTTAGCATTACTCTGACAACCAGAACTAGAATAGGAGAAAAGATCATATCCTCTTACTTGCTCTGCATTAGATTCTTTTGGTGGGATTGTGTGGAATTAGACGTAGGAAAGTATGGGATACCCAGCCATACCTTTTGCAAACACATCAAGTAGAAGGAAAAGGAAAGGAAAGGAATGGGGGAATATCTAATCCCACAGTTTTCTTAGCTGTTGGGTGAGAGGGGAGGGGAGAGAGTGCTAATTTGGAGGGAGAACATTTTTACACTAGGTCAGCTAAGTTTAGAAGTCAAGTTTGATCATCCTAACTCTAGTTTGCTATATTTTAGACAGTTATATTTAGGGGATTATTTTAGAAGCCTTATTCGTGAGTTCCATATGGAAAATCTAGAATTTATGAAGGGCCAAATTTACACATGGATGCACTAATATCTAGTAGCCTATGAGTATCCTATAGACTGTTGGGGCATGGAGAAGACATTAAGAAGAGAGGTACGGTAGTGGAGGTGAATCAGATTGCTGATTATTTTTTAATAAAGTGGATCATTTATGAATTCTAAGGGGAGGGGTTCAGAAACTTGATGAGGAAGTCGGAAAGCGGATGGATTTCTTAGTAGTGTCGATGGAGGAGGCATGGGAACTGTTATTAGCTCTCCAGCCTACTTGGATATATTTGGATCCGATTCCTGGTCAGCTTCTGTGGAAGGCTTCAGAGTTTGGTGTACTCTGGATGACTGATTTAGTTAATGCCTCTCTTACACAAGGATGCTTCCCTAGTAATCTTAAGGATGCTATGGTTACTCCTGTCCCCAAGAAGGGCATGGATATGCACTGTTCGAATCTGCATCCAATCTCATCATTGATGGGTTTGGCTAAAGTGATTGAAAAAGCTGTTTTAGTCCAATTAACTGCCTTCCTAGAAGATTCGGGGGGGGGGGGGGTTGGACTGGGGCTAAGCAGGTTTTCGTAGAGGTTCTGGGACAGAATATTTAATGGTGGCTGTTTCAGATTTATTAGGTAATATTAGGGACAAGGGACGGACGGCTTTAGTAGTTATGCTAGATTTATCCACTGCGTTTGATCTCTTTGATTAGGATCTGTTGTTGAGGAGATGTAGACTTTCCTCTTTTTTACTACTACTACTACTACTGATCATTTTGTATAGCGCTACAAGGCATAGGCAAAGCTGAAAAGACAGATGTAAGAGACAGTCCCTGCTCTTCAGAGCTTACATTCTAATCAAGACAGCACAACAGCTGAGGACAAGGGTACATCTAGGGGAAAGGTAAGGAAACACATTGGAGACTAAGTAGATCATGATCCTATACTGGCCTTGAAGAGGTGAGTTTTCAGCCGGAATTTTAAAAGGCCAGAGATAAAGCCTGATGGACAGACTCAGGTAGTTTATTCCAGGCATAAGGAGCAGCAAGGTGAAAGGATCGAAGTCTGGAGTTAGAAGTGGAAAAGAAGGGCACAGATAGAAGTGTTCTGCCAGAGGAGCGGAGTTCAAGATGAGGGGGTGGGGGGCGGTGATGTAGGGAGAGGAAAGGTAGGGAGGAGCTGCAGAGTAAATGCACTTATAGGTCAGCAGGACAAGTTTGAACTGGATACGGAAACGGATAGGGAGTCAGTGAAGCGACCTGAAAAAAGGGGTTATATGAGCATATTGAGGCTGGCAGAAGATTAGCTGCACAGCTGAGGTTTGAACAGATTGAAGGGCAGAGAGATGATTCAGAGGGAGACTAGCAAGGAGGAGACTGCAATAGTTTAGGCAGGAGGTCATTAAAGAGTGGATGATTGTCTTAGTGCAGGGGTGGGCAATTCCGGCCCTCGTGCACCGCAGTCCAGCCTGGTTTTCATGATGTCCCTAATGAATATTCATGGACCTATTTCCATACAATGGAAAGCAGTGGATGCAAATAGATCTCATTAATATTCATTAGGGACATCATGAAAACCAGACTGGATTGTGGTGCACACGGGCCGGAATTGCCCACCCCTGTCTTAGTGTGTTCAGAAAGGAAGGGGCGGATTTTGCCGATGGTATATAGAAAGAAAAAAACAGGTTTTAGCTATCAGTTGGAAGTGTGTGAAGGAGAGAGAGGAGTCAAAGACAACCCCAAGGTTGCAAGCTGAGGAAACAGAGAGGAGTAGGACATTATCCACAGAGATTGAGAAAGAAGGAAGAGGAGAAGTAAGTTTAGGGGAAAAAAATTAGAAGTTCGGTTTTGGCCATGTTCAATTTCAAATGGTGGTAAGATTTTCAAGTAGTAATGTCAGAAAGACAGGCAGAGATTGGGGCCTGGATGGCCAGAGAAATTTTTTTATTGAGTGCTGTTTTTCTGTATGCTAGGGGTCATGTTTTTTGATTGTTCACCAGTGGGTTTGTGAGGTTCCGCAATGTTGTGCTTTGTCCCCTACTCTTTTTAATATCTTTATGAGTCCTAGTGGGGATATCTGTAGGCGATATGATTTGAAGGTTTTTTTGCATGCTGATGATATTCAACTGGTGTTTGATGTGGAGGGGGATGAGACTGAAATTCTCTGGCTTGTCGATTGTTGTCTTGAGGATATTGCTTCTTGGCTGCGTTTGCACCGATTGGTTCTTAATATTTCGAAGACAGAGGTATTACAAAGTGGGCCTTTAACAGATGATAGCTTAAAGGCCAGCTTAACTATCGGGGGTGTGGGGGGGGGGGGTTGTCCCGGAAAGATAGCATTCGTAACCTAGGAGTCATATTGGACGCAGAACTGGGACTTCGAAATTTACGCCTGGTTCATCTACTGCATCCTTATTTGGATCAGAATGCACTTCATCAGGTTGTTCATGCATTAGTACCCTCTCGGTTTGATTATTGTAATGCCCTGTAAGTGGGACTACCGGTGTATTCCATTAAGAAGTTATAGGTAATCCAGAATTCAGCAGCACAGATCATTTTTGGCCTTAGCTGTAGAGATTCGGCTGCAGGGCTGTTAGCACAATTACATTGGCTTCCCGAAACACTCCCTCAAGCCACTTCAGATGGCTCAGAACACAGCTGCCAGAATAATCGCCAGCTCTTCAACTCAAGCCCACATCACCCCAATCCTTAAAGAACTCCACTGGCTCCCAATAAGCCTCCGTATCAGATACAAGTTGGTCATCAATATATTCAAAATCAGACATAAGACTTCAGCAATCAGTCTCCAAGCCCTCTTATTCCCTAACACCAGCAAAAGACCTAGAAGGAAAACCACAGCTGACACCCTCGGCACCCCAAGTAGCTATACTAAAGTCTGTAAACTCACCTCACAAAGAGCTCTTTCCTTATCGGCCCCTCGAATATGGAACTCTCTCCCCCCCGACCTACGATCTATTGAGGAACTGAAGGAATTCAGAAAACAACTAAAGTTCGTTCTTTTCATTGAGCACTACGGCTATGACACTTAACCAACTCATATTAATTGTAACCTCTCTACATTGTGTTTTTTGTAATAGTTCACCATGTTATGTATCCCACCTTTCACTTCCCATACCTATGTTTAGCTTTTGTATGTCTTTGTAACCGCTTTGATTTAAGGAAAAGGCGGTATAAAAAACCTGTTAAATAAATAAATAAATTAAACAGAGATGTATCTTCAAGCTTCTGGTGTTAACATTTAAGGCTCTCCAGGGCCTGGAGCCTTGGAATTTAAAGGATTTATTGCAATGGTATGTGTCTGGTTGGGCTCTGCACTGCAGAAGCCCGGATACTGCAAGTTTCTGAATTTAGTCAGACCCAATCACAACGATGGTGCAAGTGTTTATTTTCAGTGCCGCTTCAGTATTTTGGAATTCTCTACCTCTGGCATTACGTTCTGAGTTAAATCTTTTGACCTTTCGTAAAAGTCTCTTTCCTTACTTTTTGTCTTCTTAGGGGGATAAAGATTCAGTAGCAGTGAGGCAGATGTGAGGCAGCTGGATGGGATATGAGGGTTGGATGGAATGATTTTTAATTATTTTAAATTATACTTGATGTCTGTACACCGCCTAGAATGCTTTGCACATGATGGTCTATAAATGCTTTTAAGTAAGTAAGTAAGTAAATTGCAAGGTGGCATAATGAGGGCGTGGTACAGACTGGTCAAAAATCGACAGTATATTCCCTATTTCATTAACCGGGTAATTGTACCCGGCGCTCCCAACCTGCTTATTGTAACCCTTTTCAACCATCACCCCCTTTTCTACACCCACCCCACCACTTAACATTCACAAATGCAACTGACACTCATTATTGGGTAACAAACCTTTCGCAGCTTTATTTGCCAAGTTAACATCAATAACATGCTAAACCAGCATAATCAACAACAATGAACACTCCCCCAAACCCATCAGATGGGGCGATGTGTCACCAGCTATGCTATTAGCAAAGTGACCTCTCCTCCGCACCGGCCGCATTCACCTCCACCGGCCAAATTCCTAAAGCCCCTCTCCGACTTCGCCATATCACTAGCAAAAGTCTACCCGGGGTTTGTCCGGGCCATGGGCACCCTGCCCACGCCCCAATTGGCCTAAGCCTCCGGACCCCGGACACCTCCGGGATCCCGCCGCCCCCCCCCCCCACCAAGCTGCAACAACCCTAAGTATCTGAACCCCCCGCCTCATATAAGGGTGGGCAGATGGGCCGCCAAGCTCCCGGCTACCTTTGCATGTGCTTGGCAACTGCCGCTGCCGTCCGAGCACATGCACAGTCTCCCCCTGATTGGCTCTCGCGCGCGCAAATGCGCGCTGAGAACCAATCATTTTAAAGGATGCACCAGCGTCCGCGTCCTCCTCCCGTGCTCCCCCCCACCCTTCCTCTTTGCAGAGACGCGTGCCGGGTCCCGCACCGGGCCGAGCACCCGGTTAACGCCGGTCGCCGGGACCCTGCCCGCACCCTTTATCATAGGGAATGCACATGTATGACCAAAATTGTCCATGTCAGGATTTACAGCTACTCCCTTTCACATTTAAGTTTTTAAAACATTTTCATTTCAGCCAGTCATTTACAGAAAGATTAAAGGGATTATTGGCCTTAATCTCCCATTGTTTATTTTCCCCCCAAACTGAAATAGAACAAAAGATAGTGGTCTCAGTAATTAATTGGTGGCATGTAAATATATAGATATGCAAAATATTAACTTACACGTGTAAGTTGTACAATACATGTAAGTGTGGCACTTACATTTATTAGTGGCCAAGTTTCCTCTATTGATTTTTCCCATATGTAGGTACGTAAAATGGTTCCTCTTGCTATAAATAGATACTTATCTACATGCACTCCTAACTTGAGAAGAATTTAGATGGTGGGTAGTTTATAGTTGATTGAAATATTATAATACATTTCTTAACAATGATTTTACTATCTAAAGAGCACATGCCTCTGAAACTGTGAAAACAAAAGCTGACTTTCATGGATTGCCTACACAATCAAGCCAAATATGAAATTTTACTAAATGGTGAGTACTGGCAACAGAAGGCATCTGTTGACGAGGTGGTCTCTTACTAAAACATTATTTTCTCCTCTGCTTTGGATGCTCTCGCTCTTCCCATTCCACATCCTAAAAGGCATACTGTACTCCAATCTCGGCTGACCTCTAAAATCTGCTATCTACCTTCTTGTGCCCACTCAGCTGAGCATCTTTGCCTAACCTGTGCCCATACTGATTTCATACATTGAAAATTCACGCTAACCTCCTTCCTGTTTGCTAATACAGTAGCTAAGCAAGAGTGCTATGTCCATCTGACAAACTCTCTTGCCTTCAACCCTCGCTGTCATGCTGAACTCTCTCCTCAAAGTGCCTCTGCTTCCAACGCCCCCTTTTTCTTTCTGCCCAAATCATGGCTATTTCTATGGCAAAGTTCACAAAACTAATTTTGAGTTCTAAACTGGGTCACCACCTTCTTCCCTTCCCTCATTTCATTCTCACATCCCTGCTTTAACTCTTGCTACCTCTTCTTTTATTAAAATCAAAGGGAAGGAAACTGCACATCTTCTGATCCCATTCCCACTATCTCTTCTGTTGTCAACTCTTCCGTTTGTCGTATCCTCAATCTACTATTTTCCACTGCAATAATTTGTGATGCTTTCAAACATGTTGTGGTTATCCTTCTCCTCAAAAACCTTCCCTGGAGTCTATCCGCTCTTCCAATTATTGTCCCTCTCTCTCCTCTCACATTCAAAATACTTGGATGTGCTGTCACTGACACTATCTGGGATTTCTTTCATCTCCAGCCATCCTCGATCTGCTCCAATCTGGCTGTTATTCTCTACAGAAAAAAGCCCTTGCCAAAAGTCTCCAAAGTCCTGTTCCTGACCAAATCCAAGAGCCTCTACTTAATCCTTATTCTCCTATCTTCTGCTTTTGACACTGTGGAGACAGCACCTTCTCCTTGATATACTGTTTTCACTAGGATTTTGGAGCTCTGCTCTCTCTTGGTTTTCTTCTTATCTCTCCAATCAAACTTTTAGTGTATGCTCTGGTGGACCCTTCTCAACTACTATGTCACTATCAGTCAATGTAACTGAAGGCTCTGTCTTGAGGCCTCTCCTTTTTTCTCTCTATACTCATTTTCTTAGAGCCCTGATCAACTCCCATGGTTTTCAGTACCATCTTTACACTGATGATTCCTAGATATTACCCTTCTGAACCTGAAATCTCTCCAGGAATCCAGGCCTGAATCTCAGTCTCCTTCTCTGACATTGCTGCCTAGATGTTCTGCTGCCATCTGAAACTAAACATGGCCAAGACTGAGTTTCTTATCTACCCCCTTAAACTCACCTCCCCCTTCCTCCTTTCTCATTTCTGTGGATAACACTGTCATCCTGTCTCCTCAGCTCGTAGCATTTGGGTCATCTTTGACTTCTCTCTCTTTTTCTCTGCACGTATCCAACAGATAGATAACCCATTGCTTCCTTCTCTATAACATTAGCAAATTTGCACCTTCCTTTCTGAACATGCTACCAAAATCCTTAGCCAGTCTCTCTTCTCCTCCCATTTAGACTACTGTAACCTACTCCTTGCTGGTCTCCCGCTGAACTCTTCAATCTCTCTCCCCTTCAATCCATTCAAAACTCAGCTGCCCAACTAATCTTTTGCTAGTGTCTCTGCATTCACATAACCCCTCTTCTCAAGTGACTTCATTGGCTCATTATCTTCCACATATAGCTCTGATTTCTCCTACTGACCTACAAGTGCATTCATTTTGTGACTCCTCATTATCTTTCCTCTTTTATCTCTCATTACACCCCTCCTTGGGAACTCTGCTCATCATGGGGAGGGGTGACCTACATGGAGTGGTGGGCACACCTACTCTTGCCACCTTGATTGGTAGACTAGATGTACCATGCTGATCTTTATCTACCATCATATACTATGTTACTATGTAAATTGCTTTTATCTGAGCTCTTCTTCTCCACTGCTAACTCCAGATTCCATTCCTTGCTGTGCCATATGCCTTTATCAGTGAGTATGTCAGGCTTTGTCTCTCATCCTATTGAAAATGAGGACAATTCTGTTTTCCGCACATCCGGCCACATTGGCCATGCAAAAAGCAGACATGCGGGAAATGGACCTGATTCTGCCACTATGGGGCCCTGATGTACCCACAACAACAGAATTGGGGACTTGGATAGCCAGGTGCTCCCCATATGCCGATAACATCATCGCAAAGGGAGCTGCCTTTCCAGATGGCAGAGCGGTATGGCTGGGGAGTGGGAGCCATGGCGTTCTGGCGCCATGGCAATGAGTTGTCTAATAGACAGCTCGGAATGCCATTTCCTCTGTTTGCCCCTGCAGACCACGATCTTGCCAGCACCAGAGAATCCCATGGGCTGGATCATGGCTGCAAGGGCACAGTGTGGCTAGTGGCATAGTTTGCAGGGGGTGTGCAAAGTCATGCAGTGGGGACTCCTGGGGCTTATTCCACCTTCAGGGTGGAATAATCCGGGCATCTGTCACTGTGCCAGGGGACATACAGAGGCCCAACCTGAATGGCCTGTATACGTTTGGGCACATTGGGCCGCTTCCAATCCACCCTACTCTGTCTCTGTCTCACTCCCTCCCGCCCCATCCAGCACTCCCCACACAAACCTTCTGTATGGGTGGAGAGTGCTGGAACTGGAATAGCATCCTGGACCTGTTTGTGGTTTTACATCCAAGCCAGATGTACAAACCCATTATTCGGTAATTAGAATGACCCCCATTTAGGATAAAACCCCACCTTTTCCAAGTCTGCTTTTGGATCCTAACCCCTTTCTCTCTTACTAAACACCCTTCTATTTTTTAATCATTTCCTTATAATGAAACTCCCTAGTCCTTTGTTTGTTCTGTTTGTATGTCTTGAATAGTTTTTAAACTTTGTTCAGTAAAGATTGTCTCATCTTCATGCCTATATACCGTGCTATGTATGCCTAGTAGTGCCATAAAAATGATAAGTAGTAGTAGAAGCAGTAGCTGTTATAGTAACATTATTATTTTTCTTTTCAAAAATATTAATGCACTCTCAATAGTCCTGCAGTACTAGAAACTGGAATTTTAAAATGAATGTTTCCTTCTGATTGGGCTAATCAATCTAGAGATTAGGTTTTTCTAAGCCAAGAGATTCCTAGGATGACTGGCAGGTGGGCAGATGAATGACTTTAAACATTATAAGCTCTTAGTGGACACCAGTACATATTTGCATGGATATAGTTTCCTAGTTACCAGTCTGGATTTGAGGAAGGTCCCACCAATGCTTTTCATTAAGACCAGCACTGATTTAATCAGGTAGAGGAAGTGGCATGCACAAAGGCATATTGGGTCAGGTCTTCTAAGATGCGGGGTTGTGAAGACTTAATTTCACACCTAAGTAAGGAGCAATCTTGGAATTCAAGGACATCTTCGAGGTCACTGAAAGAAGCAAGGGAGCAATTTGTCATTTAGTTGCCCTGTCTCCCAGTCTTGCAAGGTCCCCCTGGAATTTCTCCCAATCTGCATACAATTTAACAACTATGAATAATTTGGTGTCATCTGTAAATTGGATAACCTCTCTCAGTGTTCCCATTTCCAGATCATTTTGACCCATTTTGGTCAGTGTTATGTGTTAAAAATTAAGTAGGATTGTCAGTTTCTTGTCTTGGAAGGTTAATATGCTGGCATTCATCTTCATACCCGGTTCACTTGGATCTTCGTGACTCACTCCTTTTGCCCCCGTTGTCTGCCAACAGCTTGCATGGTATGCGGTCACATGCATTTTTTTTTTTATTGCTCCCTGCTTGTGGAATCATTTGCCTGATCTCTTGAGGGCTGCACTGATGTGCTGGAGTCCCATAAGTAATTGAAAACCTTTTTGTATTGTCAAGCTTTTCAGTCTGTTCTCTTTTGAACTATTTTGCTGTGTTCTGATTTTGTATCTGTCCATGTTATTTTATTATTTTTATGTTTTTTGTTCTGCATTGAACTGTGCAATTAAGCGGCCTATAAATGCTTTAAATAAATAAACATAAATAAAACCCATGATCTATTACCAATGAGTGGGTTCATTCCAAGAGAAGTCTGCGGTTAACTAGAAGAATTGAGAGACATGACTCACAATAGCTCCAGAGCTTTGTTTCAAGTACTGGAATAATTTGACAATGCAAGTATGGCAGAGGTGTTCAAAAGTCTGAAAGAAGGATTGGAGGAAGAAAACCTACCAGTTCCCCAATAAGAGCCTATCATGCCCCAGGGATCCAGTTCAATGCTTCTCTTTTGAGTTGGCTTAATACCCATCCTACATTGGTGCTGCAGCATTCATTCTGTGGCTCCTTATTATGTCTCCTCTCTTCACGACTGGCCCTAAGGGGAGGGGGGGCAGATAATTTGTGTAGGAGGGAAGAAACAAGTCATACAGAGTGAAAGGTTGAGAGGGAGAGGCATTAGATGGATGCTGGGGTAAGGAGGAGGAAAGGCAGAATTAATGAATATTGGAGAAGGAAGTAGCTCAGTGGGTTTGGAGGGGGATGTAGGAGGTAAGAGGGTAGGTACTGGGGGGAGAGAGATGGGGGAGAGCAGGGACAGCATAGTTACTCACCTGTAACAGATGATCTCCGGGAACAGCAGGAATCAGTCTTCACAGATGGGTATCATTGACTCCAATGGAACCCACACGGGAACGCTCTCCAGCGTCCAATAGAACGTTTGGGAGCACTCCACTGCACAGCTGCCTTCCTGCCTTTCTAACAGATCTCTTCAGTTGTGTTTGTAGCTGAGAGATAGAGGAAAAATTGTACACAACTACTCCTAGGGAGGAGGATGGGATGTGAAGTCTGATTCCTGCTAGTCCCGGAGATCACCTGTTCCCACGCTATCTCCAGGAACAAGCAGGAATGTAGTCTTCACAGATAGGACTCACTAGCTCCCAGGCACCAGACTGAATATGTCCATGAGGTGGAAGAATGGAGCCAAGTAGTTATGGACACAAGGTGACCTCAACGGATTTGAGTGTAGTACCGAGAGCATGGAAGAGAGAGTCAGGTACCAGAAGTAGAAATGGTAGGAGTTGAGGTTAAGTCCCAAACAGATGCTGAAGCACAGCCTGGCCAAAGACAGCATCTTGACGGGAGTCCCTATCCAGGCAGTAATTAGCAGCAAAGGTGTGAACAGAGGACCGGGTGGCTGCCTGGCAGATCTGGCTGCCTGGCAGATCTCCTGTCTAGAGACAGAATGGAGGTTGCCAACCAATGTCATCATGGCCCTCACTTTGTGAGCAGTAACATGACCCTCAAGAGAGAGACTGGCCTGATTATAGGCCAGTGATATTCAGCTCATAATCCAGTTGGATAGGGTGTGCTTTGACTCTGGAAGACCTAAGTGACTGAGGTCAAAAGAAACAAATAATTGAGAGGATTTTCTAAAATCCTTAGTCCTATGTAAGTAGAATGAAAGAGCATGCTTACAGTCTAGGATATGCAATGCTGCCTCAGCTCTGGAGGCATGCAGTCAGCGAAAAAAGACTGGTAGCATCGCTGACTGGTTGAAATGAAAAGTGGAGACTACTTTTGGAAGGAAATGTGGATGGGTACAAAGGACCACCTTGTCATGGTGGAATCGAGTGTAAGCAAGATCCGCCACCAAAGCCTGTAACTCACTGATATGACAAGCTGAGGTGAGGGCAGTGAGGAAGATGACCTTACAGGATAGGAATTTTAGAATTGTGGTAGCCAAAGACTTAAACAGGGCTTTGATAAGTTGGTGGCTTGGAAAGCAGAAGACCCCACATCAATTGCTGCACCAGGGGGTGTGAGGAAATAGAAAGTTTATTTTGAGGCCTATGATAGGCTGCAATAGCACTTAGATGAACCCTGACAGAGTTAGTCTTAAGCCCTGCATATGAAAAGCGGAGAAGATATTGTAGAAGAATCTCCACTGGGCAGTCAGATGAATTCACCTGCTTTGGGGTGCACAAAAGGATGAACAGTCACCACTTGAAGGCATAAGATCCAGCAGGATGTCCTTGACCAGCTGGGGAAGATCGAGGTCATCAAAACTCATGCTTTCAGGAGCCATGCTGTGAGACGGAGGGCTCATTGGCTGGGATGGAGCAGAAGTCCCAGATCCTGGGAAAGGAGGTTGGGGGCATGACCCAAATTGAGGAGTGGAGCCTGTGCTAGATGAAGTAGTAGAGGAAACCATGGCTAACGAGGGCAGTAAGGGGTCACCAAGATCAAAGAGCCCTTGTCGGACTGTAGTTTGAACAGAGTCATGGGAATCAGAGGGGTTGGTGCAAATGCATTAAGCAAGCCATGTCCCCAATGGAGGAGAAAGGCATCGGTTGCTTGACTGAGGGGGGAGGGGACTCCAGAGCAAAAAAGCAGTAGACATTTATTCTCCTGAGTGGCAAACGGATCTATTCTAAGGGTCCCCCACATATGGAAGATCCAAGAGACAGTCTGCTGATTCAGAGTCCACTCATGTGGATGGAGAATATGGCTGTGACTCAGGACACTGAGATGACCTGAAAGGTAAACCGCTTGAAGATAGATGTGGTGTGCAGTTGCAAAGGACCAGAGGCGAAGAGCTTCCTGATATAGGGATAGGAGCTGGTTCCTCCCTGCTTGTTCACATAGAACATGGCTACCTGGTTGTCTATCTGGATTAAGACACATTTGCCTGATAGATGGGGTTGAAAAACCTGAAAGGCATTCATGAGAGCACGAAGCTCAAGAAGACTGATCTGCATCTGGGATTCGTTGTCTATCTACTGCCCTTGCAGGATGAGGATGTTCAGATGCGCTCCCCAACCAAGTTTGGAAGCATCTATGGTTAGGGTGCATTGGGTTGGAGGCATCTGAAAAGGTAACCCTCCTAGAAGATTTTGTGGGAACACCACCACTGAAGGGAGTCGACTAGAGGAGGTGTTACACAAATCTTGTCTGAGAGCCAGCCCATCGCTTGAGACCATTGGGACAAAAGTGTCCATTGGGCTTGTAGCATGTGGAGATGGGTATATGCAATGGCGTATACTGTGGAGGTCATGTGTCCCAGAAGATGTAGCATGACTTGAGCTGTCATGATGCTTTGGCCTTGTATCATGAGGGTCAGCTTGATGAGGTGTGTAGAACGATTCTTGGGAAGGAAATCTCGGCCTTGACATGTGTCAAGTGCTCCAATAAATTCCAGCTGTTGTGCTGGAACCAGATGTGACTTTGGAAAGTTTAGAACAAATCCTAAACTTTGCAGCACTGTGAAAGTGCAATGAAGAGATAGTTTTACACCTCTTCTGGGGATTCTCCCCTTATCAACCAGTCATCTAAGTAGGGGAGGATCGAGATCTCCAATGTGTACATATATGCAGTAACAACTGACATGCACTTTGTGAAGACTCTAGGAGCGGAGGCTAGCCCGAAGGGTAGCACCGATACTGGTAGCAGACTTGCTGAATCCTGAAGTGCAGATATTTTCTGTGGTGAGGGTGGATCAGCAAATGTGTGTAAGCATCTTGAGATCTAGAGAACACAGCCAGTCGCCCTTCTGAAGATATGAAAGAAGGGTTCCAAGGGAAATCATCTTGAACTTTTCTTGAATAAGAAACTTGTTGAGATCTCTCGGATCTAGGATGGGCCTGTACCCTCCCATTTTTTTGGGGATAAGAAAGTAAGGAGAGTAGAAGCCCTTGCCTTCTTGGGTGGGAGGGACTCTTTCAATAGCACCTCTGAGTTAACAGGGTGACCACCTCTGAGGATAAGAGACTTGCCCTGGAAAGGATTTTCAGGGTTAGTCCTTGAAGAGGTGGTTGAGGTAAGCTCTGGAAGTGAAGCAAATAACCCCTTTTAATTTGAAACTTTTTATTAACAAATTGAAGAAAAAACAAGGAATTTTAAATTAAAAAGAAAATACAGAAAATAATATAGTCCACGTCCAGGGGAGCGGCCATTACAAATTTAAAAAGAAAAACCAAAAAATACACAATATAGTTTGAAATCAGAATGGGAAGGAGCTAATGCCCACAAAATTATACAAAACTCTTATTACTTTGCTTACTGAAATTAGCTCATTAATCTACATGGAGTGGAGGAGTGGCCTAGTGGTTGGGGCAAGGTACTTCAGGCCGGAAGGTCGGGGGTTCAAATCCCACTAGAGGACAGCAACCTGGGGCCGGAAGGACTGGGGTTTCTAGTCCCACAGGTGCTCCTTGTGGTCTTGGGCAAGCCACTTAACCCTCCATAGCCCATGTTCCCTGTAAAATAGTTATCTCCAAGTTATAATGCCCTGTTCAATGTAATTTCAGTTTGTTCAATGTAAACTGCACTGATGCAGAATAGCGTGGTATATAAGAGAATATAAATAAATGCATACTAAATTGAAGGAGCCTGATTTGTAATAAATGATTCAAGGGATGAGGTCTCAGAGAAAACATATTTGGTGCCACCAAATATAACCACACATTTACAAGAAAATTAAAGGAAAAAGGATGCACCAAGTGCTAAGATGCGGGGCTTTAAAGACAAAAAAGCCCTACATCTAAGCTGCGTTTGTCTAGAGACATCAGGAAAAATATTTACCTTCCCCCCACAAAATTCAGCATTCTTATTTGCAAAAAACAAATGCATAACAGAATGTTTATCAGCCTCAGACACAAAGGAAACAAGCAAAGTAGCATGAGAGGAAATTATATCATGAGAAGATTCTATGAACTCAGACACATCCAATGAATCTACTAACCCTTTAGGGGCAACGCCAGGGGAACCACCACCAGGGGGCGCCCCAGTCACAGGGAGATAGTAAAGCTTATTTATAACCGGTTTCGTATTATCCTCATACCCCAAAACTTCAGTTAAATATTTGTCAAACAGTATCTGAGGAGATAGTAAACGAGTATAAGGAAAATTTAAACATCGAATATTCATTGCCCTTAAAGAATTTTCCAGTAATTCCTGCTGGGTATGCAAGGTAATACTATCCTTAATAAAAGACAAAGAAAATTTTTGTAAAATACCACAATGACTTTCCAATTTCTGACATTTAGTATCCAAAGCTGCAATTTGAGAATCATGCTGAGCCATCTTAGCTACTGAGCCTTTCGAAAATTCAGAAAATTGAGAAGCTATAGAAGCTAATGAAGCTAATGAAGTAATAGAGGCCTCTATTCGTGAGAGGACAGACCAAACATCAGCAAGCGAAACATTTTGAATGTCCACATTACCAGGAATACCTTCCGAATGCACCATAGCACAGTCCAGCGGTAGCTGAAGAACCTGTGGCAGCGGAAATACCAAAGGCTCACAGTCACTCTTCGACAGAACAGGAAAAGATGGAACATCCCCATTCCATGACTGAGCCTCCACCATCGGAGAGGAGGTCACTGGGTCGATGCAATCCAGTTCAGTAAGCAGGGCAGAGTTTGAAAACCCCCGAGAGGAACCATCTAAGAGGGGAGAAAAATTGGTGGCAATACTGGAATCCTCTTCTTCCAGATTCACAGAAACAATATGCTTATCTATAGGCCCAACAGTTTTAACAACCTTAGAGGGATTCACAGTACTTACAGTAAAATGACATTTTCGATGTTTGCCCATACCAAGGATACCACTTCTAGATCACCTCGAGCGCCGAAGGAGTGCATAAGGAGCATACCATGCCCCTTTAAATTGCGCCCCTTCAAAGCGTGACCACGGAGCAGAACAGATCTTATACCCCATAGATGACGTTGGGGCAAGGCGCCACGTGGATGCAAGCCCTACAGGTGCCTGGAGAGACCACACAGCACACAGAGCACAGACTGGGCAGAACTCCTTCTCACACACTCCCGACTGCAGCAGGAACCGCTCCTTCTTTTAAGCCTCGTAGATGACGTCGGGGCAAGGCGCCGCGTGGATGCAAGCCCTACAGCTGCCTGGAGAGACCACACAGCACACGGAGCACAGACCGGGCAGAACTCCTCACACACTCCCGCAAATAACCCCTTTTGACTATGCTGAGAGTCCAGTCCTCTGATATGATGAGATGCTACCTGTGGGTGTAAGCACAAAGGCAGCCTGATATGTGCAGGAGCTGGGGACCCTGCAGAGGTTGAATAGATATGCTATCTAGAAAGGAGTCAAAAACCAGATGCTTGCTAATGTGTAGCAGCTGGTTGGGATTTAGGAGGCCTTCTTAGGCTGACGAGGACCCTGAGGCCTCTGCTGTTGTTGCTAAGGCTGATAACCAGCAGATGGTTGGTAGGAAGGATAATATCTCCTTTTTTTAGCATAGAAAGACTTCTTAGAAGTGGTTTTCTTTCTGGAGGAGTCTGAAGTCTTCCTGGAGAGATGCTTGAGTGTAAGATCATCTGCCTCAAGTTCCCTGCTTTCTCTCTCCAACCTTTACCAAAAAGATTTTCACCAGAGCAAGGAATGTTGGCTAACTTATCTTGAATCCACTGTTCCAGATCTGATGCCTGAAGCCAGGCCATCCTACGAGCACCTATGCAGACTGCAGCTGCTCTGCTGATAGACTCAAAGGCATCAAAGGCAGCTCTGGAAAGGAAATTTGAGGTATTCTTCCTCCAACCTCCTCTACCCAAGGTGTATGTATTGTATTTGTAATCTATCCTACTAGATTACATACATGATAAAGACCCAGATATCACGCTAATCACTGAGAGATGGCTTGCTGATATGGACACAGTCCTGCTTAATCAAATCAAGCAACCTAATTATGAGATCTTTCCCACCCTTAGAAAAAATGGCAGCGGATTCCTGATCCTAGCAAAGAAGGAACTAAAGCCCAACCTAATAGCCAATAATAGTTATGAAGGCCTGGACACCCTCATAGTCGAAGCCAAAGAGGCCACATTTTGCCTGGTATATAGATCACACCCTAACAAAGAACTAATCCTTCTAGGCAAATTTAATCTTGCCTCAATCCCCACAACACATGTATATTCATTCCTTAGAGCTATGAATGAAATGGACTACATGCAAACTGTAAACTCCCCGACACACAGCAAAGGAAACACTCCATATCCAATATTCATCCCAAGTATACTGCTAGAAAGACAAACTCCCCTCTACCAAACCCAAGCTGTCTCATGGTCTGACCATTTCAGCATCACCTTCAAGATTCCAAGTAATAACATAGCTAGCAGACAAATACCCTAACACACTACTAAGGCACACTTTAAAACATACAATAAAGACTCATTCCTACAAGTAATACTTCCACAGCTGAAACATGACACCTCAGATACAAATATCTTATTGGATACCTGGAACTGTGTACTATCTAAAGCTGCAGCTGCCCCAGCAAATGCATATAAAGGAAGTACTAGAAAGTCTAACATATGGTACAACAACGAGCTGAGATCCCTAAAGAGATGAAATTTAATGTGGACAAGTGCAAAGTTATGCACCTAGGAAAGAACAACCCAAACTATGCTTATACAAGGAAAGGCTTCATATTAGGAACCACCCAGGAAAAAGATTTAGGGGTCATCATGGATAATACGTTGAAACCCTCCGCCCAATGTGCAGTGGTGGCCAAGAAGGCAAATAGAATACTAGGAATCATAAGAAAAGGAATGGAGAATAAAACAAAGCATATTATAATGCCTCTGTATCGTTCCATGGTGCGACCGCACCTTAAATATTGTGTGCAATTCTGGTCACCATATCCTAGAACTCGCATGCACAGCGCCACGAAGCAAACCACTTATACTTCTTGGTGACTTGAATCTTCCATCACTGAACCACTCACAATCAGATAACTTCATAGATGCTATGTCACAAATGGGGTTCACACAGATAATACACGCTCCTACACACAAAAAAGGTAACATACTTGACGTAATTTTCCTCCCAGCCACACTCTACAGTCACTCACTACATTTCACCCCGAGTATAACTGAAGTACCCTGGTCAGACCACCATCTAATCACAATCCAGTTACCAGCACAAGTCCCAAGAAACAATGGGAACACAACCTCACATACATCACGCTTCATACGCTTTGACAAAGACACATTCCTCGACAAAGTACTACCCAAACTAGACACAAGATCACCAGACATCAACTCAACCATAGCACATTGGAATCTTACTATTCAAAAAGCAGCTGTCCAAACACAAGTCTTACACAAACAAACAAAAAAGACAGAAAAATGGTTCACGAAAGAGCTGACAAAACTAAAAAAACAACTAAGGAAACAAGAAAAGAGATGGAGAAAACTTAAATCTGATGAAAACAAATCACAATACATGCTCCTACTCATAGAATACAAAAATGCAATTAACAAATCAAAAAGAGACTACCACTCAAAAGTAATAAACTCATCCATCAACCGCCCTAGGGAGTTATTCGCGATAGTAAAAACATTAACCAAAACTAGTAATACCGAACCTAAACAACAAGCAATAAACATACAAACTCTAGCAAAACATTTTGCAGAAAAACTAAAAAACAAGACCACTACCCCAACCCCGCTATTATCAAACACGAAAACCACACATGTATGGACAAGCTTCCAGTTGGTAGAACAAAAGCAACTTCTCAAAATCTTAACAATGATAAACACCACCACCTCCCCACTCGACCCATGCCCCGTTTCATGGATTAAGTGTGTGAAAGATGAACTAGCGGTAAATCTACAACACATAGTTAACCAATCCCTTTCACAGGGCATCATGCCTGATGCCCTAAAACTCACAACACTCCGACCAATAATAAAGAATAATAAGCTTGACTCAAAAGACCCAAACTCATACAGACCCATAGCCAGCATTCCATTCATAGCTAAAATAATAGAGAAAACAATTCAAATTCAGTTACAGGAACACATTGATGAACACAAACCACTTGACTCACACCAATTTGGCTTCCGCCCTTTCCACGGAGTAGAAACCCTCCTAATCACCCTTATGGACTTCCTCATCAAGGGCACAGATGACAAACACCAAGGCTTCTTACTCCTATTTATAGATATCTCTGCTGCCTTTGATAACATTAATCACCAGACACTGATCAACAGATTAGAAAACCTAGGAATAGGCGGGATTGTCCTTAACTGGTTCAAATCCTACATCTCACATAGATTAATACGCATCCAAATTGATCAACAAACATCAGAAACATTCCCCCAAGGACAAGGAATACCCCAAGGATCAGCCCTTTCAGCCCTCCTATTTAACTTGTATCTGCAACCGATAACAAACATATTTAAAAAACACAGGATTAACCATTTTATATATGCTGATGACATCATGCTAGCTATCCCCATAACCACTAAAAACCATACATATGACTCTCTATCCAAATGCATGGCCGAGACCTCCTCCTGGATGGAAACGAACTACCTCAGCATAAATCTCAAAAAAACTGAGGCAATGTTTGTAACAAGATCTTCTATGACTGAGAACACTTACCCGGAAACAATCACAATCAACAAAACTTCAATACCTGTCAGAAAACAGGTAAAATACTTAGGGGTAATAATAGACCACACCCTATCCATGCTGCCACACATAAAACAAACAGTAAAAACCATTTTCTACAAACTCAAAACTATTCAGCACCTAAGGCCACTCCTTGAAACACAAGACTTTAGATCCGTAGTAAGTACACTGATCACCCCTCACTTCGACTATTGCAATAGTCTCCTAATAGGCCTCCCTCAAAAAAGCACATACCTTCTACAAAGAGCACAAAACATCTGTGCAAAAGTAATTGCTAAAGCCCGCCTAACAGACCACGTAACCCCAATACTGCTGGAACTCCACTGGCTTCCTATAAACAGCCGAATCAAATACAAAATTATCCTAACAACCTATAAACTCATAAACGACATAGCCCCCTCACACTTAACCACATTACTGCAATCTCCAACATCGACAAGGACCCTCAGACAAAACGCAGCCCACTCCCTCATCATACCTAAAGCCATCTGTAAAACCAAGAATACCACTAGCTCTAGAGCATTCTCATTCACTGCTCCTACACTCTGGAACGACCTCCCTATTGAACTTCGCACCATAAGAGACCTCATCCAATTCAGAAAAGAATTAAAGACCTACCTGTTCACTGAACACTTCGAAATCCCCTACTCCCCCAAAGCCAGCTCTACCACAAATGTGGGCACCCATGCACAAACTCCCTTAACCCCAACAATGTAACCACAAGCCTGTCCCCCCCACACACGCCCCAAAGATGACAAAAATGAAAGGAACTAAATTCCAGCACCTACGCCAATCTCTACCCCATACACCACACACACTACACGATGTAAATATACTTTTGTACAAAGTTTGATATGTTTGCTTTAATACCTACAAAGATTTTGCTTTAATACCTTCAAGTTGTTTTTTGTTACAATACCTACAAAGTTTATATTTACTGTTCAATGTAAATAGTTGATTTCTACTGTTCTATGTAAAATGTATACAAATTGTGTACAAGAGTGTTAATCTGTTATATGTAAACCGCCCTTGATCTCTGGAAGGGGCGGTATAAAAGAAATAGTTAAATAAATAAAATAAATAAATAAATAAATATAGCAGAAATAGAAAAGGTACAGAGAAGAGACACCAAAATGGTAAAGGGGATGGAAGGATACCCATATGAGGAAAGGCTTAAAAGGTTAGGGCTCTTCAACCTGGAAAAGAGATGGCTGATGAGAGATATGATAGAGGTCTGTAAATTAATGAATGGAGTGGAACGAGTAAACATAGATCGATTGTTTACGCCATCGAAAAGTAGAAAGACTAGTGGACATGCAATGAAGCTACAGTGTAACCCGTTTAAGACTAATAAGAGAGAATATTTTTTCACTCTGCGCATAATCAAACTCTGGAATTCGTTACCGGAGGATGTAGTGAAGGTTGTTAGTATAGCTGGGTTTAAAAAAGGTTTGGGCAAGTTCCTGGAGGAAAGGTCCATAAATCATTATTAAAGAGGACCCAGGAAATACACTACTTGCCCCAATACAAGCACTGTGGAATCTGTCTGTCTTTTTGGGAAACTGCCAGATACTTGTGACCTGGGTTGGCCACTGTTGGAAACAGGATACTGGGCTTGATGGACCTTGGTCTGACCCAGTATGGCATATCTTATGTTCTTATGTTCCTGTGCAAACTAGAAAGAAAATGGATGAGATCCAAACTCACGAATGACAGGGAACAATATGAGGGTCATTTTAAACAACGAATTGGGACGTCCATCCCTGCTATTCCTGCCCTTTCCCGGCCCTGTCCTCCTTCCCCACACGTTGTATGGGGAATTAGACGGGGTGGGAAAGGGGAGGATCGGGGGTGGCGTCAGAGCGAGCAGTGGGCGGTTGTCGGCCCAGAATGGTACAGGGTCGATTTTAATGTCAACCTTTTACGTCTGGGGCCGGCGACTTGAATGGGGAAGTTATTCCGCCTCCGAGGTGGAATAACTTCGCCAATGCGGCAGGATTGGCGGGTCTGGGAAGGGGTGGCAGGGGGCAAAAGGCATTCCCCATAGTCCAAACCTGGCCCTGGGAGGCCAGATCAGGGGTCGGGCTGCAGGGAAAGCACTTTGGGAACCAGCGGCAAAGGATCGTGACTTTTAAATGGAGCCATGGTGCCATGGCAACCGGATGCCATGGCACCGCGGTTCCATTTAAAAGCCCCGACTGAGTTAGTCGGGCAAGGCTTATATGTGCAGGCCCTGCTGAATTGCAGTCCAGGCCTTCATGTAGAGGCCTGTTCATGATTCTGATCCTGCGGGGCTAGACATGCCCCGCGGAATCAGAATCGTGACTCCTTCTGTGCGTCCGGATCCAGCCGGGCGAACAGAGGGCCTGTATGTCCGGGATGGATTCTTGCCCTATATGAACACACTACAGTCCTATAGATATGCCATAAACAACATTAAGAGGGAAAATCATACCAGGCTACCAATGAAATCACTCATTAGGCCGAGGGCTCTTTGAGATTGTGGTCACTAACCCAATCACCATACAGAGGATCCCTCCACCTAAATCAGCCCACAGGTACTAGCTAACTTCTACAGTACCAACGTACCCCTCCATACCTACAATTCACTAACAGATAACCCAGGACCTATACCCAACATACCAGCATGGCATACCCTCACCACAGTCAATTTAGAACACCTGGACCAAATAATCACAGCAATAAACACTACCACATCTCCAGGTGATCCATGCCCTGTCAGCTGGGTAAAAATGCCATATGATGAATTGACGCCAGCTATGCTAAAAATAATTAATCTCTCACTATCCCAAGGCCACATGTCAAACACTGAAGCAGGCTTCTATCTGCCCAATTCTAAAATCCAAAACACTGGACAGACTATAACCGAATTCCTACCGCCCAATATTCAGCCTCCCTTACATAGCAAAAGTAATAGAAAAAATAGTTCAAAATCAGCTGCAAGACCACTTAGATGCCAATGCCCCATTGGATCCACACCAGTACAGATTCAGAATTCACCATGGGGTTGAAACTCTCATCATAGCCCTCTTTGATAACCTGATTAAAGGAATAGAGGCTCCTAAAAAAGCAGTCATAATGATAGTTCTTGACATTGCTTCAGCATTTGACTCAATCAGTCACAATATACTCTTATCAAGATTGCAACAAATTGGAGTTTGCAAAACTGCCCTCAGTTGGTTCATATCATACTTGCAGGACCGCACGCAACAGGTAAAAATTGGCCAAAACACATCAAAACCATTTAGCCAAAACCAAGGAATTCCTCAGGGCTCTGCTCTGTCTTCCCTATTGTTCAACATATACTTCCAACCAATCTTCAACATTTTTTGAAAACATAAAGTGAATTACCACATTTATGCTGATGATATAATGATTTATTTACCAATTAATACTGCAAAAGTTAACCTCAAACAAATTGTAACTTGCTTCGATGAAGCCTCCCAGTGGCTCTCAATGAACAATCTGAAGATAAATTTCAATAAAACAGAAGCAATCTTCATTACTAGGGACAAGAATCCCCCCCCCCCCCCACCCCATCTCACATTTGGCTTATAGAAGCAACGATAAGAGTGAAAGATGAAGCAAAATAACTAGGCATTATCCTAGATAAAACCCTGAGCCTATGAACTCACTTAAACAAATCCACCCAGGCAATTTATAGAAAGATTAAGATGTTGCAATGGCTAAGACCCCTACTGGACCCATCAGATTTCAGAAGTCATACAGGCAATGATTAATCCCCACATAGACTACTGTAATAGCATATTACAGGGACTATCCAAACAAGCACTATCACAGTTACAACTGGCACAACATACAGTAGCTCGGGTAATCATTCGGGCATCTAGATCAGAACACATCACTCCAATCCTGCACAAACTACACTGGCTTCCTATCCCCAGTAGAAACAAATACAAAAATTGAATCATTATCTTCAAGTTGCTCCACAACATAGCATTCTCACCTTACCATACTAATAAGCAGAATTCCAGACACCAGACAGAAAGGGATGCACCCAAAGCTCCCTAACCAACAAATTAATGAGCAGCAGAGACTTCTCATATTATGTACCAATCTTATGGAACTCCCTCCCACCAAACATAAAATACTTTGTGGATTTCAGAAAAAGAATTAAGTCACTACTTTTTACTGAACACTTCAGGTTGCATCATGCAGACTCAATTACACACTCACCATAGGAAACAAAATCTGCTGTAGAATCTATATGGATTGAAATTCCATGTAAAAGGGGGAAGGCAATGGCAGTGGGGGTGTACTATCGAGCGCCTGGCCATAATGACCAAATGGATGATGAAATGCTCAAAGAAATCAAGGAAGCTAACAAAAGTTACAGCACAGTAATAATAATGGGTGATTTCAACTACCCCGATATCGACTGGGTCAGTGTCACGTCAGGACATGCTAGGGAGATAAAGTTCCTAGATGAAATAAATGACTGCTTCTTGGAGCAGCTGGTTCATGAACCGACCAGAGGGGAAGCCATATTAGACCTAATCCTTAGTGGAACACCAGATCTAGTGCAAGAGATAAGGTTGTTGGGGCCACTTGGCAATAGTGATCATAGCATGATCGCCTTTGATTTAATTAGTGGAGGAGGGATAGTAAGGAAATCCACAGTACTACCTTTTAACTTTCGAAAGGGAGACTATGATAAAATGAGGAAAACAGTCAAGAAAAAACTAAAAGGAGCAGTTGCAAAGGTTAAAGACGTACATCAGGCTTGGCTGTTGTTGAAAAATACTATCTTGAAAGCCCAGACCAGCTGTATTCCACGCTTTAAGAAAAGTGGAAAGAAGTCCAAAAAACTGCCAGCATGGTTTAAAGTTGAGGTCAGAGAGGCTGTTGTTGCCAAAAAAGCATCTTTCAGGAAATGGAAAAAAGAGCCAAACGACGAAACCTGGAAACAGCACAAGCACTGGCAAGTCAAATGCAAGGCATTGATAAGGCAGGCAAAGGGAGAATTTGAGAAGAAGCTTGCTGCAGAAGCAAAAACGCGAAGTAAAGACCTTTTCAAGTACATTCGTAGCAAAAAACCTGTGAGAGAGTCAGTTGGTCCATTAGATGATAAGGGGGTTAAAGGAGCACTAAGAGGAGACAAGGCGATAGCGGATAGACTGAACAAATTCTTTGCTTCAGTCTTTACTGAGGAAGATGTAGGGATGTTACCCATGACTGAAGTGGTATTTAAAGGTGCAGAAGAATTGAAGGAAATATCGATACATCGAGAAGATGTATTACAACTATTAGATAAGCTGAAGAGTAGCAAATCACCTGGGCCGGATGGTATACATCCAAGGGTATTGAAAGAACTGAAATATGAGATTGCAGACCTGCTATTAGTAATCTGTGAACTATCATTAAAATCATCTCTAATACCTGAAGATTGGAGGATCGCCAATGTAACACCAATTTTTAAAAAGGGTTCCAGGGGTGATCTGGGAAACTACTGACATCAATACCGGGAAAAATGATAGAAACCATCATAAAGAATAAAATTACTCAGCATGTAGATAGTCATGAACTAAGGAGAGACAGCCAACATGGCTTTAGACAAGGAAGATCTTGTCTTACTAATCTGTTATGTTTTTTATGAAGGAGTGAATAATCAGGTGGACAAAGGTGAGTCGGTTGATATTGTGTATCTGGACTTTCAGAAAGCCTTTGACAAGGTCCCTCATGAGAGACTTTTGGCAAAACTAAAGAGTCATGGGATAGGAGGCAGTGTACTATTGTGGATCAGGAACTGGTTAAAAGATAGAAAGCAGAGGGTAGGGCTAAATGGCCAATTTTCCCAATGGAGAAAGGTGAATAGTGGTGTACCCCAGGGATCTGTGCTGGGTCCGCTGCTTTTTGACATATTCATAAATGACCTGGAAAGTGGAATAACGAGTGAGGTTATCAAATTTGCAGATGACACAAAACTATTTAAAGTTGTTAAAACCCAAGAGGATTGTGGAAAATTGCAAGAGGATCTTGATAAATTGGAAGACTGGGCATCAAAATGGCAGATGAAATTTAATGTGGACAAGTGCAAGGTTATGCACCTAGGGAAGAACAACCCAAACTATGGTTACACGATGCAAGGTTCCACATTAGGAACCAGCACCCAGGAAAAAGATTTAGGCGTCATTGTGGATACCATGTTAAAACCCTCGGCCCAGTGTGCAGCAGCGGCCAAGAGAGCAAATAGAATGCTAGGTATGATAAGGAAAGGAATGGAAAATAAAACAAAGGATATTATAATGCCTCTATATCGTTCCATGGTGAGACCGCACCTTGAATATTGTGTGCAATTCTGGTCGCCGTATCTTAAAAAGGATATAGAGTTATTAGAAAAGGTTCAGAGAAGAGCCACCAAAATGGTAAAGGGGATGGAAGGATACTCCTATGAAGAAAGGCTAAAAAGGTTAGGGCTCTTTAACCTGGAAAAGAGACGGCTGAGGGGAGATATGATAGAAGTCTATAAATTAATGAGCGGAGTGGAACGGGTAAACGTAGATCGATTGTTTACCTTATCAGAATATAGAAAGACTAGGGGACATGCAATGAAGCTACAGGGTAAACTATTTAAGACTAATAAAAGAAAATATTTTTTCACTCAACGTGTAATCAAACTCTGGAATTTGTTACCGGAGGATGTAGTAAAGGCTGTTAGTGTAGCTGGGTTTAAAAAAGTTTTGGACAAGTTCCTGGAGGAAAGGTCCATAAGCCATTATTAAGAGGGACCCAGGATATCAATGTTTGAACCAATACAAGCATTGTGGAACCTGTGTCCCTTGGGGAAACTGCTAGGTACATATGACCTAGATTGGCCACTGTTGGAAACAGAATACTGGGCTTGATGGACCTTGGTCTGACCCAGTATGGCATATCTTATGTTCTTATGTTCTTATATATAAACCATGAACTCAATACATCCAATGTACTTACTAACAGCACTGTAGATATCTGCCATTAACCTCATTGTAAATAGTCACTGAATGTTAAGAATAACAACTAGTTGCAATATAAACCCAACTAGTTACACTGTACATAGTTCATTACTGTTTTGATAACAGTAAAATCCGCTAATGTTAAGAACCACAACTAGTTCCACTGTAAACGCAACTAGTTACACTGTACATAGTTACTGTTTTAAAGTACAAAGTTAACCATGTTGGATGTAAATGTTTAAGTTTTGTTCCTTGTAAACTGCTTTGATTGCCTGATAAGGTGGTATAAAAACTTTGCAATAAATAAATGAAAACAATAAATAAATATTCTGTGCTTGCTTAACTATTGTCAAATAAGAGCCACATTTGTCATCTGGGAGGATAGGAGCAAAGTTTTGTAGATCCCTGGAGACATCCTTAAGGTACATGCCCTAATAAAGGGTATAGGATGTAATTCTAGAAGCAAGCATACAAGCCTGGAAGCAGTGGCATCCAAAGGCATCGGCATACTTGTCAGGAGGCACCAACAAATGAGTCTTAGAACTCTTAATACGTCTCATTGCCGACTCCACTACCAATTCCTCAGCCCTCGGTTTCATTTTGGATGAAGCAGTAATTTGAAGGCCCGCTGTCATATCTCAGATGAAATCCTGAAAGGACATGTCTTCTGGCGGGGATCAACGCCATGTATGAGGTGGAGAAGAATTGGAAGGAATATCCCTGGTGATCCTGGAGTCTCCTAATGTATCCTCGGAATCAGAAGAAAAAGATTCTCAGTCCAAAAGGAAATCAAAGAATCAACAGCCTCGAGCTGATGTCAATGCTTGATGTCAATGTTGGTGCTCAGAGAAAGCAGTGGAATCAGTGGGAGTGCTCCTGATATAACCAGTCCCATAGCTGACATTGGACCCAAAGGTACCGGCACTGAAGCAGATGGCAGTGCCTGAGTCACTGGGACTGTTGATACCTGTGGTACCGCAGTGGTCAGGAGCTTCCCCAAGTCCTCTCTATGGCCAAAAAGCACTGACCAATGGACGCCACTGATGCCTGGGTTGATTGAAGTACGGGGCTGTAAGCCACCATCCCAGAGCACAGTACCAGTAGTTCTCCAGAGGTCAATGCCTCGGGAGTGTCCTGGAGCTCCAGAATGGCTTTGGAGGGTTGGTCCTCCTGCTGGGGCTGCTTGACAGGTCTGTCAGCATTCAATGCACCTTTCGATGCATCTCTCGGACAATGAGACTTACTTTGATATTTGGAATCAGACTTCGATGCTGAGAATGATCTAGACTTATGTTTGAATTTTTTGGAGACCTTAGACACAGCAGAGGAGGCTGAGCCCCTCGAGGATGTTTATGTTTATGTTTATTTAAAATGCTTTCTATACCGCCCCATACCAATGGCGTCTGGGCGGTTTACAAACAAAAATTAAAACAGTTACAACATAGGCTGTCAGAAAAGTTAAAAAGAACGCCAGTTAAAATCTTAAAAAGGACAGCAGAGAGACAGATAATAGAAACAGCAAAGTATAAGAAGAAACATCAACAAGAGGAGGGGGAGGGAGACACGGACGAGGGAGGGAGGTCAAACGCCAAACAAAACAAGTGGGTTTTTAGCTGTCGTTTGAAGGCTTGATATGATTGCTCTGCACGGAGAGGGGGGGGAAGTGAGTTCCAGAGCCTAGGACCCAAGAAGTAAAAAGCCGAAGAGCGTGTAGACTCCAAGTGAGCTTGAGAAGGAGAAGGAAGGGCCAACCGATTAACGTGGATAGAACGGAGCAGACGATGGGAAGTACGAAATTGAAGAAGATCTGCAAGATAGAGAGGGGTACCAGTGTGAGTCACCCTGTGCACAAAAGTGAGGACCTTATATTGTATACGAAAAGAAACCGGTAACCAGTGATGATGCAGAAGTAAGGGAGTGACATGGTCATAACGAGAAGCACAGGAAAGGAGACGGACAGCTGCGTTCTGAATACGTTGTAGACGGGAGAGTTGAGATTGGGGTAGACCAGCAAGAGAAACATTACAGTAGTCGAGACGGGAAATTGCAAAGGAGAGAATAAGAGTAGCAAAAGCAGAGGGTGAGAGAAAAGGACGCACAGGACGAAGTTGTTTGAGGGATAGAAAAGAACGTTGAACTATGGAAGTGATGTGTTCTTTAAAAGAAAGAGAGGAATCAAGAATAACACCAAGATACTTAAGGGATGAGACGAGAGGAATGGGCTGGGAAGAGAGGGAAGGGGCGCAGGTGGGGGAAGGGCTTCCAAGGGTAAACCAAATGGCAAATGATTTAGTGGGATTAACCTGAAGAAAATTAGAAGTGAACCAAGAAGCTACAGCAGAAAGACAGAGATTAAGAGGAGAGATATCAGGGATATGTGAATCAGTGTGGTGCAGCAGAATGATATCCAGGGCGAACAGTGAGTCATACTGCTTGGCCCTGTTCTGTAGTCCTTGCTTGGTCATTTGTTTACACAAAGGACAGTTGTCTGGTTTATGTTACGGGCCCAAACATTTGAGACACCAATTGTGAGAATTATGACTGACAGTGCCGGAGCACTTGGAACATTTTTTAAAGCCACTGATATATTTGCCCATGACAAACAAAAAAATGTAGGCCTAAGGCCTAAAATGATGGTAGATCTGTCTAAAGAAAAAATATAATACAATGAAAGAACATAGGCTTGTTTGCTCTGGATGCTAGTAGTGGTTCTCAGAGCCACTTCTTCTCCACCTGCAAGCAAGCACTCTTCACGATCCCTCTCCCTCTCAGGCCTCCCAGCTTGTGTTTGCTACCCCAAGGCAGTTTCTTTTGTAGCACCATCTTCACGTTTGGTTATGCCATTGGACCCCTCCACTGAGGTTTCCTTGAGGAATGTTTGGGGTAAGCTGTCGAGAGTGGAATCAATATTGACTGGGACTATGGGTCAATTAAGCACATTTTCTGAGGAGTCTGTGGACAAATTTAAACAGCATGACTTTAATTTCCTCTTTAGAGTCTCATGTAATGAAATTTGAGGGCTCTCAGCCCTCATTGCAGTCTCTAGTGGGGGCAGTAGTTAAGGATAGTTTGGTTATTCATACCAAACTAGAGGCAATGGAGAATCAATTAAGGGCAAGGAATTTGTGATTCCTGAATTTTTCTGTGATGCAGCTTCTGTCCCCCCCTCGAGCTGCTGAAAAAGTATTTTAAAGAAATTTTGTTGTTTATTAATGTTGATGCTCTAGTTATTTCTAAGTCATTTTATGATTCCAAGGGGACTCGGGTAGAAGTGGCCAAAGGAGAGGGGTTGGATTCCATCGCCTCTCCAGACAGCCTTGATTTGACCGCTTTTCTTGAGACCTCTTAGGACATTGTCTTTGAGAGGACGACTCTGCTGGTCACTTTTAGATCGGAGGCTGATAGGATTTCTGTTTTGAATTTATACTTTTCTAAAAAGTCTCTTCCCTTTTGTGGTCAGCTGATAATCATTTTTCCTGATGTTGCCAGGCCTATGCAAATGCATAAGAAGGCTTTCCTGTAGTTGCGGGCTAAAGTCTTGGCTATCAGAGCCACGTTCTATCTCCGTTTCCCTTGTCAGTGCGTGGTTACCTATGCTGGAAATAAGTTTGTTTTCACAGATGTTTCCCATTTGGAAAATTTTCTTCGGGACAAATCAATGGGTTAGTATGGGTACTTGGGGATTTGTGTATACTCTTGACTCTTGTCCTGATTTTGTCTGGAGTAGTTGTAAGTATTTGTACATTTGTTCTCTTCTGCTTCTTTCCCATGATGGGGACTAGAGCATCTCTTGCTATTGTTTTTTTTGGGGGGGGGGAGTTGCATGTTTTCCTAATTTCTAATGGTAGCAGGTTATGCTTTTCTTATATACATTGTGTATGTATTTTGGTTAAAATCTTAATTTAAAAAAAAATGAAAGAATAGGGCTGGTATCCGGAGAAGGTAACAGCATTGACAGGAAGGCAGACCACAGAATTAAAACAAAAAAAAAAAGAAGTTTTTCAGCGAAGACAGGAAGAGCATCCTGCTGGCTCTGCAAAAAATGAAGAATTGAAGAGAGTTGTGAGGAAGGCCAGAAGACAGCTGTGCTGGCGCAGTGGACTGCTCCCAAAAGCTCTCCTATTGGGCTCTGAGAGCGTTCCTGTTCAGGCAGGACAATATCCATCTTTGAAGACTGCATTCTTGCTTGTCTGAAGATTGGGATTTAGGTGGAGACTTTAAAACTGGGTGGGAGAAAAGAAGTTGACAAACTCTAAGATTGGCTGGGTATTGGATGAGTAAATGTGGACTCAGACGGTGGGCCCCAGATCCATGCAACTCTCTGTACATGCAGCCCCAACAGCAGAAAGATTGAAGCACCATCGCAAGCTTCATTTTTCTTTCTCCAAGTCAGTGACAGCAGCCACCTCTGACTGTAACATTCACTTCCAGTATGTGGGGCCATTGTACTGTGCACCATAATTGAAAGCTACAGGCAGCACTGACTGCAGCATGCTGACTCGGAGAAAGAAAGATGACACCAGAGATGGTGCTGCATGATATTTTTGCCATGGTGCAGAGGGGGAAAACAGAGAGGTAGACTGGTTTATGAGAAAGAGAAGGGATTTGTTGGATTGGGGTGGAGGGGAAAGAGAAAGAGAGAGAGATTTGGGGTTATGAGATATATTGGACTGGGAATGGGGGAAGACAGGGGGAGAGATGCTGGGCTGGGAGGGAAGATAGGAAAGATGCCAGGCAACTGGATGGAGAATGGGAAGGGGATAGAAGACTCCTGGTCCATGGAGGGAAGGAAAAAAAGAGCTGGGGAGGTGGAAGAGAGAGGAAGATGGGCGAGGAGACTGGGAGATGCTGAAAATGGGTGGTGAGAGAGAATGTGGAGATGGTGAGTATGGTAAAGTTATGTGAGAGAGGTCATGAGAAGTTGGCAAGGAAATGAATAAGAGGAGGATGGTGATTACAGAGGATGGAAATGTGGTAATGGGGAGTGAGTGAAAGGCAGAAGGGAATAAGTGGCTAGCAAAGGAGTGAGATGAGAAATGAGAAAGATCAGTTGGGCTGGAGGTTAGAGGAGTAATGGAAAGTTGCTAGGCGAAAAGTCAAAAGGGGATTGAGGATGTGTATGTGAGTATATGTGAAATATCAGTGGATGAAAAAAGAGTAAAGAAAGAAGTGGAGGAAAAAGCAAAAAGGGAAAGATCAATATGTCAGAGGCAGATGTAGAGAGAGAGTAGAAAATAAGAGACTAGAGAAGAATGGACAAATGGACAGCAGAAAATGGATAATTAGCAGAAGATACAAAGAAAGCACAAGCGAGAGACTGGGGCAATTGTAACTGAAAAATAAAATGCCCAAACAACAAAAGATAGAGAGAAATGATTTTATTTTGAATTTATCAATTGGAATATGTCAGCTCTGGGAAATGTACATCACTGATTTCTTTGTGTTTGTTCAGAGAAACACACAAAGGGCAAGTGATATGTGGAGGTCACAGGTGCTTTACTGAGTAAAAGACCCCAACACGTTTCGGCCGTAGCCTTCTTCGGGAGGTATAAATCTTCAAAAACACATTATGTATACAATCAATAAAAATCATAAATGGAAACATGAATAATAAATAAATAAATAAATACAAACAAATATTCAAAACAGAAATAAAAGTATAAACATCAACTAAAAAGATAAAAGTATAAATATAAAGCATATGCTAGTAAAAAACATTAAAAAGACAAGGCAGAATATACTTTGAAAACATATATGCTTATAAGACAAATAAAAACATGCATGTTTAACAAGAGAAAAGATGAGGAGGAACAGAAAGGAGTACCAACTAGTGCACAAATACTCACAATGGTACCTTGTATATATTCAATTTCAAAAAATTATAATTGAAAAACAAGTCTGTGGAAATAAGACATTTAAAAAAACATAGTTAAAACTAGAAAATAAACAGGAAGCCCCTAATAGCACATATCTCTTTACACAGTAGGGACACAGAGCATGGTCAAGGGTTAAAAGGTGAGACATGTATGTTGCAAATTTGGTGGCAAACCTCAGGATTAAGGTGATTTCAAAACAATGGTGTAAAAATTGGATAAGAGCAGAGACACAACGTATATATATTCAAAAGTGCTGTTACAACTATGTGTTTAAAGATCACAAATGTGTAATTGTATGCATAATGTTCTTTTGAAGATTTATACCCCCTGAAGAAGGCTACAGCCGAAACGCGTTGGGGTCTTTTACTCAATAAAGCACCTGTGACCTCCATGTACCACTCACCCTTTGTGTGTTTCTCTGACTTGCTGTGAGGGTACTGCTCCCTTTTGTGTTCCCTTTGTGTTTGTTCAGTACAAGAGGAAATGAATTAATAGTTTTATTTCTCCAGTGTTGTGGTGCATTCCAAGTTTGGCTTTAGGGATTCCCAGTTCAATTATTGCCTTCATATTTCTAAATTGTGATCCCTTGTTCTGTATTTGGTGATGGTCTGTCTATGTTTTGTGTATATGACCAAGCTGTAGTATTCTATTTGTTTAGTTTCTGTGTAGCAGTCCTACTTGTTCTCTTTTCCCAGTTGGAAATGGAATGGTTTCATATTTTCAGTGCTCCCTTTTGATTGGTAGAGTATGGTGCTGTGTGAGTCCTGGTTGTGCTGTTATGGTATGGCGGGTTTGCAGTTATGAGTTTTAAATGAGCAGAGTTTTGTAGTACTTCCTAATGTTCCTGGCAATTGACACTGGAGGATAGTAATAGAAACATAGAAACGTGACGGCAGAAAAAGATCACATGGCCTATCTAGTCTACCCTTTCATATCAACTACAATAGTCCCCTTTTTATCTCTGTATTGATGCCATGCTTTTTTGAATTCAGATACTACCCTCATCTCTACTACCTCTACTGGGAGACTGTTCCACTCATCTACCACTCTCCGCAAATAAATATTTCCACATATTACTTTTGAAAATATCCCCTTTCATCCTCATTCTATGTTCCCTCGTAATGGAGCTTGTTTTCAGTCAAAGGAGGCTCTCCTCATGTGCATTTATGCCACTGAGGTATTTAAACATCTCTATCATATCTGCTCTATCCTGCCTTTCCTCCAACATATACATATTAAGATCTCTAAGACTATCCTCATATGCTTTATAACAAAGACCACTAACCATTTTGGTAGCCACCCTCTGCACCAACTCCATCCTGTTTATATCCTTTTGAAGGTGCAGTCTCCAGAATTGCACACAATGCTCCAAATGAGGTTGCACCAGAGACCTATACAGAGGCACTATCACCTTCTTTTTCTGCTGGTCATTCCTCTCCCTATGCACCCAAGCATCCATCTGGCATTTGCTGTCACCTTTTCTACCTGTTTAGCCACTTTATGATCATCAGAAACAGTCACGCCCAGATCCCACTCTTCTTTCATGGACAGAAGTGTATCACTCCCTTGGATTTTTGAAGCCCTTGTGCATGATCTTGCATTTTTAGCATTATTTTTTAATACCATGCTCTTTAGAGTCAGTGCGGTTTACATGTATACTAACAGGTACTTTTTATTCCCTTGTCCCCGAAGGGCTCACAATCTAAGTGTACCTGAGGCAATGGAAGGTTAAGTGGTTTGCCCAAGGCCACAAGGAGTGGCCATGGGACTAGAGACCCCAGTCCCTCTGGCCTGAGGTTGCTTGTCCCCATGCAGGAATTGTACCCCTGGCCTTCCAGCCTGAGGTAACCTGTCCCAACCACTGAGCCACTCCTCCCTGAGCATTAAATCTCAGCTGCCAAATTCTTAACCATTCCTCAAGCTTAGCTAGATCTCTCCTCATGTTATCTACTCCTTCATGGGTATCTACTCTATTGCAGATTTTGGTACCATCCGCAAACAAGCAAACCTTACCTGACAGCCCTTCCGTAATATCACTACCAAAGATGTTAAAAAGAACCAGATCAAGTACAGATCCCTGTGGCATATCACTGGTAACTTCCTTCTCCTCAGAGTGAGCTGTACCTGTACCCTTTGCTGCCTCCCACTCAACCAATTTCTAACCCAGTCAATCACTTTAGGATCTATCTCTGGTAATGTAAAAATATGATAGCCTTTCTTTATCCTCACTGTCCATGCAAATGATATTAAGACTCTCATCAAGAGCCATCTTTACTAAAGTTTAATGTGTATTCACAAATGTTAACATACACTAAGGGGCATGTTTACTAAAACCCTGGTAAAGTGCGGGCCCCGGTAGTGTGCGGGTGCCATATAAGGAGTGGGCGTTCCGTCCTGAAGAAGAAAAGCCGTGATTGACATATGCGCTAAGGTGCGCGGCGCCCTTGTGCGCCCCGCACCTTAGCGCATCGGATAGCTGCGCGGGAGGCATATGTGGCGCGCTGATGTGCAAACAGAACAGCAGAGTCACAGCACAATAGTGACGGCACTTACCAATGATGCAGGGATCAGGGGTTCAATCTCCCACTGTGCTCAATGATGATGGCTGGCTGAGGTGAAATTTTAGGAGGCATACAAATAATGGGCGGCATAAGGCGGCGCGCAGATGGGCATTAGGCAGTGCGCTATTGATTTAGGAGGCTGTTCTATTATTGGGAGGCATAAGGCGGCGCGCAGATATACAAGCACAGGATCAGAGCCACAGCACAATGGTTAAGACACTGACCAATGATGCAGGGATCAGGGGTTCAATCCCCCACAGTGCCCAATGAACAAGGCTGGCTGAGGCATTGCATATTATGGGGAAGAGTGCTTTAGGGGGCATGTTATTTTTAGTTTAATTATCATTACTAGCAAACGCACCCTCAAAGCGTGTTAACATAAGGCGCCCTATAAGGCACATTTTAAAGTGCACTGTCTGCCAAGGCACCCTAGAATGTTGCTTATAGGGCGCTTTAGAGGGTGCCGTATGAGGTACCACAAGGTCAGAGTACTGTTTTTGATGGCAGTACTGTGCAGTTTAAGGAATGAAAAGCATACATAGGTGTGCTGACATGCATGGAGGAGCAGCAGTGGAGCACAATGGTTAAGGCACTGACTGCTGATACAGGGGTCATGAGGTAGCTCCCCAGGGTGCCTAATACATAAGGCTGGCTGTGGCATCAGCTTTGCAATGTACATATCTGTTCCTGCAGCACCGTATGTTTATTTTATTAATTGCTGCCAGCAAACACGCCCTCACGTGCCGTAATGGAAGGTGCCGTAAAAGGCACCCTATATGGCACTCCATAGAGCACATTATAAAGTGCACTGTCCGCCACGGCACCATAATATATCCCCTATAGGGCACCCTATAAGTTGCGTCACAGGATAATGTATAGTGCACCTTATATGGATGGGAACCATAAGGTGCCCTATAGGGTGCCCTATAAAGCGCCCTCAGAGGCACCCTATGGGTACAGTACGCTGAGGGTGTTTTTGCTGGCATCAAAATATGTACATTAAAGAAAAACAATGCTTTGGACAACCCTATCAAATAACCCCACTGTGGGTTTGAACCCATAACCTCTGACAGTGAAGTAACCATTGGGCTACAGCTCTATAGCTGCTAGCAAGCCCCTGGCTGGCTGCAGAGAGCCTGCATGTCACCACACAGACAGTCTGCTGTGGTCTCCAGGATAGGGTTAGCTCACCCGTACCCATGATGCACTGCACATGCAAATCAGCTGTCCACAGATGAACACAAGATGGGGAATGCACCCCCACAGCACCTCAGCCTGGTAGGAGGAAGTGACCGGGTGCACCCACACAGCACCTCGGCCTGGTAGGGGGTATGGACCGGGTGTTTTACTGGCACAGAGTAGCTACACACCATCACATTGGGCGGGTACTGTGCTCACCCTGAGTGTGCGATGAGGCGCCCAGGACCAGGTCCACAACACCTTCCATGGCTGATGGAAGTCATGCAGGAGGTCCAAAGCAGTGTTAATGTGTAAGATAGGTAGTTTCTGCACAAACACCATGGATATCTTTGTCTGTCTCAGTCAGGTGCAGCCCCCATGGACCTCCAGGTGGGCCATGCACCACCCCCCCCACCACCACCACCCTCCTCCTCCTCCCCCTCAGGGCTGAGGGTGGCAAACATGGTCTCCCATCAATAGATTCACATTCTACCTCCCTGCAAAGGTGGCAGTAGAGGGAACCATCAACCCCCAGTCCTGCTGAGGAACAGACACCCCACAGGGCAGACAATGCAGCTCTATACACATCCATAACACAATAGCAGACAGACATTAGACCAGGTTATGGTAAGCTGCACCCCACCACTATCTGTTATTCTCCTGCAGCAAGCCATCAAGCCACTGCACCCTGCAAGCCACTCTAGCAAGACACATACCAGCTACAAACAGTCTGCTAGTTAGTCCATAGTGCATGTTCCCACTGGAGATGCATGCACCCAGAACTGAGATGTCAGCATACACAGCAAGCAGATATATCAGTGACTGGGCCCCAAAAGGAAACCCATATCTATCACACAAGAAAAATACTATATAGCACTATGGGAATGCCTAGCCATGCTGTGGTCACTGCACAGTCAGGGTGAGAGTGATCTCTCAGCAGGACATACTGAGGTCACCCTGTCTGTGTAGGTGGTGGCCGGGCACTACAATGTCCCAGTCAGTGCCCTATGCCCTGTGTAGATGCACCCTGGCCAGGCCACCCAGTCCGGCCTATACCCATGGTACCTTGCTCCTCATTATGCACATTGGTAGCCCAATACTGGCAACATTGCTGGCAGTGTGGGCTGTGGAAGGTGTTTGCAGCCACCACACACTGGATAGACAGACAGCCACCCCCACACCTATGCCAGCATTGTGCTATTATAGATGAGGTCAGCAGCCATAACCACCACACCAGTCCTGGGCACAGTACAGGCATGGATATGGTACTCAATACTGTTGGGGGTCACGCCCCAGGGTGGTAGACACTGTCAGGGACCAGACCTGCAGCACACACCGCAAACATCAGAATGATTGTTATGGTGGAGCTCAATGACCAAAATGTGCTTAACGTAGGAATTGATATATGGCAGTTATCATAGGAAGCGTTTGATAGCTGTGTACCGTATACCCAGGTGTAGGATGGCATTGCTAAGGTTTGCAACTGCTAGTATTGGGAGATACAGGCAGGGCCCAATGTCCTGCCTCTCCAGGAGGCATTGGCCAATGCGGCCTGTGGGGGGGGGGGGGGGTGTGGGTGTGTCTGGCCCTGTTGGCTGCTGCTTTACGGCAGGGTTTCCCGACTCCAGTCCTGGTGTTCCAAACACTGTTCGGGTTTTTATGCTGTCCCTCATAAATATGCATGAGCTACATCTGCATACCATGGGGGTGGTGCATAGATATGCAGCACAGGCATCATTATTAGAGGCAGCATGGGACCTGAATGGTGTGGGGCCCTCCAGGACAGCATTTGGGAGACTCTGCTCTAGGTAATGCGCCTGTTTATGGTGTCTGTGATTGGTGTGGTAAAATATAGGCATATTAACAATGCATATGTTCTCAGCTATACAGTTTTGTCCTTACTATCACGGTTTAGTTGTGGGAAAAATATGTGGACAGGTTTGGCAGTAGCCCCAGCTGGGCTTTGAACCTGTGCCCTTCTGTTCTTGCAAACACCGTCTGTGTGCACTGCACCACTATGTTGCCACAGATGTGCTGCATTCCTTGGGGAGGCCATGACTGTACATGCGACAGAGCCTGTCTGTTGCGGTGGACCGTGTCAGCCTGCACAGGCCTAGGCCACTGTGCTGTGGCTTGCAGCCACTGGTCCCTCCACCACCTGTACCCTTCCGCCAATATGCTGACATGTTCTTATCTTGGAAAAAGCATGTGACCGGATTGAGTTGTGGCACTCCAGGATTGAATTTGGGGGAATGGGCTGTAGGTAATGGCCATTGGTATGGTTTGTGTGCGGTGTAGGGTAAAATATGGGTGTTTGCACCATGCGTATGTGCTCTGCAATACAGGGGTGTCCTGACTATCACTGTTTTGTGGTGGGTAAAACTATGGGGAATGGGTTGTCATGAGCCCTAGCTGGGATTTGAACCTGTGTCCTTCTGGTCTTACAGGCACTGGCTGTGTCTGCTACACCACACTGTGGCCACAGAGACAATGCAGTCCCTGGAGATAGATAACCTGACCGAACGGCTCAGAAAACCTTCTCTGCACAATTTTACTGTGGACTCATTCACCTTATATGGTGACAAAAGGGCAAATAAACCTCAAAAATGACCTCGAAAAAAGGGGAAAACAAACATAACCAAGCTGGGCACCAGTAATATCAATGGGCAACATTAAAAACACTCCCAGGTAAGCTCCAAAAAAAGAAATGATTTTTGGAAGGGTCTACGTTCCGTAGACCCTTCCATAAATCATTCCTTTTTTTTGGAGCTTTCCTGGGAGTGTTTTTTATTGTTGGCCATTGATATCAATGTTGCCCAGCTGGATTATAAGTTTTAAAGTTTTTGTTGTGGTCATTTCCATTATTTATTTGACATTTTGTTCTGTGCACATGTATCACACTGCTCACGTTTTTTGGGTTTCCCCGGTTTTGCTGTACATTGCTGACGGAAATGGTTTTCTTCCCTTTAAATGCAGTCTACCGCGAGTGTTTCACTCGCGGTAGTTTTTACTTGTAAATTCGGCCCCGTTCCTGTGCGGGGAACCTCTCCCCTCCCACTTTCCACCCATTGACCCCATCTCTCCGCCCCTCGGGGGCCTTCCTCCGCCCTCCTTTCGCCTTTCCCCGCCTCTATCGCACAGTACCGCACCGCACACGTGCGTGTGTTCGTCGCACGTGTGCGGGACCCGTTAGTGTGACGCGCACTCGTGCGGGGCACTTAAGAGCACTTAAGTGCATTATTTTTGCGCGCTCAAGTGCGCCCCGCACAAGTGCGCAGTTTAGTAAACATACCCCTAAGTACAGCAGAACAAATTTTTTTTATGGATATAGTGACATTTAATGTACATTAATGTTTAGTAAACATGTCCCTAATTCATTACTTGGACATAAGAACATAAGAACATAAGACATGCCATACTGGGTCAGACCAAGGTCCATCAAGCCCAGTATCCTGTTTCCAACAGTGGCCAATCTAGGTCATACGTACCTAAACGTTTCCCCAAAAGACACAGGTTCCGCAATGCTTGTACTGGGTCAAGCACTGATATCCTGAGTCCCTTCTTAATAATGGTTTATGGACCTTTCCTCCAGGAACTTGTCCAAACCTTTTTTAAACCCAGCTACACTAACAGCCTTTTCTACATCCTCAGGTAACAAATTCCAGAGTTTGATTACACGTTGAGTGAAAAAATATTTTCTTTTATTAGTCTTAAATAGTTTACCCTGTAGCTTCATTGCATGTCCCCTAGTCTTTCTATATTCTGATAACGTAAACAATCGATCTACGTTTACCCGTTCCACTCCGTTCATTAATTTATAGACTTCTATCATATCTCCCCTCAGCCGTCTCTTTTCCAGGTTAAAGAGCCCTAACCATTTTAGCATTTCTTCATAGGAGTATCCTTCCATCCCATTTACCATTTTGGTGGCTCTTCTCTGAACCTTTTCTAATAACGCTATGTCCTTTTTAAGATATGGTGACCAGAATTGCACACAATATTCAAGGTGCGGTCTCACCATGGAACGGTATAGAGGCATTATAATATCTTTTGTTTTATTTTCCATTCCTTTCCTTATGATACCTAGCATTCTATTTGCTCTCTTGGCTGCCGCTGCAAGCTGGGCCGAGGGTTTAACATGTTATCCACAGTGACGCCTAAATCTTTTTCCTGGGTGGTGGTTCCTAATGTGGAACCTTGCATTGTGTAACCATAGTTTGGGTTGTTCTTCCCTAAGGTGCATAACTTTGCACTTGTCCACATTAAATTTCATCTGCCATTTTGATGCCCAGTCTTCCAATTTATCAAGATCCTCTTGCAATTTTCCACAATCCTCTTGGGATTTAACAACTTTAAATAGTTTTGTGTCATCTGCAAATTTGATAACCTCACTCGTTATTCCACTTTCCAGGTCATTTATGAATATGTCAAAAAGCAGCGGACCCAGCACAGATCCCTGGGGTACACCACTATTCACCTTTCTCCATTGGGAAAATTGGCCATTTAGCCCAACCCTCTGCTTTCTATCTTTTAACCAGTTCTTGATCCACAGTAGTACACTGCCTCCTATCCCATGACTCTTTAGTTTTGCCAAATGTCTCTGATGAGGGACCTTGTCAAAGGCTTTCTGAAAGTCCAGATACACTATATCAACCGACTCACCTTTGTCCACCTGTTTATTCACACTTTCAAAAAAACATAACAGATTAGTAAGACAAGATCTTCCTTGTCTAAAACCATGTTGGCTGTCTCCCATTAGGCCATGACTATCTACATGCTGGTAATTTTTTTCTTTATGATGATTTCTACCATTTTTCCCGGTACTGACGTGAGGCTCACCGGTCTATAGTTTCCTGGATCACTCCTGGAACCCTTTTTAAAAATTGGTGTTACATTGGCGATCCTCCAATCTTTAAGTATTAGAGATGATTTTAATGATACTTCACAGATTGCTAATAGCAGGTCTGCAATCTCATATTTCAGTTCTTTCAACACCCTTGGATGTATACCATCCCGCCCAGGTGATTTGCTACTCTTCAGTTTATCTAATAGTTGTAATACATCTTCCCGATGTATCGATATTTCCTTCAATTCTTCCGCACCTTTAAATACCACTTCAGTCATGGGTAACATCCCTACATCTTCCTCAGTAAAGACCAAAGCAAAGAATTCATTCAGTCTCTCTGCTATCTCCTTGTCGCCTCTTAGTGCCCCTTTAACTCCTCTATCATCTAATGGTCCAATCGACTCTCTCACAGGTTTTTGCTACGAATGTACTTGAAAAAATCTTTATTCCGCGTTTTTGCTTCCGCAGCAAGCTTCTTCTCAAATTCTTCCTTTGCCTTCTTTATCAATGCCTTGCATTTGACCTGCCTGTGCTTGTGCTGTTTCCAGGTTTCGTCATTTGGCTCTTTTTTCCATTTCCTGAAAGATGCTTTTTTGGCAACAACAGCCTCTCTGACCTCACCTTTAAACCATGCTGGCAGTTTTTTGGACTTCCTTCCACTTTTCTTAAAGCGTGGAATACAGCTGGTCTGGGCTTCCAAGATAGTATTTTTCAACAACACCCAAGCTTGATGTAAGTCTTTAACCTTTGAAACTGCTCCTTTTAGTTTTTTCTTAACTATTTTCCTCATTTTATCATAGTCTCCCTTTTGTAAGTTAAAAGGTAGTACTGTGGATTTCCTTACTGTCCCTCCTCCACTAATAAAATCAAAGGTGATCATGCTATGATCACTATTGCCAAGTGGCCCCAACACCCTTATCTCTTGCACTAGATCTGGTGTGTGAAGAGCTCATTTGGAAACCTCCTAAAATTTTATATGGGCTGCATATAAATTGTAAATGAAATGTATGCAAATAAAGCCCAGTGGATATGCAACTATTTATGCAAATGAAGCCCCGCAATGAGTCTCCGGACATGACTCCGCATCACCCTTGGGCCGCCCCTGCCTCTCTTATCTTTCCCCTACATATTTCCTTGGGAACTCCGCTCATCAGGCATATCTCTTATCTGTGGCCTTCTATTCCATTACAAACTGCAGACTTTGCATGCTTCACCTTGCTACACTCTAGGACTGGAACAGACTACCTGGGTCAGTATGTCAAGCTTTATCTCTGGTCCTATTCAAATCCAAGCTAAAAACTCACCTCTTTTAGGATGGTTTTGGATTCTGACTCCCTTATTCTCCTGTTTACCATCCATGTGTGTTACAACTATTTCCCCTTACTTTTATTCTAGTCCCCCATTGTATCTGTTTGTCTAGCATTGATTGTAAGCTCTATTCAGCAGGGACTCTCTCACACATGTATATGTACATCACTGAGCAGGTCTTAAAGTAGTAGTAGTAGTAGTAGTAGTACTGTCCTTGGAGCATTCCTGGAGACAGGCCTCTGGAAATATCAATTACCCCGGCATCGAATGGGTCAGTGTCATGGCAGAACATGCTAAGGAGATAAAGTTTCTAGATGAAATAAATAACTGCTTCTTGGAGCAGCTGGTTCATGAACTGAGCAAAGGGGAGATAAGGGTGTTGGAGCCACTTGGCAATAGTGATCATAGCATGATCACATTTGATTTAATAAATGGAGGAAGGATGGTAAGGAAATCCACAGTACTACCTTTTAACTTTTGAAAGGGAGACTATGATAAAATGAGGAAAATAGTTAAGAAAAATGAAAAGGAGCAGTTGCAAAGGTTAAAGGCCTGATTCTGTCCCAGACATACAAGCCCTCTGTATGCCCTGTCTGAACCGGACGTACAGAGGACATAGCGATTCTGATCCTTTGGGGCACGTCTAGCCCCGCGGGATCAGAATCATATCAGAATCATAATCAGGCCTGTGCATGCATGACAGGACTGAGATTCAGCCCGGTCTGCACATACAGGCCCGGCCTGACTAACTCAATCAGGGAGGTTCAATAGAGCCGTGGCACTACGGTGTCCAGTTGCCATGGCACCGCCGGTCCACTGAAGAGCCGCGATCCCCTGCCGCCCCGGCACCAGCATCGGTTTCCCCACAGCCTGAACTCTAATCTGGCCTCCTAAGGCCAGGGTCAGGCTGCGGGGTATGTCCTCGCTTCCCCCTGCCTCATCCGTGCCTCGGGCTACCAATTCCTGATGTCTAAGGAAGTTATTCTACCTCGGAGGTGGAATAACTTCCCTGTACAGGACACCAACGGCCCTGTACATCCAGGGACAATGACTGCTCACTTCCCGCCCTAATTCCACCCCATGATCTGCCTCTTGCCTGCCCCCGACTAACTTCCCCATACAACCAGCAGGGAAGTTAGCCACTGGCAGGAAAGGGCACGAATAGAGAGGACCATGGGTTGGAATGACCCTGTAAAAATTTATTTATTTATTTATTTAGCTGCATTTATATCCCGCTTTTCACCGGGTCAAAGCGGTTGGGGGGATACATTTAACACGAGGGGATATGAGACACATACACTAATACTTACAGGGAACATGGGCAATGGAGGGTTAAGTGGCTTGCCCAAGACCACAAGGAGCACCTGCGGGACTAGAAACCCCAGTCCTTCCGGCCCAAGGTTGCTGTCCTCTAGTGGGATTTGAACCACCGACCTTCCGGCCTGTAGTACCTTGCCCCAACCACTAGGCATGGGTGTTGTTTAAAAATACTATCTTGTAAGCCCAGACCAGCTGTATTCCACACTTAAAGAAAAGTGGCTGTTATTGCCAAAAAAAAAAATCTTTCAGGAAATGGAAAAAGGAGCCAAATGACGAAAACTGGAAACAACATAAGCACTGGCAAGTTAGATGCAAGGCATTGATAAGGCAAGCAAAGATAAAATTTGAGAAGAAGCTTGTTGTGGAAGCAAAAACGCGTATTAAAGACTTTTTCAAGTACATTCATAGCAAAAAAAACTGTGAGAGAATCAGTTGGGCCATTAGATGATGGAGGGGCAAAAGGGGCACTGAGAGGGGACAAGGCCATAGCAGAGAGACTGAATGAATTTTTTGCTTCGGTCTTTACTGAGAAAGATGTAGGGATGTTACCCATGACAGAAATGGTATTTAAAGGCCATGTCTCAGAAGAATTGAAAGAAATATGATACACTGGGAAGATGTGTTACAACTATTTGATAAACTGAAGAGTAGAAAATCACCTGGACTGGATGGTATCCATCCAAGGGTGTTGAAAGAACTGAAATATTAGATTGCAGACCTACTATCAGTAATCTATGAACTATCATAAAAATCATCTGTAATACCTGAAGATTGGAGGATGACCAATGTAACGCCAGTTTTTAAAAAGGGTTCCAGGTGTGATCCAAAAACTACAGACTACTGAGCCTGATGTCAGTAGCGGGAAAAATGGTAGAAACCATTATAAAAAAACAAAATTACTGAACATGTAGAGAGTCATGGCTTAATGGGAAGCAGCCAATATGGCTTTAGCCAAATAAGGTCTTGTCTTACTAATATGTTATGTTTTTTTGAAGGTGTGAATAAACAGGTAGACAAAGGTGAGTCGGTTGATATACTGTATCTGGGTTTTCAGAAAATCTTTGACAAGGTCCCTCATGAGATACGTTTGGTGAAATTAAAAAGTCATGGGATAGGAAGCAGTATACTATTGTGGATGAGGAACTGGTTAAAAGATAGAAAGCAGAGGGTAGGGCTAAATGGCCAATTTTCCCAATGGAGAAAGGTGAATAGTAGAATACCCCAGGGATCTGTGCTGGGTCCGCTGCTTTTTAATATATTCATAAATGACCTGGAAATGAGAATAACGAGTGAAGTAATCAAATTTGCAGATAACACAAAATTATTCAAAGTTGTTAAAACCCATTGAGGATTGTGAAAATTGCAAGAAGACCTTGATAAATTGGAAGACTGGGCAACCAAATGGCAGATGAAATTTAATGTGGACAAGTGCAAAGTTATGCACCTAGGAAAGAACAACCCAAACTATGGTTACATGATGCAAGGTTCCACATTAGTAACCACCACCCAGGAAAAAGATTTAGGCATCTTCGTGGATAACATGTTGAAACCCTCTGTCCAGTGTGCAGTGGCGGCCAAGAGAGCAGATAGAATGTTAGGTATCATAAGGAAAGGATTGGAGAATAAAACAAAGGATATTATAATGCCTCTGTATCGTTCCATGGTGCGACTGCATCTTGAATACTGTGTGCAATTCTGGTCGGCATATCTTAAAAAGGATATAGCGTTATTAGAAAAGTTACAGAGAAGAGCCACCAAAATAGTAAAGAGGATAAAAGGATACCCCTAAGAAGAGAGGCTAAAAAGGTTATGGCTCTTCAACCTGGAAAAGAGACGGTGGAACGGAGATATATGTTAGAAGTGTATAAAACAGAAATTAGACCTTACCTGCTAATTGTCTTTCCTAGAGATCTCTCCGGGCCAGTCCAGGACCCACCCATGTTTTTTTTTGTCTCATTTCCGTGTAGCACGGGGGCCTAAGGGTTCTAGGTTGCTGGTGGTGGCGTCCGCGCCATAGTTCCTAACGAGTGTTTTCTGTTCTCGCTCATGGGTTCTTGTTCATGGGTTACGTTTTAACTTATTGGTTATTTAAAAAAAAAAACAACAATAACTGAAAGAAACTTGGATTTTTGACTGTTACATTACCTTCCTGCTGGGCTGCTGCGGTTTCGTATTTTCCTATTTTTTTTCTACTTTCTTCTGGTTTTTGCCAGTATTCTTCATCTGCTTTGTTACGGTTAAGACTGGGAGTGGCCAGCAGAGGGAGTCCGATGCCAGTTCTTCAAAAGTTTAAGATTTCAGTCCTCAGTTGCTGAAGGAGATTGACAACCCACTTGTTCCTGATCTCCTTCAGCAACTGAGGACTGAAATCTTAAACTTTTGAAGAACTGGCATCGGACTCCCTCTGCTGGCCACTCCCAGTCTTAACCGTAACAAAGCAGATGAAGAATACTGGCAAAAACCAGAAGAAAGTAGAAAAAAAATAGGAAAATACGAAACCGCAGCAGCCCAGCAGGAAGGTAATGTAACAGTCAAAAATCCAAGTTTCTTTCAGTTATTGTTGGGTTTTTTTTTTTTTGTTTTTTTTTAAAATAACCAATAAGTTAAAACGTAACCCATGAACAAGAACCCATGAGCGAGAACAGAAAACACTCGTTAGGAACTATGGCGCGGACGCCACCACCAGCAACCTAGAACCCTTAGGCCCCCGTGCTACACGGAAATGAGACCAAAAAAAACATGGGTGGGTCCTGGACTGGCCCGGAGAGATCTCTAGGAAAGACAATTAGCAGGTAAGGTCTAATTTCTGTTTCCTTTTCGTCTCTCCGGGCCAGTCCAGGAACAAGTGGGAAGTACCAGAGCAGTATCTAGCCACGGGCGGGACCGAACAGGCCGACGAGGACGAACGACGCCCTCGCTCAGGCGTAGCCCTTGGCCAAGACCGCCAGCCGGTAAAGTCTGCCAATGCGGAAAGCGGCGACTACGTAGCTGCTCGAGAAAAAACCCTTGGCGGAATCCAAGGATATGCCGTACACAACGCCATATGGCTGCCCGAAATAAAGGAGTACCCGACTATCCTTCGGCAGAACATTCGCCACGGACTGCTAGGACAGCCGAACCGCCTGACCACCAATGGACGCCCATACACAGCCGTGCCCTTTCGAGACTCGGCAAGAAAACAAGCGCTCCGAGACGCAGAAAGACGCAAAGTTTTGGAGAGATCTCCTGAGCCACCGTAGCACATTGCTAATGGGAAGATCTCCGATCCGAAAGGAGGAGAGATCGATAGACTGATTTGGAAGATAGAGACGATCTCCAGAAAAACGGAGGGAAATGTCCGCAACCGCCTTCCGTGCTCTGAAAAGTGCAGATAGGGAATTCTACACTATAGAGCAGGGAGATCCGAAATCTACGTCACGGAACAGAAGACTCTGAAAGAGGTCATTTCCTAAGAAAAGTCCTTGAGAAAGATATTGCTGACTGGGCGAAACAGAGGTTGTAGCCCGTCGCAAGCAGCAAGACCAAAACACCACGGTATAATCTCACCGTGAAAAAGGGGAACGAAAGTACTGAGCGCCCGAAAATGAAAAATGAAGTACCGCTGGATGAGCTGCGCAATGAAGTCCGCTCATACTACCGCGAAAGAAAGAACACGGTTTAGCATCCTAATGCAAACTGTCCTGAAGAAAACAACAGCACATGCGGAAGGAAGGCATTGCGAGACTGGAGTTCTGTGCTCCGCAGCAAAACCCAGAAAGACGCTATACGTTAACCGAAGACAGGACTTGGAACGGCTGCGAACCTGCAGCCTAGAGACTATGACCAAAGGCGAATACCTTCATCAGAACTGTCGACTCTGAGCCAAGCTGTAAGAGCGAAGGAATCCACCTTGGGCATGAGCTGACGGCTATGGAATAGAAACCCCCCGGTCTCGGGAGACCGTCCAGCCTTGTGGCTATAAGATGCACAAAAAGCGCATATCACACCTGCCAGGGCCAAGCCGCAGCAATGCTAAGAACTAGTCCGCAGCGACACACTACCCTCCGAACCACTCAATGGACCATTCTCTATTGGCGATGGCTTCCCCAGCCCGCCGAAACCATTCCACATGCGCTCCCTGCGCCTGCGAACGATCCCGAGAAGCTTTGGTATCGGCGAAGGTAACTAGGAGAACCACCATGGGCTGCTCAACACCGGGTCAGATTGGGAAACACTGCAGCGTGCAGTGACCAAGCTCCGGAAGCACCACAAGCGGGCTGAGGAAACGTGAACTTTTTTTTTTTTTTTTTTAATATTATATACGTTGGCTTCTGCGCCATGGACCGTAGACAGAGCTAGTAAACATAGTTCTGTCCATGAGCTGAGCTGCCGACTGCTCTGTAACAAGTCCGCGCTGCCAGCTCCGCCGCGATGAGAGAAAAAAGACACCGTCACCGCCTATTCCGAGAAAAAACACTTACGCAACTTCGTCGGAGATCAGAAGAAGGAACAGAAAAACCCACAGCACTAGAAACACCGCTGAAAACCCTACCTGAGGAAGGGAATAATTCAGGATCCACGGTGCGAAAGGCTTCCGAGCAGCGGCCCCGGACCCTGAGCTCTGCAACCGACGAGACCGCCCGCTGTCGCAAGGAACACCCCGGCGGACTGGTGTAAGTGAAGTTCCACACTGAGAACCAGCCTCCACCGGAGCCTAACGCAGACGACGCTTAAGCGAAGTATTCGGCAGGTAAGGGAAAATCCGGAGAATAGCTGCGCGATAACCACGGTCGCTGCAATGACCGCATGTGGTGCTTGCCCAGAGAACGTGGTCAAAGGACACTGCCATATAAGTAAGGAGTAGGAGATAGCATCACGCCGACAACGCTTGAAGATGCAAGAAGACCTGCACCATCAACAGGAAGAGCAGCATGGAGCTTACCGGCCGAAAAAAAAATACCCCGACCTGGCATGTGAATACCACCCCTAAATAGAGGGACCCCGTAATCGGTTGTAACTGACCGTTAGCTCGATCAAGCACCCCATGAAGGTACTGCAGGAGAAGAGCCACCCGCCGGGGCCGCCAGAGACTCCTATAGCAACGGGGCTCTAATTAGCCAGTCATCGCGGCAAGGGAGCCCGAAAAAAAAACGCCCCCTCTTCGTAAGGCCGCTGCCACTAGCTGACGTCATCGGAAGCTCCATAGCTCGTTAGAAAGAACTGGAATGTTGGTAGGAAGGTGCGGGGCGTCGCAGCCAGGCCAACCAGAAAAAAGCGGAAAGCTGAAATGACTCTCATGCCCCGTAAACGGAGCAAAATGGTGCTGCTCCGGCCGAATTACAAAGGCATTAGGAATCCAAGGAGAACCTTGAGCTTTAAGCTAGCTTTCAGTTGTTGTGGCCCTCTAAGCCTCCGTACCCTGAAATTTGATAGTGAAATCCAACCACCATATCTACCGCACTATCACGTAGCCAAAATGATCCTATAAAAAAACACATTAGTTGAAATCATACTTCCAAACATTAAGCCAATAAAGCTGTTTAGCCAGGCCTATGGCTATTCCTCTGTGTAAATGGTGCTCAGCAAAGATCCTACCCGTCCTGCAGATAAACACATATACTAATAGTTTCCCATAAGGAAATTGTTATCCACACCTCTTGTCGTGGCTAATTTGGCCAAACCGTATCAGAGAGGAAGATTGCGAAGCACATTGCGAATTTTAGGCGCCAGAGCAGGTAATTGTAAGAGACAGGTTGGAAATGGGCCTTTGTGTAGAATTCTCCCACCTGCGGGAAACAAGACAGCTATGTGGTGGTCATGAACGTTTTGTAAGGGAGTGCTATCAAACAGGAAGCTGAATACAGCAAGTCAGCTGCATACGTTTGAAGAGATATCAGAGTAAGATGATGCAGACTTGCCTAGTATTGATGCCCTTTCCTCAAGAGTATCCTGGTACTATTGCAAAGAAAAGAGCAAAATTAGTTTGCGAATTTTAGACTGAAAAATATGGTACAGCCTTGTCCATTGGACTCTGGGGTGTGTAATGCTATATATTGAAAAGGCAAAAATAAGGACACCAACTATATCCCTAAAGCTGCAGATAGGCAGGAGAAGTCATGTAATCCGTGGGATTTTTCCACTTACAACACAGCCTATGTGGAGATACTCAGATGAAATTGAGTCAGTGAAAACAAAGTAAAACCCCTTGTTGTCTGCCCCAAAGTGAGAGCACCCTGGACCGATTCAATTTATTATTCCTGAAGAACTGAAGCCGAAAAAAACATCATTTCCCCAGACCATTGTTAAGATAATATGCAATACAGTGGAGCCGGTTCTGAGAAGCGCCCTTTAGAACTCGACCCCAGTATTTTACGAGAACATTGTGCTCTACACCATAGACCTATTACCATAATGTCAGCAGTGAAAGTCCAGCTAGAAAAGCATGAAGCTGATGGCTGCATCACTCCTGTGATTGTAGTAAATGAATGGCACCTCAGTGTGGTCATAGTAAAAACGCCTAAGAATCTGAAAATGGTTATTGATTCCAAGTGTATAAACCTGGTGCTGAAGAGATCATAATATATCACGCCAGCACTTGAAAATGCTTTATACCAATGGCCCAAAGCTTACTTGCTTACATAGTGTGAGGCACATGTTGCCTTTCAGTAGTGCAAATTAGATGAGAAAAACAGCCCCATGAACCTATTCTGGATCTTGTGAGGCAGAAAAAAATAGCTCAAACAAGTTTCACTGGAGCCGCTTTAACACTAGAGGGTGAAGGAGCTTCTGATCCCTAAAAACCGCCGCTGTGACTGCAGAGTGATGTCCCGTAGCGGACTTATGCTGAGTAGCCAAGGATGGTAAAACCGCAGTTTAAAAGATTTTACTAGTACCCGGTTTTAAGCAATGGTTGCGGTCTGACCCAGAGACCTATAGAGCTCAACTGAACTGACTGTGCAGGAAGGCTACAGGAACAGTATTAGCCCGGGTGGTCGTTCCCGCCAAAATGAAACTGTTGGAGAGGCCTGCTTCTGAGGCAGAAGGTATGCCGGAGAGGCCCTTCCCCAAATGAAGCAAACAGAAATACCCAACTTCAAATAGCCATCTAAAACGAAGGAAGAAAATAAAAACCCCCTTGCAACCGGCTCCTGAGAAGCCGCCGCGGGAAAAACAACAAATACCGATGCCAATAAAATGGCCGCCGGCAGACAGACAACTAACAAAAAATGACCAACCTGAAGAACTAAAAACTCCTGTTCCTTCAGCTCCTGGTACCCACTGCTAGTGGGGAGGTAAGCTGAGCTCCGGAGGCAGCAGGAAGGTATCTGGGGCTCCCAGAACCGCACTGCTCGCTGTTCTAGTAAACGGAGCTGAAAGTGAGACAGGCTCTGCCTCGTCAGCCCGGTGCCTTGGAGCGCCGTTAAAAAGTCGTTGACTGCAAACAACACTGACAGGAACCCTGCTAGGGCCCCCAACTCAGTACCACTGTTGACAAGTCACAAAATAAAAAAGAGAAAATAAAACAGAAAGAAATAAAAACAAAAGATCTAAGTCTTAAGCATCTGAATGCGGGAGCCAGCCAGGATCACGTCCTTCAGCTGCTGAGGACTGAAAAGACTGGGAGTGGCCAGCAGAGGGAGTCAGATGCCAGTTCTTCAAAAGTTTAAGATTTCAGTCCTCAGTTGCTGAAGGAGATTGACAACCCACTTGTTCCTGGACTGGCCCGGAGAGACGAAAAGGAATTAATGAATTTAGTCGAATGGGAAAACGTAGATTGATTGTTTACGCCATCAAAATATAGAAAGACTAGGGGACATGTAATGAAACTACAGAGTAACCTATTTAAGACTAATAAGAGAAAATATTTTGTCACTCAACGTGTAATCAAACTCTTGAATTTATTAACGGAGGATGTAGTAAAAGCTGTTAGTGTAGCTGGATGTAAAAAAGGTTTGGACAAGTTCCTGGAGGAAAGGTCCATAAACCATTTTTAAAGTTACCCGGGATATCAACTGCTTGCTCCAATAGAAGCATTGTGGGACTTGTGTCTTTTAGGGAAACTGATAGGTACTTGTGGCCTAGATTGGCCACTGTTGGAAACAAGATACTTGGCTTGACGGACCTTGGTCTGACCCAGTATGGCATATCTTATGTTCTTATCCTGATTTGCCATCAAAGTGCTCCAGCCATTGTCAGGTGGTGAGAAGTACTGGGGATGACTGGGCCAGAAATAGCAGAAGAACAGCATTCACTACTGGCTTCTAATTTGTTAGTACTGTAGACAGCTTGATTTTCCACTGCTTGTGCATCAGTCTGCCTCAGCAGGATTTTTATTAGTTGTGGAGGGGTGGGTTCTTCCATTCTGCCTAGAATGGAGAGACTGGAGGCAGAACAAGGCTTGCAAAAAAACTATCAGGTTAAAGGGGTGCATTCATTTGAAACAAAATGGGAAATGTCTATGATATTTCCCATTTCATTTTATATTGTTTTGAAAGAAAATGATAACAGAAAATGCCAAAATTTCATCACATCCCAGGCTTCTCCCTCACAGCCTGATTCTCGACAGCCTATCTCACTTGAGCTGCTGGTTAAGTTGTGGAAAGTGCTGCCAGCTGTGACGGTCTCCAATTTTGAGGCTGCTTTGTTTCGCACTGCCTTCCACTTGACCGTTTTTGGGACTTTTCAGGTAAGCGAATTGGTGCCCAGCTTCAGCCATTCAAGGTCCAGCTCCAGTCTTTTGTTGTCCCATGTCTGAGTGGGAAAGGACCAGTCGCAGATACTGATTCCTCAGTCTAAAATGCATCAGTCTGAGTGTAGGCTCTGGGTTGTACTGCGGAGTTTGGAAGGTTTGGTGACCTGCCTTTTGCATGCCTTCATGTTCATTTATGTTTGTAACCAGAGGATGAAAGCTGGCTGTTTGTACATGCTGATTCTGGACCACTGTCTCTTTACCAGTTTGTAGCAGTTTTGTGGAAGGTTTTATCTCACCTGGGTTTTGAAGTGAGTCAGTTTGAGTTTCACTCCTTCTGCATAGGGGCAGTGATGAGTGCAACTGGAGGGCCCAGTTATTCAGCAGATTGGTAGAGAGCAATCTGGTGCCTCCGCTGGCTATATCCATCTCTAAATGGTTTTAGCATGTATTTGGTTAACTGTGCTCTCTCTTCCAGATCCCCAGTGGCACATTCTGCACTGGTGGCTCATGGGACATTCCTTTGTCTATTGGGCCAGGTGGTAGCTGCTTTGCGACCTCTGGAGCCTCATCTGGGCTTGGCCCCCAAGAGGGTCTCCTTAAGTTGGCTGGTCGAGCAAGGGATGCATTGGAGTCAGCTCTTCTCTCTCCTGCAGCACTATGCCCAGTTGCAAAGTCATCCAGTGGGGATCATCATTCATCTGGAGGTAACGAGGTGTTGGCCTGGATCTGCAAACAGCTTATCTGGACTGCAAAGAGAGACTTTGTGAGAGTGCTTGACATGTTTCCTGCAGTGGTTCTTGTCTGGCAGATATTATTCCAAGGCATGCGCTTATGTCTCAGAGGCAGTGGTCCAGGGGTGTGGTGAAGATAAACCAGCAAGTTGGATGGTAAGTTCTGGAGCATGGATGGGTCCAGATTCAGCATCCCTGGGCGGAGGTGGGTTGTGCCGGCCTTTATGGCTCGGACGGGGTCCACCTGTCTCCAGCAGGGCAGGATCCGTAATCCAGGAGGCCTTGAAATATGCTGTTTGGTTCATGGCCCGGTCACAGATTTAGGGGCCATGCTGCACAGCATTGGGGGGCAGTGCTGGGATAGATGGTTGTCTACCCAGTGCCGCCGGCAATTACCTGGCGGTATGGTGTCCGGTTTATATGGCTCAATGGTATGGAGGTGAGGATCAGGTGATCTTAGCCCAGACTGTACTGTGGGGCATTTGGGTGAAACCCCGTGGAAGAGGGTTGTTACCTGGAGAAAGACTAGGCGTTTGCTAGTAATATGGCAAGGCCGGTGGGTTGGGGAGGGAAACGCTGCTGGACAGGTGGAGGTAGGGGGGGAATGTATATGAGATATGCTTTGCTAATGATATGGCTGGTGGCAGGGGCGGCCCAAGGGGGGTGCGGGGCCATGTGCGGAGACTATGTGCGGGGCCTCATTTGCATAAGGTGCCTCATTTGCATAAATATTTGCATAATGTTACCATACACTAACTTTTAGTAAACATGCCTCTTAATGAGTATATGGATAAAGAAAGACTAAAAGGTTTCTACATTACTATAATCCAGTACCAACCGCCAGGCACCTTAGGAACTACTACAAACACTGCCCATTTAGAACCCATAGCAAACCCACCGTATCCTAACAGCACTACCAGGACTCACAAAGCACCATACCCTAACTATCAAAAGGCAACACTGCAAATATTAAACCAATACATTTCAGAGAACAACAATACATGACCTACTGGGGAAAGAACAAGTGGCAATGTCAAATAGGAATTATATAAACAGAATACCTCAGCCCAGTTACACATGCAGAACATAGACCATCACCAAACAAGGAATCACAACTTAGAAACAGGAAGACAATAATTAAACTGGGAACCCCAAAAGCCAAACTTGGAATATACAACAACACTGTAGAAATAAAACTATAAATTAATTTCCTCTTGTACTAAACAAAGCGCAAAAATTAATGATGCACATTTCCCAGAGCTGACATATTCCAGTTAATAAATTCAAAATAAAGAGATATATTTTTCTACCTTTTGTGCATTTTTTTCAGTTGCAATTGTTCCAGCCACTTTCTTCTGGTTTCTTCTTCTTGTCTTCTGCTAACTCTCCATCTGCTGTCCATTTGTCCTTTCTTCTGTCTTCTTGTTTTTTTTTTTCCATTCTCTCTCTACATCTGCTTTAACATACTAATCTTTCTCCTTTTGCTCTTTCCTCATTCCTATTTCATCCACTCAAATTTTACCCCTCCATCCTCAATCCCCACTTACTCTCCCAATATCTGGCCAATTGTAGATTTGTCTTCCCTCCCACGCAAAATATTTTTCCCTCTCCATTTCACTCTCCCAGCTCCATCCCATTCTAATCCTCCCCCAACATCAGCTCCTTTCTAGTTCCAGCCCCACCCAGCATCTGCTCCCTTCTTGTCCCTGCATCAGCCCATTTCCAATCCTATCCTAGCCCCACCATCAGCCCATTTCCAGTCCTAACCTAGCCCCACCATCAGCCCATTTCCAGTCCTATCCTAGCCCCACCATCAGCCCATTTCCAGTCCTAACTCCCCCATCCATTTCCAGTCCTATCAGTTCCTCCATCAGCTCATTTCCAATCCCAGCCCCCCATCAGCTCATTTCTATTCCTTTCCTAGCCCCACTATCAGCCCATGTCAAATCCTAACTCCCCTGCACTCAGCCCATTTCCAATCCAAGCCCCCCATGAGCCTACTTCCAGTTCCAGCCCCTCCATGAGTCCATTTCAATTCAAGCCCCCACCACAGCCCATTTCCAACCTTAGCACCCCCACTCAGCCCATTTCCAGTCCTAGCTCCCTCTCCTCACAGCCCATTTCCATTCCAAGCCCCCCTCCCCATCAGCTATTTGCAGTTCAAACCCCCTTTCCACTCAGCCCATTTCCATTCCAAGCCTCTGTCCCCATCAGCTATTTGCCGTTCAAGCCCCCCTTCCACTCAGCCCATTTCCAGTCCTAGCAACCCCCCATCCCATTACCAGTCCTAGCTCCCCCATCAGCCCACTTCCAGTCCGAACCCCCTATAGCCCATTACCAGTCCTAACCCCCCCATCAGACCACTTACAGTCCTTACCCTCCCATCAGCCCATTTTCAGTCTTACCCCCCCCATCAACCCATTACCAGTCCTAACCCCCCATCAGCCCACTTGTAGTCTTAGCCCCCCCATAGCCCATTACCTGTTGTAACCCCCCATCAGCCCATTACCTGTCCTAACCGCCCCAAAGCCCATTTCCAGTCCTAATCCCATCAGCCCACTTGTAGTCGTAGCTCCCCATAGCCCATAGCCCAGTACCAGTCCTAACCCCCCCAGCCCATTACCATTCCTAACGCCCCCCACAGCCCATTACGAGTCCTAACCACATTTCTGCATATTTGTTGTATTAGCCCCCCATAGCCCATTACCTGTTGTATCCCCCCATCAGCCCATTACCTGTCCTTACCCCCCCCAAAGCCCATTTCCAGTCCTAATCCCCCCATCAGCCCATTTGTTGTCGTAGCTCCCCATAGCCCATTACCTGTTGTAACCCCCCCATAGCCCATTACCAGTCCTAATGCCCCCCTCAGCCCATTACCAGTCCTAACACCCCCCATCAGCCCATTTCTAGTCTTAGCCCACCGCCCCATAGCCCGTTTCCAGTCCTAATCCCCCCATCAGCCTACTTGTAGTCGTAGCCCCCCATAGCCCATTACCTGTCATAAATTCCCCCATCAGCCCATTTCCTGTATTAACCCCCCCATCAGCCCAATTCTAGTCCTAACCCCCTATAGCCCATTACCAGTCCTACCCCCCCCCATCAGCCCAGTTCCAGTCCGAACCCCCCCCCCTCCCTCCTCATCAGCCCATTTACAGTCCTTACCCCCCCCATCAGCCCAGCTAAGTTTTAAAAAAAAAAAAAACCAGAAACCGGCTGCTGCTGCCGCTGCCGAATCGAGAATCCCGCGGGGCCCCCCTGTCCTGCAGTCTTCTATGCGGCCTCAGCGCGGGCTTTTCAGAGCCGCACGAAGGGAGAGTTTCTCTTTCTCGCGGCTCTGTTAATCCCGCCGCGGGGCTGATGGGATTTCCCATCAGCCCCGCGGCGTGATTAACAGAGCTGCGAGAGGAGAAGCTCTCTCTCTTCGCGCAGCTCTGACAGCCGACGCTGAGGCCGCATAGAAGACTGCAGGACAGGGGGGCCCCGCGGGATTCTCGATTCTGCCTCTGCCACGGCGGCAGCGGCAGCAGCAGCCGGTTTCTGGGTTTTTTTTTTAAACTTAGCTGGGATGCAAGATGTTTTTTGCGCGGGGCCCCCTGAAACGCGGGGCCCTGTGCAAAAAACATTCTTGCTCAATGGACGGGCCGGCCCTGGCTGGTGGCAACCTTTATCCGGTTGTGGGAGTTGAATTTGCTATTGTCAAGCTACGATTTGTTTGATGCTATATTTAAAGGTCTGTTGTTTTTTTCTTGTAAATCAATAAAGCTGCGACCAGCGCTTTCTTCCAGAAACAGACTCCAGTATGGTTTATTTTGGTATCAGAAACTGAGGGTGTGGGAGGGTGTGGTGGATGATGTTTGAAGGGGGGGGGGGCCCTATGTTGCACCTGGGTTCGGCTACCCTGACTATATGTATCTCCAAGAACAAGTAGGAATGAGTCTTCACATATGGGTATCGTTGGTACCGACGGAGCCTGCGCGGGAACGCTTCCCAGCGTCCATTAAGAAAGCTTTTGGAAGCATCCCACGGCGCCTGCGTGCTGCCTTCCCGCCTTTCCCAACCGCCTCTCTCCAGTTCTAGTTCTTCTTTTCCGCAGAGCCAGCAGGTCGTGTTCCTGTCACCGCAGAAGAAGTTCTTTATTTTTTCTTTATTCTTTTGTGTCGCGTCTGCCTTCTTCGACGTCGGACCAGTACCGCCGGTCTTTTCTTTCTTTCAAAAAAAAAAAAAAAAAAGCTTTATCTTTACTGTGCATTTTCAGTTTTTGGGCCCTAGGCCTAAAAATATTTTCCTCATGGAGAAGCCCGCTTCTGGGTTTAAAAAATGCACAAAATGTGGCGGTACTATTTCTGTCTCTGACACCCATGACTGGTGTCTAAAGTGTTTGGGACCTGACCATTCCATCACAGATTGTATGTCCTGTACCATGATGTCTAAAAGAGGTCGGCAGAACCGAGCAGCCAAGCTCAGTACCCTGTTTCCCTCTGATGCAGCTTCGGTGGCAGCGACGTCTTCCAGGGCTGCTTCTTCCTCCCATGGATCTCAGGTAACCAAGCATAAATCTGGCCGGTCCTCGAAGGGCAGATCTCCCTCCAAGCATTGAGATGCCTCCGGGCTTGCCCTCGAGGATTCCGCACCGGTAAAATTACCCCGGCGGGAAGCTCCAGCTTCCAAAGCATTATCTATAGGGTCACAGGTTGACATCGATGGCTCGGCCTCGACAGATCACCTGTTGCCGTGTTCTGGGGTACTGGTGGCTCCCACTGGTACCGACATCCAGACTTTGGTGGCGTTGATGGATCAGAAGATTCTGACCATGCAGCGCACCTTAACGGCTTTCATACAGGCTGCGACACCTCCAGTACCGCAACAATCCCCGTTGCTGGTACCGGCTCCGGTACCGGCATCGCTCCTGGTACCAGTACCGATTGCATCGATATCGGCTTCGGTGTTGACTGCAACGGTACCCTGTCCTATGATGCCCATTGGTACCGAACCGGTACCGATTACTCCCGATGTTGATTCCACTCGATACGGTTATCGGGCTTTACAGGAGCATCCAGACAGGCGATACTTTGATTCCTCTGAGGACTCTGATGAGTCTGAGGGTTCTGTAGAAGCATCGATACTTCTTCCTCAGGAGTCTTCTTCACCTAAATGAAGAATGTCTCCTCCAGAAGACTTGTCTTTTCAAGACTTTGTTAGGGAAGTGGCTAGGGGCCTCTCTATCACAGTGGCCCCTGAGTCAAAACCCAGAGCCAAGGAGTGGGATATTTTACAATATCCTAAAACTCCTAAGGAGGCAGCTACTTTACCTGTTCATGAGATTCTGTATGATCTCATGTTGAGGATGTGGGAGACACCTCTTACCACCTCTCCTCATTCTAGCAGGTTAGACACCATGTATCGTGTCCCTCCTTGTCCTGGCTTCCACAAGACTCAGCTTTCTCACCACTCTATTGTGGTAGAGTCTGCCATGAGGAAGATAAAGAGTGCAAAAAGACACTCATCTAATCCTCCAGGGCGTGAATGCAGGACCCTGGATGCTTTTGGCTGAAGGGTTTTCCAAGCTGCTATGCTAGCTGCTAGGATCAATTCCTATAGTCTCTATATAGGAATGTTTCTAAAAGAAGTCACAGATCATCTGCAGACTTTAACCCCTTTCATTTCAGAGGATAAAAGACAGGAGTTTCTCACTTGACTCAAACATGCCCAAGATGTCTCCAAATTTTCCAACCGTGCAGCCTTTGACTCTTTTGAGTGTGTAAGCAGAGCTTCGGCTATTGCCATAGGGGCATGCAGAATTTCTTGGCTGCAAGCTTCTGATTTGGAGCTCTGGGTCCAAGATGAATTGGGAAATCTCCCTTGTACAGGTGAAAACCTTTTTGGTAAGGATTGGCAAGCAAAGGTCACTCAGATGGATGCTGAAAACTCTGCTTTGGATCGACTTTCAAAGTCTACCTCTGCTCCTGTTAAGAAAAGATTGTTTAAAAAGACATCTTTTTCCAAAAAGGGAAGATACTATCCTGCTTATGGTCAGCAGGTATCTTCTGCAGGTCGTTTTGCTGCAAAGCGTCAGCAACCACCTAAACAGGCCAAGTCAAAGGCTGTTAGGCCTTCCACGGCCCAGCAGCCTCAGCCTCCTCAGGGCCTTTGACTTGCAACTAGAGAACTTAGCCTTTCTAGCTCTAGAAGGACCAGAGCCCCTTACCATCCCAGGAAGGTTGACTTACTTTGCTCCCAGGTGGGAGCAAATCACAGCAGAGCAATGGACACTTTCCATCATAAGAGAAGGGTACAAGCTTCATTTCTTAAGCCTTCCCCCTCACACCATGGTGAAACAGTTCAATTCTCCAACATTTCTCCTCAACCTTCTAGGTCAGGAGATTGCCATCCTTCTTGCCCAAGGGGCAATAGCAGAAGTACCTCTTTTTCAACAAGGCACAGGGTTATACTCCCCTTATTTTCTTATTCCAAAGAAAACAGGGGGCTACAGACCCATCTTAGATCTCAGAGAATTGAACAAATTTCTATTCAAGGAGAAATTCAAGATGATTTCTCTCGGTGCTCTGCTTCCATACCTTCAGAGTCAGGACTGGCTTTCTTCTCTAGATCTCAAGGATGTGTACACCCATGTCCTCATCCAGCCAACTCACAGAAGGTTCCTTTTTCAAGGAAAGCACTACCAAAACAGGGTGCTTCCTTTTGGTCTGGCCTCTGCACCAAGGGTGTTCACGAAATGCATGGCAGTAGTAGCTGAATTTCTACGCACTCTAGGAATATTCGTCTTCCCATATCTGGACGACTGGCTCATTCGAGCTCCATCTCAAGCAGAGGCCAAAACTTGTCTAACCTGCACAATGCGTGTCCTTCAGTATTTGGGACTAGTAATAAACATCCCAAAATCCAGTCTCACCCCTACTCAGTCCCTCGAGTTTATAGGGGCTTGGTTGGATACCACAACTGCAAGTCCCTATCTTCCTCAGGCCCGTTGCCTACGCTTAGTGCAGTTAGCCTCCCAAATACAGTTAAAGCCCCTTTTAACTGTTCGAGAAATGTTACAACTCTTAGGCCACATGGCATCCACTGTGCATGTGGTTCCATATGCTCGCCTTCACATGAGGGCAGCTCAATGGACTTTGTCCACCCAATGGACTCAGGCATCAGGTTGCCTGTCAGACAAAATAGCAAACTCCAGTCGCCTTTTTTGGTCTCTCCAGTGGTGGAAGTCCTCTCAAAACCTGTTGCTGGGGTCCCCTTTTCAACAGTCACTTCCCCAAGCAACCCTTACAACAGATGCCTCTCCAATGGGTTGGGGAGCTCATCTGCAAGATCTCTCCACCCAGGGCATCTGGTCTCCACAGGAGACTTCGTTACACATCAATCTCTTGGAACGCAGAGAAATTTTCTTAGCTCTCAGAGTGTTCCACTCCCTGCTCAGCTACAGGACAGTCCTCATCCACACAGACAACCAAGTAGCCATGTTCTATGTGAACACGCAGGGAGGGACTGGCTCTCTGTCACTTTGCAACGAAGCTTTGCGACTGTGGGCCTTCGCCAGGGAGCATCAGATTCATCTTATGGCAGTATATCTTCCAGGCGTTCAAAACTCTTGGGCAGACTCAGTCGAGTTCTGCTTCCACACGAATGGTCCCTCCACAGGGACCAGGTAGCCATGATTTTTCGAATTTGGGGAACCCCAGACATAGACCTATTTGCAAGTCCGTGGAATGCCAAACTTCCCCGGTTCTGTTCCAGGATTCCGTGTCAGGGAGTTCAGGCCAAGGATGCCTTCCTCCTTCACTGGGGTCAAGACTTCCTTTATTTAATTTAATTTTAATTTAATTAACAGATTTTTTATATACCGCTCCTTCCATTGATCAGGTGCGGTTTCCATATAACAACAATAAACAGGGCGAGCTGTTTTTACATATAACAGTTTGTAGCTAGGTAATTACAGTTAACAATTAACAATTGGTGAACTATTTACAATTGAACAGAAATTAAACTATATACATAGGTTTTTGTTTTTTATATTTCTTAATCACTTTGTCTTAGGGCTACAGCACTTCATTCCTTTATTGACTAATGTATTACCTGGGGTAGGATTATCCTTTATCTAGCTGAGAGGTGAGAAATGGGCTGGTCATAGATCCATAATGTTTAGTAAATAAGTGTGTTTTGAGTTTTTTTCTGAACTCCATTATATCAGGTAATTGTCTTAATTCTATTGGGATTGAGTTCCACAAGATGGGCGCTGCGTGGGAGAAGGCTTTCTTGTTTGTGGATTTATTGGCCCTGATGAATTCTTTTGGTGAGGTTAATTTATTTAACTGGTCTCTCCTTTGGAGATTATAGGTAGGTTCTATTTTGATGAGGTTATTTATGGACAGGGGTGCTGTTTTAATTATGGCTTTGTAGGTGGTTAAGATAGTTTTGTATTCTATACGGCTTTGAATTGGGAGCCAGTGTAAGTATTCTAAAATCGGGGTTATGTGTTGGAAAGGTGGGGCCTTCCTAATGGTCCTTGCTGCTGCGTTTTGTGCTAACTGAAGTTTTTTTAAGGTTTCCTTAGTTACACCAAGTAGGATTTGATTTGCGAAGTCAAAGTGTGGGGTTATGATTGCTTGTATGACTCGTTGAAAATCCTGTAAGTGCATTAGGGGGCGGAGTTGCTTTAATATTTTCAGTTTATAGTAAACTTTTTTTGTTATATTTCTTACATGTGTGTCCATGCTGAGGTGTTTGTCCAGTATAACCCCTAAGTAGCGTATTTCAGATTTTATTATGATATCATTATTTTGCAATGTGATATGTGAGGGGGGAATAAATGTGCATTTTGTTACTATTAGAGCTTCTGTTTTTGAGTGATTGATGTACAGATTGTTTTCATTTAGCCAGTTGTTGATTTCAGTGAGGCAGTCGTTAATGAGTTGTATGGGTATGTTTGGAATTTTGAAAGGGACATACATCATAATGTCGTCCGCATACAGGTGATAGTGGACATTGAATTTTTTAAAGATTTTGCAGATGTGTTTTAAGTATATATTAAATAGTAACGCTGACAGTGCTGAACCTTGTGGGAGGCCTAGTTCTTGTTTGTATGTTTTTGATTTGAGATTTCCGATTTGTACCGTTTGAGTTCGATCTGTTAGATAAGAAGTAAACCATTTTAGAACAGTAGATTTTATACCTATTTGTTTAAGTTTATTAATCATTGTTGAATGGTGAACGCTGTCAAAGGCTGCGGAAACATCAATGAATATGAGTAAGAATGCTTGTTTTGATTTGTCTATTCCCCTCACTAGTGTATCGAGTAGAACTGTTAGGAGTGAATCTATACCATGTCTAGGGCGAAACCCGTACTGCTGGTCATCGAGTGGGTCTGAGCTATCAATGTACTCTTGTGTTTGAATTTGTACAGCTTTTTCAATTAATTTGGCCAAAAACGGAATACTCGATATGGGTCTGTAGGAATTAGGTGAAGATTTGTCAAGGGTAGTATTTTTTAGGATTGGGCGGATCTGTGCGTGTTTTAGTGTAGAAGGTAGGTATCCGTTTTTTAGGGAAAGGTTTATTATTGGGAGGATGAATTGAGAGAGTACAGGTAAAGAGTTCTTTATCCAGGTTACTGGACAAGGGTCAAGTAGTGAGGTTGTAGTATTAATGTTTATGCCTTTCCACCCATTCCCCTAATTCCCAAAACACTGTTCAAGCTTCAGAGAGATCGAGGTTCTATGATCCTCATAGCACCACATTGGCCACGCCAAGTGTGGTACCCTCTACTTCTGCATCTCTCTCAAGCTCCGTCCCTGGAGTTGGGCTCTGCTCCAGATCTTCTCTCCCAGGAAGACGGAATGTTGTGGCACTCAAACCCCCAGTCTCTCCATCTCAGGGCCTGGTTGCTGAAGGCCTAGACCTTCAAGTTTTCCATCTCTCTCAGCAAGTCAGAGATATTATTCATGCTTCTAGAAAGCCTTCCACTAGACATTCCTATGCTTTCAAATGGAAAGGATTTACCATTTGGTGTTCAGAGAAGTGTCTTAACCCTCTTGCAATATCTTTGAATTCTTTACTAGAGTATCTTCTGCATCTTTCCCATGCAGGCCTCAAAACAAATTTGGTAAGAGTCCATTTGAGTGCTATTGCAGCGTCCCTCAAGCCTCTCAATGGACAGCCTGTTTCCTCTCATCCTCTTATAACAAGATTCATGAGAGGCCTTCTTTTAACTAAACCTCCCATTAGACCACCTCTAGTGGCATGGGACTTAAATCTGGTTCTTGGCCAGCTTATGAAGCCACCCTTTGAACCTTTAGCCACCACCTCCTTGAAATTTCTTTCTTGGAAGGTTATCTTTCTCATTGCAGTCACCTCAGCACGTCGCAACAGTGAGTTGCAAGCCTTGGTGGCTAATCCTCCTTATACAAGGTTCCATCATGATAAGGTAGTCCTCAGGACCAATCCACACTTTATGCCCAAAGTGGTCTCGCCTTTTCATCTGAACCAAGAGGTATACTTACCTGTCTTTTTTCCAGGACCTCATGCATCAAGTGCAGAGAGGAATCTTCATACTTTGGATTGTAAAAGAGCTCTCGCCTTTTACTTACAAAGAACACAGCAACATAGAAAGTCTTCTCAACTCTTTGTTGCTTTTGATCCTTCCCATTTAGGACTTCCAGTTTCTAAGAGAACACTGTCCAACTGGATTGCTCAGTGTATTTCTTTTGCCTACCAGAGTAAGAACCTTTCTCTGGAAGGCCATGTCACAGCTCACAATGTGAAGGCCATGGCAGCCTCAGTGGCTCATCTAAACTCTGTGTCCATCGACCAAATCTGTTGAGCGGCCACCTGGGCCTCAGTTCATACCTTCACAGCCCATTAGTGTTTGAACAAGGACTCCCGCCAGGATGCCTCATTTGGTCAGGCTGTTCTCAAACACCTGTTCCATTCCTAATCAACTCCTACCCACCTACCCTGGTTGGATGCCAGAGATCCATGGGGGGAGGTGGAGCCCTTTTCAAGGACACACAACCCTGGGGTTTCTCCCTGGCATCTGCAGCTAGGGAGTCCCCATATGTGAAGACTCATTCCTGCTTGTTCCTGGAGATAGCACAGTTACTTACCTGTAACAGGTGATCTCTGGGAACCCACCCACCTCCCCTAGGAGTTGTATCTCTCTATCTATCTTTCCCTCTCTCTCTCTCTCTCTCTCTCTTTGTCTCAGCTTTAAAACTCGAACTGGAAAGAGGCGGTTGGGAAAGGTGGGAAGGCAGCACGCAGGCGCTGTGGGATGCTTCCAAAAGCTTTCTTATTGGACACTGGGAAGCGTTCCCGTGCAGGCTCCGTCGGTACCGACGATACCCATATGTGAAGACTTATTCCTGCTGTTCCCAGAGATCACCTGTTACAGGTAAGTAACTGTGCTTTATGCAACCAGTAGGTTAAAATAAAAAAATAAATACCTGGCTGAGAGCCTGGCATTTCTTCTCCCCTCCGGAGAATGGGGCACTGCTCCCCTGGCTGCAATCTGTAGCCAGGAGGGTTTATTTTATTAAAATGGGACATGATGGTGACATCAGCAGTAGTAGGAACACTACCAGGCTAAGCTGAAATCTAGTCAGGAAAGCTTGAGTTTCTGTTTGTGAGTGAGAGTAGAAGTGCATGAGGGGTGTTAGAGTGCAGAGGCCTCTGTTTGAATGTTTTAGTGAGAATTTTGAAGTTTGGATGAAGGATTGACTGAGGATGTATGGGAAAATAATGACTTTGAGTGGTTTTAATTTTTTTTTCTTGTGAGATGTGGCTGACTTATGTATAAGCCATATAGGGTAATGAGACAAGGCACAGGTGGTTTCCCTTACTTGCAGTGATAAAAAAGAGTAGTTCCTCACCTGTAACAGGTCCGCACGGGGGCTCCATCGGCATCAATGTCACCCATAAGTGAGGACTGACTTCCTGCTGGGTCCTGGAGAAAAGAGTTGACTGAAGAGGAAGTAAAGAGTCAGCCTGGAAGCTTAAATTTGAGGGGAAAAGAAGGTGACCATCTTGACCAAAATGATTCTGAAAAGGAGGGTATTTCTGAGGAAGGTGCTTTTTTGTAAGAAAAGAAGAGGAATTTGATTATGAAAAGAGAGTGGAAAATAACTATTGCGGACAAGATAAGGAAATCACTGGAAATTCCTCTGGCTGTAGTTTTGGAAACTAAGAGTCTGATTCAGGGAGGGCCATCCAGATGTCTCTGAGGAAGATGGGCCAGTCAGAACCCAATTCTGGACTGTTGGAACAAAACATTCCTGTGGTGCAAAGAATTGGGCCAGTGGATGGCCCGGCATGCCCCTGCTGCCTGAGTGGACATCCTCCCTGCAGGCACCCCTGACTCCTGAGGCTTAGGCGCCCCTCATCCACACCGCCCAACCCACAGCTGGCTTGCTGGGGCCTGGAACAGGCAGTGGAGATCCCCCTGCACCCGACCGCCCTATGGGGTGGATCCCCAGGCCCGATCATCATCAGGACATACAGCACTGTGAGCTGAATCAGCCCTGTACGTCCTGCTGGGCTGGCCCACCCTCGCCCAACCAGATCCCACCCCCTCCCGCCCCCCACCAGCTCTCCCCATCCTACTGTTCAGGACGTACAGGGAGAGCTGGAGGGGGAATCGAGCCCAGACGGCTTGCGAGATTGTACTTCCTGCCGAGACGTGCAGTCCTGCAACCCGTGTCCCAGAATTGGACCTTAAGAAGTTTTAAGAGCCCAGTAGAGACAATAAGAAGAGCAAAAATGGAAGTAAAATAATTGTTTACTGGGGACATGAAGTCAAAAAGAAATAACTTCAGTAATCTTCACAGTAGCAATAGAGACAGATTTTATTGGGAAAATCATTCCAGTTGCAATCTCCAGATATATATTTGTCTCTATGTCTATGGTGTCTGCTGATGAAGTTCAAGAAAAGTTTGAGAGTTAAATCTATAATTTGGAGATTTCTAGAACTTTGGTTTGATAGTCTGAGGAATGCTTATACAATAGCATATTGTGTAGAAAGAAAACCAGTTTCTACTTGCTTAATTTTGAAGTGGATCAATAGATTAAAGGCTGTTCTCCACCTGATTATAAAATATGTGTCGAGGACTAAGAAGAAGAAGAAGATATGTGGATGGTTCAAACTTATAGCTGGAAAGAAGCAAAAGAAAAAGAGAATGTTGGAGAAAATAGAAGGGAGACATGGTTCATGAGAGGATGTGTTTTGCAGCTCGCAAAGTTTCTGGTTAGAGGAACAGAAACCATTTAATTGCGAGAGGATATTTCAAAAAATATGGTAAAAGGAAAAATTTCTGGAAATTCTAATTGTTCTTGGGAAATGCAGTGATGGAAAAAAATATTAAAGTGATGTAAGGTATAGCAATGTAAATTATATGTATTTATTTATTTAACTGTATTTATATCCCGCTTTTCACCGGGTCATGTATGTAATTTAGATTGTTACAGTATGTGATAAAAAGTCATGATGGGGTGATAGAGGATAAGAAGTAAAGAAAATGTGATAAAAAAGTAGTAGCTACCGCCGCAGGAATCACCACCCCCCACGGTGCTCCTGCCCAATCGGGGCAGTGGGAGAGGAGAAGAAACAACAATCCGGCCCCAATAAAAGCGGCGTCCCTCGCCTTCGGAGGAAGCCACTACCGCCGCGGGAATCACCACCCCCCACGGTGCTCCTGCCCAATCGGGGCAGTGGGAGAGGAGAAGAAACAATCCGGCCCCCATAAAAGCAGCATCCCTCGCCTCCGGAGGAAGCTGCTACCGCCGCGGGAATCACCACCCCCCACGGTGCTCCTGCCCAATCAGGGCAGTGGGAGAGGAGAACAAACAACAATCCGGCCCCCATAAAAGCGGCGTCCCTCGCCTCCGGAGGGAGCTGCTACCGCCGCGGGAATCACCACCCCCCACGGTGCTCCTGCCCAATCGGGGCAGTGGGAGAGGAGAAGAAGCAACAATCTGGCCCCCATAAAAGCGGCGTCCCTCGCTCCGGAGGGAGCCGCTACTGCCGCGGAAATCACCACCCCCCATGGTGCTCCTGCCCAATCGGGGCAGTGGGAGAGGAGAAGAAACAACAATCCGGCCCCCATAAAAGCGGCATCCCTCGTGGGCGCGCCCGCGCCTGAGGGCCTCGCCAGAGGGCCCTTTGGCGTGGCCCTTAGGCGCGACACAGAGGCGCACAAAAAAGAAGCAGCAAACGGGAGATCCAACGCAAAGGAAGCCACAACACATCCAGCAGCAGAGATACCTCAACCACTGAACCAAGCAGCAACGACAACAACCTTGCAAAGAAAAAGACCCCACCACTCCAAGAACCCAAGTACTCCCACACACCATACCACCCTTCCTAAACCCTATCTATCTCCTAAGCCCCCTCCTGACCCTCTACCCCTACTCAGCCAAACCCTACAACCCCCCCCCCCCTGCCCAGACACAACAGCTCAACCCACAAACACCCACAAACATACACACACATACTCACTCACACATCGCACACCAACCCGCACCACCAACCCCACAGACCACCACCACCTCTCCATCTCACTCATAAATGCTCGCTCAGTTAGGAACAAATACCACATGCTCCAGGACCTGATCACAACTGAGAAGATTGACATCCTCTGTGTAACAGAAACCTGGCTAACAGACCATGACACAGTAGTAATGAACCAGCTAACACCAAAGGGATACAGCCTTCAACACTGCTCCCGGACACATACCAAGGGCAGAAGCATAGCCATCATTGCCAAAGACCACCTCCACCTGCGGCTCCACGCCTCAGAAACCTCCAATGAAGCAGACATCCTCACCCTCACCAACAAACGCCTTTCGATATGCCTGATCTACCGTGCACCCACCACAACCATCGATCTACCACAGATACTACACCTCATCTCTGAATGCACCAGCCCTTCGAAGGAACAAATTATCCTAGGTGACTTCAACCTCCCATCACTCCAGGAAAAACAAGCAGAAACCTTCCTCAACACCATGACAGCTATGGACCTGACACAGATCATACAAGAACCCACACATGAAAAAGGAAACACACTTGACCTCATATTTCTAAACTCCCAAACCGCCTCCTCATACAAAAAAACGACAATCTCACCAGTACCATGGTCAGACCACTACATCATCAACATATCCCACACCTACCAACTCAAAAATAACAGAGAAAACGAACACCACCCAAGGAGATTCAAAGCATTTAGCAAGGAAGACTTCCTAACGCAAACCCTGCCTAACCTACACACTAACTCCAACAACCTTGACGACCTGATCCACAACTGGAATACCACAATCTCCTCAGCAGCCAGCACAACTAGAAACAACACCAATACCAGACCCATCTCCTCAAAAGCCCGATGGTTCACCCCCAGCCTCCGAAAACTGAAAACCAGACTTAGAAGAACCGAAAGAAAATGGAGAAAAAACAAAAGTGACAGAGACAAAGCAAAATACCTCTACGAACTCAATGCGTACCATTTAGAAACTGACAACGCCAAAAAAAACTACCACACCAAAATCATCACAACAGCCATAAACAAACCTCGAGAGCTCTTCCAAATTGTCAAAAAACTAACAAGGGCACCCAGCAACTCCGACCAGCTGCCAGATATCCCCCCTGACCTTCTAGCCCGACAATACAAACAGCTTCAGCAACCACAAAGCTCACATCACTATGCTGAAACAACCAAGACAAACTCATACCCCATCCTGAACAGAGACTGGAATACATTTGACACAATCTCAAAAGAAGAAATATCCTCCACCATCTCCTGCTTGAACACCACCACCTCCCCACTGGATCCCTGTCCCACCGACTGGATAAAGAAAACCAAAGAAGACCTCAGTGCACCACTAACCCACATCGTAAATGAATCCTTTACCCAAGGACACATGCCAGATGCCCTCAAGACCACAATCATTTGACCAACCCTAAAAAAGCACAACCTAGATCCCCTAGACCCCACCTCCTACAGACCAGTAGCGAGCCTCCCACTCACAGCAAAAATAATCGAGAAGATAGTCCAACGCCAGCTTCAAGAACACTTAGACCTCAACAACATACTGGACCCGCAGCAACACAGATTCCGACCATTACATGGGGTCGAGACCCTCATGACCACGTTGATGAACACCCTCATCATAGGAACCCAAGAGAAACACTCAGGATACATCCTAATTTTCCTGGATATATCAGCGGCCTTTGACACCATCTCCCATAACACCCTAATCAACAGACTCCAAACAATTGGGATCAAAGATACTGTACTCCAATGGTTCAGGTCCTATCTAACCAACCGACAGCAACTGATTCGCACCAAAACCTCAACCTCAACCCCCTTCCAACAACATCAAGGAGTACCTCAAGGATCTACATTATCAGCCATGCTTTTCAACATCTACCTCCGTCCACTCTGTTCAGTCATACGCACTCACAATGTCAACTTTCACATATACGCCGACAACATAATGCTCTACACCCCAATTACAACCACAGATCCAACAAACGACCAGCTATCAACCTGCTTCACCGACGTATCCAACTGGCTACAAGAGAACAACTTATCCATTAACATAAAAAGAAGACTGAGGCTCTTATAGTGACAAAAGACCCAGACTTCAAACCACCCACTCACCTCACCATGGGAACCACGCAAATTCAAATACAACCACACATAAGATATCTCGGCATCATCATTGACCAAGCCCTAACCCTTAAGCAGCATATCAACAAGACTACTGGAACTGTATTCCACAAAGTGAAAATGGTACAATGTCTCCGACCTCTCCTCGAACCGCAGGACAGTAATGCAAGCTCTGACACTCCCTCATCTGGACTACTGCAACATAATCTACCATGGCCTACCTGCCGCACAAACCAATCCCCTCCGAACTGCCCTAAACACCACGGCGAGAATAATACACAATGCAAAGAAACGAGACCACATCACCCCAATTCTGAGGGACCATCATATTCTCCCCATCGAAGCAAGAATCAAGTACAAAGCTCTTCTACTCACCCACAAAACCATCCACCAAACACAAGGCACCCCACTCCGCACCCTACTGCCTCGCCCAACCCACAGCAGAACAACCAGGCAATCCTCCAACAGCTCCATTGCCGTCCCCCACAAAAGAACCAAAGCAACACAACGGACCTGCAACAGAGCCTTTGAACTCTATGCCCCATCCCTCTGGAACTCTTTACCAAGCCACATCAGGAACAACGGTGATCTCCCATCATTCAAATAGCAGCTAAAAACCGTCCTATTCCAAGAACATCTCTGAATAGGAACCCCCCTATTCCTCTTCAAGAACTCCAGACCAGTATCTATACTATCCTGTCAGTCTCTATGTTCGCCCCAAAATCATCAATGTTGAATCCCCGGTGATGGGCCCCCCCACTATTGATTCCCCCCCCTGTTATACGTCCCACCGCTTTGACCCGGTGAAAAGCGGGATATAAATACAGTTAAATAAATAAATAAATGAAAATTTGTATGGTGTTGGAAAATTTTGGCAAGTAAATACTGGGGTGAGCATAAGTTATTTACTTATTGTGTATTTACATAGTATTTTCCTTAAAATTTTAAATTATAATTTTTATATAATCTATACATGTATTTTATATTTTACTACACACTTTAAATAGATCTTTTAGCAGTGTATCTTATGTTTTATTCTGTTTCCACTCTTGTGATGTTTTTTCCACTCTTTTAGTTCATCTTATTGTATTTGTTTTATTTATGTTTTCATTTTTATTATAATTTGACTTGGTTTATTATGTTTTATTCTAGAGGCTCCTACTCCTGATGGAGGCATAGCTGAAACACAGCCATGTTGGGCCCTCTTGTTTGCTTTTAGTGTCACCCTAATGAATTCATTTTTTTGCTTTTACCATCTCACTCCAGATTGATTCTCTTGCTATCTACTGGTATGCGTGCTTTTGTTCTGGAGTAGCGACGCTGAATATGCATGAATCATTTAAACATCATGGCCAGTGTTTAAAACAAAATTCTGACCATGGGTTTAAATATCAACCCATTTGTTTCTGACATAGCTAGTCCCCGAACACATTACTAATTCAGAAAACTACATTTGTACGGTATTTAAGAATATATATAGTTCTATGTTCTCTACTCTCAGTTGATCTTTCACTTCACAGAATATTCAGGTGGAGGGAGCATACATTTATAAGCACGAATACTATGCAATCTTAGTGAATCACCACTGCGTACCTGCAATTCATTATCTTTCTCTTTATTTTTAATCCATGCTTTGCCTTGAGTCTGTGGGTCTATCAGAAGTGGATATCTGGTTGCCTTGGTAACAATTATGCCATTTTGAATGGAAAGGTCATCTCCTGGCAATCCTTGGAGGTTCCATTCACTTATCTAAAAAATTGAAAGAATATTATAAACTCAAAGCAATCAGATCCAAAATGATGTGCAGGAAAATATACCACTTATAGTTTTATTCATTAAAAGTCACATTTTAGATAGTATGTGGAGATTGGAACTGAGGCATCGAGGTCGAGATGTACTCAGTTCTGATGGTATTTTAGAAACAGCTCTGTCAACATGGAGCCATTTCTAAAATAAAGAAATGCAAGAGAACTTGAGTATGTATACTTTGAAAATCAGGCTCTCTGTCTTTACCTCATTTCAATTTAGTGGGGGAAATAAACACTGAGGGATTAAGGGGGATAGCTCCCTTAATCCTTCCTGTAAAGGGATGGCCACGAGGATCACTTTTTAAATACCTATTCATGTCAGAGAGCAGGTGTAAATCCGGACATGGACAATTTTGTGCTTACATGTACATTTCCTATATGAAATGAGGAATGAATGTGCAGATTTTTGTCCTGTCCAGGCCTTGCCCACAACATTCCCCTAACACATCCCTGTGCAATTTCAAAGTGGTATGGGCATCCATGTATGAAATGGACTCTTTCTAAAATAGCCATTTACACATGGATGTGATTTACACGTGTATATGTCTGATATAAAGTGTGATTAAGGTTTCTAAAATAAGCCCCTAAATATTCTTCCATAGCTCAAAATGAAAAGCATCCTTTACTGAGTGGGGCTCTGTGTCTACTTATTAAGAGAGTGGACATGTTCTCTGAGCTAATAGGTAAGGGAGAACGTGGGTGGGCAGACTGGATAGGCTATATTGTCTATATCTGCAGTCATTTTCCCTGTTTCTATGTTTCTGTGACATACATCTATAATTCTTGCTCTATGAGGATGGCATACCCAAACCAACCATCATCTCAAGTCACAGTCATGAGAAGTGAGACTCATGCATTGGGATTAACTTAAAAACCTCAGACGTACACTTCAAAAAATATCATGCACAAATATGAGATCAATGTGGGATATACCAACCTTTGAGTTTAGAAAATTATAAATTGAGCTAGTAGGAGGAAAGAGGAGAGCTGATGTAACACGCCCAGCTTTACTGTTGGACAGGTTTTCCATATTTGGAAAGGTGGTATACTCCAAAATATACTTGAGATATAGTTGTTAATGTATTCTAACAGTAGAAGATGTCAGAAGACCTTGGAGGGGGTAATTTTATGAAGGATTTTTCACACATAAAAATCTTTTTACATATATGAAAGCATAGTTGCTTACCAAAGGAGTTCTCTGAGCCTGCACGTACCTTCCTGCTCAATTGTCTTGCTACTTCAGTCCATAACAGACAGGGCTGGCCCGTCCATTGTGCGAGAATGTAGTTTGCACAGGACCCCTTGCTTCAGGGGCCCCACACGAACTTCATTCCACTCGATTTGCAGGGCCGGCTTCAGAGAGAGCCAGGGAGCCCCAGCTCACCTCTACACAGCACTGAAGTGAAGGGCAGTGTGTTCTTTCACTTCTGCTGTATTCTTGTGAAGGGTGCTGAGTACCTGGAAATAGGAAGTGCCCTTAACTTTCCCCTGCATCAGCCTGCTTCACGAGAACACAGTGGGAGTAAAGGAACATGCTGCTCTTTACTCCAGCACTGTGCAGAGGTGAGCCAGCCTCCCTGGCTCCCTCTGAAGCCACTCAGACAGGCGCGGGGCTCTTCGGGGAGGGGGCTAGGATAGGACTGGAAATAGGCTGATGGGGGGCTAGGACTGGAAATGGCTGATGAGGAGACTAGGACTGGAAATGGGCTGATGGGGGAGCTTGGACTGGAAATGGGTTGATGGGGGGGGCTTGGACTGGAAATGCCTTATGGGGGGCTAGGATAGGACTTGAAATGGGCTGAGGGGAGTGCTTGGAATGGAAATGGACTGATGGAGGGCTAGGATAGGACTGGAAATGGATGATGGGGTGGGGGGGCTAGAACTGGAAATGGGCTGATCGGGGGAGGTTGGATGAAATGAGCTGATGGGGGGCTAGGATAGGACTGGAAATGGCTGATGGGGAATAGGATTGGAATGGGCTGATGGAGGGGCTAGGACTGGAAATCGACTGATGCGGAAACATGGGAGAATGGGACTAGAAGGGAGCAGATGTTGGAGGAGGACTAGAAGGGGATGGGGCTGGAGGAATGAGGATGGAGAGGGGAAAAGATATTTTGTGTGGGATGGAAGACAAATCTACGATTGGCCGGGTTTTGGGAGAGTAAATGGGTATCATCTGTAGGGCTACATATTTTATTTATTTATTTATTTAACTGCATTTATATACCGCTTTTCACCGGGTCAAAGCGGTGTAACATATAACATGAGGGGGGGTAGTATTTTACAGGGTGGGGCCATCACCAGGGACAACAATTAATGATTTGGGTGGACATAGACATGTACACTTCTGCTGAATCTAGGTATTAGATCGTGTGGATAGGGTGGCAATTCTGTTCAAAGGTGTTCACGGAATAGGATTGTTTTCAGCTGTTTCTTGAATGATGTGATGTCAGCGTTGTTTCTGATGTGGTTTGGTAGAGAGTTCCAGAGGGATGGGGCATAAAGTTCGAAGGCTCTGTTGCAGGTCCGTTGTGTGGACTTGGTTCTTTTGTGAGGGACGACAATGGAGTTATTGGAGGATTGTCTGGTTGATCTGTTGTGAGATGGGCGAGGCAGAAGGTGGTGGAGTGAGGTGTTCCGTGTTTGGTGGATAGTCTTGTGGATGAGTAGGATAGCTTTGTACTTTACTCTTGCTGGAATTGGCAGGAAGTGGAGGTCTCTTAGGATTGGGGTGATGTGATCCCGTTTTTTCGCATTCTGAATAATCCTTGCTGTGGTATTTAAGGCAGTTCGGAGGGGGTTGGTGTGTGAGGAGGGTAGTCCATGGTAGATTATGTTGCAGAAATCCAGATGAGGTAGTGTTACCGCTTGCATTACTGTCCTGAAGTCGTGGGGTTCCAGAAGGGGTCGGAGACGTTGCACAGTTTTAGCTTTGTGGAATATTGTCCCAGCGGTTTTGTTGATTTGTTGTTTAAAGGTGAGGGCCTGGTCAATGATAACGCCTAGATACCTTATTTGGGGCTGGATTTGGATTTGTGTGGTTCCCATGTTGAGGTGGGTAGGTGGTTTGAAGTCATGTTCTTTTGTTACTATAAGGGCTTCGGTTTTCTTCATGTTGATGGATAAATTGTTCTCTTGTAGCCAGTTGGCTACGTCATTGAAGCAGGCTGATAGCTGGTCGTTTTTTGGATTGGTGGTTGTAATCGGTGCGTAGAGCATTATGTCGTCAGCGTATATGTGGAAGTTGATGTTGTGGGTGCGGATGATTGAGCATAGTGGACGGAGGTATATATTGAACAGCATGGCTGATAGGGTGGACCCTTGGGGTACTCCTTGATGTTGTTGGTGGGGGGTCGAGGTCTTGGAGAAGGTGCGGATTCGTTGCTGTCTGTTGGTTAAATAGGATCTGAACCATTGGAGTACCGTGTCTTTGATTCCAATTGATTGGAGTCTGCTTATGAGGATTTCGTGGGAGATTGTGTCAAAGGCCGCTGATATATCTAGAAAGATCAGGATGTATCCGGATTGTTTCTCTTGGGTTCCGATGATGAGGGTGTTCATTAGAATGGTCATGAGGGTCTCAACTCCATGGAGTGGCCGGAATCCGTGTTGCTGCGGGTCAAGTATGTCGTTGGTGTCCAGGTGATCTTGAAGCTGACGTTGGACTATCTTTTCCATTATCTTGGTGGTAAAGGGAAGGCTTGCAACTGGTCTGTAAGAGGTGGGGTCTAGTGGGTCCAGGTTGTTCTTTTTTATTGTTGGTCGAATGATTGATGTCTTGAGGGCGTCTGGTATGTATCCTTCTTTAAAGGATTCGTTTATGATGTGGGTTAATGGAGCACTCAGGTCTTCTTTTGTCTTCTTTATCCATTCCGTAGGGCAGGGGTCCAGCAGGGAGGTAGTAGTGTTCAGACAGGAGATGGTGGAAGAGATCTCTTCTTTTGAGGTTTCATTGAATGTACTCCAGGCTGTGTTTATTGTGGTGTAAGGATTTGTCTTTGCGGCCGTAGCACAGAGGTGAGGTTGTTGGAATTGTTTGTATTGTCGTGCCAGAAGATCCGAGGGGATATCTGGGAGTTGATCGGAAGTGGATGGTGCCTTTGTCAGTTTTTTGGCAATTTGGAAGAGTTCTCGAGGTTTGTTTATAGCTGTCGTGATGATTTTGGTGTGGTAGTTTCTCTTCGCATTGTCGGTCTCTGAGTGGTAGTTAGTGAGTTCATAGAGGTATTGCTTTTTGTCCATTTCATTTTTGGTTTTCCTCCATTTTCTTTCTGCTCTTCTAAGTTTTGTTTTTAGTAATACACCTGCAGATGATACCAAAATCTGCAATAGAGTAGACACCCAGGGCAGTATAGATAACATGAGGAGGGATCTAGCTAAGCTTGAAGAATGGTCTAGAATATGGCAGCTGAGATTTAATATTAAAAAATGCAAGGTCATGCATCTGGGCTGCAGCAATCCAAGGGAGCAATATAGTATAGGGGGTGAAGTACTTTTGTCCACTAAAGAAGAGCGGGACCCAGGCGTGATTGTGTCTGATGATCTTAAAGTAGCTAACCTGGTAGAAAAGGTGACAGCAAAAGCTAGAAGGATGCTTGGGTGCATAGGGAAAGGAATGGCCAGCAGAAGAAAGGAGGTGATAGTGCCTCTGTATAAGTCTTGTCAGACGGCTGCCTAGGGTGAGAACTTACACAATCTTGACGATGCATATATTCATATGATTCTTGCAAGGTATTGTGGGTAATGTAGTTCTTTCACTCCCAAACACAGCTGAAGACAATAATTGAGTTGTGATACCAGTGGTAAGGCCAATAAAATACTTCTTTTATTGATGGGGTTTAATTCACCCAGCACAAATATGCTTGGTAGCAATATAAATGAGGTTACTTGCTTGCAGTGTTTAAATGGATAACATAAAGTCATAAAGCAAATCAGAAAACAACCTTCAGCTTGTCAGGCAATTAGCTAATGTTTTCTTAGCAAATAATTACCAAATACAAAGGCACAAAGAAATGAATAAACTTTGCTTGTTAGGTTAACTTCTGCTTATTTTCCACGCAGATTCCAGCAGTGATTCTCCCTTGCTCACACACACAATCAGGTGCAGCTTTAATTACTATCAATTGACCAGCTGAAACCCTTTAGCTGGCTGGCTGCTACTGTGTGAACCCAAATCCTGCTTTAAGAGCTGTTTGCAGTGGAAATAAAGAACAAAGTTAGGTTTCTTTGTGATGGCTGAGGTGTTTGCTCACAGAAAGCTAGCAATAGCATTTAGATAGAGAACAGTCCATGTAATGAATAGTTTCATCTGCTGTATCTCCCCCTTCATCAATCAGCATAGGGTCACTATCATACATTGGCACAGACGAGTCTTTCCATAAGGCACTATCATGAGAATGCTTATTCCCTTGCTGCCATTCACTATTATAGATAGGGTCTGGATCAGTGTTCATATCTGAGCCTCTCCTGCTATCATAATTCCTCTCTGTATAGCCTGGCCAGTATGTAATCCAGTTCTGATGTCCAGCCTTCCAATCTTGATCCCTGGACACTGGATCTTTCCTCACATACCTTCTGGCATAGGTCTGAAAGTCCTTTCCACGTGCAGTCTTCTCTCTTCCAGATAGCCACTGGTGATTCCTATCTCTGCCATTCCATTCCTCTGGCTGACTCCAGTCCAATGGACTCTGCTGGCATTTGGAATACCTCCCAGTATGGGTACTGCCTTGGACTCTCCCAAACCTGCCACTGGCCTTTCTTCTCTTCCTTCCAGAGAGTTTTCTTCTCTCTCTATCCGCTTGGCTTGGCTTCTGCTTCTCCAGGTGATGCTTAAACCTGTAGCTGGGCTGGAGCTTGTAGCCGTTGCTGAAGCTCTCCCTGAAGCTGTCTCTGTAGCTGTTATCTGTAGAATAAGCTCTATTCTTATTCTGTCCTAATGTGTGCTCCTCCCTAACACAGCGCAGCTGTGTTGAATCAGGCCCTGCCCTTTGAGATGAGTGCTTAGGGATTACCTCATAGCTCTCTTGATTGCACACACATTTTCTCACTTCAGCCCCTCTCATGGCTGCTGGAAACCTGGTGCATTCTGGGACTGGTAGTCTTTTATGTGAAAACTCTGTTTTCTTGCTTCTACCAGAACTGACAGGTTGCTTGTTCAGAGTCACATCATCTTTTCTATAGCTCCTACCTGAGCTATGATAAGCTTCCTTATCACAGTCTTTGATGCGACCTCATTTGGAGCATTGTGTGCAATTCTGGAGACTGCACCTTCAAAAGGATATAGACAGGCTGGAGTCCATACGAAGGGTGGCTACTAAATGGTTAGTGGTCTTCATTATAAAGCATATTAGGACAGACTCAAGGATCTTAATATCTACACCTTAGAGAAAAGGTGGGATAGAGGTGATATGACTGAGACGTTTAAATACGTCCGTGGCATAAATGCAGAAGAGAAGAGTCTCTTTCGATTGAAAGCAAGCTCTGCTACGATGGGACATGGGATGAGGGTGAAAGGGGATAGATTCAGGAGTGATATGCGGAAATATTTCTTTATGGAAAGAGTGGTAGATCCAGTGGAGGTGGTAGAGATGAGGACAGTATCTGAATTCAAAGAAACATGGGACAAACACAGAGCATTTCTAAAGGAAAAAGGGGAATGTTGTACTGTTTGATATGGAAGGACAGACTAGATAGGCCATGTGGTCTTTTTCTGTCGTCATGTTTCTATGTTTCTATGAAAATGGAAGGGTAAAATTTGAGTGGATTAAAAAAGGAATAAAGAAAGAAATGGAGGAAAGAGTGAAAGTGGAAAGATCAGTATGTTAAAACAGATGTAGAGTGAGGTGCTCAATTTCCTGTTTCTTTCCTGTGCTGCACTGATTGGCCTCTGCTGATTGCCTGCGTCTGCACTGATTGGCTGCAGGTCGGAGAAGGGCTATATTTCCAGCTGCCCTACCGCGGGACGCGGTCACGGGCGCGTGCCCGAAGGGGCTGACCAAAGGGGCAGGTCCCGCCCCTTTGGCGCCCCTTCGGCGCTTATTCGCACTAGGAGACTTTCCCTGTAATGGGGAAATGGAGGAAGAAGTACAAGCCAACTGTTCAGACGAAGGTGGTGAAAGTTGGTCCGATGGATGCCCATATTCGTGTGGGCGCTCCTTCTGCTCCAGCTCAGACACCTTCTGCTGGTGGTGAAGATATTGCTACTGTAAGTACATCCTCTTCTGTTTGTTCTCCCGAGGGTGTAGCTCCGCCCAGCCTAGGGTTTAATCTTGGTTCCAGTACGTCTTCTCCACTGGAAGATGTGGAGCGGATTGAATCTGGTTCAGTTATTCTACCACCTTCCTTTTTAAAAATTGACTCGGGGTGAGTTTACCACCTCCTGTGCCCTCTGTGATTACTTTTTCCTCTGTTGGAGAAACCCAGATCCCACCTTCAGATGTTTCTTTGCGAGATATCTGGGCTATTGTAACACGTATGGAGGCGACTCTTGGGGTTTCTCTCCAGAAAGTTTCAGACTTTTCTAAAGAAACTGTTGTTAAGTTGTCTGATTATGAATCCAGATTGCTTTCATTGGAAAGATCGATGGGTGCTCAGGAGTCTCAGAGCTCTACTCAGACGGAGATGTTTGGAAAAGTTTCCCTGGACTCTTTTGCTCTACACCGACAGGATGAATTCTTGGAGAACTCTTTGCGCTCAAAAAATCTACATTTTTTAAACTTTCCACGAAATCATTATTTATCCCCTGTAATTCTTTTTCAAAAGTAAAGGAAGTATTATTATTTAAAGATGGTTATTTAATTGGTTTGTCAAAAATTTACTATGTTCCTCTTGGAAAAGTGTTTAAGCCTGAAGGAGAGGGGGAGGGGGGACGGTAGCTCAATATGATTATTCAGCATCATCTACTTTAGATATTTCAGGGTTTTTGGAATCTGCCAGTGATGATATATCTTCAAGAGCTACACTATTAGTAACTTTATATCTGAGATGGATAAAAATAGAATTCTTCGTGCTTATTTCCTAAAAAAGGGTGAAAGATTTTGTGGTCAGAGTATTCAATTTTTCCCAGATGTCTCTAGGGTTACACAGGGGCGTCATAAGGCTTTTTTGGAGGTCCGCCCAAGGGTCTTAGCACTTGGTGCTTTATTTTATTTAAAATTTCCATGTAAATGACATATTGTTTATCAGGGTAAGCGTTATGTTTTCTTTGAAGTTGAGCAATTGGAAGAATTTTTAAAAGGTAAGACCTAGATTAACTTGTGTATTGATTTTTGATTATTTAATTATATTTCTTGTCCCTTGTTTTTTTGTTAAAGGAGCTTTGTATTTCAGAGGCCTATTGAGTTTTTCCTTTAATTTATAATTGAGCATCTTCTTGATGTGGACTTGTTATTATGCTGTATCTTATGAATATGTATAGTATATCTTTTTTCTTTGTTTTTGTTTTTTTTTCTTACTATTGTCATGAAAAAGTTTATAAATAATAAAAAAAAGCAGATGTAGAGAGAGAATGGAAAAAAAAACTAGAAGAAAGGACAAATGGACAGCAAATAATGGAGAGTTAGCAAAAGACACAAAGAAACCAGAAGAAAGTGACTGGAGCAATTGCAACTAAAAAAGAAAATTGCCAAACAACAAAAGGTAGAAAAAATAATTTTTATTTTGAATTTATTAACTGGAATATGTCAGCTCTGGGAAATGTGCATTGCTAACATCTTTGTGTTTTTGTTTAGTACAAGAGGAAATTAATTTATAATTTTTATTTCTGCAGTGTTGTTGTACATTCAAAGTTTGGCTTTTGGGGTTCCCAGTTTGATTATTGTCTTCCTATTTCTAAACTGTGATCCCTTGTTCTTTGTTTGATGACAATCTATGTTCTGCATGTGTAACCAAAATGAGCTATTCTGTTCATGTAGTTTCTATCTGAGAATTCCACTTGTTCTCTTTACCCAGTAGGTACTGTCGCACCGCCGCCCTAGTGGCCAAGGGTGGTTAAGGCAGGTCGGGTGGACATGAGTTATTTTTTCTATTTTGAGTTTGGTCCTTGTATGCGGGGTCTGGGTATCTGTTCCCAGGACCTACCGTGTACCAAAACTTCAAGTGAACACAAAGTCCGAGTGTAGGGAAAGAAAGGCTTTTTATTTCCCCTAATGTACAATGGTTCAAATAGTGGAGTCTACATCAACATAAAGAAAACCTTGCTTCAGGCAGAAAAGAAAACATATTCAGATATTGCTTTGTCTACTGTTACTTCACAGGACCGTATACAAATAAAACACACAGGCTTTGCTACTGAGCCCTGCTTTACACATCAGGCAGAGACTCTAGACTTCCTGCCTGACAGTAGCTGCAATCCATGGCTATCTCAGGAGGGTCCTCATTGAATTCCACCTGCATAGGCTGTGGGTCTGATAACTGTGACTCTGTATCAGTATATTCTTGTGGAATACGTTGAGGCTTCTCACATACCTCTTGCACTAGCCTCCAGTGTTCTGGGCCTAGGTCTGGGCTTTGGTCATGTGAATGCTTGCTATGGAAGTATCTTCCTTTGTCTTGGTGCCTTGTATTAAACAGTCCTTCTTTTGATAAAGGCTTGTGTCTTGTCTTACAGACAGCTTGGTAAGGAGTGCACACCTCTGTTCCTTGTGCTCCCTGTGTCAGCAAGTTATAACGCTTATTAGAATAAAAATGGGGTTTACCTTGTTCCCTGAGCCTATCCCAGTTAGCTGAGTCTTGAGGCCTAGTCCTGCTGCAATTCAGCCTTACTCGAGTAGTAGGCTTCCCACTGTTCAGCTGGCCTTCGGGTGGAGTTACCACTCTTTCACACCCACACCTTTTGCTCCTTGAATGAAGAGTGTTACCTCTTATGGCAATGACTTCATCATCTCTCTGGTAACTTCCACAGTGTCCTGCATCTGCTGGTACCGGTTCCTCATATAAAACTCTGACCTTTGTTTCTCTCCTGGTACCTTTCTTTCCAGTGTCTCTTTGCCAAGAACTCCTGGTATTCTGCTGCACCGGACTCACTGTGTCTTCTTGCCAGGAACTCCTTCCTCTCTGGTCTCTTTGCCAAGACTCCTTTTCTTCCTCTACTTCTGCTTCTGCCTCTGCCTCTGCCTCTTTTTCAACTTCCCAGCCTTTCTTAGAAGGAACTCCCCCTTTCCTGGATTGGCTGTTGGTCGGCATTACATCACCAGCTCTGGGGTGCGGTTCTCTAGGCCTTGGAAGGTCTCTCTTGCTCCCCCTATCTGGCTCCTCGTAATGTTGCATCTGGTGTTGGAATCTTTTTTCTGGATTTAAAACCTTTTATTTCTGTTTGCATAGGCTCTGCAGTACCACAGTACCCTGAGATATATTGGTTTAATCTTTGCAGTGTTGCCTTTTGATAGGTAGGGTTTGGTGCTTTGTGAGTCCTGGTAGTGCTGTTATGATATGGTGGGTTTTCTATGGGTTCTAAATGGGCAGTGTTTATAGTACTTCCTAATGTGCCTGGCGGTTGGCACTGGAGTATAGTAATGTAGAAATCTAGTAGTCTCTCTTTATCCGGTCATTAAGAGGCATGTTTACTAAATGTTAGCGCATGTTAACATTATGAAAATATTTATGCAAAAGAGTCCCTTATTTAAATGAAGCCTCACAATGAATCTCCGTACATGGCCCTGCACCCCCCTTGGGCCACCCCTGATAACAGAGCAGTTGAGCGATGCATTGAAGTGTACTGTAACATACCCTTGGCATAAAGCAGCAGCTGACAGTGCTGTCTCTGTGAGGAGGAGAAGGCTTGATTCCTTTCATTATTGTCTGTATCATTAGTCCTTCTTGTTTGTTTTTTTTTATTTTTTTTTATTTGAAGGGATGATGGGTGGGTGAGTGTGGCTACATACCCCTGCTGTCTAACAGAGAACCCCCGTTACAGGTAAACAACTATGCTTTCTCTGGAGACAAGCAGGGGGGTGAAGGCACACTTGACTGGTGAGTCCAGAGCTGAGCCACTTATTGGTATGTTGCTGGTTGTGGCCCTGACTAGAATCTGGGAAGTGGAAGGAAACTAAGCAAAGAGGTTCCAGAGTACGGCCTGGCTGAAGGTGAGTCTCTGACTGATGAATGGTCTAGGCTACAGTACTTTGCAAAGGTATGTACAGAAGACTAGGTAGTCACTTTGCAGATGTCCTGAGGTGGAATGGAGGATAAGTCGGTGACCATAGCCACTGTAGCATGAAGGGGGTGAGCACCCACCTGTCCTGGAGGTGTGCAACCAGCTTGGGTGTAACAGAAGGATATGCAGTCTCTGATCCAGGAGGAGATGATCTGTTTTGATGTGACTTTGCCTGGGTTATTGGGATTAAACATCACAAAGAACATCTTGTGTGGCTTTAAGGTAGTAAAGCAAAGCCCGGCGATAGTCTAGCGAGTGAAGGGCGTGTTCTGGAGAGAGTCCAATTGTGCTGCCAGAAAGAAGATGGGTAGGACAATGGACTGATTGAAATGAAAACTGGAAATTTCTTTAGGAAGGAACGCAAAAGAACCTTGTCATGTAAAAACTGTGTATATGGAGGATAGTGCACAAGGGCTTGCAGTCTGCTGACTCACCTTGTGGAGGTGACTCCTATAAGGAGGAATGTTTTTCAGGTGAGATGTTTTAGGGAAGCCAAACCAAGGAGCTCAAACGGTAGCTTCATAAGCTCAGAGAGGACAACATTAAAGTCCCATACTTGAGAAGAGGGCTTAAGAGGTGGTTTGGTATTCATCAAGCCCTTCATAAAATGAGTGACTAGCAGGTGCATAGAGATGGGCTTACCATCCTCGTGTATATGAGTGGCAGCAACCACTGAGAGATGGTAGCAGACTGAAGAGGTTAGGATACCAGAGTCAGAGAGGTGCAGCAGGTAGGCAAGGATGTGATTAAGGGAACATGACATGGGGTCAAGTCCCTACTGTCCAGTCTAGCAGATGAAACAAAGCCATTTTCTGTGATAGGAACGTTGGGTGGATGGCTTGCATGAAGCCTGAAGGATGGCCTAGACAGCAGCTGGGAGGACATCCTGGGTTTCTGTTATCTGCTCAGCTTCCATGTAGCTAGTGCAAGAGATGGTAGGTTGAGATGCAGGAGGCAACCCCCTTGTTGAGTGAGAAGGAAAGGATGAGGGTGCAGGGGCCAAGGGCCTTGCTGCACCAGAGCCAGGACATAAGGATACCATATCTGCCTGGGACATTGTGGAGCTATGAGGATGACTGAGGCCTTTTCCATCCTTGTTTTGAGGAGGTCCATGAGATGAGCAGAAAGGGAAGGAACACATATAGTAGATGGTGTTCCGAGGAGATGAGGAAGGCATCAGAAGCCCATCTGTGAAGGCTGGGATGAATGGAGCAGTAAAGAGGATATTTTGCACTGTAGTCTGAAGCAAATAGGACCACATACGGTATCTCCCCCCCCCCCCCCCCCCGCTTGGAAGATGGGAGCAAGGCTGTTTGGGTCCAGCAACCATTTGTGAGGGTCTAGGTGGCAGCTGAGAGAATCCGCCAACTAGTTTTGGGATCCTGGAAGATATACTGCATTTAGGGATACTCTGATGGAGTGAGTGAAGAACCAGAGGCATGTCACTTCGCAGCAGATTTGGAGTGATCCAATCACCCCTGCTTGTTTATGTAGAACATGGTGACCCGATTGTCCATCTGCATGAGGAGGGACTTGCTGCAGACCCAACTTTGAAAAATGCTGAGAGCATAGAAGACTGCTCTGAGTTCTAGTAGGTTGATTTGTAGGAAGGCTTCTGCCTAGGACCATCTGCCCTGGGTGGTGAGGTGTAGCAGATGTGCTCCCCAACCCATGTGTGAGGCACCTGTGGGTAGAGTAAGCAGGTATGGTGGGTCAAAGAAGGGCCAACCACCTGTGGGGATAGCAGGAGTGGCTCACCAATAGAGAGACTGATGCAGATGGAGCTGATTAGGGCCCAACACGGACACTTGATGCTGCAGGGACAGTGTATGCTGATTCAGTTTATGTTTATGCAATTTCTTGATATACTGCCCAGGCTGAAGGGCATCAGAGTGGTTTATAATCACTACAAGCAGGTACTGGACACATTCACTTGTCCCCAAAAGGCTCACAATCTACATGTGTAATTATGGCAATGGAGGGTTAAGTGGCTTGCCCAAGGCCACAAGGAGTGCCTATAGGACTAGAAGCCCCAGTAACTCTGGCCTGAGATTGCTGTCCCTAGGCAGAAATTGAACCCCCAGCCCTTTGGACTGAGGTACTCTGTCCCAACCACTAGGCCACTCCTCCCAGTTGAGTTTAAGATGCCACTGGAGAGGGCACATGTAAAGATGGGCCAAGTGGACAATGTGTACTGAAGCTGCCATGTGCCCTAGAAGTTGGAGGATCATGTGGGATGAAGCACTCTGGAGTCACATGAGCTGAGAACTGAGGTGTTGTATAATGGTCACTCTACTGTTGGGCAAGAAGGCTCAGATTGCCTTGGTGTCTATTTGAGCTCCAATGAAGTTGAGGCTCCCACTCAGAGGTCTGAAAGTTGATAATGAATCTGACTGTCTGCAGGAGGTCTGCAGTTGTGCGAACAGAGACAAGAGTAGAATATTTGTCAGGTCAGGAAATGAGCCAGTTGTCCAGGTAAGGGTAGACACAGAGGCTTTTCCGGTGCAGTTGCGCTGCCAGCACCGTGAGACACTTTGTAAAGACATGCAGGGCAGAGGATGGCCTGAAGAGCAGGACCTGGTACTGATAGTGCTCTGTCTTGAAGCAGAAGCAAAGGTATTTCCAATGTCGAAGATGGATAGGAATATGGGTGTAAGCGTCCTTCAGGTCCAAGGAGGCGAGCCAGTCATCTTTTCACAACAGCGGGAGTAAGGTAGCTAGAGAAGTAATTTTGAACTTTTCTTGCTTGGTGTAGAGATTTTCTTGGAGGCTGAGCATCAGTCATAGGCCTCCAGACTTTTTAGGAATGAGGAAGAATCAGGAGTAGAATCCCTGGATGTATTCCTGCACAGGCAAAGGTTGTATAGCAGGGCTGCAATTTCCTCCTGCAGAAGAGGGAGGTGATGGTGAGAAGGGAAAATAGCTGAACTAGAATAATTGATTCTCATGTGTTAATCACAGCAGCTTTTGGATAAAAGAACATATTTTGTAGTGCTTAAGAGTAACACAAGAGCTTAATAGTTTTCTTTGATGCACTGAAGCTAAGCAAACTTTTCTCTCAGCTCAGATCTGAACATACTGTACAGATATATTCTCCATACCACACTCCCCCCCCCCCCCCACCTCCTTTCTCTTGGACAAGACACAGGCTAGGTAAATAGCTGTCTTTGTACTTTTGCAAAAAGCTATTAGGTACAGGTTGCCATGTGTTATCCTGGGAGATTTAGATACATGTAGGGTAATATTAGATGTGTGATTTTCACACAGCCAAGCTCCTTCCTTATCTTTCAAAGGGTCCACTGTTCTTTCTGAGAATTAATTGCTTAGGCCTGTTTGAAGGACAAGCACCTGCACAAACATTCCCCTTTGTCTTATCTCTTTACACCCACTTGTCTTACCTAATTTTCCTGGGCATGTTAATTCTCAGAGAAACTGCCTATCAGCGATAAAGTAATTTCTGACTATGAGAAAGTTTCAAGATACATGAGAACGTTTTAAGATATTCTCCAGTCTATCCAATTTCTGCACATATCCCTGTCTTGAAAAGGTATAAAAAGGCTTGTATTTCTGAGGAGGGTGTCGCTCCGTACTTAGGTTTTGGAAGATCCTGTTGCAAAAGAATTAAATAGACTCTATACAGTGAAAATAAACTCCATGCTTTTGCACTTCAGATGGTTTCAGGTGTTTATTTCCTCCGCTGGAGAACAAAACCACAGGGAGGCTCAGCCAGCCCTCCCACGACAGACTTTTGTGACCGTGGCAGGACCCTTGCAACCTACCCCATCCTCGACCTCAGATTTGGCAACACTAGTGCGCACCCTTAAAGATCAGTAGTTACCGGGAGTATCTTGTCTAGGACCTAGAGTTTGTGGTTGGGGGTGGTGAGTATGAGTCCTTTATAGAACCATCTCTACTGCAAATTTTGTTAGTCACTGTTAAAACAGTAGGACACCCAATCGATATTAAAAGCCTATAGGGCATTGCCCCACTATAAATATACTGACCAGGTGTGAGGAGATTCTGTGAGGCAGGAATTATGGTGACTGGATAGGTGTCCTGATACTTGGGAATAGTCTCTCCTGTTATGTATGAGTGTAGAGGTATTATTCACCCAGATTACTAGGGACTTGACTAGAAAGGACTTGAGACAGGATGGTAAATTCTAAATCTAGGGATCAAGCTCCTTTAACATAAGAACATAAGAAATGTCATACTAGGTCAGACCAAGGTCCATCAAGAACTATAATTCTTGCTCATAAACGCACGATCCATGAGAAATAAACTACCTATAATCCAAGACCTCATCATATCCCAAAAGATTGATATCCACTGTATAACTGAAAGATGGCTATCAGAAACAGACACTGTACACATGGCTATAACCTCTTCCACTGTTCACGCTCCCATTGCAGAAGAGATGGTGTGACCATAATAGCAAGAACAAGCCTCCACCTCCGACACCATGCAACAGGGAGCACAGAAGAAGCAGACATACTCACAATCACCAACAGACAATTTGCCTGATATACAGAGTTCCTACAACAAGCTCTAACCTATTCGATATTCTCAAGCAATCAACTGAAATTGCCAATACTGCAAAAGAATTAGTAATCCTTAGGGACGTCAACCTTCCCTCTGTGCAAGAGAGACATGCAACTGCCTTCCTCAAAGCAATGGAAACCATGGAACTGTCACAAAACAGCCACACACCAATGCATGAGTAGGGTAACACCCTGGATCTCATATTCCTCAATTCCCAAACCACCAACCCAGGCAACATTCCCCATACCACATCTGTGCCATGGTCTGACCACAATCTCATCACCTTCATTACATCCAATCAACCAATTAGCGCTACAGATGACACGCAACCAAAAAGACAAATTAAATCATTTAACAAGGACAGCTTTCTCAAAAAGACCTACCAAATATACAATCAGGGTACTCTGACCCCAATACATTAACCAACAACTGGAATAACGCAAAAGCTACAGCAGCACAATCAATGACAGCCCCCAAGGGAAAAAAAGCATAGTTACTCACCTGTAACAGGTGATCTCCGTGAACAACAGGAAAGAGTAGTTACTCACCTGTAACAGGTGTTCTCCAGGAGCAGCAGGAATTAGTCCTCACATATGGGTGTCATCGGCGCCGATGAAGCCCCAGCGGAGCATTTCCCCACCTTTCTATGAAAGCCTTTGGGAATGCAGGCACGCATGCGTGGTTCCCTTCCCGCCTAAAGGTGCCATCTTACCTCAGTCAAATGACATAGCTAAGAACAGCACACAAAAATGAAAAATAAACTATGTACAACTGCAACTCCAAAGGGAGGAGGGAGCGTTGTGAGGACTGATTCCTGCTGCTCCTGGAGAACACCTGTTACAGGTGAGTAACTACTCTTTCTCCAGGACCAAGCAGGAAGTCAGTCCTCACATATGGGAGACTCCCAAGCTCTGGGCTACCGAGGAACCCAGGCTGAACAAGAGCACTCCCTCTAGTCTCAGCAGCAAAGAAAGGCTTTTCAAGGACACAACCTCCACCGGTAGCCCAACAGAGGGCAGGAGGGCAGGAGTTGCCTAAACCTCAAAGAGATTCCGGAGTACTGCTTAGCCAAAAGCACTGTCCGTACGGGACTCCCTCTCCAGGCAGTAATGGGCCGCAAAAGTCTGGCTTGAAGACCAAGTTGCAGCCCTGCAGATGTCTATCAAGGGCACAGAGCGGAGATGAGCCACTGAGGCAGCCACTGCCCGGACACGATGGGCCGTCACCCTACCCTGCAAAGGAAGGTCAGCCGCCTTATAAGCCCAGGTGATACAGTCAGCTACCCAGATGGACATGGTATGCTTGGACACAGCCAACTTCAACTTATTGGGGTCAAAGGATACGAAGAGCTGAGTAGCCCTTCTATGCCCCTGCGTACGGTCAAGGTAAAAGGATAAGGCCCTCCTACAGTCCAGGGTATGCAGGACTGCTTCAGCCTGGCTTGCATGAGGTCTAGGGAAGAATGTTGGAAGAACCACCTCCTGGTTGAGGTGGAAAGAGGAGACAACTTTAGGGAGGAACTTTGGATGAGTCCTAAGGACTACCCTGTTCCTATAAATCCTGGTGTAAGGCCTATCACAGACTAGGGCCTGAAGCTCACTTACTCACCTAGCCGCGGTAAGGGCTATCAGGAAGAGTGTCTTCCAGGAGAGGAAGCGTAGTGGACAAGTAGCCATCGGCTCAAAAGGTGGGCGAGTCAGTTGCTGCAAGACCACATTCAGCTCCCACTCAGGGGCAGGAGGACGGATGGGAGGCTTGAGCAAAATCAAGCCCCTAAGAAAGCGAGACACCAAGGGGTGACCAGACAAAGAATGTCCCTCCACCAGAGAGTGGTGAGCTGCTAGAGCTGAGAGGTGGACCCGAACAGAATTGAAGTCCCTGATTTGATAAGTGCAGTAAGTACTGAAGCACTACTTGCACAGTACAAGAGAAAGGGTCCTCTGTACGTAGCTGACACCACACAGAAAACCTTTTCCATTTGAGAGCATAGGTTTTCCTATTGGACTGTTTCCTAGAGGCTAGGACAACCTCCTCAACTTCCTGAGATAGGCCCCAGGGAGCAAAAACTACCCTTTCAGCCTCCAGGCCATCAAATTGAGAGCTTTGAGATTGGGGTGCAGAAGGGAACCCTGCTTCTGTGAGAGAAGGTCGGGTTGCAACCCCAGAGGTAGTGGAGGATCCACTGCCAGTTGAAGCAGAAGAGGAAACCAAAGCTGCCTCGGCCACCTGGGAGCCACCAGCAGGACCGAGGTCTTGTCCTGAAGAATCTTGCAGAGAGTTCGGGCCACCAAGGGCCTGGGAGGAAATGCATAGAGGAGGCCCCAAGACCAGGATATCAGAAAAGCATCCGCTGCTATCCGCAGAGGATGCGGTTGCCTGGAGCAGAACTTTGGCAGTTGCTTGTTCATTGGGCTGGCAAAGAGATCTATCAAAGGGAGACCCCATTTTAGGAAGATCTTCTGAACTACTGAAAGATGCAGCTGCCACTTGTGGGGCTGCAGTATTCTGCTTAAACTGTCTACCAGGTAGTTGTCCTGGCCTGGAAGGTACACAGCCTTGAGGAGCATGTTGTGCTTGAGGGAAAATGAACAAAGGTTCTGAGCCTCCTGACAAAGGATCCTGGACCCAGTCCCGCCCTGTTTGCTCACATAAAACATGGCTACTTGGTTGTCTGTCTGAATCAGGACAGATTGGTGAGAAAGGGTAGGAGAGAAAGCTTTGAGTGCTAATCGAATAGCTCTGAGTTCAAGGAGATTGATCTGCTGTGCAGCTTCCCAAGGAGACCACAGGCCCTGGGTGCACTTGCCCAGACAATGAGCTCCCCAGCCTTGCAGGGAGGCATCTGTGGTCATCAGTACCGTGTACCCTGGAATCTGAAAAGGCGCCCCCTTCAGTAGATTGGGTGGGTGCAGCCACTAGTTGAGGGAGTGCAGAAATTGTCTGGACACCCTTATCCTGTCTCTGAGGCTGCCTGTGGCCTGTGACCATTGAGTCCGAAGGCACCACTGTGCAGGCCTCATATGGAGCCTGGCATTGGGAGTCACATGTACTGTCGAAGCCATGTGGCCCAGAAGCCTCAGGCAGAGTCTGGCGGAGACCAGGGACCTGCTGAGAAACTGATTTGCCAAGGCCATCAACCTTTGGGCCCTGTCTGCTGGCAAGAAAGCCTTTGCCAGCAGAGAGTCCAGCCTTGCTGCTATGAACTCCAAGTTCTAGGAGGGGAGCAAAGTGGACTTTGCAAAGTTTATGACAAACCCCAGCCTTTGGAGAAGAGCAAAGTGCTGAGGATGGCTTGTTTGGCCTCCTGGCACGTCTAACCCCTGATGAGCCAGTCGTCCAGATAGGGGAAGACAAAGATGCCCTGGTTTCTCAGGTAGGCCGCCACCACTGCTAGGCACTTTGTGAAGACTCTGGGGGTGGAGGTGAGGCCGAAAGGCAGCACTTTGTACTGATAATGGTTTCCTCCCACAATGAACCTGAGGTACTTTCTGTGGTCTGGATGAATGAGGATGTGAGTGTACGCATCCTTTAGATCTAAAGAGCATAGCCAATCTCCCTGCTGGAGGTAGGGCAGAAGTGGCCCAAGAGTAACCATCTTGAACTTCTCCTTCACTAGGAACTTGTTGAGGTTCCTGAGGTCCAGAATGGGTCGAAGGCCACCGGTTCTTTTGGGCACCAGGAAATACCTGGAGTAGAAACCGTGACCTTGTAAGTGGGGAGGCACAGGCTCCACCGCCCTGTCCACCAACAGACCGTGAAGCTCTTGCAGAAGAAGGTCTGTGTGCAGGGGAGGCCTTGGAGGCTCCCCTGGAAAATATGGTGGAGGCAGTTGGTGAAAATGCAGGGCATAGCCCTTGTGGACTATCTCCAGCACCCAACTGTCCCCGGTGATAAGGGGCCACTGGTGGGCAAAGAGGGCAAGGCGACCTCCTGTGCAGGGTTGGGAGAGCAGTGGAGGAGAGGCTACGCTCAAGGAGTCAAAAACCCCCACCCTGCTGAGTGGTAGCAGGGGCCGGAGGCTTGGGGGTCCTCTGCCTACGGGGCCCATTACCCTGCCCCTTGGCTTGCTGACCCTGGGGGGCAACTTGGGCAGCCTGATATTGCGGGTACTGTTTGTGGGCAGTGCCCTTCCTTGGGTAAAAGGGCTTTTTACCCTAGCCCTTCTTTTTATGAGAAGGGGCAGAGGTCTTTCTCGACAGCCTTGTCCATGTGAGGTGCTCAGTTTCGAGCTGAGCGGCCTTCTCGGTCATGAGCTTGCCAAAAAGGTTTTCACCTCAGCAAGGGACATCGACCAACTTGTCCTGAACCCATGGCTAGAGGTCCGATGACTGCAGCCATGCCTGGCGTCGAGCCGCGATGCCGGCTGCCACAACTCGGGCCGAAGCCTCGAAGCCATCGTAGGCGGCGCGGGACATGAACTTCGAGCAGTCCCGAATCCCCGAGGACAAGGACTTAAATCTCTGCAAGGGTTCCTTGGAGAGACAGCAGAGAACCCGGCCAACTCCTTGGCCAGATCCCGCAAGTACATGCCCATGTACAGCTGGTAGGACTGGACATGGCAAGCAAGCATTGAGCCCTGGAAACACTTTCTACCGACGCCATCGAGGTTTCGGGCCTCCCTGCCAGGGGGCACCGCGGAGTGCATCTTCTGGCTCTTCAGACGATGCATGGCCGATTCCACAAACATAGAATGGTGTGGTAGCTGTGCCTTCTGAAAACCAGGGCTCTTTCGGAGTCGATAGATCGAGTCGACTCGCTTGCTAAGAACCGGTGCCGAGGACGGTGCCTCCCACATACGGAAGAGGAGCCGTTCCACTATCGGAGGAACCGGGACAGTAAAGGTCTCCTTTGGAGGAGAGTCATACTGTAGGGCCTCGAGCTCTTCAGATCGAGGCTCCTCCTCGGGGTCCGCCGGAATAGCCAAGGCAGTGGCCATATCCCGGACGAACTCCGAGAACTGAGTATTCTCCGGGGGGGGGGGGGACCTACTCCGGGGCTCAGACTGCGGTGAGTCCGATGGGACGCACCGAGTCTTGAAGGTATCAGGAGACTCCTCGTCCTCCGTCTCCCAAGCTGACTCGTCCGAGGAGGAGTCAGGGTCCAACCCCATGGGGCCCTGGAGCACCCGCCCCGATGCCGGAGGCACTGGCGTCGACGCCCTTGGTCCCGAACGGGAGGTCGAGGGAGACCGCGACCGAGGTCAACTCTGAGCCACGATGGACTCGAGTATCGGCTTGGTCGTCGACTTCGAAGTCGATGTCCCGGTGGTCAGAGCAGATGCGCCAGACAGGCTGACCATCAGTGCCCGCTGCTGCTCCATGAAGGCAGACAATCTGCTTTCCAAGGCTGTCATCCTGAGACCCAGCTCGGGAGATGCAGCAGCCACCGACTCGGGTGATGTCGGCTCCCTGGGAGGAGAGTCCTCGAGGACTACAGGGCTTACGTGTCCAGCAGACTCTGGCTCCACGCGAGGAACTTTTGCAGGCTTCTCGTGTTCCACGGGCCCGGGGCGATGGTCAGGGGTCTTAGACCTGGCCCTCGAGGAGCCAGGGACCTCCTCCGATGATGCCCTCGTGAGCCGCTTCTTCCTCTTGCATTCCCGGTCGGGGGACCCCCTGTCCGAGGAGCTTCGAAGGCGCTCGGTATCGGAATCCCGAGATGTCGAGGCCTCAGATGAGGTCCAGGCCCGGCCGGAGGCTGAGTCCGAGAAAAGCCTTTCTTTTTGCTGCTGTCGACTTCGGAGTGCCTTGGAAGACATCTTTCCACATGGCCCGCACGACTTAGGGTCGTGGTTGGGGTCGAGGCACCGAAGGCAGCAGTCGTGTGTGTCGGTGAAAGACATTAATTTCTTACACTGATCACACTTTTTAAAACCGCTGGAAGCCATCGGGGAAAAAAGAGTCCCCGCGAGGTCAAAGGACTGGCCTTCCAGGGAAAAATGGAAAAATGGGCGTGAACGCCAGCCACGAAGGGCAAAAACTGAAAAAGAAGAATCGGGCTCGATACCGGTGTACCGAACCCGGCGGGAGGGGAACCGGTGTTGAACCAGGAGAAAAAATAGCGATAATCGCCAAAAAAATCTAATTTTAACTGGGAGAATAGGACACACGTCCGGTGGGCTTCACGGAAAAAAAGAGACTGAGGTAAGATGGCACCTTTAGGCGGGAAGGGAACCGCGCATGCGTGCCTGCATTCCCAAAGGCTTTCATAGAAAGCTGGGGAAATGCTCCGCTGGGGCTTCATCAGCGCCGATGACACCCATATGTGAGGACTGACTTCTTGCTTGGTCCTGGAGAATTTAGGGGTATGTTTACTAAACCGTCTTAACGTTGCAGCAGTGGTATTATCGCACTCTGAAGGGTGGAGTAAGGCTTCCCAGAGGGCGGAGAGAAGGGGTCAATGGGCAGAGAGTGGGAGGGGAGAGGCTTCGGGCACACTAATGCTGTGAAATCTGGGTCTGAACACTAACGCCAGTGAAACCCTCGCGTTAAGGCACATTTGCAGGAAAGAGAAACCATTTCAGTCAGCAATGTGCAGCAAAGGCAGGGAAACCCAAAAACGTGATAGTTGTGATACATGTGCAGGGAACAAAGACGCAAATAAACATATAAAAGGACCAGAACCATATCTAAAAGTCCAATAACCAAGCTGGCCAAAAGTGATAGTAATGATAAACATAAAGCAACACCACTGACAAAGCTCAAAAAATAAGATATCATGTTTGGAAAGGTCTATTCTCTATCCCCCTACAAAGTGAATGATCCCACATTGAAATAGTGCTGATCAGGGTTTTTTCACGTCTATATTGGGCAGGTTTGTTATGGCGTGGACATGTGCAGTAACAGCAGAGTGGGCATGTAGGAAAGGGCAACTGTTCTGATGCTGTAAATGGGATATAGAGGGTTGCAGGCGCACATGCTGTGGTCCAGCTGGGGCACAGTGCGTGTTAGGCAGATGCCTAGGTGGCACATAGGAATGCCGAAACTGTAAAGCAGCAAGACATCAACTGACAAGGGTCCAATATGGGCATGAGTGTGTGTCCCACAGTGTCACAGGGGAGATTACCCAGCAGGTACCCCCAAAGGCACATAACATTGGCAAGTGGTGTGGGGGGGGGGGGGGAAGCGCACATGTCCATGTAGGCACCTCTACCCAAGAACCCACACCATAGGCAGCTGCCCACTGGCATACTGGATGGCCTGGGACTGCGCATCACCAGCACCACCGGCATAATGGCATGGCAGCATGGTGGCAGAGGGGTGCTGGTGGCGGAGGGGCAGTGGCATCTGCCCACAGCAGACCATGGCCTAGCCCCGTTTAGGGTCTGTCTGATGAACAGTCATGGTATCCCCAGGGAATGAACTGTTCCTGTGGCAACAGTGTGGTGCAGTACACACAGCCAGTGTGTTCATGAAGATCACAAGTTTAAGTCCCAGCTGTGGCTCCTGCCAATCCAGTCCCCATATTTTACCCAGTACTAAACCGTGGTAATAAAGACGGAACCTTTATTGCATATAACATAAACATGCCTGAAATGCCTATATTTTACCCTACAGAACACAGACTCCATAAACATGTGCAATACCTAGAGCAGAGTTTCCTAACTACAGTCCTGGAGGGCCAAACACCATTCAGGTTTTATGCTGTCTCTAATAAATATGTCTATGCTGCATTTGTATGAGCTGCTCCCATGGTATGCAAATGTATCTCATGCATATTCATTAGAGACAGCATGAAAACCCGAACAGTGTTTGGCCCAGCAGGACCGGAGTTGGAAACCTCTGCCCTAGAGCAGCAGCCAACAAGGGCATAAACACCCACACCCACAGGCTCCACTATCCAAAGCCTCATGGAGAGTCAGGCTGTTGGGCCCTGTGTGCAGCAGCATCTCCCAATTCTAGCACTTGCATACCTTAGCAATGCCGCCCTAAACCTGGGAATACGTTACACATATATCAAAAGGTTGCTATGATTAATGGCAGATAGCAATTCCTAAGTTAAGCACAATTTGCTGATAGAGCTGCATCATAGCAACCTTTCTGATATGTGTGGAGTGTGTTTCAGTTTTGGTTTCTGACAGTGTTAACCACCCCGGGGAGTGACCCCAACAGTATTGCATACCATAGCCATGTCTGCACTGTGCCCAGGACTGGTGTGGTGGCCAGAGCTGCCAAAAGCCTCTATATTTTCACAATGCTGGCATAAGTGTGGGAGTGTGTGTCTGTCTATCCAGTGTGTTGTGGCTGCCTACACCTTACTCAGCCCACACTGCTTGCACTGTTTCCAGTGTTAGCCTGCCAATGTGCATAATGAGGAGCAAGGTACTGTGGGTATAGCCCGGACAGGGTGGCCTGGGCAGGATGCATCTGCACAGGGCATAGGGCAATGGCTGGGACATTGTAGTGCCCGGCCACCACCTGCACGAACAGGGTGGCCACAGCATGTCCTGCTGGGAGGTCACTCTCACCCTGACTGAGCAGTGACCATGGCATGACTAGGTTTCCCCATAGTGCTATATAGTATTTCTCTCAAGTGATATTTATGGGTTCTCTTTTCTGGGGCCCAATCAGTGACTTATCTGCTTGGTGTGTGTGCTCACATATCCTCCAGGAACATGCACTATGGACTAGCTAGCAGACTATCTTCAGTTAGTATGTGTATGGCTGGAACACTTGCAGGGTGCAGCGGCTGGAGACTCACTGTGCTTGCTGCTGGAGAATGTCAGATATGCACTATTATGGGTGCATCATAGTCCACAAGGTCTAGACGTGACTGGGAAATACGGATGGACAGAGGTGTATCCTAGGTGTGTCTGCAAGGACTACCTATCACACACTGGCACTGATTGTGACCTGCAGCATAGCCTATCTCAGCTAAGCCAGGTGCTGTGGACCTGGTGCTGAGCACCCCACCTCGCCCTCAGGGTGAGCACAGTACCCCCACAATGTGTCGGTCTGTAGCTACTCTGTGCCAGTAACACATACGGTCAGTTCCCCCTACCAGGCCGAGGTGCTGTGGGGGTGCATACCCCATCTTGTGATCATCTGTAGTCTGCTGATCTGCATGTGCAGTGCATCATGGGCACAGGTGGGTTAACCCTATCCTGGTAACCACAGCAGACAGTTTGTGTGGTGACCTGCAGTCCTTCTGTAGCCAGCCAGGGGTTTGTTAGTAGCTATAGAGATGTAGCCCACTGGTTACTTCAATGACTATGGAGGCAGAGGTCATGGGTTTGATCCCACAGTGGTGCTATTTGATAGGGCTGCCTGACGCATTTCCTCTTTTACTTTAAATTAGTGCTGCCAGCAAAAACACCTTCACAGTGCTGTAACCTTAAGGTGCCTCATAAGGCACCCTATAAAGCGCCTTATTAGGTGCCCTATAGGGAACATTATAAGGTGCCTTGGCGGACAGTGCACTTTATAATGTGCCCTCTGCAGTGCCTTATAGGGCGTCTTATGCAGCACCTTAGGTTACGGCACTGTGAGGGTGTGTTTGCTGGCAGCACTAATTTAAATTAAAAAAGAAAATGCCTCAGACAGCACTGATTTAAAGTAAAGGGTAATGCCTCAGACAGCTTTATTCATTAAACCCACTGGGGGATCAAACTCATGACCCCTGTTTTATCAGTCATTGTATTAACCAGTGTGCTACACCTCTGTTGCTGTGCTTGCAGGTCAGCACGCCTAATTAAGGCTAACGCGCGTTAACGTGCCACGGCTCCCTCTATCGCGCAATAACGGACTTTATTGTGCGATAACATGAAATACTAACTTAAGACCGGAACGCCGGTAACATTAAGACGGTTTAGTAAACATACCCCTTAGTCTTCACATACGGGAGACATCGGTACCCAATAGGAAAGCTTTTGGGAGCACCCTACTGTGCCTGTGTAGCTGCCTTCCCACTTTTCCAGCTCTCCCTCCTCAATTGAGTTTGTAGCTGAGATAAAAGGAGAGAAAGAAAAAGAAGACCTACAACTCCTAGGGGAGGAGAGTGGGTTGTGAAAACTAAATTCCTGCTGTTCCCGGAGTTCACCTGTTACAGGTGAGTAACTACGCTATCGCCAGGAACAAGCAGGAATGTAGTCTTCACATATGGGACTCCCTAGCTCAGAGATGCCAGAGAGATGACCTCAGAGTCGGCTGTGGGATCACAGGTATGTGCAAGAGATCATGTATCCTCCAAGGACGTCTGGCATTGAAACACAGGACGGAGGGTAGGAGTTGTTCTAAGTTTGAAAGAGATGCTGGAGATCAGCATGGCCAAACAAGGCATCCCAGCAGGAGTCCTTGTCCAGGCAATAGTGAGCTGAAAAAGTATGGACAGAAGACCAAGTTTCTGGTTTGCATATCTCATCAATGGCTACAGAGCATAGATTTGTCATAGAGGCAGCCATGACTCAAACATTATGTGCAGTGATGTGACCCTTGAGAAAGAGTCCTGCCTTTTCATAAGCAAAGGAGATGCAGTCTGCTATCCACTTGGAGAAAGTTCATTTGGATACTGGCAAACCCAAGTGACTCAAGTCAAAGGAGATGAAAAGTTGGGAAGCTTTTCAGTACTCTCAAGTTCTCTGGAGATAAAAAGCCAAGGCACACTTGCAATCCAGAGTGTGGAGGGTTGCCTCTGCCCTAGAGGAATGAGGTCTAGAGAAAAAGACAGGAAGGTAGACCAACTTGTTTAAATGGAAGTGAAAAACCACCTTCAGCATAAAGTGAGGATGAGTCCTAAGGACAACATTATCATGGTGGAATCGTATATAAAGAGGGTCAGCCACCAAAGCCTGCAGCTCACTAAGACGCCTTGCTAAAGTGAGGGCAATAAGGAAGATGACCTTCCACGTGAGAAACTTCAGTGAAGCAGTGGCTAGAGGTTCAAAGAATGGCTTGATAAGCTATACCAGAACAACATTAAGATCCCATGCCATTGGAGGGGGCTTAATGTGAGATTTAGTTAATAGAAGACCCCTCATGAAGTGTGCTACTAGCGGCAGAGAAGAGATGGGCTGGCCATCTAAAGACATTTGAGAAGCCGCATTTTGCACTTAAATGTACTCTTACCAAATTGGTTTTGAGTCCAGAAGAAGATAGGTGGAGGAGATACTCAAGTAATGCCTCCACTAGAACTGAGAAAGGGTTATGATCCCTCTAAGAACACCAGAGAGAAAATCTATGCCACTTGAAGGCATAGAAGTGCCTGGTGGATGGCTTCCTAGAAGCTAAGAAGATGTCCTTAACCTCCTGGGAAAGGTTTGTGTCCTGGAAGGCTATGCCTTCATCAGCCATTCTGTGATATTGAGGGACTGTGGATTAGGATGGAGCACCGTTCCCTCCTCCTGAGAGAGGACTTCTGGAGCAGACCCCAGATCTATAGGTTGAACCCGAGACAGACGTAGAATGAGAGGGTACCACGGTTGACGTGGCCAACATGGGGCTATGAGTATCATGCAGCCCTTATCTCTCTGGAGTTTGAAAAGGGTCTTGGGAATTAGGGGAATAGGAGGGAAGGCATATAGGAAGCCTTGACCCCAGTGGAGGTGAAAAGCATCCACTTGCTGGCTGTGTAGTGCAGGAGTCCTGGTGCAGAAGTGAGGGAGTTTGGCATTTTGAGGACTTGCGAACAGGTCTATCTCTGGAGTCCTCCAGACTTGAAAAATGTGAGAGACTTTGGCTACATGAAGAGACCACTCGTGGGAGAGAAGGACTCGATTGAGTTTGTCCGCCAAGACATTGCGTTTGCCCAGAAGATACCCATATGCAGGTGAATGCGATGCTGTATGGCAAAGGATCACAGATGTAGAGCCTCACTGCAGAGGAACCAAGAGCCTGTTCTGCCCTGCTTCTACAAGTAAAACATAGCTACTTGATTGTCCATCTGGACTAGATCTATGCGGTCTCGAAGATGGTCCGGGAACACTTTGAGAGCATTGTGAATGGCTCTGAGTTCCAGCAGATTTATTTGGAGTTGTGTCTTATGGACGAGACCAGAGTCCCTGAGTGGAGAGAGTGTTCAGATGAGTTCCCCAGCCCAATCTGGATGCATCTGTCATTAGAGTGCATTGATGTGCTGGCATCTGAAAAGGTAACCCTACCAGGAGGTTTTCTGGGGATTACTACTACTGGAGAGATGAGATTAGGAGGGTAGAGAATGCTATTTTGTCTCTCAGGTGACATGAAATCTGAGACAACTGGGATGTCAGTGTCTATTGCACTGTGCGCATATATAGACGAGCATATGGAACAACATGCACCATTGATGCCATATGGCCCAGAAGCTGTAGCATTTCTTGAGCAGTGAGAAAGCCTTTGAGGCATGCCTGAGATGCTAACTGATTGAGTCAAGCGCAACAGAGTTGGGGCAGAAATGCCCTTGATTGCTGAGTGTCCAGCCCCTATAAACTCTAGAGTTTGAGAGGGAATGAGTTGGGACTTTGGAAGATTTATTACAAATTCCAAGTGTTGTAGCACCTGCATGGTATGTGAGAGGGATAGGCTGGTGTCTAGAGAGGTGCTTGCTTGAATGAGCCAGTCGTCTAAGTAAGGGAAAACAAATATCCCTAGAGTCCTTAGGAATGCAGCCACTACTGCCATGCATTTTGTGAAGACTCTTGGAGCAGAGGGGAGGCCAAACGTCAGGACTCTGTATTGATAATGTCTCCCTGAAACATGAAGTCAGAAACCTTCTGTGCTATGAATGAATAAGTATGTGAGTTTATGCCTCCTTTAGATCTAGAAAACAGAGCCAATCCTGACTCTGGAGATAGGGGAGAAGGATCCCTAGCGAGATTATTTTGAACTACCAAAATAGGTACTTATTCAGTTCTCTGAGGTCCAGAATGGGCCTGTATCCTCCTGTTTTATTTGGAATGAGGAAGTATGAAGACTAAAAGCCCATTCCCTGTTGAGGTGGTAGATCCTCCTCTATTGCAAGAGAAGGGAGGTGACCTCTTGAAGCAACAGAGCAGTGAGAGGGGGTTGAGAGTGGAACTCTCTTGGAGGAGTCCGGGGGGTTGACTTTTTAGATGAAGCTTGTACCCCTCCCATACTATGGACAAAGTCCACTGCTCTGATGCCACCTGTGGGAAAAGTGACAGAGTCTGCCAGGGATGTGGACAGGATCTGGAATCTCCAGAGGCAGAGCTGCTATGTTCTCTAGAAAGGAGTCAAAGACTCTGAGAAGGCTGGGTCTGCTGAGATCCTGTGACTTAGGAGTCTGAGCCTTATTTTGCTGCTTTGATGGTTGCTGTCCCGTCTGAGGAGCCTGATGTTGACACTGAATAGCAGGAGCATAAGAAGGATAGTACTTATTATTATTGAAAAAAGCTTTCTTTGCTGCTTTTTTCCTGGCTGGATTGGCAGTAGATCTAGATAGCCTATTGAGGGTAGTGTTCTCAGATTCTAACTGAGAAGCCTTATCTTGCCAATCCTTACCAAAAAGGTTTTCACCAGTGAAAGGAATATTACCCAGCTTATCTTGAACCCATTGTTCAAGATCTGATGCTTGAAGCCAAGCAATCCTGCGTGCACTGTTGCAGATGGATGGTCCTGCTGATGCACTCAAAACAGTCAAAAGTTGCTCTGTTAACAAACTTTGAAACATTATGAGCATGCTTTACAAGGGTGAGATAATCTGCTCTCTTGTCATCGGGGAGAAGAGGAGCCATTAACTCCAGATCCTTAGCCACCTCTGTAAGGAACATACCCATATAGAGTATGTTGGAACTGATCCTGACAGATAACATGGAGGCCTGAAAACAACGTCGACCAAAGGCATCAAGGGTTCTCGATTTCCTACCTGGAGGGTTCGAGAAATGTGTCTTAGACCTTTTTATTTGACACATTGCCGATTCCACTACCATGGAATGGTGCGGCAATTGCGTCTTTTGATAACCAGGACACTCCGGTACCCGGTACTTGGTATCGAGTCGCCGGGTATGGGGAGAGATGGTAAGGGGTGTCTCCCACATATAAAGCATAAGGTCATGAAGTATCCGATGGATAGGGAGCATAGCAGCCTCCTTTGGGGGCTGTAGGGTATTGAAGAATTTAGAGTTCTTCGGTCCTAGGCTCTTTCTCCGATGTCACTGTTATGGACAGACCCCTAGCAACATTGCAAATAAAGTCTTTTAAAGACATGTCCTCTGAAGGGGACATGCAACATTGTGGAGACAGAGATGGGTCTTCCGGGATTGTTCTCATGTCCCGGGTATCAACCGATTCATCAATCGATGAATCGGAATCCAAAGACTCAAAGTATTGACGGGCAGGGTGCTCTCGCTCCGCACGAACTCGGTACTGATCAAAAGCGGTAGCTGAGGCTTGCAGTGCCAGAACCTCAGTACCGGAAACGGATTTGAGGGCCGGCATGGGCGGTAGTGTGGTAGCGGCACAAACGTCGATGTGGGATCAACTGTAAAGGTTTTATTGGTACCAAGGCTGCCAGTAAGACAGCTAAGCTCTGCTCAATGGCCAGGATACATTGATCCATGGAGCTTGCCAATGCTTGTGTATTGGTACCGGAATTGTGGGCCACAATCCCATAGCATGGCACCAGGAGCTCTCCAGAAGTGGAGGCCTCGGGAGCATCCTGGGACCCCACTAAGGCTTTGGAGAGAAGGTCTTCCCACTGGGTTTGTTTGGCCGGTGTGTCCCCCTCCAGGGAAACACCCGAGGCATCTCGATACTTAGAAGGAGATCTACCCTTGGAGGGCCAGCCAGCCTTCGATGAAGACTTAGGTTTTCATACCTTAGATCCTTCCGAGGAAGATGAAGTTCTCAATGACATTGATGCTGAAGATACTGCATCAGAGGCAAAGAGAGTGCCCAGCTTTGCAGCTCGATTCTGTAGGCCTCTCTTTGTCATCTTCGTACAAAGAGGACATTCTGATGGCTGATGATCCAGTCCCAAGCATTTCCAACACCAGTCATGGGCGTCTGTGGCCGAAATGGTACCGCCAGATTTGCAACACTTCTTAAAACCAATGGATGGTTTTTCCATTTTGTCTGTGACAAAAGGGAAGGTCTAAGCCTAAGATGGTGTTGATGTGCCTGAAGGAAAGAAAAGTTCTTTCCCTCACTGAATTTTTTTTTGAAAGAAAGAAAGAAAATAGAAAGAACCGACGAGAGTCGGTACCAGCGTCGATGGGAAGGCAGACATGACCACCAAAAAAGATGAAAAAGACAAATTTTCTGTGGTGACAGGAATTGCTTCTTGTTGGCTCCACGGAAAATGAAGAACTGAGGAAGGAGAGCTGGAAAGGCGGGAAGGCAGCTACGCAGGCGCAGTGGGATGCTCCCAAAAGCTTTCCTAGTGGATGCTGAGGAGCGTTCCCACGTGGGCTCTGTCAGTACTGACGTCACCCATATGGGAAGACTACATTGCTGCTTGTTCCTGGAGATTGAGAAACCAGCAAAAACACGCTGGTTCACCCCCACCTTACGGAATCTAAAAACACAACTTAGAAGAATTGAGAGAGGTTGGAGGACACCCAAACTGGAACCAGTCAGAACAAGATACATGAATTCACTAAGCAACTATCGCACCAAAATTGATAGCACAAGAAGAGACTACCACACAAAGCTCCTCAACGCATCTCTTACCCACCCACATGAGCTTTTTGACCGTCAAACAGCTGACCAAATCCCCTAACCATACCAAGCAACTCCTGAACATTCCCCCACAACAGCTTGCTGCACAATATAAACAACTACACCCAACCCCCAATATCCCTCCCACCCCAACACAGAATCAGCATAACGCAACCTCCAATAGCTCATGTGGCATGTTTGAAACAATCGGCAAGGAGAGGATCGAAAGCATCATAACAACCCTCAACACCACCACCTATCCCCTTGATCCATGCCTGCTCAGCTGGATCAAGATGACAAAGCAGGAGCTAAGCCCAGCACTCACCACCATTGCAAATGAATTGCTCAAACAAGGCCTAATGCCTACTAGCCTCAAAATGTCCATCATCCTCCCTACCCTTAAGAAGCCTGAACTTGGCTCGTTGAATCCCACATCCTTCAGACCAGTAGCAAGCCTCCCATTTGCCACCAGAATAATTGAGAAGACAGTACAGCAGCAGCTACAGAACCACATGGACAGAAACAACCTACTTGACCCACAACAATATGGCTTCTGGCCATTGCACGGAGTCAAAACACTCATGGTCTCCTTAATAAGTACACTAATCAAGGAAACACAAACCAAACAAACCGGATACTCATTTTTCTAGATATATAAGCAGCATTTGACACCATATCACACAGAATCCTCCTCCATCACCTGCAAGAAGCTGGCATGCAGGATAAGGTTCTTCAATGACTCTAGTCCTACCTGACAGACAGGTATCAGCTAATTTGAAAAAGCTCAGACACCTCTATCCCCCTACCGCCAGACTCAAGGAGTACCTTAAGGTTCTGCACTTTTGGCACTGCTCTTTAACTTTTATCTGCAACCATTCTGCTCCATAATATGGTCACACAACATCAACTTCCACATATATGCAGATGACATTATGCTATATGGACCAATGACTACTGCAAACCCAACAAATACACAATTACCGCATTGTTTCAATGATGTCTCCAGATAGCTCCAAGAAAACAATCTCACAATCAACCTCAAGAAGACAGAAGCATTATTTGTCATGAAGGATCAAACCTTCACCCCACCAACCCACCTCACCCTGGGAACAACCCAAATAAAAGTTCAAAACACAAATAAAATACCTAGGAGTCATTCTTAACCAAACTCACTCACTCAAGCAACAGATAGCAAAAACTGCAAGAACAATATTCTTCAAAACCAAAATGTTACAGCACCTCAGACCACTACTAGACCCTCAAGACTTCAGAACAGTACTACAAGCAATGAGACTCCCCCACCTCGACTACTGTAATGCGATATATCAAGGACTCCTGATCTCCACTCTCCATCCACTACAGATAATCCTTAACACAGCTGCCAGGATCATACAAAGGACCAAGAAGTATGACCCCATCACTCCAATACTGAAGCACCTCTACATCCTCCAACTGGAATCAAGTATAAATCCTTACTACTGATTCACACAGAACTACAACAACAACAAACATCACATCTACACACACTCCTACCACAACCAAACTCTGGGAGATCCACAAAGCAGACAACTAATAATGTTCTGACCAAACCACAAGCAAGGACAAAACACAATCATCAAACATGTACCCATGTATTTGACCTCTACGCCCCGTCCCTATGGAACTCTCTCCCAACCAAAATCCGGAACAACAAAGACCCACTTATTCAGAGAACACTTTGGCACAGACCCAAGCAACACCCAGTGAACATATGATTACGTTGTACACAACATAAACTTGTGGCCAAGATATGAAGAATTGTAAATAAGTTAGGAAATCCTGATGCTTACCCAATCCAGACTGTAAATAAATTGAGACCATGTTGAATGTATAACTCTTGTAAATAAGTTAGGACCTGTTTGATATATCGCTTGTTGTTTAACCAGTGAAAAGTAGTGTATATCGCTAAATAAATAAATAAATTCTGTTTCCAACAGTGGCCAATCCAGTTCACACGTACCTGGCAGTTTCCAAAAAAGACACGCAGATTCCACAATGCTTGTATTGGGGCAAGCAGTGGATCTCTTGGGTCCTCTTTAATAATGGTTTATGGAACTTTCCTCCAGGAACTTGCCCAAACATTTTTAAACCCAGCTACACAAACAGCTTTTACTACTGCCTCTGATAATGAATTCCAGAGTTTGATTATGTGTCGAGTGAAAAAATATTTTCTTTTATTAGACTTAAACAGGTTACACTGTAGCTTCATTGCATGTCCCCTAGTCTTTCTACTTTTTGATGGTGTAAACAATCGAACTATCTTTAACCTTTCCAATCCATTAATTAATTTACAGACCTTTTTCATATCTCCACTCAGCCGTCTCTTTTCCAAGGTGAAGAGCCTTAACCTTTTAAGCCTCCCCTCATAGGGGTATCGTTCCATCCCCTTTACCATTTTGGTGGCTCTTCTCTGTACCTTTTCTAATTTCGCTATATCCTTTTTAAGATACAGCGACCAATTGCACACAATATTCAAGGTGCGACCACACCATGGAATGAAACAGAGGCATTATAATATCCTTTGTTTTATTCTCCATTCCATTCCTTCGTGATTCCTAGCATTCTATTTGCAATCTTGGCCGCCGTTGCATACTGGGCGGAGGGGCTCAACATGATATCCATGTTGACGCCTAAATCTTTTTCCTGGATGGTGGTTCCTAATGTGAAACCTTGCACCGTGTAACCATATTTTGGGTTGTTCTTTCCTAGATGCATAACTTTCCACTTGTCTTTGATACTGTTCCTCATAGAAAGCTTATCAATAAACTCAGTAGCTTGGGGATGGGTCCCAAGGTGGTGAACTGGATTAGAAATTGGTTGACTGACAGACAACAGAAGGTGATGGTAAATGGAGCTCACTCAGATGAAAGGAGGGTGATTAGCACGGTGCCCCAGGGTTCGGTCCAGGGTCCAGCACTGTTCAATGTATTTGTGAGTGATATTGCTGAAGGACTGCATGGAAAAGTCTGTCTTTTTGCTGATGACACGAAAATTTGCAACAGATTGGACTCCCCTGAGGGAGTGGATCACATGCAGAAAGATCTACAAAAGCTGAAAGAATGGTCTAATGCCTGGCAGTTAAGATTTAATGCGAAGAAGTGCAGTGTCATCCACTTGGGAAGCAGAAATACAGGGGAAATGTATGCGGTAGGGGGCGAGAGGTTGGTGTGCACAGACCAGGAGAAGGACCTTGGTCTGATTATTTCTGCGGATCTCAAGGTGGCAAAACAGTGCAACAAGGCAGTAGCAAAAACCAGGAAGATGTTGGGTTGCATACAAAGAGAAATTACCAGCAGAAAGGAAGAAGTACTAATGTCACTGTATAAGTCACTGGTGAGGCCTCACTTGGAATATTGTGTTCAGTTTTGGAGACCATATCTTGCAAAGGATATAAAAAGACTGGAAACTGTTCAGAGGAAGATGACCAAAATGATTTGGAGCCTGCGTCAGAAGCTTTATAAGAAGAGACTTGAAGACCTAAATATGTACACTCTGGAGGAGAGGAGGGACAGGGGTGATATGATTCAGATCTTTAAGTACTTAAAGAGAAATAATGAACAAACAAACCTCTTCCAAAGACATGGAAGCTATCAAAACTAGAGGGCATAACATGAAGCTGCAAGGGGGTAAATTGAAAGGCAATGTCAGGAAATACTTTTTCACTGAAAGGGTGGTGGATGCTTGGAATGCCCTCCCGATGGAAGTGTTGGGGCAAATACAGTGACAGAATTCAAAATGGCATGGGACAGACACAGTGGATCCCTTTACAGCAACAGGATAAAGTCAAAATAAACTTAACTAACTAATATCTCAACATACAGGGGTGTCCTACACGGAGCGGTGGGTTCACCCCTAAAACAAAGACATGGGGAGGGGTGGCCTGCATGGAGTGGCAGCTGCACCTACTCTTGCCTTCTTCCTGGGAGGACTAGATGGATCATACTGGTCTTTATCTGCCGTCATTTACTATGTTACCATGTTGTCCACATTAAATTTCATCTGCCATTTGAATGTCCAGTATTCCAATTTATCAAGGTCTTCTTGCAATTTTTCACAATCCTCTTGGGTTATAACAACTTTGAATAATTTTGTGTCATTTGCAAATTTGATTACCTCACTCGATATTCCCATTTCTGGGTCATTTATAAATTCTTAAAAAGCAGAGGACCCAGCAGATCCCTAAGGTACTCCGCTATTCACCTTTCTCCATTGGGAAAATTGGCCATTTAGCCCTACCCTCTGTTTTCTATCTTTTAACCAGTTCCTGATCCATAATAGTACACTGCCTCCTGTCCCATGACATTTTTGCCAATTGTGTCTCATGAAGGACCTTGTCAAAGGCTTTCTGAAAATTCGATACACTATACTGACTAGCTCACCTATTTCAACTTGTTAATTCACACCTTCAATTTTTTTTTAACAGCCTAGTAAGACAAGAACTTTCTTAGCTAAAACCATGTTGGCTTTCTCCCATTAAACCATGACTATCTGCATGTTGTCACCACGTGGCCAGCCCTCCGCCTAGGGAGCAGAGGGTTGGTCTGCCATGATAATTTCTCTATGCAGAAAGTGAGACTACAGCTATGGCTTTTGCAAGGCCTCTTGGGAATTGTAGTCCCTTTTTAAGCTCTCTGATAAAGAAGCAATTTTAGTCCGAGTGTTTAAGGCAAAATGACAAGGATTTATTCCCCTCACAAATAGAACTTTGGTGCAGAACAAAAATAGGACGGTTTCCAAGAGTTTAGCATGAGGATTATATACAATAACTAAGGTAATTGCTTCTTCACTCTCTGGTCCCAAAACAATTCAGTGCTCCTTGCAAGTACAAAAAAGGAAAACAAACAGCTTCTCGTAGCAAAGCAAAACAGTTCCTTTTTCTTTGCTGTGTCTCAGCACTTTTACTTCAAGGTTTAACACAGTGACTCAATGTTGTCAGCCAAACAAAGCGTGCAATCCATCTGCATATCTGCTATGTCATCAACATTAGAGTCTATCTGCATATCCTCTGTCTCAGGACTAACAGCGTTTGTATGCAAACTGTTACCATGGGATTTCAGATAACTTCCCTCTATAAGCTCAGGTGTTTTCCCTTTACACACCTCAAAACAGTAAGGGTTTAAAATACCTGTTGCCCTGGAGTTTCTTCTTTGGCTCTCCTCTAATTCTTGGCAGCTATAAGGAAATGCTTGTGTGCTGGGCTCCCACCTGTGCAAACCGTGAAGGCTTCCTTCTGACTGAAGGGTTCCCTGCTCTCTCCATTCCAGCCAATTCCTGGTCACAGGGCATGCCTTCCCTCCTCCTAGTCTGCTGGCTTTTCTCCCAGACCTGTAGGTAATTTCTTTACCCGGTATCCAACTCTCTGGAGTTTCAGAGCCTCTCCCAGCATGTCTTACAGGAGTTCTCTCCTCTCTCCTGTCTTTGCTGCCACGGCTCCAACTGCCGTCCGAGCTGCAATTACCACTCCAGCCTGTACTCGAGCCTGCTTCTCCTTCTCCTCTCCTAATTCCTCCCGTTCCAAATCTTAATCTGCTCCTGGGAGCTAATGACAAGTTTTATAATTCTGTTCCCCTGGGCTTGGCTCTGCCCTCAAACTGAACAGGTGTGATTCATCAAGCTCTAAGCTTGCTGCTGCGTCAGAGCTTGGGCGTGTCAGTTCAGCTCCTGACTTTCTCTGTTTACCTTTTCTTTGTAAACAGTGAGCCATGTGTTCTAGCTGCCTATCAGTTTTGAAGGTGGAATCTTCCTTTCTCTCTATTTCCATGGGCTCCGTAGGGGTCTCTACATCACAATGTGCACTAATTTTGTTCTTTATAATGGTTTCTACCATTTTGACTGGTACTGACATAAGGCTCACCGGTCTGTAGTTTCCCAGATCACCCCGGAGCTCTTTTTAAAAACTGGTGTTACATTGGCCATTCGCCAATCTTCAGGTACTACGGATGATTTAAATGATAGTTCAGAGAGTACTAATAATAGGTCTGCAATCTTATATTTCAGTTCTTTCAACACCCTCGGATGTATACTATCTGGTCCAATTGATTTGCTACTCTTTAGTTTATCAAATATTTGTAATATATCTTCCTGGTTTATCAATATTTCTTTCAATTCTTCTGATGCATCACCTTTAAATACCATTTCAGTCATGGGTAGCCGAGCAAAAAATTCATTCAGTCTCTCTGTTAAGAACATAAGAACATAAGATATGCCATACTGGGTCAGACCGAGGTCCATCAAGCCCAGTATCCTGTTTCCAACAGTGGCCAATCTAGGTCATACGTACCTAGCAGTATCCCCAAAAGACACAGGTTCCACAATGCTTGTACTGGGTCAAGCATTGATTATCCTGGGTCCCTTTTTAATAGTGGTTTATGGACCTTTCCTCCAGGAACTTGTCCAAACCTTTTTTAAACCCAGCTACACTAACAGCCCTTACCACATACTGCGGCAACAAATTCCAGAGTTTGATTACACGTTGAGTGAAAAATATTTTCTCTTATTTGTCTTAAATAGTTTACCCTGTAGCTTCATTGCATGTCCCCTAGTCTTTCTATATTCTGATAGCGTAAACAATTGATCCACGTTTACCTGCTCCACTCCATTCATTAATTTATAGACCTCTATCATATCTCCCCTCAGCCGTCTCTTTTCCAGGTTGAAGAGCCCCAACCTTTGTAGCCTCTCTTCATAGGAGTAGCCTTCCATCCCCTTCACCATTTTGGTGGCTCTTCTCTGTACTTTTTCTAATAATGCTATGTCCTTTTTAAGATATGGTGACCAGAACTGCACACAATACTGAAGGTGCGGTCGTACCATGGAACGATACAGAGGCATTATAATATCCTTTGTTTTATTTTCCATCCCTTTCTTTATGATACCTAGCATTCTATTTGCTTTCTTGGCCGCTGCTGCACACTGGGCAGAGGGTTTTAACGTGTTATCCACGATGACTCCTAAATATTTTTCCTGGGTGGTGATTCCCAATGTGGAACCTTGCATTGTGTAACTATAGTGTGGGTTGTTCTTTCCTAGGTGCATAACTTTGCACTTGTCCACATTAAATTTCATCTGCCATTTGGATGCCCAGTCTTCCAATTTATCCAGATCCTCCTGCAGTTTTCCACAATCCTCTTGGGTTTTAACAACTTTAAACAGTTGTGTATCATCTGCAAATTTGATAACCTCACTCGTTATTCCCTTTTCCAGGTAATTTATGAATATGTCAAAAAGTAGCAGACCCAGTACAGATCCCTGGGGTACTCCACTATTCACCTTTTTCCATTGGGAATATTGGCCATTTAGCCCTACCCTCTGCTTTCTATCTTTTAACCAGTTCCCGATCCACAATAGTACACTGCCTCCTATCCCATGACTTTTTAGTTTCGCCAAAAGTCTCTGATGAGGGACCTTATCAAAAGCTTTCTGAAAGTCCAGATACACTATATCAACCGACTTACCTTTGTCTACCTGTTTATGTACACCTTCAAAAAAACATATCAGATTAGTAAAACAAGATCTTCCTTGTCTAAAGCCATGTTGGCTGTCTCCCATTAGGCCATGACTATCTACATGCTGTGTAATTTTGTTCTTTATGATGGTTTCTACCATTTTCCCCGGTACTGATGTCAGACTCACCGGTCTGTAATTTCCCGGGTCACCCCTGGGACCCTTTTTAAAGATTGGTGTTACGTTGGCGACCCTCCAATCTTCAGGTATTACAGATGATTTTAATGAAAGTTCACAGATTACCAATAGCAGGTCTGCAATCTCATATTTCAGTTCTTTCAACACTCTTGGATGTATACCATCCGGTCCAGGTGATTTGCTACTATTCAGTTTATCAAATAATTGTAATATATCTTCCCGGTGTAGTGATATTTCTCTCAATTCCTCTGCAGTATCACCTTCAAATACCACTTCAATCTTGGGTAACATCCCTACATCTTCCTCAGTAAAGACCAAAGCAAAGAATTCATTCAGTCTCTCTGCTATAGCCTTGTCTCCTCTTACTGCCCCTTTTACCCCTCTATCATCTAATAGCCCAACGGACTCTCTCACAGGCCTTTTGCTATGAATGTACTTGAAAAAGTCTTTATTTCGTGTTTTTGCTTCCGTAGCAAGTTCCTTCTCAAAATCTCGCTTTGCGAGCCTTATCAATGCTTTGCATTTAACTTGCCAGTGCTTGTGCTGTTTCCAGTTTTCTTCGTTTGATTCTTTTTTCCATTTCCTGAAGGATGCTTTTTGGCAGCAACAGCCTCTCTGACCTCACCTTTAAACCATGCTGGCAGTTTTTTGGACTTTCTTCCACTTTTCTTAATGCGTGGAATACAGCTGGTCTGGGCTTCGAGGATAGTATTTTTAAATAACACCCAAGCTTGCTGTAAGTCTTTAACCTTTGCAAATGCTCCTTTTAGTTTTTTCTTAACTATATTCCTCATTTTATCATAGTCTCCCTTTTGAAAGTTAAAAGGTAGTACTGTGGATTTCTTTACTATCCCTCCTCCACTAATTAAATCAAACATGATCATGCTATGATCACTATTGCCAAGTGGTCCCAACACCCTTATTTCTTGCACCAGATCTGGCGTTCCACTAAGGACTAGGTCCATTATGGCTTCCCCTCTGGTCGGTTCATGAACCAGCTGCTCCAAGAAGCAGTCATTTATTTCATCTAGAAACTTTATCTCCCTAGCTTGTCCTGCCGTAACACTGACCCAGTCGATACCAGGGTAATTGAAATCACCCATTATTACTACTCTGCTGTGACTTTTGTTAGCTTCCTTGATTTCTTTGAGCATTTCATCATCCATTTGTTCATTCTGGCCAGGCGGTCGATAGTACACTCCCACTGCCATCGCCTTCCCCTTTTTACATGGAATTTCAATCCATAGAGATTCTACAGCAAATTTTGTTTCCTGCAAAACTTTAATCCTTTCTGACTCAATGCCCTCTCTAACATAGAGTGCAACTCCTCCACCAATTTGATCAGTTCTATCATTACGATATAGTTTGTATCCAGGTATCACAGTGTCCCACTGGTTATCCTCCTTCCACCATGTCTCTGAGATTGCAATCATATCTAACCTCTCATTTAGTGCTATATATTCTAACTCTCCCATCTTATTGTTTAGACTTCTAGCATTTGCATACAAGCATTTTAGAGACTGTATTTTATTCATATTAATCTGGCTATTGGTAGGCATGGGTAATTTGGAATCTTTACGCTCTGTCTGCACGTTACTCAAGGGCATTTGGGCTACTATACTCTTTTTTGGAACCTCACTGCTTTTGGTAGTATCCTTCAAGGATACCTTCGTCCGAACCATGCGCTCTTGGGCGACTGTCGGCTTTCCCCCATTTTCTAGTTTAAAAGCTTCTCTATCTCCTTTTTAAAGGTTAATGCCAGCAGTCTGGTTCCATCCTGATTAAGGTGAAGCCCATCCCTTTGGAAGAGCCCCTCCTTTCCCCAGAATGTTCCCCAGTTCCTAACAAATCCAAAACCCTCATCCTTGCACCACTGTCTCATCCATGCATTGAGACTCCGGAGCTCTGCCTGTCTTTTGGGTCCTGCACGTGGAACAGGAAGCATTTCGGAGAACGCTATCCTGGAAGTTCTGGATTTCAACTTCCTACCTAAAAGCTTAAATTTAGCCTCCAGAACATCCCTACCACATTTTCCTATGTCATTGGTACCAACATGTACCAAGACAGCAGACTCCTCCCCAGCACTATCTATGATCCTATCGAGGCTGTGCGTGAGGTCCGCTATCTTCGCACCAGGCAGGCATGTTACCAGGTGATCCTCACATCCACCAGCCACCCAGCTACCTACATTCCTAATGATTGAATCACCAACTATGACAGCTATCCTGAATATCCTCTCATGGGGACATGGCCCTGGAGAAACGTCCTCGGTGCGAGAGGGTTTTACATCATCTGGAGGACAGGTCCTAGTTACAGGATCACTTCCTGCCACACCAGGGTGATGCTCTCCTGTCACGTGACCTCTCTCCTCCATGGCAACAGGGATGCCGCCAGACTGGAGGTGGGACTTCAGGTCTATATCCCTGTAGGTCTTGTCCATGTACTTCTCTGTCTTTCTTATGTCTTCCAGGTCTGCTACTCTAGCCTCTAGAGAATGGACTTTTTCCCTGAGAGCAAAGAGCTCCTTGCACTTAGTGCATACGTAGGACCTCTCACCAACTGGGAGAAAATCATACATGTTATGGCCTTGTCCCCTCTTAATGCCCCTTTTCCCTCTCTATCATCTAATCAACTGTCTCTCTCACAGAGTTTTTGCTATTAATGTACTTGAAAATGTTTTTATTATGTGTTTTTGCTTCCACAGCAAGCTTTTTCTCAAATTCTCTCTTTGACTGCCTTATCAGTGTCTTGCATCTAACTTGTCAGTGCAAATGTTGTTTCCACTTTTTGTCATTTGGCTCCTATTTTCATTCCCTGAAAGATGCTTTTTTGGCTACAACAGCTTCTCTGACTTCACCTGTAAACAATGCTACCAGTTTTTTGGACTTCCTTCCACTTTTCTTAAAGAATGGAATACAGCTGGTCTGGGTTTCCAAGATAGTATTTTTAAACAACACCCAAGCTTGATGTAAATCTTTAACCTTTGCAGCTGTTCCTTTTAGTTTTTTCTTAACTATTTTCCTCATTTTATCATAGTATCCCTTTTGAAAGTTAAAAGTACTGTGGATTTCCTTGCCGTCCTTCCTCCATTCATTATATCAAACACGGTCATGCTATAATCACTATTGTCAAGTGGCCCCAACACCCTTATCTCTTGCACCAGATTTTGTGTTTGAATAAGGATTAGGTCCAAAAAAGCTTCACCTTTTGTCAGTTCATGAACCTGCCGCTCCAGAACTTTATCTCCTTATCATGCACTGCCATGACACTGACCCAGTCGATACCAGGGTAATTGAAATCACCCATTATTATTACTGTGTTGTAACTTTTGTTAGCTTCCCTGATTTCTTTGAGCATTTCATCATCCATTTGTTCATTATGACCAGGCGGTCAGTAGTATACCCCAACTGCCATCGCCTCCCCGTTTTTACATGGAATTTCAGTCAATCGAGATTCTACAGTGTATTTTGTTTTCTGCAAAACTTTAATCTTGTGTGAATCAATGCCTTCTCTAACATACAGCGCAGTCCCTCCACCAATTTGATCTACTCTATCATTGCAATATAATTTCTACTCAAGAATCACAGTGTCCCACAGATTGTCTCTTTTCCACCAGGTCTGTGAAAAACCAATCATATCTAACCCCTCGTTTAGTGCTATATATATTAACTCTCCCATGTTATTTTTCAGACTTCTAGCATTTATATACAAGCATTTTATATTATTGATATTAATCTGGTTATCAGTAGGCAGGGGTAATTTGGAATCTTTAAGCTCTGTATTTAAGGGCATTTGGGTTACTTTTGTCTTTATTGAAATCTCTCCATCGATATGCCCTAACTTCAGTCTGTTGCTAATATCCTTCAAGGATACATCATTCTGAACCATGCACTCCTGGGTGACTGTCAGCTTTCCCCTTTTATCTAATTTAAAAGCTGCTCTATCTCCTTTTAAAGGTTGATGCCAGCAGCCTGGTTCCATCCGAGTGAAGGTGGAGCCCAGCCCTTTGGAAAACCCCTCCTTTCCCCAGAATATTGCCCACTTCCTAGCAAATCCAAAACCCTCTTCCTTACATCATTGTCTCATCCACACATTGAGACTCTGGAGCTCTGCCTGCCTTTTGGGCCATGTGCGTGGAACGGGAAGCATTTCTGACAATGCTACTCTGGAAATTCTGGATTTCAACTTCCTACCTAAAAGCCTAAATTTGGCCTCACAAACCTCCCTATAACACTTTCCTATGTTACTGGTACCAACGTGTACCAAGACAGTGGAGTCTTCCCCAGTGCTATCTAAAACATTGTCTAGGTGGTGTGTGATGTCTGCTACCTTTGCACCAGGAAGGCATGTTACCATGTGATCCTCACCTCCACCAGTCTCCCAGCTATCTACTTGCCTAATGATCAAATCACCAAAAATAATGGCATCCTAACCCTTCTCTCGTGGTGACATGGTCCTGAAGAAACCTCCTCGATGTGAGAGGGTTTTACATCAACTGAAGGACAGGTCCTAGCTATAGGATCATTTCCTGCCACACCAGGGTAATGCTCTCCTGTCATAGACCTCTCTCCTCCATGGCAACAGGAAGGCTGCCAGCCTGGAGGTGGGACTTCAGTACTATGTCCCTGTAGGTCTCATCTATATACTTCTCTGTCTTCCTTATGTCCTCCAAGTCTGCTACTCTAGCCTCCAGAGATTGGACTCGTTCCCTGAGAACAAAGACCTCCTTGCACTTACTGCACATGTAAGACCCCTCATCAAATGTGAGAAAATCATACATGTGACACTCAATGCAAAAGAGTGGAGAGCCCCCATCTCGCTGCTAGACTACTGTCTGCATCTTAGTTTTAAAGTTTGCTGGGGATACTTATACTAATACAACTATACCTAATCCATTTAATGGACTTTGTTCACTTCATGATTAATTATTTTCAAGTCCTTAATGTATGCCTGATGAGGAGAAACAGCTGCACCTGAGAGTGAATATGGTACCTCCTTCCCTTTAAGAGCTTTAAGCACCTATAAAACTATGACTATCCCAGGGATGGGAGGCAGTCGGAGAGGGAGGGAAAGAAGACAATAAAAGCTGCTTCCTACATAGTGCCCTGACCTGTGCTTCTAAGGTAAAGTCTTACCAATTTCCTGGGTGATTCATGTAGTCCTTGGTTTGATAGAGGGTGTCTTTCAAATTGCCCCTTTGATCTGTCACTTGCCTTTAACACCTATTTAAGACAATTTCACAGATCTTTTGCCTCCTAACTAGAATGCCTCTTTGTAAAGGTCACTATAAACAAATGTATTTCTTTCAACTCAGAGACTATTTATTCTACTTGTATGCTAAGCTATACTCTGATTTGATTTAAATGAAAAGCTCTCTGGTGGTACTGAGACCTGACTGACTCAGCAAAAACACTGAAGTCTATAAGACACAGATTTATCAGCTTTAATCCAAAGAATTCCCTTTTTCCCCAAGATTTAGAGTATATTTCAGAAGATAAATACTAAGAAGCGTAGATCTATTTCCAGCTGTTGTCCCTTTTGGTAGTCCTTTAAGACTGAGATTCACAGAGCACTGGCTGACCTATTTATACTTGTGCTTCTAAAATAAAGTTTTACAATTTCTTGGGTAATTCACATAGCCCTTAGTTTGATTATAGGGGACCTTTCAAATTACCCCTTTGATCTGTCACTTGCCTTTAACACCTATTTAAGACAACTTCACAGATCTTTTGCCTCCTAACTGGAAGGCCTCTTTGTAAACATTTCTAGAAACTAGTTTGTTTCTTTCTACTTAGAGATTATTTATTCTACTTGTATGCTTCTTAAGTGACTGGGGCCAGATGAGAGGTGCATCTGGCCTCTCCAAAGGTTCACTGACTAAATTATGCCAAGTTGCATGGTTTTCTTATATGGCTTCTAAGGCTCCAGTGAGAAGGTGGCCATGGAAAGGCTCTTTTGAACCATTAACCCTGTCCACTTTTTTGAGGGGAGAGATAAAGAGGCCACCCCTCCCCATGTGTTTGTTGAGAAATTAGATAGTTCAGCTTATTTGGATTTTATCCTGTTCCTGTAAAGGGATCCACTATGTCTGTCCCATGCCATTTTGAATTCTGTCACTGTATTTGCCCCCAACACATCCATTGGGAGGACATTCCAAACATCCACCACTCTTTCAGTGAAAAAGTATTTCCTGAAATTGCCTTTCAGTTTACCCCCTTGCAGCTTCATGTTATGCCCTCTAGTTTTGATAGCTTCCCCGTCTTTGGAAGAGGTTTGTTTGTTCATTATTTCTCTTTAAGTATTTAAAGGTCTGAATCATATATCCCTCCTCTCCTCCAGAGTGTACATATTTAGGTCTTCAAGTCTGCTCTCATAAGGCTTCTCACTCAGGCCCCAAATAATTTTGGTTGCCTGCCTCTGAACAGTTTCCAGCCTTTTTACATCCGTTGCAAGATATGGTCTCCAAAACTGAACACAGTATTCCAAGTGAGGCCTCACCAGTGACTTATACAGTGGCATTCCTTTCTGCTGGTAATTCCTCTTTGTATGCAACCCAACATCCTCCTGGCTTTTGCCACTGCCTTGTCGCACTGTTTTGCCACCTTGAGATCCTCAGAAATAATCACATCAAGGTCCTTCTCCTGGTCTGTGCACACCAACCTCTCGCCACCTATCGCGTATATTTCCCTTGGATTTCTGATTCCCAAGTGCATGACACTGCACTTCTTCACATTAAATCTTAACTTCCAAGCATTAGACCATTCTTCCAGCTTTTGTAGATCTTTCCTTATGTTATCCACTCCCTCAGGGGAGTCCATTCTGTTGCAAATTTTCATGTCATCTGCAAAAAGACAGACTTTTCCATTCAGTCCTTCAGCAATATCACTCACAAATACATTGAACAGTGCCGGGCCCAGGACAGAAACCCTGGGGCACCCCGCTAATCACCCTCCTTTCATCCAAGTGAGCTCCATTTACCATCACCTTCTGTCATCTGTCAGTCAACCAATTTCTGATCCAGTTCACCACCTTGGGACCCAAACTACTGAGTTTATTGATAAGCCTCCTATGAGGAACAGTATCAAAGGCTTTGCTGAAATCCAGGTAGATGACATCCATCGTATGCCGCTGATCTAGTTCTCTGATCACCCAGTCAAAGAATTCAATCAGATTTGTTTGGCAACATCATCCTTTGGTAAAACCATGTTACCTTGGATGATGCAATCTGTTGGTTTTGAGAAAGTCCACTATTCGCTCTTTCAGGAGAGCCTCCATTACTTTTTCCGCCACCGAGGTACGTAAGGTTCAAGGACCTGTACTTTGTCACTTCTTTCCTGTCACCACTTTTGTGAAGAGGTACTACATCAGCCCTTCTCCAGTCCTGAGGAACTTCTCCTGTTTCCAAGAAAGGATCTGTTGAAAACATCTTTTAAAGGCCCTGCAAGAACCTCTCTGAGCCCTTTCAGTATCCTGGGATGTATCCCATCCAGTCCCATGGCCCTGTCCACTTTCAGTTTTGCAAGTTGATTTAACACATCATCTTCTCTTAATAGTGTGGTATCTACTTCATTCCCATTTTTATTTTTGGGAGTCATATGTGATCCTTCTCCAGGATTTTCTTTAGTAAAAACAGAGCAGAAGTATTTGCTTAGCAATTTCGCTTTTTCAATGTCACTTTCCATGAGTCCGTTCCCAGCACTTCTGAGTCCTGCAATTCCATCTCTGATTTTTCTCCTCTCCCGAATATACCCAAAGAAAGTTTTGTCGCCACCCTTAACATCTTTAGCCATCTTTTCCTCTGCCTTTGATTTTGCTTTCCTTATTTCTCTTTTTGTCTCTTTTAGCTTGATCCTGTATTTCTTTCTGTGTTGCTCTGTTTGCAAACTTTTGAATTTTGTGAAAGCTGAGTTTTTTGCCTTTATTTGAGCAGCCACTTATTTGGAGAACCAGATAGGTTTCTTTCTCCTCTTGTTTTTATTTACTTTCCTTACATATTTATCTGTTGCTCCTTTTATTGCCACCTTTAGTTTAGCCCATTGCAATTCCACTTCTCTTATTCCCTCCCTCCCTGCCAATTCCTCCTTCAGGTACTTGGCCATTTTACTGAAGTCAGTGTTTTTGAAGTTTAGGACTTTGAGCTTGCTATGATTGGACTTCACCTTGGCTTTTATCTCAAACCACACCGTGTGATGATTGCTGCTGCTCACAGGGGCACCCACCCGGTGATGTGTGGTTTAAAAGTGTGGATTTTCTGATGCTATTCTGCTTTTGCCGGACGTGACGTCCTGAACTTGTTCTTCCCCATCTGGCACCCTCTTTTTCTAGTTTAAATGCATATCCACATACTGCCTGAATTTTTCACTTAGGATTCTTTTCCCTGCGACGGAGAGATGTAGTTCATCAGCACAGTATAATATCTTGTTGGTCCATCTGTTTCCCCAGTCGCCTATACATCTGAATCCTTCTTGTTTGCACCAGGTCTGGAGCCATGTATTAAAGCTGTTTATGTAATGCAGCCTTTCTGCCCCCTTACCATGAACAGGTAGAACTTCTGAGAATGCTACAGTGTTAACAATGAGCTTGAGTTTCTCTCCCAGAGTCAGGAAGTCCCTTTGAACTGCAGAGGCACTGTTTCTAGCCAGGTCCTTTGTACCCAAGTGGATGACAACATCAATTTTGGAGTGCTCACTTTCTGCGCTAAGTACATCAACAATTTGGTTTGTATTCCTGCTGACTGAAGAGCCTGGGAGACATTTGACTATCTTCTCTCCTTTGAACTGTGCTCCCAAGTTGGTGCCTCTGATGATGGAATCTCCAAGCAGTAGTAGTTTTCTGTTTGGTGAGTTTTTCTTCATATTTGGTGCTTTAGCAGGAGATTGGGCATTGACTGTCTCATTTAACGGCCCTGCAGTTTCCATGGATTGGGCATCCTCATTAACCAAAGCAGAGAAGGCATTATGCAGGGATGTCTCGTGATATATAGGGTGTTTCAGCGTTACAGGTCGCAATCTACTCCCACTGTGATCCATTTGTTCCTGGGATGTTTGATTCTTTGTGGGAGCAGTGGTGGACTTTGTTTGGTTTGTATCTTAGAAGAGGTGTGTTTCATTGCAACTAGTTCTTCCCTTGGCTGGGGCACTTCTGTCTACCGCAAACCGATTGACCGGAACACTTTTCTTCATCATGACAGTGCTCACCCTCCAACTTTAAAGGATAGTCTTCCATTGTCCCAGTTTTTGCGTTACCGCCGTAATTGTTCTAGTCTACAAGTTTATAAAAAATTATCTAAGAATCTGAAGACTAGTTTTATTGAAAGAGGATATTCCCCTTCCATTGTACGTCAAGCGTATCGGCGAGCGCTATACATCAACCGTGATTTACTACTATCCCCAAGGAAACCAGAAGCCTGTCACCGTGATACTCAGCACGTTAATTTTGTTACTTTCTACTCACCAGTAAGTTTAAGCATACAACGTATTTTCCGAAAACAGCGACATCCTTAAAGTTGTACCAGGGTTACAAGATAAATCAGTACGCTGTGTTTGGAAACGCAGTCACAATTTAAAGGAATATCTGAGCCCTACACGGTTAAGAGCCCCTACATCATCTTCGTTGGACACCTTGCAACTGGGTCACCAAAAATGTGGAGGCTGTGCGATATGTGAAGTCACTTCGGACCGGAAGAGCTTTATCCTCAACGGCATTACTTATAAATTAAAATCTGCCACCACTTGTGACTCTACGCATGTGGTGTATGCTGTGCAATGCCCTTGTGCCTTGCTCTATATAGGCAAAACGATTCGCCCATTCCGGGTTCGTATGCAGGAACATGCAAGTCGGCTTAGATGTGCTCGTAGAGAAGCCCCTCTGGTCCAACACTGTTTACTACATAATCATACATTTTCCCAACTTCACTGCTGGTGCATAGAAATGGTAACAGAACCTGGTTTGGGAAGAACTCGTGACCAATGGTTGATCTATAGAGAACAGAGGTGGATCTACACGTTAGCCACAGTACACCCGGGAGGATTGAATCAAAGCATTGATTGGACAGCTTGTGTATGATATTTGACCAATGGGAGCATGTTCTCAGGGGCATTTAAACCTGGGCTACTTTGCTATTAGTTCACATGCGCGGCGTTCTTGATGGATTCCCCAATTGTATGTGAAAGAGCAAGCTGGGAAGATCGTTTAGCTGCAACAGTGTCAGGTTTCTGTTAAACTTTTATTCTGTTTCATTCGTCTAATGAGAGTTAATGTGGTATATGTTTTAAGCATAATATTGCACAGTTCAGTCATTTATGATGTCTTTTCAGGAATACAATCTTATGATTAAGTCCCTTGAGAAACCCTCTACGGCGAAACGCATGGGCGCCTTGAATGATTGGCGTTGGGACAAGTTTTGAGTCATTGAACGTGGAAGAAATTTTACAAAACTACAAAAATTGTCTTTAAAAAATCTCTGAAGTATCACGGTCAGCATCACGCTTTTGAATAAGTTAAGTATTTTTCTAACTTACGTTTATTTGCTTAGAACATACCGTGACACTGTCTGTACAACATGAGCCATTGATGTTAAACCGGCACATGTCTGGGAGGTTAACATAAAAACCCAGAGTTTGTTAGTGCCTATGGTTGTTTCTGAGGCTATGTTGTGACAATTCCAGTATTACTGAGCTAGATTGCTTTGGTAGAGTTGAATGAGGTACTTTTTGTTATTGCTTCCCTTAGTAGTGTCAATTCTTTATGCATGGCAGCTAACTTGAGGCATATAGGACAAGCTCTCAGGTTCCAAATGATTCTTCTCAGAATGAAAGCACCACAGTTATTGCACTGAATACACGACATGCTGATTAAGCGGTCCTCTTTATTCACCAGCTCTCAGCAATCCCTCAAGAAGCCAGGGCCAGGTGTGGGCCCTTCAAATAAATTTTCTACCCCTCACAATTCCAAAGGAATTAATCAGTGCACAGTTCTATACCAGAAGTGGAATTGGAGTTAGAAGGAAGATCCGAGAGAGAAGAGTTAGGAAAACTGCTACTGGAGGAGAGAAAAGTCCCAGGATATACATCTTTACAGGAAAAGATGGCGGCTTGTACTAAATACTACTCAGTTGTGGGCTGTTCCATGTTTTTCTCTATCCAAGTGCACCCAAGTGCATCCAATAGTCAGTATCTCTTTACATTCAAGTGGGACACTTCCCAGCTCATGTGAACGCAACTTCTCCAGGGATATGTGAAATCCCCTGTCATTTCTCTGCATGTCTCCATTGTGATCTGAAAGACATCAGATTACTGTGCAGTTCTACCCTTCTTCTTTATGTTGATGACATTTTTGTCTGTTCCCCATCCTGGGAAGCAAATATGAAAGATGCTAGGGACTCCTGATAAACTTAGTCTACAAGGGCCACAAAGTTCACCTGCAAAAATTCAGTTTGCCCAGAAAGAAGTGCACTACCTAGGCAACATCCTTGCAGAAGGTTAAAGGAAGCTGTCTGAGGACAGGATCCAAGGCATTGTAGATTGCCCCAGATCGCTGACTAAGAAGCAAATGAGGGGGTTTGGGGACATGGCTGGCTTCTGCCAGGTCTCGATCCCTGGATTTGGGAAGTTGTCCAAACCTCTCATTGCTATAACATGAAAAGAAGAGCCAGAGAAACTGTGCTGGACCAAGGAGACCAGCACTTCTTTTAATCAACTAAAGCATACCCTTTCCACATCTCCTGCCCTTGGACTTCCTGACTACCATAAGCCTTTTACGCTTTTTGTCCATGAACAAAGGGGGTGGCCTCCAGTGTTCTTACCCAAGACCTGGGACCACACAAGTGGCCCATAGCCTACTTCTCTGCCAATTTGACCCAGTGGCCCAGGGAGCTTTAGGCTGCTTAAGAGCAGTAGCGGCCACTGCTGCTATTGTAGGGAAATCACCAGAGTTTGTACAAGGACATGAACTGACAGTCGCTCATTCTGTTCACTTGCTGTTGAATCAAAAGAATACAGCATTTTTCAAATCAGAAGTTAAATAGGTATGAGACTGAACTTCTTACTCCCACTAATATCACTTTTATCAGAACTAAAACCGTTAATCCAGCTCCACTGTTGCCTAATCCAGATGATGAAGAGCTCCACCATGATTTTTGCCAAGTTGTTTAATTTTCTGAAAAGCCTTGCCCCAAACTTGCTGATATTCCTTTGGAAAACCATGCTCTGACTCACTTTTGTGATGGGAGCTCTAAAACCGTTAAAGACATTTGTCGCACTGGCTAGGTTATAGTTAATCCAGGCTCTTGGAATCTGCAGCACTCCCTTCTAATTACAGTACCAAAGCTGCTGAACTACTTGCCCTGACTTGTGCCTGTGAGTTAGCCGCTGACCAAGCAATCATCATTTACACTGACAGCCAATAGCATTCGGCATTACCCAATCTACAGGTTAATTGTGGAAACAATGAGATTTCCTTACCTCTGCAGGGACTAAGATTGCTAATGCCCACCTTGTTAGTGCTCTTCTAGATGCCATCCAGCTCCCTGAAGCTATTTCCATAATACACTGCAGCAGTCAATCCTGAGACTCTGATCCTGTTTATTTAGGAAATTGCATGACTGACCAGGCTGCTCAGGAGGCAGCCCTCCTGCTGCCATCCACTTCATTTGCCTGTGCAAGCTCCTGTCCAAACATTTGTAGATACCACCCCTGATTCCTTGTACACTAATTTGCCCACCAAAGTCACAAGTCACAAATACTCTTGCAATTTTTCATAATCCTCATGGGTTTTAACAACTTTGAATAATTTTGAATCATCTGCAAATTTGATTAACTCACTCGTTATTCCAATTTCCAGGTCATTTATGAATATGTTAAAACGCAGTGGACCCAGCACAGATCCCTGAGATATTCCAGTATTCACCTGTCTCCATTGGGAAAATTGTCCATTTAGCCCTGCCCTCTGCTTTCTATCTTTTAACCAGTTCCTGATCCACAATAGTTCACTGCCTCCTATCACATGACTTTTTAATTTTGCATAACAGATCAGTAAGACAAGACGTTCTTTGGCTAAAGCTATATTGGCTTCTTCCCATTAAGTCATGACTATCTACATGTTCAATAATTTTGTTCTTTATAATGGTTTCTACCATTTTGCCCGGTACTGACATCAAGCTCACGAGTCTGTATTTTCCTGGATCACCCCAGAACTCTTTAGAAATTGGAGTTACATTGGCCATCCTCCAATCTTCAGGTATTACAGATGATTTTAATGATAGTTCACATATTATTAATTGTAGGTCTGAAAACTCATATTTCAGTCCTTTAAACACCCTTGGATATATACCATCTGGTCCAGGTGATCTGCTACTTTTCAGTTTATCAAATAGTTGTAATACATCTTCCCGGTGTATCAATATGTCTTTCAATTCTTCTGTTTCAGTCATGGGTAACATCCCTACATCTTCTTCTTTAAAGACCGAAGCAAAGAATTCATTCAGTCTCTCCACTATGGCCTTATCGCTTCTTAGTGCCCCTTATACCCCTCTATCATCTAATGACCCAACTGACTCTCTCATAGATTTTTTGCTATGAATATATTTGAAAAAGTCTTTATTATGCATTTTGCTTTCACAGCAAGCTTCTTCTCAAATTCTTTCTTTGCCTGTCTTATTAATGCCTTGAATCTAACTTACCAATGCTTGTGTTTTTTTAAATTAATTAATTTATTAATTTATTTATTTACCTGCATTTATATCCCGCTTTTCACCGGGTCAAAGCGTTTTTTTCCAGTTTTTGTCATTTGGCTCCTTTTTCCATTTCCTGAAAGATGCTTTTTTGGCAACAACAACTTTTCTGACCTCACCTTTAAAACATTCTGCCATTTTTTTTTACTTCCTTCCACTTTTCTTAAAGCATGGAATACAGCTGGACTGGGCTTCCAAGGTAGTATTTTTAAACAACACCTGTGCTTGATAAATCTTTAACCTTTGCAATTGCTTAACTATTTCCTCATTTTATCATAGTCTCCCTTTTGAAAATTAAAAGGTAGTACTGTGGATTACCTTTCTATCCTTCCTCCATTTATTAAATCAAATGCGATCATGCTGTGATCACTATTGCCAAGTAGCCCCCAGACTGTTATCTCTTCCACAGATCTTGTGTTCCACTAAGGACTAGTTCCAAAATGGCTTCCCCTCTTCTCAGTTCCAGAGGGGAAGCTGCTCCAAGAAGCAGTCATTAATTTCATCTAGAAACTTTATCTCCCTAGCATGCCCTGCCGTGCCACTGACCCAGTCAAACTGGGGTAATTGAAATCACCCATTATTATTACTGTACGTTTTGTAGCTTCCCTGATTTATTTAAGCATTTCATCATTTATTTGTTCATTCTAGCCAGGTGGTCGATAATACACCCCCACTGCCATTGCCTTCCCCTTCCCCTTTTTATATGGAATTTCAATCCATAGAGATTCCACAGTGAATTTTATTTCCTGTAGAACTTTAATCCTCTGTGACTCAATGCCCGCTTTAACATAGAGTGCAAGCCCTCCACAAATTTGATCTGCTCTATCATTACGATATAGTTTGTACTCAAGTATCACATTGTCCCACTGGTTGTCCTCCTTCCACCATGTCTCTGAGATACCAATAATATCTAATCTCTCATTTAGTACTATGTATTCTAACTGTCTCATCTTATTTTTTACATGTCTAGCAATTGCATACAAGCATCTTAGAGGCTGTATTTTATTCATATTAATCTGGTTATTGGTAGGCAGGGGTAATTTGGAATCTTTAAACTCTGTCTGCCCTGTACACAAGGGCATTTGAGTTAGTTTTGTCTTTATTGGAACCTCTCTGTTGATATGCTCTAACTTCAGTCTTTGCTAGTATCCTTCAAGGATACATTGTTCTGAACCATGCGCTCTTGGGTGACTGTCACCTTTCCCCTATTATCTAGTTTAAATGCTGTTCTAACTCCTTTTTAAAGGTTAATGCCTCTCCTGGTTCCATTCTGATTAAGGTGTAGCCCATCGCTTTGGAAAAGTCCCTTCTTTCCCCAGAATGTTGCCCAGTTCCTAACAAATCCAAAACCTTCTTCTTTGCATCATCATCTCATCCACTCATTGAGACTCTGGAGCTCTGCCTACTTTGTGGGTCCTGTCGAACAGGAAGCATTTCAGAGAATGCTAGCCTGAAAGTTCTGGATTTCAGCTTCCTATCTAAAAGCCTAAATTTGGCCTCCAGATCCTCCCTACCATACTTTCCTATGTCATTGGTACTGACATGTACAAAGAGCAGACTACTCCCCAGCAATATCTAAGACCTTGTCTAGGTGGCGCGTGAGGTCTGCTACCTTTGCACCAAGCAGCATGTTACCAGGTGATCCTCACGTCCATCAGCCACCCAGCTATTTACATGCCTAATGATTTAATCGCCAACTATAACAGCTGTCCTAACCCTTCCCTCGTGTGCACATGGCCCTAGAGAAACCTCCTCGGTGCGAGAGGGTTTTACATCAGCTGGAGGACAGGTCCTAGCTACAGAATCATTTCCTGCCACATCAGAGTGATGCTCTCCTGTCACGTGACCTCTTTCGTTCATGGAAACAGGGATGCTGTCAGACTGGAGATGGGACTTCAATACTACATCCCTGTAGGTCTTTCTATGTACCTCTCTGACTTCCTTATGTCCTCCATGTCTGAAACTCTAGCCTCCAGCCTCGGACTCATTCCCTGAGAGCAAAGAGTTCTTTGCACTTAGTGCATATGTAACACCCCCTCACCAACTGGGAGAAAATCATACATGTGACACACAATGCAAAAGACTGGAAAGCCCTCATCTCGCTGCTGGATTGCTGTCTGCATCTTAGTTTTAAGGTTGTGTTTAGGTATTTAAGTTACTTAGGTTTGCTGACAACTATACTTGAAATATACACAACTATAATTCAAGTATATGCCCCAACAACAGCTGCAGAAGAGAATGAAATTGAAGAGTTCTATGAACAAGTACAAGCTGAAATTGACAGAACATGCAAACAGGATATCCTGATAGTCATGGGTGACTGGAACGCAAAAGTTGGCAACAAAGAAGAAGGCAAAGTAGTTGGAAAATATGGACTTGGCAACAGAAATGAAGCTGGAGAAAGACTGATAGAATTCTGCAAGACCAATGATCTATTCATCTCAAACACCTTCTTCCAGCAACACAAGCAGCGACTGTACACATAGACTTCACCCAATGGATTGTATAAAAATCAAATTGACTACATCTGTGGAAATCAATGATGGAAACGTTCTATAACATCAACAAAGACAAAACCTAGAGCTGACTGTGGTACAGATCTTGAACTACTAGTATGCAAACTCAAGCTAAAGTTGAAAAAGAGCAAACCACTCATGAATGCAGCAAAATATGACCTTGAGAATATACCACTGGAATTTAAAGACTGCCTGCAAAATCGATTTGCTGCTTTAGATACAAATGACAGAGCTCCGGAAGAGTTATGGAATGACATCAAGAAGGTTGTGTTGGAAGAAAGCAAGAAGTCTCTACAAAAGGTGAAAAAGCAAAAGTGGCCAAAATGGATGATGGAAGAAACTCTGAAAATTGCCCAGAAACGCAGAGAAGCTAAAGCCAGAGGAGAAAGAAAGACAATCGCAGAACTCAACAGAGATTTCCAATGTGCAGCAAGACAGGACAAGGAAAAGTACTACAATGACACTTGCAAGAAAATAGAAGCAGAAACTATTAGAGGAAGAACAAGATTGGCTTTCCTAAAGCTACGAGAGTTAAAGAAAAAGTTCCAGCCTCGAATTGGAATGTTACAAGATGCTCAAGGTTCTATGTTGAATGATGCTGAGAAGATCAAGAAAAGGTGGAAGGAATATACAGAGTTTTTATATGATAAAGATCAAGTGGACCAAAAGCCGTTACAACCTGTACCTTATGATCGGGAACCATTGGTGATGAAAGAAGAAGTTGAAGCAGCATTGAAAGCCTTATCAAAGAATAAAGCACCAGGCATTGATAGCATTCCTATAGAGGTTTTGCAGCAATCTGATGCAGCTGATACCATACCTACAAGGCTCTGCCAAGAAATATGGAAGACAACATCATGGCCAACTGACCGGAAAAGATCTGTGTTTATACCAATACTAAAGAAAGGTGATCCAACTGACTGTGGAAATTATCGAACAATCGCTCTGATCCCACATGCCAGCAAGATTCTACTGAAGATTATTCAAAAGAGACTACAACCATACCTGGAACAAGAACTACCTGAAGTGCAAGAAGAGTTCAGGAAAGGGTGAGGAACGAGAGACATCATTGCAGATGTGAGATGGATCCTTGAAAAGACTAAAGATTACCAAAAGGATATCTATTTGTGCTTTATCGACTATAGCAAGGCTTTTGACTGTGTAAACCATGAGAAACTCTGGGCCACATTAAGAAGCATGGGTATACCAGAACACCTGATCGTTCTCTTGCGCAATCTGTACATTGATCAAGAAGCAACAGTTTGAACGGAACAAGGAGAAACAGAATGGTTTAAAATAAGCAAAGGTGTAAGACAAGGCTGCATACTTTCCCCCTACCTGTTTAATTTATATGCAGAACAAATCATCAGAGAAGCAGGATTGTACGAAGACAATATTGGTGGAAGACTCATCAACAACCTTCACTATGCTGATGATACTACATTACTGGCTGAAAGTGAAGATGATCTGAAACATTTGCTTCTCACAATCAAAGAACATAGTCTCAAAATGGGCCTGCACCTTAATGTAAAGAAGACAAAGATCATGACAAGTGGCATAATCAACAGGTTCATCGTGGAAGGAGAAGAAATTGAAATTGTGAACAACTTTAACCTACTTGGATCAACTATAAATAAAGAAGCAACAAGCAGTCAAGAAATCAAATGACGCATTGCTCTTGGCAGAATGGCTATGAAAGACCTAGATAAGATTCTCAAGAGCAGAGATGTCTCGCTCCATACAAAGATTCAACTTGTTCAAGCCATGGTATTTTCAATAACATCATATGGATGTGAAAGCTGGACAGTGAAAAAGACAGACAGGAAGAAAACTGATGCCTTTGAATTATGGTGCTGGCGGCGAATACTGTGTATACCATGGACTGCCCGAAGAACAAACCAGTCGGTACTAGAGGAGATCAAACCTAAGCTTTCTTTAGAAGCTCAGATGACAAGACTTCGACTTTCATACTTTGGACACATCATGCGAAGAGAGAGATCATTAGAGAAAGACATCATGCTTGGCAAGATAGAAGGTCAACGCAAAAGAGGAAGGCCAGCAATGAGATGGATCGATACAATAACAGCAGCTACGGGTATCAGTCTGTCAACAATGAGCCGCCTGATTGAAGACTGAACACAATTTAGGATAGCTATCCAGAGGGTCACCATGAGTCGACTCCAACTCGACGGCACTTAACAACAACAACAACAACAGGTTTGCTGATGATACTCATACTAATAAAACTACACCTAAAGGGTCCGATTCCATTCAAGACATAGATTTCCTTTGTACTCCATGCTGACCCGGGCATACAAAGGAGATCGTGATTCTGATCCCGCGGGGCATGTCTAACCCCACGGAATCAGAATCGCGAACAGCAGTGTACGTGCAGGCCGGGATTTAATCACAGTCCCGGCCTGCATGTACAGTGCTGTTCACGATTCTGATTCCATGGGGTTAGACGTGCCCCGCGGGATCAGAATCACAATCTCCTTTGTACAGCGCTAGCCCGGCTAACTCAGCCAGGGCTTTTAAATGGAGCCATGGTGCCATTGCGTTCTGTTGCCATGGCACTTTGGCTCCATTTAAAGGGCTATGATGCCGGCCGTGTCCCACAAAGTTAATTCCCCACAGCCTCCTAAGGCTAGAGTTTAGCTGCAGGGGATTATCTTTGCCCCCCCCCCCCCCAGCCCTTTCCATGCCCCGACGCCATGAAAAAAAACATCCGACATTAGAATTGGCCCTGTACATCCAGGGCCGGTGACTGCCCACCCACTCTCTGCCCCTGGACTTCCTCTTCCCTGCCCCCGACTAACTTCCCTACACAACCAGCGTGGAAGTTATTCGGGGCAGGCAGCCAGCACGAAAAGCAGGGATGGATGTCCCATTGGGACATCCATCCTCGCTATTCATACCTCGGAATGACCCCCAATATGTTTAATGGACTTTGCTCATCTCAATCTTAATTAATCTTAAGTCCTTAATGTATGCCTGATGAGGATAAACAGTTGCACCTGTGAGTGAATATGCCACCTTCTTCCCTTTAAGAGGTTTAAGCACCTATAAAGCTATGATTATCCCAGGGATGGGAGGCAGTCGGAGAGGGAGGGAGGGAAAGAAGACTCATTAAAAGATGGCTGCTACACAGTTCCCTGTCCTGTGCTTCTAAGGTAATCTGTGACCAATTTCCTGGGTGAATCACACAGCCCTTGCTTTGATAGAGGGAGTCTTTCAAAATGCCCCTTTGATCTGTCACTTGGGTTTAACACCTATTTAAAACAATTTCACAGGTCTCTTGCCCTCTATCTAGAAGGCCTCTTTGTAAAGGTCTCTAGAAACAATTTATTGTTCAAAGAATACTGGCCCTGTTTTCTTTTTATGCTATGTTATACTCTGATTTGATTTAAATTAAAGCTCTTTGCTGATATTAGGCTTTGACTATTACATTTAAACTAGCAGCTCTCTGCTGGGTTTTAAATTTAAACTGAAAGCTCTCTGCTGGGTCTGAATTAAACTGAAAGTTCTCTGCTAGGTTTTAAACTTAAAATGTAAGCTACCCATTGAGTTTTTAATTTAATTAAAAAGCTCTTTGCTGATACTAGGCCCTGGCTGATTTAACAAATACACTGGATTCTAATTTACACAGATTAATCAGCTTTAATCTAAAGAATTCCCTTTTCCCCAAGATTTAGAAAAATTTCCAGAAGTAAATACTTACAATTGCAGCTCTCTCTCCAGAGGTCGCAGTCCCTTTTTGTAATCCTTCAAGTATGTCCTATAATCTAACTGAAATACTGTGTTTAGGCAGATCTGATTGTGTTTTTATTACTCTTGAAATAGTTAGGTGGTTGATATTGTGGAAACCCCTTCCTGGAACTTATTGGATTTGTGGGTACAAAGCTTTCTCTGTCTTTCCCTGGCAGGGCCAAGGTTTGTTTTATAGGGCAGGTTATTCCTGGTATTACTATCACCCCTTCATTACCAGAGGGCAGGGTGCTACCCTGAATAAAATCTGAAGTGCCTTTGATGGAGATTCAGTAGGAAGAACTAGTATTCCTAGCACAGAGGTATTCATGAATCATGGTGAAATCCGAGCCCTGGCTTCCATTCTTTCTGTTTTCATGAATGAGTCAGCCAGGGCCTTAATGAATATCCATGATGAGATGAGCCAGCTCCATAGCCCAGCTCTTCAAAATAGATGGATCCTGGATGACTTGTTAGCATCCCACCTTTGTTTCAGACCAAACCCTTAACCTGATTACTCACATTAAGACTGTAAAGTCCCTTCCTGAAAGACATTATACATGATAAAACTGGTTTAGATAATATCTCAGATTGGTTTGGTATTTGGGGATGGTTACAGAGCTTGTAGTATCTGTTTTCTTTTATTATTTTATATTTTTATTTATGTATTTAGCATTGCTTATATACCACTGTTCACTAGGTCAAAGCTGTTTCCATTGAATACAGTTAAATAGATATTGTTTATTAAAACAATTTTAACTTATGTACATATAACATTAAACTTATATACAATAGTTGTTGAGTTCCTCAATTGCAAAACTTATATACAATATATACTGTGGTACTTGTTTTGTTGGTTTTTGTAGGTAGGTCAGGTGTGGTTGAGCATCCGTATTCTGGTGGAGGGGAGGATTAGTGGGCATGCCAAAGTCTTCTGTGAATAGGTAGGTTTTTTTGTGTTTACGGAAGGTGAGCAGGTCCATGATGTTTCTTATGGTGTCTGGGAGTGTGTTCCATGTGGATAGAGCACATAGTTTAAATAAGCATGCTTGTTGCATAGATTTTGTTCTTGCATGGGGGATGATAAGGGTGTTCTTGCTGGATTGTCTTCTGGTTCTGTTCTGTTGTGGTTTTTGGAGAAGGGTATGTAGATATGATATAGGGTCAGAGTTGACTACTTTGTGGGTTAGCAGGAGGGTCTTTATTTTCCTCTCTGTTTTGTTGTTAATATGTCTGTGCTGCTGTATTCAGTGTATACCTAATCTCATGGCTATGATGAAGGCCTACATTCCCAAAAACCTTCAACTTGTCCTCAGTGATCTTTAAATTGCAGAGACTGAGACATGCTTAATCTGGCTACCTGAACTCCCTTCCCTGGGGACCCCCACAGCCTAGTAATAGGCCCTGAAGAACCTAGAGATATGGACACTACAGACCCAGATCCCACCTTTCCCTGCATCTTGTGGAAACCTGACTTCACGAACACCAGCCATTTAGCAGATGGTGTTTGAAGGGGGGAATGAGAAGGGAAAGTAGCTGAACTAGAATAATCTGCTCTTCAATAAGCAGAATCTCATTTGTTAATCACAGCAGCTTTTGTATAAAAGAACATATTTTGTAGTGCATAAGAGAAACATAATACAGGATACTGGGCTCAATGGATTTTGGTCTGACCCAGTATGGCATATCTTATAAGAGCTTAATAGTTTGCTTTGATACACTGAAGCTAAGCAAACTTTTCACTCAGCTCAGATCTGAACATATAGACACATTCCCTATACCTCACCTCGTTTTCTCTTGGAAAAAGCACAGGCTAGGGAAATAGTTGTCTTTGTACTTTTGTAAAAAGCAGTTAGGTACAGTTAGTGTGTTATCTAGGCAGGTTTAGATACATATAGGGTAAAGCATAATTATTCACCTGCAACAAGTGATCTCCAGGAACAGCAGGAATTTAATCTTCACATATGGGTGACATCAGTACCGACAGAGCCTGCATGGGAATGCTCCCCAGCATCCAATAAGAAAGCTTTTCGGAACATCCCACTGCACCTGTGTCACTGCCTTCCTGCCTTCCCAACTCTGCTTCCTCAGTTGAATTTGTAACTGAGAGTAAAGGAGAGTAAGAAGAAACCCTACAACTCCTAGGTGAGGATGATGGGTTGTGAAGAATAAATTCCTGCTGTTCCCGGAGATCACCTGTTACAGATGAGTAACTACCCTATCTCCAGGAACAAGCAGGAATGTAGTCTTCACATATGGGACTCCCTAGCTCCTAGATGCCAGAAAAGTGACCTCAGAACTGGTGGTTTGCCTCAGGGTAGGCCTCAAAAGGTCATGAATCCTTCATGGATGCCTGGTATTGTTAAGGTCCGGGACAGAACTAAGTCTGAAAGAGGTGCTGGAGTACAGCCTGATGAAACATGGCATCCTGACAGGAGTCTTTGTCCAAGTAATAATGAGCAACAAAGGTATGGACCAAAGACCTAGTTGCTGCTTTGCAGATTTTGTCAGTGGCCACAGAGCGAAGGTTGGCCATAGAGGTAGCCATGGCACGAACATTATGAGCAGTGACATGACCCTTGAGTGATAGTCTTGCTTTATCACAAACAAATGAAACACAATATGCTATCCATCTAGAGAGGGTATGTTTAGATACTGACAAACCCAGGTGACTAGGGTCAAAGGAAATTAATAACTGTGAGGCCTTATGGTGCTCTCAAGTCCTCTGGAGATAAAGAACCAAGGCTCGCTTACAGTCAAGAGTATGCAGGGTTGCCTCTGCTCTAGATGCATGAAATCTAGGAAAAAACACAGGAAGATAAACTGACCGATTCAAGTGAAAAGGAGACACCACCTTGGCATGAAATGTGGATGAGTCCAAAGGGCGACATTGTCATGGTGGAACCGGGTGTAAGGAGGGTCTGCCACTAAAGCCTGAAGCTCACTAATACATTTAGCTGATGTGAGGGTAATAAGGAAGATGACCTTCCAGGAAAGAAACTTTAGTGAGGTCATAGCCAAAGGTTCCAAGGGCGGCTTGAGAAGCTGCGTTAGAATGACATTGAAATCCCAAGCCACCAGGGAAGGTTTAATGGGAGGCTTGGTGAGCAGAAGGCTTCTCATAAAGTGTGCTACAAGCGGTTGTGAGGAGATGGGCCATCCATCTAAAAGATGACGGAAGGCAGCAATTGAACTAAGGTGAATTCTCACTGGTCTTGAGACCAGCTGAGGAGAGGTGGAGGAGATATTAGAGAAGTGCCTCCACCGGATCCAAGAAGGGATTGAGATCCTTCTGGGAACACCAGGTAGAGAATCTATGCCACTTGAACGTGTATGAATGTTTTGTGGATAGCTTCCTGGAAGCTGACAGGATCCCTTTTACTTCCTGAGTAAGTTTAAGATCCTGTAATGCTATGCTTTCAGCAGCCAAGCTGTGAGATGGAGAGACTGTGGATTGGGATGGAGCAGTGTCCCTCCTTCCTGAGAGAGGAGATTGGGTGCAGATCCGAGATGTAGAGGTGGAGTCTGAGACAGATGTAGCAGGAGAGGAAACCACAAGTGGGCATGGCCAGATCGGGCCTATGAGAAGTATCTTGGGAATGAGGGGAATGGGAGGGAAGGCATACAGGAGACCTTGACCCCAGTGGAGGTGAAAAGCATCCATCTGCTGGTTGCCCAACATGGGAGTCCTGGTGCAGAAGTGTGGGAGCTTTGCATTCTGTGAAGTGGCAAACAGATCTATTTCAGGAGTTCCTCAGGTCTGAAAGATGTAGGAGATTGTATCCAGATGGAGAGATCATTCATGAGGAAGAAGGATGCGACTCAATTTGTCTTCCAAGACATTATTGCTCTCCTGGGAGATACACCGCTTGGAGGTGTATTGAATGAGCAAGACAAAGAACCAGAGATGAATGGCCTGCCTGTAGAGGGACGAAGAGCCTGTTCCTGCTCACATAGAAGAAGGCCACCTGGTTGTCCATCTGGACCAAGACGCTGTCGGATCATATGTGATCCTAAAACACCCTGAGGGCATAGGAAATAGCACAAATTTCCAGTAGATGTATCTGGAGCTGCGACTCCTGTTCTGTCCAGAGGCCCTGAGTGGAGAGGGAGCCCAAATATGCCCCCTCTCCAGTTTGGAGGCATTCATCGTAAGGGTGCATCACTCTGGAAGCATCTGAAAAGGTGACCTGACAAAGAGATTTTCTGGGGAACATTACCATTGGAGGGATGTGGAAAGAGGGGCAGTGACTTGGATCTTGTCCCTGAGATGGCCCAAGATTTGCTTCCATTGGGAGGCAAGAGCCCACTGGGCTGTGCACATATGTAGATGGGCATATGGAACCACATGCACCGTTGAGGCCATATGACCTAGAAGATGAAGCATTTCCTGGGCAGTCAGATGGTCTCTGAGTAGCACTTGGGATGTTAGCTGAATGAGACGAGAACAGCAGGGCCGGGGTAGAAAAGTCCTTGACTGTTGAGTGTTTAGGAGAGCTCTTATGAATTCTAGTCTTTGAGTAGAAGCAAGATGTGATTTTGGAGGATTTATGACCAAGTCCAAGTGTTGCAGTACCTGCATTGTATGAAAGAGAGACAGGTGGCCCTCCTGGGAGGTGCCTGCCTTTATGAGCCAGTCGTCTAAGTAAGGAAAGACATATATCCTCAGAGATCTTAGATATGCAGCTACGACCGCCATGCACTTTGTGAAGACTCCTGGGGCAGAGGCAAGTCCGAAAGGAAGGACTCTGTATTGATAGTGTCTTCCTTGAAATATGAAACATAGATATTTCCTGTGTTCTAGATGAATGAGGATATGTGTGTATGCTTCTTAGAAACATAGAAACATAGACAAAAGACAACAGCAAAAGACCACATGATCTGTCTAGTCTGTCTTCCATATCAACAACTACAAAAGTCCCCTTTTTTCCTTAAGAGATCCTCTCTGTTTGTCCCATGCTTTTTTGATACTGTCCCCATCTCTACCACCTCCACTGGGAGACTACTCCACGGATCCACAACTCTTTCCGTAAAGAAATATTTCCACATATCACTCCTGAATCTATCCCCCTTCACCCTCATCCCATGTCCCCTCGTACTAGAACTTGCTTTCAATTGAAAGAGGCTCTTCCCTTGTGCATTTATGCCATGGAGGTATTTAAACATCTCAATCATATCACCTCTATCCTGCCTTTCCTCTAAGGTGTACATATTAAGATCCTTAAGTCTGTCCTCATATACTTTATAATGAAGACCACTAACCATTTTAGTAGCCACCCTCTGTACTGACTCCATCCTGTTTATATCTTTTTGAAGGTATGGTCTCCAGAATTCCACATTATACTCCAAATGAGGTCCCACCAAAGACTTATACAGAGGTACTATCACTTCCTTTTTCTGCTAGCCATTCCTCTCCGTATGCACCCAAGCATCCTTCTAGCTTTTGCAGTCGCCTTTTCAACCTGTTTAGCTACTTTAAGATCATCAAACACAACCACGCTAGGTCCCGCTCTTCACCCCATATACTATATTGCTCCCTTGGATTGCTGCAGCCCAAATGCATGATCTTATATTTCTTAACATTAAATCCTAGCTGCCAAATTCTAGACCATTCTTCAAGCTTAGCTAGATCCCTCCTCATGTTATCTACACCTTCCTGGGTGTCTACTCTATTGCAGATTTTGGTATCATCCGCAAAGAGGCAAACCTTACCCGACAGCCCTTCCGCTATATCACTAACAAAGATGTTAACAAGAATCGGACCAAGGACAGAACCCTGGGGCACACCACTGGTAACTTCCTTCTCCTCAGAGTGATCTCCATATACCTGTACTCTTCTGTCGCCTCTCACACAACCAATCTCTAACCCAAGCAGTAACTTTAGGGCCCATCCCTAGGGTGCTCAGTTTCTTTATAAGTTGTCTGTGAAGAACGGTATCAAAGGCTTTACTGAAATCTAAATACACCACATCTAGGGCTTTCCCTTGGTCCAACTCCCTGGTCGCCCAGTCAAAGAAATCAATCAGAGTTTGACAAGACATGCCTCTGGTGAATCCATGCTGCGTCGGATCCTGTAAAACACTGGACTCCAGAAACCTCACTATTTTCTCTTTCAGCAGTGTTTCCAATAATTTACTCACCACTGAAGTTAAACTAACCGGCCTGTAGTTTTCAACCACATCCTTACTTCCGCTTTTGTGTAAAGGCACCACATGAGCCTCTCTCCAGTCCTTTGGCACCACTCCTGACTCCAACGAGGCATTAAAAAGGTCAGTCAGTGGAGCTGTTAGAACGTCCCCAAGTTCCCTCAGTATTCTAGGGTGTATCCCATCCGGTCCCATCGCTTTGTCTACTTTAAGTTGAGCTAGTTTCTCACAAACACAGTCTTTTGAAAATTGTTCAAGATGCCCCTCACTTCTGTTCCTATTTGGGGGTGTTTTCTGAGGTCCTGTTCCTGGTTCTTCATCTGTGAACACAGAACAGAAATATTTGTTGAGCAATTCTGCTTTATCCTCATCAGCTTCTACATATTCCTCCCCTTCATCCTTAAGTCTAACAATACCACTTTTGACCTTCCTCTTCTCACTATCTGAAAAATGTATTATCCCCCATTTTATTGCATTGGCTATTTCTCCTCTTTTCGAATCTTTGCTTTCCTGATTACTCTGCTAGCTTCTCTAAGTTTTTCCAAATATGGATGCCTGTATTCCTCTCTCTGTGATCTCTTGTATTTCATGAAGGCCTCCCTCTTTTTCTTCACCTTTTCAGCTACTTCTTTCGAAAGCCATAGCAGTCTCCTTTTCCTTTTACCTTTATTTACCATTTTAACAAAAAGGTTGGTTTCCCTTAAAATATCCCCTTTCAGTTTTCCCAGTTTTTCTACATCCCCCAGCTGTTCCCATCCCGCTAACGACTCCCTGAGGTATTGGCCCATCTTGGCAAAGTTAGTTTTCCTAGATTCTAAGACCCTCACTTTTGAATGGATTCTAACAGCCCTAGTCCTAATACTGAACCAAACCATCTGATGATCACTGAATGCAAAATGATTTTCCCACTATAACATCAGAAACGCTTTCACCATTGGTAAGCACCAAGTCCAGTATGGCCCCTTCAAGTGTGGGGTCTGTTACCAATTGCCTGAATAGTTATCCCTGTATCCAGGATCTGTTTACTTCTAGATGATACTGCAGCAGGAATGTGCCAATCAACATCTGGCATACTGAAATCTCCTATCAGTAGCAGTTCTCCTTTCGTAGCAATGCTGCGTATGTCTTCAATTTACTCTCTGTCCACACCTTCCTCTTGTGACGGAGGTCTGTTTATCACGCAAATGCAAATAGATTTCACTTTCCCTCTTTCTAGTTTAACCCACAATGCCTCCTCTCTCCCTTTTAAGCTCTGTAATTCCAAAGCTTTAATATTATTTTTTACATATAGTGCCGCTCCTCCTCCTCTTCTTCCTACCCTGTCCTTTCTGAATAAAGTATAGCCTGGTATAGTTACATCCCAGTCATGGTTTTCTGTGAACCATGTTTCTGTAACTGCCACTTAATCCAAGTCGGCCACTCCCATCAAAGCTTCAACATCAGGGATCTTATTTCCCATGCTACGGGCATTTATATACACTGCTTTCCATATGTTACCTCTTTTACCCATTTCCGTAAAGTTATTTAATGTATCACTTACCTGGGGGCTTTCACTTACCTGAGGACTTTCTTCACCCATCCCCAACAAGTCCAGTTTAAAGCCCTCTTCAGTAGATTAGCCAGTCTACTACTGAAGACACATCAACCTTTCTTGGGCAGATAGACACCATCTCTGCTCTTTTAGATCTAGAGAACAGAGCCAGTCCTGACTCTGGAGGTAGAGGAAGAGGATCCTTAGGGAGACCATCTCACGGATGAGAAACTTGTTTAGATTTCTGAGGTCCAGGATGGGCCTGTACCCTGTGCTTTTCTTTGGTATGAGAAAGTACAGAGAGTAGAAACCCGTTCCCTGCTGAGGTGTCAGAACCTCCTCTATGGCACCTCCTCTATGGCACCTCTATGGTATTCTCCTGCTAGGGTGGATGGGGCACTGTGTGAAGATGAAGTCTGTACCCCTCCTTCACTATGGTTAGAATCCGCTGCTCTGAAGAGATGAGATGCCACCTGTGGGCATAATGAGAAATTCTGCCTGTTATGTGGAGGGAGTGGGGGACCTCCAGAGGCAGGGTAGCTATTTTCTCTAGGAAAAAGTCAAAACCCAGATGCAGATTATGTCTGTGGAGCTGGTGGAGCCTTAGGAGGCTGTGGCTTCTTCTGTTTTGGAAGCTGTTGCCTCTTCTGAGAACCCTGAGCCTGATATTGAGAGGCAGGAGTATAAGAAGGGTAAAACGTATTTTTCTTAGCAAAGAAAGTCTTCTTTGCAGCTGCCTTTTTCCTAGCAGGCTTGGATGTAGTTCTAGACAGCCTTTTTAGAGTGGTATTCTCAGATTCCAACTGAGAAGCCTTATCTTGCCAGTCTTTGCCAAAAAGGTTTTTGCCTGTGCAGGGAGCATTGCCCCGTTTATCTTGAACCCACTGTTCAAGATCCGAAGCCTGTAGCCATGCAATCCTGCGTGCACAGACACAGGTTGATGTGGCTCTGCTAGTGCACTCAAAAGCATCAAAGGTTGTTTTGTTAACAAACTTTGAGATATTCTGGGCATGCCTAACTAGTGTAAGATAGTCACCTCTCTTATCATCTTGATGAAGAGGGGACATGGCCTCAAGATCTCTGGTAACCTCCTTGAGAAACATACCCATATAAAGTATATAGGAGTTTATCCTGGCCAAAAGTATGGAAGCCTGAAAACATTGACGCCCAAAAGCATCGAGGGTTCTCGATTCCCTACCCGGTGGGTTAGAGGAATGGGTCTTTGAACACTTAATGCAACGCATTGTCGACTTCACCACCATTCAGTGGTGTGGAAGCTGCGTCTTTTGGAAGCCGGGACACTCAGGTATTCGGTACATAGTATTGAGGTGTCAAGTATGTGTCGAAATACTGAGGGGAGTGTCCCACATCCGGAGCATGAGATCATGGAGAATGTGGTGAATTGGAAGGATGGCTGCCTCCTTAGGAGCTGCAGGAGGATCTACAATTTGTCCGCCCTGGGCTTTTTCTCGGATGTTACCATTATAGAGATCCCTAGTGAGGTCTCAAATAAATTCCTGAAAAGACATATCCTCAGGAGGGAACATGTGCCACTCTGGTGAAGGAGAAGGATCCTCCAGAAGACTTTGAAGTCTTCAGGTATCGAGTGACTTATCATCGTAAGTTTCCGATTCAGAGGTTTCGAAGTATCAGTGGGAATGATGTTTCTGTTCCGCTAAGGACCAATACCGGTTAAAGTCAATATCGGGATGGGGGTCCTGCTTGGACGAGACCTCAGTGCCGTGAATAGACTTGAGGGCAGGCATGGGTGGCAGTGGATTCAACGGCATGAATCCTGAGGCAGTTTGCATCGGTACCAAAGTCGGTACCATCAGTAATGATTTAACTGGGGCCAAAGCTGCCAATAGAGCAGTTAAGCTCTGCTCGATGGCCAGGATATGCTGATCCAGGCAGCTTGCTGATGCTTGTGTATCAGTACCAGAGATTTGCACTACTGTCTCAGAGCATGGCACCAGGAGCTCTCCTGAGGTGGAGGCCTCGGGAGCATCCTGAAACCGCTCGGTGTCTTTGGAGAATAGGTCCTCCCGTTGGGGTTGTTTGGTTTGCCAATCCACCTCCAGGGCATCTCAATGTTTATTTATTTTATTTATTTAACAGTTTTTATATACCGTCTTTCTTCAATTCAAGAGGGTTTACAGAGAACATAACATGACAGTATATTTCAACTGATTACATAGAACCGAACTATATAACCATTAAAGCCTATGCCATTAAAGCGCAAACATTAGCTGACCACTACGCCAGCAAACTCAACCCACCATCAACCGGACACCCCACCCTAAACTGGACTACAGACCACCCATCTCAACACGGACAGGAACAAGGAATGGAACGCATTCTATGAGATGGAAGACAAGCAAATAATAAACATAATCACAAACCTAAACACTACAACCTCCCCACTAGATCCCTGCCCAGCAGCCTGGCTCAAGGCAACAAAACAAGAAGTTGCCCAATACATCACACACATAGTAAACCAATCACTCCAGCAAGGAGTCATGCCAGCCAAGCTCAAAAAATCCCTCATAAGACCCATACTAAAAACAAAACTCTAGAAAAGGATAACCCAGCCTCTGACCGACCAATCTCAAGTATATCATTCCTAGCCAAAATTATTGAAAAAGCAGTACAGCAGCAAATACAGGACCACGTTGACACCATGAACGCACTCGATGAGCAACAATACGGATTCCGCCAACACCATGGTGTCGAAACCTTACTACTAGTTCTACTAGATAGACTGATCAAAGGCTTGGAAGATAAAAAAAAGATGTACATTCTAATATTCATAGATATATCTGCTGCATTCGATACAGTAAACCACAGAACCCTCATCAACAGGGTAAATAACGAACAGAATGCAACAAGTTCAATTCAATAAGGAAAAAGCGAAGGCATTCTCCCAAACCTAGGGAATACCACAAGGCTCAGCATTGTCCTCCTTACTGTTCAACCTATACATTAAACCGGTCTGCACAATATTTCAGAAGCACAAGGTCACTTACCACATTTTTGCAGACGACATTATGATCTACACCCAACTGGACTCGACCAATCCAAATTACAACCAGCTAGAGGAATGCCTTAATGAAATGCAAACCTGGCTACAGCAAAACAATATGTCCATAAACCACAAGAAACAGAAGTAATGTACATCTCCAAAAAAACAGATTTCAACCCTCCATCAGCAATCACCATGAACAACAACACCTACAACATAAAGAATGAAATAAAATACCTAGGAGTAATACTCGACAAAAACCTAAGGATGGAGAAACATCTTCGGATGCTTAACCGGGCAATATTCCATAAACTAAGGGTCCTCCAACCTTTACACAAAGAGTAGTTACTCACCTGTAACAGGTGTTCTCCAGGAACAGCAGGAATTAGTCCTCACATATGGGTGACATCGACGTCGATGGAGACCCTGCGGAGCATTTCCCCAGCTTTCCATGACAGCCTTTGGGAATGCAGGCACGCATGCGCGGTTCCCTTCCCGCCTAAAGGTGCCATCTTGCCTCAGTCAAATGACATAGCTAAGAACAGCACACAAAAAATGTAAAATAAACTATATACAACTGTAACTCCAAGGGGAGGAGGGAGGGTTGTGAGGACTTATTCCTGCTGTTCCTGGAGAACACCTAATACAGGTGAGTAACTACTCTTTCTCCAGGACCAAGCAGGAAGTCAGTCCTCACATATGGGTGACTCCCTAGCTCTGGGCTACCAGGAGCCCAGGCTGAACAAGAGCACTCCTTCTAGTCTCAGCATCAAAGAAAGGCTTTTTACTGACAGAACCTCCACCGGTAGGCCAACAGAGGGCAGGAGGGCAGGAATTGCCTAAACCTCAAAGAGATTCCGGAGTACTGCCTGGCCAAAAGCACTGTCCCTATGGGACTCCCTCTCCAGACAGTAATGGGCCGCAAAAGTCTGGCTTGAAGACCAAGTTGCAGCCCTGCAGATGTCTACCAATGGTACAGAGCGGAGATGAGCCACTGAGGCAGCCATTGCCCTGACACGATGGGCCGTGACCCGACCCTGCAAAGGAAGGTCAGCCGCCTTGTAAACCCAGGTGATATAGTCAGCCACCCAGGTGGACAAGGTACGCTTGGACACAGCTAACCCCAAATTATTAGGGTCAAAAGATACGAAGAGCTGAGTAGCCCTCCGGTGCCCTTGCGTACGGTCAAGGTAGAAGGATAAGGCCCTCCTACAGTCCAGGGTATGCAGAACTGCTTCAGCCTGGCTTGCATGAGGCCTAGGGAAGAATGTTGGAAGAACCACCTCCTGGTTGAGATGGAAAGATGAGACAACTTTAGGGAGGAACTTCGGATGAGTCCTAAGGACTACCCTGTTCCCATAGAAGCGAGTGTAAGGCCTGTCACAGACTAGGGCCTGAAGCTCACTCACTCGCCTAGCCGAGGTAAGGGCTACCAAGAAGATTGTCTTCCAGGACAGGAAGCAAAGAGGGCAAGTAGCCATCGGCTCAAAAGGTGGGCGAGTCAATTGTTGCAAGACCACATTCAACTCCCACTCAGGAGCAGGAGGACGGATTGGAGGCTTGAGTAAGAGCAAGCCTCTGAGAAAGTGGGACACCAAAGGGTGAACCGACAGAGAACTCCCTTCCACTAGTAAGTGGTGAGCTGCTTGAGCTGAGAGGTGGAACCGAACAGAATTTGACTTAAGTCCCTGATTGGATAAGTGCAACAGGTACTGAAGCACTACAGGTACCGTACAGGAGAAGGGATCCTCTGTACGTAGCTGACACCACACAGAAAACCTTTTCCATTTGAGAGCATATGTTTTCCTAGTGGATTGTTTCCTAGAGGCTAGGACAACCTCCTCAACTTCCTGAGGTAGGCCCCAGGGAGCCAAAACTTCTCTTGCAGCCTCCAGGCCATCAAATTGAGAGCTTTGAGATTGGGGTGCAGAAGGGAACCCTGATCCTGAGAGAGAAGGTCGGGTTGCAACCCCAGAGGTAGTGGGGGATCCACTGCCAGCTGAAGCAGAAGTGGAAACCAAGGCTGTCTCGGCCACCTGGGAGCCACCAGCAGGACCGAGGCCTTGTCCTGAAGAATCTTGAACAGAGTTCGGGCCACCAGAGGCGTGGGAGGAAATGCATACAGGAAGCCCTGAGACCAGGGAATCATAAAAGCATCTGCTGCTAGCCGCAGAGGATGTGGTTGCCTGGAGCAGAACCTGGGCAGCTGTTTGTTCAGAGGACTGGCAAACAGATCTATGGATGGAAGTCCCCACTTCAGGAAAATCTTTTGAACTACCAAGGGATGGAGCTGCCACTCGTGGGGCTGCAGAATCCTGCTCAACCTGTCCGCCAGGTAGTTCTCCTGGCCAGGTAGATACACTGCCTTGAGGAGCATGTTGTGTCTGAGAGCAAACAAGCAAAGATCCTGTGCTTCCTGACAAAGGAGCCTGGACCCAGTTCCGCCCTGCTTGTTCACATAAAACATGGCTACCTGGTTGTCTGTTTGAACTAGGACAGACTGATGAGCCAGGGTTTGAGAAAAAGTCTTGAGGGCTAACCGAATAGCCCTGAGTTCCAGGAGATTGATCTCCTTTGCGGCTTCCCAGGGAGACCACAGACCCTGGGTGCACTTGCCTAGACAATGAGCCCCCCAGCCTTGCAGGGAGGCGTCCGTGGTCAACACCACTGTGAACCCAGGACTCTGAAAAGGTACCCCTTGTAGCAGATTGGGTGGGTGCAGCCACCAGCTGAGGGAGTTCAGAAAATGTCTGGACACCCTTATCCTGTCTCTGAGGCTGCCTGTGGCCTGTGACCATTGAGTCCGAAGGCACCACTGTGCAGGCCTCATATGGAGCCTGGCATTGGAGGTCACATGCACTGTCAAAGCCATGTGGCCTAGAAGCCTCAGGCAGAGTCTGGTGGAGACCAGTGACTTGCTGAGAAACTGGTTTGCTAAGTTGATCAGTCTTTGGGCTCTGTCTTCTGGCAAGAATGCTTTTGCAAGCAGAGAGTCCAACCTCGCCCCTATGAACTCCAAGTTCTGGGAGGGGAGCGAAGTGGACTTTGTGAAGTTTATGACGAACCCCAAGCTCTGAAGAAGAGCAATAGTTCTGAGAGTAGCTTGTCGGGCCTCCTGGCATGTCTGACCTCTTATGAGCCAGTCGTCCAGATATGGGAAGACAAAGACTCCCTGATTTCGCAGGTAGGCCGCCACCACCGTCAGGCACTTGGTAAAGACCCTGGGAGCAGAGGTTAGGCCAAAAGGCAGTACTCTGTACTGATAATGGTTTCCTCCCACAATGAACCTGAGGTACTTTCTGTGGTCTGGATGAATGAGGATGTGAGTATACGCATCCATTAGATCTAAGGAGCATAGCCAATCTCCCTGCTGGAGGCAGGGCAGAAGTGTTCCAAGAGTAAGCATCTTGAACTTTTCCTTCTCAAGGAACTTGTTGAGGTTTCGGAGATCTAGAATAGGTCGAAGGCCACCGGTTCTTTTGGGTACCAGGAAATACCTGGAGTAGAACCCTCGACCGTGCAAGTGGGGAGGTACAGGCTCCATCGCCCTGTCCAACAAGAGACCTTGGAGCTCCTGAAGGAGAAGATCTGTATGCAGGGGAGGCCTTGGAGGCTCCCCTGGGAAGTATGGAGGAGGCAGCTGTTGGAAGTGTAGTGCATAGCCCCTGTGGACTATGCTTAACACCCAACTGTCTCCCGTGATGAGTGGCCACTGGAGGGCAAACAGGGCGAGGCGACCTCCTGTGCAGGGTTGGGAGAGCAGGGATGGAGACGCTATGCCTAAGAAGTCAAAACCCCCCACCCTGCTGAGTGGGAGCAGGGGCCTGAGGCTTGGGGGTGCTCTGCCTACGGGGCCCATTACCCTGCCCCTTGGCTTGTTGACCCTGAGGGGCAGCTTGGGCAGCCTGGTATTGTGGGTACTGTTTGTAGGCAGTGCCCTTCCTCGGGTAAAAGGGCTTTTTACCTGAGCCCTTCTTTTTGTGAGAAGGGGCAGAAGTCTTCCTAGACAGCCTTGTCTTTGTGAGGTGCTCGGTCTCGAGCTGTGCGGCCTTCTCGATCATGGGCTTGCCAAAAAGGTTCTCACCTCGGCAAGGGACATCGACCAACTTGTCCTGAACCCATGGCTCGAGGTCCGATGACTTCAGCCATGCCTGGCATCGAGCCGCAACACGGGCCTAAGCCTCGAAGCCATCATAGGCAGCGCGGGACATAAACTTGGAGCATTCCCAGATTCCCAAGGACAAGGACTTGAACCTCTGCAAGGGCTCCCCAGAGAGACCAGCTGAGAACCCGGCCAGCTCCTTGGCCAGGTCTCGCAAGTACATGCCCATGTACAGCTGGTAAGACTGGACACAGCAAGCAAGCATTGAGCCCTGGAAGCACTTTCTACCAAAACCATCGAGGTTTCGGGCCTCCCTGCCAGGGGGCACCGCGGAGTGCATCTTCTGACTTTTCAGGCGATGCATGGTCAACTCCACCACCATGGAATGGTGTCGTAGCTGTGCTTTTTGAAAGCCAGGACTCTTCCAGAGTCGATAGATCGAATCGACCCGCTTGCTTAAAACCGGCGCCGAGGCCGGTGCCTCCCACATCCGGAAGAGGAGCCGTTCCAGAATCGGAGGAACCGGGACAGTAAAGGCCTCCTTTGGAGGAGAGTCGTACTGCAGGGCCTAGAGCTCCTCGGTTCGAGGCTCCTCCTCGGGGTCCACAGGAATAGCCAACGCGGTGGCCATATCCTGGACGAACTCTGAGAACCGGGTATCCTCCAGAGGGGATCTACTCCGGGGTTCAGACTAAGGTGAGTCCGATGGGACGCACCGAGTCCTGAAAGTGTCGGGGGACTCCTCATCCTCCGTCTCCCAGGCGGACTCGTCCGATGAGGAATCGGGGTCCGACCTCATGGGGCCTGTGATCACCCGCCCCGATGCCGAAGGCACCGGCGTCGACACCCTCGGTCCCGAACGGGAGGTCGAGGGAGACTGCGACTGAGGTCGACCTTGAGCCTTCATGGTCTCGAGTATCGGCTCGGTCTCCGGGGTCAACTTCGATGTCGATGTCCCGGTGGTCGGGGCAGATGCGCCAGATAGGCTGGCCATCAGTGCCCGTTGCTGTTCCATGAAGGCAGACAGTCTGCACTCCAAGGCTGTCAACCTGAGACCCAGCTCAGGAGACTCAGCAGCCCCCAACTCGGGCCCCACAACGTCGGCTCTCTGGGAGGAGAGTCCACGAGGACTACAGGACTTACGTGTCCAGGAGACTCCGGCTGCACTCGAGGAACTTTGGACGGCTTCTCCTGTTCCATGGGCCCGGGGCGACCGTCGGGGGTCTGAGACCTAGCCCTCGAGGAGCCAGGTTCCTCCTCCGACGACACCCTCGCGAGCCTCTTCTTCCTCTTGCGTTCCCGGTCGGGGGACCCCCCTGTCCGAGGAGCCATGACGGTGCTCGGGATCCAATTCCCGAGATGTCGAGGCCTCAGATGAGATTCGGGCCCAGCCGGAGGCCGAGTCAGAAAAAAGCCTTTCCTTTTGGTGCTGACGACTTCGCAGTGCCTTGGAAGACATTTTCCCACATGGTCCACACGTCTTAGGGTCGTGATCAGGACCGAGGCACCGAAGGCAGCAGTCGTGTGTGTCGGTGAGAGACATCAGCTTCTTGCACCGATCACACTTTTTAAAGCCACTGGAAGCCATCGGGGAAAAAAGAGACCCCGCGAAGTCAAAGGACCGGCCTTCCAGGGAAAAAGAAAAAAAGGGCGCGAACGCCAGCCACGAAGGGCAAAAAACGAAAAAAGAAGATCAGGCTCAATACCGGTGTACCGAACCCAGCGGGAGGGGAACCGGCGTTGAACCGGAGAAGAAAAATAGCGAAGGATCACCAAAAAATCAAACTATTTTCCGGGATGACTAGGACACACGTCCGGTGGGCTTCACAGAAAAAGAAAGACTGAGGCAAGATGGCACCTTTAGGTGGGAAGGGAACCGCACATGCGTGCCTGTATTCCCAAAGGCTTTCATGGAAAGCTGGGGAAATGCTCCGCAGGGGCTCCATCGATGTCGATGTCACCCATATGTGAGGACTGACTTCCTGCTTGGTCCTGGAGAACATCATCGAACACTCTGATTTCAGAACAGTAGCACAAGCACTCATAACTCCCCACCTATACTGTAACGCCATTCTCCAAGGGCTGCCAAAAAAAACCCTTAACATACTGCAAATGGCGCAAAACGTCACAGCCAGGATTATCCTCAACAGAAAACTCACTGAACATATTACACCTATACTAATTGAGCTACACTGGCTTCCCATTACAGCCCGCATAAAATACAAACTATTAGTAACTGTATTCAAGCTGATACATAACATAGCACCATCCTACCTCTCCAACCTCATCACCACACAACCCCCTAACAGAAGCAGGACTCACAACTTAAACACCCTTCACGTCTCAACTAACATCCGAACTGTAAAAGTTTGCACAAGCAACAGAGCATTTACCTACTCAGCACCCACATTATGGAATCAGCTACCAAACGAACTAAGATCGAACAGCGACCTACAGGACTTTAGGAGAAAACTAAAGACCCACCTTTTCCAGGATCATTACAACTTAACATAAACAATCCAGAATGAACATAACCTCGCAGCCCAAACGAACAAAAGTATTAAGAACCGATTTGTTGTAACCAAAATGTATATATTGCAACCACTGAAACAAAACTGTACATGGCCCATACTATTTAAATACTATAGAGATGCCTTACAATGTATAAATGAAAACAAAATTTCAATATTCAAATCTGTAAAAAAGCAAGCAAAACAATATAAAATGTAAATATGTATAAATGTACAGTCAAGTCAATGAAGTCAATGACGTCAATGACGTCAATGAAGTCAAGTCAATGAAAATGTAAATTGTTGATTCTTACCATATGTAACCAATGTTTGATGTGTAGAGTAAACCGCTTCTGATTGCTGGAAGTAGCGGTATACAAATGAAACCAAATAAATAAATAAAAATAAATAAATAACAAGAATATATATGGTTAATATAAGTAATTTTTGTACATGAGACGTCTTCATGGACAAGAACTATTTACGTGCTTATTTACTGGAGAGTATTAGAGGGAGGGTTGAGCAGGAGAGAAAGGGTGTAGAGAGAGGGCTATGGTGGTAAGGAAAAATGTTCTTGGAAGAGATGAGTTTTTAGCTTCTTCCGGAACTCGGTATGATCGTAGCAGTTCCATAGTTCACATGGTAGGACATTCCATAAAGAGGGGGCATAAAGGGAGAATGCCCGATTACAGGTAGTTTGATTGATTGTTGGGATAGTTAGAAGGTTTTTAGTGATAGTGCGGCATGTTCTATTGTTGTTGGAATTGGATAGGAGCAAGGAGAGGCATGGAGCTGACTCATTGGAAATGATTTTATGTATGAGGGTGATTACTTTGAATTGAAATCTGGACTGAATGGGAAGTCAGTGGAGATCATGGAGGATTGGCGTTATGTGTGATCGTCTAGAGTTATTTGTGATGAGACGAGCTATTGTGTTCTGTGCCATTTGGATAGGGTGTATGCTGTTCTTGGGAAGGCCATGATAGATGAGATTATAGTAGTCAAGGGATGGGATGGTGAGAGCCTGGCAGACAGTGTGAAAGGAGTCGGGGTTTAGGAGAGGTTGGAGTTTTCGAAGAGTACGTAGTTTCGCATATATTGTATTAGAGGTTCTTTTTATCTGTTCAATGAATGTGAGGTTCTGATCGAGGATAAGACCAAGATATTTCACTTGATTTTTAATGGTGAGGGTGAGATCACCAAGAGTAAGGGTTGTTGGTGGAGTATAGGAAGTGTTGGTAAATATTTGAAGAGCTTCGGTTTTAGATTGGTTAATTAGGAGATTATGATGCAAAAGCCAAGTCCTTAGGTTTGTGAGGCATTCGCTTATGTTGGTAAAGTTAGGGTTTGCTATATTGAATGGGGTGAAGCACATAATGTCATCGGCATATAATTGGTAATGGAGTCCATGGCTTTGGAAAAAAACTGGTTGAAGGAAAATGTTGAATAGTAGAGCGGATAAACTGGATCCTTGGGGGACTCCCTGTTTTAGGATAAATGGTAGGGATGTGTCATTACCTATGCGGACCTGTTGTGTTCTATTTTCTAAGTAAGAGTGGAACCATCTTAGGGTTGTGTCCCTCAATCCTATTTCGTGGATCCTGTCTAAGAGTTGGTGGCGGGGAAGAGAATCAAAGGCTGAAGATAAGTCAAGAAATATGAGAAGGCATCCTTGGGTGGGATTCTGGGTGCATGGGTACAATGAATCTAAGAGAGAAGCAATAAGGGTTTTAACTCCATGGTTCTTTTGAAGCCATGTTGGAATAGGTCAAGGGGAGTGTGTTCATCTATGAAATTCTGAAGTTGAGTTTGGACTAGTTTTTCAGTTATCTTATCAAGGAAGTGGATACTGGAGATGGGCCTGTAGGAAGTAGGTAAGGTGGGGTCAAGCTTTGATCCTTTTAGGATGGGACAGATTGTAGCACATTTTAGTGGTGCTGGTATGGAGCCAGTCTGGAGGGAGGCTTGTACAATGTGAAGTATGTAAGGGCTAATGGAGCTTCTTGTGGTCTTAAGCCAAGAGACAGGGCAGGGGTCAAGGGCAGAAGTTGAAGCATTTAGATCTTTGATGACCTTGGTTATGTTTTTCAGGGTGAGGGGTTCAAAATCGCTCCAGGTATTTGAGGGGGTGAGAGCATAAGGCTGGATACTGTGGTCATATATTGGTTGGGGGTTGGTTGTTAAGGGAGGTGGGAGGAATTTTGAGGTGAGGTGGTTGGCTATGGTTTGGGAGGTTATTTTTGGTGGCTGGTCCTGATGTAGGGGTTCACTTATTAAAGATTTGGCAATGGAAAAGAGTTATCTGGGTTTACTGAGCAAGCGTTGGATCATATTTTCATTGTATTCTCTTTTGTGTCTTAGGGTTTCTGAGCAGTAAGCTCGGAGTTTTCCTGTATAGTTCATATGTGTGTTTGGATCTCGAGAACGTCTCCTTTGACGTTCCAGGCATCTGAGTTCTCTTTTAAGGTCTCTTAGTTTCATAGAATACCAGGGAGCTCTTCTGCGTTGGTTTTGAGAAAGTTGTTTTGGTGATAGTAGGGCATCAGTGGTGAGGATTTTGTTCCATTCATTGATGTGGGAGTCTTGGTTCAGGTGTTTGCTGTTGAGTAGATCCAGTGATGGTATTATTTGGTCAAGGAAGTTGATGGCATTGAATTGCTTGAATTTGCGGGTATGTTGGGGAGGGGTAGTTTGCTGTCTTTTATGTGAGGAGTAGGGAATTGAGAAGAGGATAAGGGAGTGATCTGATCATGGGATAGGCTGAATGGTGTGTATGATCTGTCTGGAGTATAATGTTTGCTGTGGGATAAATATTAGGTCCAGGATATTGCCTTTGGAGTGAGTGGGTAATTCTAGGATTTGGGTAAAGTGGAGAGCATCCATTGCTTGGAGAAATGTGGTAGACTACTTTAAGGTTGTCGAGTGTAGGTTTATGTCACCTAGGATTATGAGTGGACGTGAGATGGGTTAGGGGGAGCAAGCTGTCTCAATTATCGTGGAGAGATCAGTTGTGTCGGACTGGGGCGCCCTATAAAGGAGGTGTAGAGAAAGGATAGGATTGGAGACTCTTATGGAGTCCATACATGGGGTAGAGATATATTTGACCGTAGAGAAGTGTAGGTTGGATCTTGATATAACAGCTACTCCTCCGCCTCTGCTGGATATTCTGTTGCAGACGTTAATTGAGTATGCATTGGGACATATTTGGTTTATTAGGACAGAGTCAGATTCTTGGAACCAGGTTTCAGTGAGACAAAGTATGTCCAAGTCATGGTCAAATATAAGGTCAGAAATTAGGGGAATTTTATTCCTGGCCGAGCGGACGTTGAGTAGGGCACATTTGAGGGGAAGGTAGAGGTTGTCTGAGGGAACATTGGGGATGAGGTTGGGATTTGTACTGAGTAATTTGAGTTTGCAGATCCGAGAGTGGAGGTTAGTATGAGTGTGAGATAGACAGGATGGGGTGTTTAAGTATCTGAGTGAGTGGATTATTGGGATTGGCATACTATGCTTTACTATAAGGGCATATGAAAGGAGAAATGAGGTGATATGTAGTATGAGGAGACTGGCCCACAGAGCAGATAGGTGAAGTTTGGGTGACTCCATTTTTTGAGTGAGTTAGGTGGAGGAGAGAGAGGCTAGGTCTTGGTGGGGGGGGGAGGGGTGGAGGGGGTTGGATACGAAGCTGGAGTGGATGGGGGAGTTGAGAATTAGTTGTGGATCAGTGAGAAGAACTTGGAAGAGCTTGATGGTATATGTTGTACAGTAAGTAATATATTATACAATTGTGGCTAGGGTAAGAGCAATGGAATGCAGAGTTTAGAAAGAGATCTACCCTTGGGGGGATGGTTTGTCTTCAAAAAAGACTTGCACATCAATACCTGAGATCCCTGAGAGGAAGACAATGCCCTTGCTGACGTCAATGCCAAAAAAACTGCATCTGAGGCAAAGAGTGTTCCTAACTTCGCGGCCCGGTTCTGCAGGCCTCTCTTTGTCATCTTCTTGCAACGGGAGCATTCTTATGGCTGGTGGTCAGGCCTGAGGCATTTCAGACACTAGTTGTGAGGGTCAGTATCCGAGATGGTACTGCCACATTTAGAACATTTTTTAAAACCACTAGCTGTTTTTTTCATAGTGTCAGTAGACAGAATGGTAGGCTTAAGGCCTAAAATGGCTTCAATATGCCTGAAGAAAAAGTCTTCTTTCTTCTTCTTTTTCCCTTTTTTTTTACAGGAAGAAAGAAAGAAAGAAAGAAGAACCAACAACGTGAGATGGTTTCGGCGTCAACAGGAAGGCAGACGCTAACCACAAAAAAAAAAATAAATAAAGAAGTAAGTAAAGAATTTTCTGCAGTGACAGGATTTGCTTCCTGCTGGCTCTGTGGAAAACGAAGAACTGAGGAAGCAGAGTTGGGAATGCGGGAAGGCAGTGACGCAAGTGCAGTGGGATGCCCCTAAAAGCTTTCTTATTGGACGCTGGGGAGAGTTCCCATGCGGGCTCCGTCGGTACCAACATCACCCATATGTGAAGACTACATTCCTGCTTGTTCCTGGAGATTGTTAGATGTGTGATTTTCACACATAGCTAAGCTCCTTCCTTATCTTTTAAGCGGACCACAGTTGTTTCTGAGAGTTAATTGCTTAGGCCTGTTTCAAGGACAACCAGCTGCACAAACATTCCTCTTTGTCTTATTTCTTTACACCCCCTTGAATCATCTCCTGTTTCCTGGGCATGTTAATTCTTAGAGAAACTGCCTATCAGCAATAAAGATTCTTCTGACTATCAGAAAGTCTCAAGATACTTGAGAAAATTTTATTCTCCAGTCCATGCAATTTCTGCGCATACCACTGTCTTGAAAGGGTATAAAAAGGCTTGTATTACTGAGTAGGGTGTCACTCTTTACTTAGATATTGGAGGGCCTTGTTGAAATAGAATTAAATAGACTCTATACAGTGAAAATAAACTCTATGGGCCCGATTTTCAGTTGGGCAGGACTAAGTGCTGTAGCTGCGTAGCCCTGCCCGCGACCCCTTAACCCTGGATTTTCACTTCCAGATTTTCACTTCCGCAGTGACGGAAGTGAAAATCCGGGGTTTGCCGCACAGCCAGAAAGCTGCTGAGCCTAACTGGGCAGCAGCGATTTTGGATGCTGCTTGGTTAGTCCTGGCACCTTAAAGATAGGCGAGAGTTTTCCTCCAAAATCGCTGCTACTAGTTAGCACCAGTCCTCACCTCCGCTCTGCCCTAGAATGCCCCCAACATGCCCCGATGCTAACCGGATAGCATTGGGGAACGTAGGGGACTTAATCTGGGATTTTCAAAGGCACTAGCCATGTAGGTGCCTTTGAAAATCCCTGTTTAAGGCATTTACACAGTTAAAATGGGGTGTTAACCATATAAATGCCTTAAAAAATCAGGCCCATCGCTTTTGCACTTCAGATGGTTTCAGGTATTTGTTTCCTCCGCTCGAGAATGAAACCTCAGGGAGGCTCAGCGAGCCCTCCCACGATAGTGAGCAGGGAGGTTGCTGGGCGGGGATAGTCTTGGCTGAGGAAGAACCATGAGACTGAGTTTGTAACCTGATGCAATGATGCAGAGAACCCATCAGTCTGTAATGATTGATAACCAAGCCTCCTGGAACTGCTGGACTCGGCCTCCTACTGGCAGATAGTCAAAAACTGGGGTCTGCCTTGGTTGGAAGTGCTGTGGCAGCTGCAGATTGTGTTCTCTCAAGCTGTCTGGGCCATTGCCCATAGTTGGTGGCTTGCTGACACTGAACTGGAGCTCTAGGGTAAGGCTGAAAATGGTGATGGGATTACACCTGCTGGAAGTACTGGTAATGATAGTATTGCATCTGTACTGATGGTATTGCATACGATGAGATTGTTGAGTAGGCTCTTGAGGTTGAACAGAGAGTTCCCTTACAGTTGTGGAGTGATCTTTTACTTCTGAGACCACCTCCTGTACCTTAGGCCTGAAGAGACTGTCCCCTTGACAGGGGACATCAGTGAGGTGGTCATGGAGGTCCTCTCAAATGTCCAAGACCCAGAGCCATGCTATGCATCGGGCAAAGATGGATGTAGCTATGGATCTGGCTATTGAGTCAAAGGCGTCATAAGTGGCACAAACAACATGGTATAGGGTGTATTATCTTGCAGGTGATGCTGATCTTCTCCTGAAAAGGTATCCAGGTCCTCCAACTGCAAGAGTAGTTCATGGTGGTACTGCAGAATTTGGAGTCAATGTGCCAGAATTTCCATGGTTAACACCCCACTTTGAAAAGATTTTCTGCCTATGGCATCCAGGGTATGTCGGTCCTTCCCTGGCAGAATCATGCATTGGACTTGGTGGATTTGGATTTTTTGAGCACAGCCTCTGAGACAATAGACTGGTGTGGAAGTTGCTGATGCTGAAAACCAGGAGCAGGGAGATCTTTGTATTTGAGATCTAGGCATCTGGAAGTGGTGTGTACAGACACCGGCATCTTCCAAGAAGGTCTGCAAAATTTGGGGATCAGGGAGATCCAGGACCCCCTTAGGGGTACTGCAGGCTCATAGGATTGAAAATCTCTTTTCTTAGTAGTGTCTGAGAATCACGAAGTGTGAGGGCTCGTGATATCTTTTGTAGAAACTTTGGATAGGAAAAATCTTCCTTGGTCTCCTCCCCAATGAAGTGATCTCGATAAGGTACAGGGTTGATGTCCTCCATAAGGGAGGACTCCAGGTCCCAATGGTAGGAATATAGGGCGCTAGCGGAAAAGAAGGTGTCATTCCATAGGGTCTGAGGGGACATCCAGTCTATAGGAGAGAGAGGGTCCTGATGGACTGTGGCAGGAGGTACAAATACGGAGTCCTCTAGGGACAGGCTATTTTCCACAGGTGGGGTGGTCCCTAGGAGGGCAGCATTGTCCTGAAGAAAATGCTAAAGCAACTGCAGGAGTGGGTTGCTAGTAGATGACCTACTTCCAGTGGTGAAAATCGAGAGAGATGGTATAGAAGCCGCGTGGAATATCTTCTGCTTGGATTTGTGAGGTCCGGATGAATCCTCTCCCTCCTTCCTTTTGTGAATGCAGGTCCTTTGGACTGCTAGAGGTCCCAGGGGCATCCTTCTGAGTATGCTTAGACTTGGATTTATGCTTGGTCCCTCCAGCAGGAGGGGGTCAGTTCTTGAGAAGAGGCCCACAGCTTCTGGGTTAAGTGGAGAAGGAGTGGAACCTCTGGCCTGTACTTTAGAGCTCTGGGTTACTTTCCTTGATGCTGATGCTTGTAGAAGGTCTGCTTCTGGCCACATGGTAGTCCCATCAGTCACTGATCGTTCCTTGTTTGGATCCAATGGGATTGGGGCAGAAGTAGAAGCAGGAGCCACCTTGGAAAAGAAACAACAGGAAAAGTTGACTGTGGAGCAAGAGCTCAGTAGGCTTCTGCTGCTGTAGTGCCTTTCTCAGGCTGTTGTTTTTTTTTGTTTTTTAGTTTTTTGTGGTCCTCAGTGTCGGGATTCTGTTGCTGCTGAGGATCTGTGGGTTGTTTGTTTGTTTTTAGTGAAAAGGCATCTGGCAGAGCAGCTGAAAAAAAGCCAACTTCTTTTTTTTTAAAGAAAACCAATGTCTGACAGTACAGGAAAAATGAAAGTAAAAACAAAGAAATAAAATGAAACGCTGACAAACTCACCAGAAGAGGGGAAAGCTATGGCTGACTGCAACTGCAGTAGCAGACAACCGATGGAGCAGAACAATTCAGCCGGATGGACTTCTCTGAGCTGGCAAATTGGGCAGGATGGATTGAGATGTTTAAATACCTCCGTGGCATAAATGTTCAGGGAGAGAGCCTCTTTCAATTGAAAGCAAGTTCTGCTACAAGGGGACATGGGATGAGGGTGAAGGGAGATAGATTCAGGAGTGATATGCGGAAATATTTCTTTACGGAAAGAGTAGTGGATCCGTGGAATAGTCTCCCAGTGGAGGTGGTAGAGATGAGGACAGTAACTGAATTCAAAAAAGCATGGGACCAACACAGAGGATCTCTAAAGGTAGAAAGTGGACTGTTGTAGTTGTTGTTATGGAAGGACAGACTAGATGGGCCTTGTGGTCTTTTTCTGTCATCATGTTTCTATGTTTCTATGTTTCTCTGAGCTAGGAGAGAGCCGGCACTGGTGCTCTCATCATACATCGCCAACTGAGTGTGGCTACATCCCCCTGCTTGTCTCTGGAGAAAGGGCTTTTACAAAATTACTCCAGTAAACATACGTAGTGCTAAGAAGGTGTGGACTTATATGCGACCCATTTGTAGGCATGTTCATGGGTGGAGTTTTGAAATAGCATAGGCAGAGTCATAATTAACATATGTCATTTATAAAATATGCAGGTATATTTTCTGCTACTTTTACCCTAGTATTTTATAAAGAGACATAGATTCTCGTGTGTTCTTTCAAAATAGGCTTAAAATAGGCATCTAGTTGGTCTTCACACATAGATGGTTGGTTATAAAATTGTTCTCTGAATGCATTAAAAGTTTTACGTTGGCTAGAAGAGCGGCACTCTTTAGAGCAGGGGTGTCAAACTACAATCCTGGAGGGCCACAAATCAGTCTGGTTTTCATGCTCTCTCTAATGAATATGTATGAGGGATATTCACATCCACATATTGTGCACAGTCTACTTTTTCTGGATCAGGTAGAGGTCAACAGAGGAAGGAGAAACAGCACTGTGTGCACTTTTTAAGTATATTCTGTTGATTGACATGTAAGTAGTTGGCAAACAGTTTCTTATATCTTATATTTGGCTTGACTAGTTATATGACTTGTAAAATAGTTGTGATTTAATTTTGGGAGATGGGTGGTCAGTTTAGCTGTAAGGGGTTTGGGATAGTTTAGCCTTCTCCACTGAGTTTTTTGTTAACTACAAAGCAGGGGATGGAGATGGATGGTTGGGATATCAGAATGGGAACTGTTTGATTTCTGTGTATGATATACAATTGTTTGGGAGGCAGTGAGAATCAGAGTGTAGTGGAGAATTGTATAATGAAGTATTGTGTATTTATATTTTTGCTAATGTATTTTGATTCATTGTTATATATGTACATTATGCATATACACTGTTAGATCTATTGTAACTTGAGTTGGGTGCAGGCTTTCCCTGAAGAAGAGCATGAGTAAACTGGGACATTAAACATTATGGGCCTGATATTCAGCACTGGCAGCTAGCGCTGCTAAAGTGGCTAGCCATCAGTGCTGAACTTAAAACCCAGATATTCAATGACGTGGCTGGGACCAGCATTGAATATCCAGGCCTGCCTGGATTGCCAAGAAACTAACCAGGCCATGGCAACATTCAACTGCTGCTTGGTTAGCTTCTGTGGTGGAAGTTAGGCCACTACACGCTCCCCGCCCTCTCTCCCCCACCCCCCCCAGCATGACCCAATGCTAACCGCTTAGCATTGGGGTGTGTAGTACCGTGCTAGTGCTGCTAAATATCCTGCAGAGCGGCATTTATATGGTTTGCAGACCTGCAAACCATGTAAATGCCTTTGAATATCAAGCCCCATGGTTTCAATCTATTTGGGATGGAGTGGCACTTACAGATCACTTCAACATCTGCTCATTTACGCAAATGAGCTCAAGACTGCTTTAGATATCTAACTCAGCTAGTCTGATTTACAGGAACACAAAAGAAACAAGATGATCCACCAGAACTGAGCAAGAAGGGCTGTTAATCATCTGGATGTAATTAGCTATACCAGAATAAATCTTTAAAAGGAACTTCAACATAGAATAATATTACTGTGATATAAAAATGTACCTACCGTTGGTTGATCTACTAACATGGAAATCAGGTTCAAGTTTTCAGTAAAGGGGATTCTTTTGCTTCTCATCTCTTCTTCCCAAATGTCTTTAAGCAAATTATTTCTAAACTCTTGATTAAAAGGACCACAGTAGGAAAGGAACCCTGTACATAGCAACACATCTCCAACCAGTCTGAAAACAAAATAGGTAAAAAGCATTAACATATTTTCAGTAGTGAAAACTTCCTGTTGTGCCTAAGCTTGTTCTAATTCAGCATTAGCAACTTTCAAGCATCTGTTTTGTTATCCTTAAGGGAAAAATATCTTGAGAGTAAAATATTGAGAATATCATTATGCCTCTGTTAAAAGAATCTTTTCCTTGTGGTCGGTATAACTTAGCATTGATGTGATGGTATGATTATACTTCTGATTAATTATGGGTGACATGACCAGAACATACAGTGTAATGAATCTGAATGAGGGCTCTCCATAGACAACAGAGTACTTGAGCCAAACACCACCAACACAAATAGCTCTCACAGGCCACAGTTTACTAAGATGCATTAAGGTTTTAAAAACATAAGAACATAAGATATGCCATACTGGGTCAGACCAAGGTCTATCAAGCCCAGTATCCTGTTTCCAACAGTAGCCAATCTAGGTCATACGTACCTAGCAGTATCCCCAATGCTTGTATTGGGTCAAGCATTGATATCCTGGGTCCCTTTTTAATAATGGTTTATGGACCTTTCCTCCAGGAACTTGTCCAAACCTTTTTTAAACCCAGCTACACTAACAGCCCTCACTACATCCTCCGGTAACAAATTCCAGAGTTTGATTACACGTTGAGTGAAAAAATATTTTCTCTTATTTGTCTTAAATAGTTTACCCTGTAGCTTCATTACATGTCCCCTAGTCTTTTTATATTCTGATGATGTAAACAATCGATTTATGTTTACCCGTTCCACTCCATTCATTAATTTATAAATCTCTATCAAATCTCCCCTCAGCCGTCTCTTTTCCAGGTTGAAGAGCCCTAACCTTTGTAGCCTCTCTTCATAGGAGTAGCCTTCCATCTCCTTTACCATTTTGGTGTCTCTTCTCTGTACCATTTTGCAGTTAACTTGCATTAATTATATAAGTAAACCTGCAGTAACTGCCAAGCCTCTGAGGTTATTATAGAGGGTATTCCTGGCAGCTGGGGGAAGGCACTATTGTATATTTGTGATGCAACTGCCAATGCAGAATGCAGTTAACTACAATTTTGAAGATGTAACATTATCATATCTTAGGTGAGAATTATCATCTCCTAGAGTGGTTTAATTGTCTCCCATTTCTTTGGAACGCCTCAGGAGCCATTCTATATATGAGGTGCGATCAAAAAGTATCAAGACTTGTACAATAACACAAGTATAACACTGACAGTTATTGTACTCAGTCTCCTTCAAAGTAGTCCCCTTCCTATAAAACACAATTCCTCCAGTGTTCTTGCTACTGCTAGAAACAATTTGGCATGCCTCTTTCATTATGCTGTGAAGCTGCTGTGTCTAATTTGCTTAATGGTCTCCAAGTTGTTGAATTTCCTTTCTTTCAGTGGTAATTTCAGTTTTGGAAACAAGAAAAAGTCACAGGGTGCGAGGTCAGGTGAGTATGGAGACTGACAGACTTGCTCAATTTGGTGTTTGGCCAAGATGTGATGTGTGAGCAGGAACATTATCGTAATGAAGCAACCATTCACCATTCGTGTGCAACTCTGGCCTCTTACTATGAACTGCATCTATCAAACAAGTCAGAACTTGGATGTAGTACTGCTTACTGATGTTCTGGCTTTTTGGAGCATACTCATGATGAACAATACCCTGGTAATCAAAGAAAACTATGAGCATGGCATTGCTCCTCACCCGACAGGCTTTTTTGGATTTGGGAAAGTTTGAAGTCTTCCATTGTGAGGATTGAGCCTTAGTTTCCATGTCATAATTATAAACCCATGATTCATCCCCAATAATAATCTTTTTTTATGAAATCTGAATAATTTTCAATGCATTTCAACAACTCCCTGGCTGCAGACAGTCAATCTTTTTTTTGGTCAGGGGACAGGAGTTTCGGCATGAATTTTGCAGACACATGTCTCATCCCCAAATTGACAATAAGAATGGACTGTACAGACCTGAAACTGATGTCTATGTCCTCAACAAGCTCCCTGATAATCAATCGATGATTTGAGTATATTGCAGCATGCACTGCTTCAACTTTGTCTTTATTCCTGCTCGTGGATGGCCTTCCAGAACGTTCATTACTGTCAACACTTTGGTGATCCTTTTGGAAACATTTGTACCAATCATAAACTCAAGCACAACTCATGCATTCATCATCATACACTTGCTGTAACTTGTCATAAGTCTCTTTGCACAAACCTCCAAGTTTCTGGCAGAATTTAATGCAAATTCACTGTTCAATTTTTTCACCCATCGTAAATCTGCCGAACTGCTTTTACACGATACCAAACATCACGTGATAAAAAAGTACAGGTGTGCTGCAGCCATGCCACACTCTGCACATGTGGAGCACATAACTAGGTCACTGCATGCTTAATAGCATCATAGTGCGACATATTGTTATATACATACAGAACAAGTCTAGGTACCATGTATTTCTTGAGAACTCTCCAATTCAACACTCGTTCTTTGGGAAAAATGTTCTTGATCTTATGAACTTTGAAGCACACAAAGATTCCCTCTTCTCATCTGAAGAAAAATGCACAATGTTCTTGGGAGCCTGAGGCAGCCATATTGCTACTCTGTGCAAATCAACTTTGTCATTTATTTATAAATGATTTATAAAATATATTTGTAGATATTTATTTTTAAAGATATTTATAAAAACTACGGGGGATATTCAAAGTCATTTACATGGTTTGCAGAGCTGCATAGTAACTTAGTAAGTGACAGCAGATAAAGACCAGCATGGTCGATCTAGTCTGCCCAGTAGGATGCCAGAATTGTAGAGTTGTACATGCTGCTCCAAGCAGGTTACCCCTCTCCATTTAGAAGTTATTTATGCTTGTTTTGATTCCGTCCTCTTGATCCTAGTGATCCTCTGTGTCTGTCCATCCCTTTTTGAATTCTGTCACTGTTTTTGCTCCCACTACCTCTTTCTGGAGGGCATTCCAGGTATCCACCACCCTTGCCGTGAAAATGTACCATTTTGCAACTTTATTTCATGTCCTCTAGTTCTATATCTTCCCTGTCTTTGAAAATGGTTTGTTTTTTCATTAATACCCTTTAAGTATATAAACATCTGTATCATATCCCCGCATCTCTCCTCTCCTCTAGGGATATCTTTATCTTTATCTTTATTTGCAAAACTTGATATACCGCCCTTGCCGAAGCGTCAGGGCGGTGTACAATACAACAAACTGTGGGCTACAAGAGATAGAAAGGAAAGCACAGTTACTTACCTGTAACAGGTGATCTCTGGGAACAGCAGGAATTAGTCCTCACATATGGGTACGTCGGAACCGACGGAGCCTGCGCGGGAAAGCTCCCCAGCTTCCTAGAATGGAAGCTTTTGGGACCTCCCACTGCACATGCGCGCTGCCTTCCCGCCTTCCTGAACAGCTCTCCTCAGTTTCGAGTTTATAGCTGAGACAATAGAGAGAGGACAGGAAGACAGATAGATAGAAGATACAACTCCTAGGGGAGGTGGGTGGGTTGTGAGGACTAATTCCTGCTGTTCCCAGAGATCACCTGTTACAGGTAAGTAACTGTGCTATCTCCAGGAACAAGCAGGAATAAGTCCTCACATATGGGGACTCCCTAGCTGAGATGCCTGGGAGATCCCCCTCCAAGGGTTCGCCATCTTCGTATGGATCTCAGGCATCCATCCTGGGAAGGTGGGCAGGAGTTGTCTAAGAATGGAACAGGTGTTTGAGGATAGCCTGGCCAAACAAGGCATCCCGGCGGGAGTCCTTGTCCAAACAGTAATGGGCTGTAAAGGTATGAACCGAGGCCCAGGTAGCGGCTCGACAGATCTGATCAATAGAAACAGAGTGCAGATGAGCCATAGAAGTTGCCATGGCTCTCACATTGTGAGCTGTGACATGGCCTTCCAGAGAAATGTTTTTACTCTGGTAAGCAAAGGAAATACACTGAGCAATCCAATTGGAAAGTGTACGCTTGGAGACTGGAAGTCCCAAATGTGAAGGATCAAAAGCCACGAAAAGTTGAGAAGACTTTCGATGTGGCTGAGTCCTATTAAGGTAAAAGGCTAGAGCTCTTTTACAATCCAGAGTATGAAGGTTCCTCTCTGCACTGGATGCATGAGGAGCCGGAAAAAAGACAGGTAGATATACCTCTTGATTAAGATGAAAAGGCGAGACCACTTTGGGCATAAAGTGGGGATTCGTCCTAAGGACCACCTTGTCATGATGAAATCTTGTATAAGGTGGATTAGCTACTAGAGCCTGCAGTTCACTGATGCGGCGAGCGGAAGTGACTGCAATTAGGAATAGTACCTTCCAGGAAAGAAATTTCAAGGAGGTAGAAAATAACGGCTCAAAAGGTGGCTTCATAAGTTGACCAAGCACTAAATTCAAATCCCATGCGACCGGGGGGGGTCTGATGGGAGGTTTAGTGAGAGTCAGGCCTCTCATGAATCTTGCAACAAGAGGATGAGAGGAGATAGGTTGTCCATTTATAGGTTTCAGGGATGCTGAAATAGCACTTAAATGGACTCTTACAGAATTCGTCTTAAGGCCTGCATTGGAAAGATGCAGGAGATAGTCTAAGAGGGAATTCAAAGGAAGTGCCAGAGGGTCAAGGCCCTGCTGAGCACACCAAATGGAAAAACGTTTCCATTTGAAAGCATAAGACCGCCTCGTGGAAGGTTTCCTAGAGGCATGAAGGATATCTTTCACAGGTTGAGAAAGATTAAAGTCTTGAAGACTTAAGCCTTCAGTAACCAAGCTCGGAGATGTAGGGATTTGGGGTTTGGGTGCCACAAAGTCCCCTCCTCCTGAGACAGAAGATCTGGTGCAGCTCCTAAGTCCAGGGAGGATCCCTGGGAGAGCTGTAGAAGCAGAGGGAACCACACTTGGCGTGGCCAGCGTGGAGCTATGAGGATCATAGAGCCGTGATCTCTCTGGAGTTTGAACAGAGTCTTGGGAATCAGCGGAATGGGTGGAAAGGCATATAGGAACGCCTGACCCCAATGGAGGAGAAAGGCGTCCGTGGCCTGAGCTTCCTGACACGGAGTCCTGGAACAGAACCGGGGAAGTTTGGCATTCCACGGACTTGCAAAGAGGTCTATGTCCGGGGTCCCCCATTCCTGAAAGATTCTGGTTATCTGGTCCACGTGTAGGGACCACTCGTGTGGCAGCAGAACTCGACTCAGCCTGTCTGCTCGAGAGTTTTGAACTCCTGGAAGATACACTGCTAGCAGATGAATTTGGTGCTCTCTGGCGAAGGCCCATAATCTGAGAGCTTCGTTGCAAAGCGACAGAGAGCCCGTCCCTCCTTGTTTGTTTATGTAAAACATGGCCACCTGATTGTCTGTCTGAACCAGGACAGTCAGGTTGGCAAGGAGGGTATAGAAGACCTTGAGGGCAAGGTAAATTGCTCGCAGTTCCAGGAGGTTGATATGAAGGGTGGTCTCCTGTGGAGACCAAGTGCCCTGAGTGGAGAGAGTTAGCAGATGGGCTCCCCACCCCAATTGGGAGGCATCTGTTGTGAGGGTTGCTTGGGGTAGCAAGGGCTGAAAGGGAGCCCCCAACAACAGATTCTTGGTGGATATCCACCAATGGAGGGACCAAGACAGACGGTTTGAGGTTTGTATTTGGTCTGAGAGTGCTCCCGACGCCTGAGTCCACTGGGTGGCCAGGGTCCATTGAGCTGCTCTCATATGAAGACGAGCATAGGGCACCACATGTACTGTGGAGGCCATATGGCCCAGGAGGCGTAGCATTTCCCTGGCTGTCAAGTGAGTACTGGACTGGGCTTGGGAGGCCAAGCTCAGCAGACGCTGACCCCGAACCAGTGGAAGGTAGGCTCTTGCAGTGGTGGTGTCCAACTGGGCCCCTATGAATTCTAGAGACTGAGTAGGGCTGAGTTGAGACTTGGGAAGGTTTACCACCAGTCCCAGATACTGCAGAAGGCTCCTTGTGCGGTCTAGGGAAATCTGGGCCTGCGACTGAGTTGGAGCTCGAATGAGCCAGTCGTCCAGATATGGGAATACGAAAATCCCCATGCTTCTGAGAAATGCGGCTACGACTGCCATGCATTTGGTAAAGACTCTTGGGGCAGAGGCGAGACCGAAGGGAAGTACTCTGTATTGGTAATGACTTCCCCTGAACAGAAAGCGAAGATATTTTCTGTGGGATGGATGGATGAGTAGATGTGTATACGCATCCTGCAGGTCTAGAGAACAAAGCCAGTCCTGACTCTGAAGGTATGGAAGGAGAATGCCCAAAGAGAGCATTTTGAATTTCTCCTTGTACAGAAATTTGTTCAATTCTCTCAGATCTAGGATTGGTCTGAATCCCCCTGTCTTCTTTGGAATGAGAAAATAGGGGGAGTAGAAACCTGACCCTTGTTGATGAAGAGGAACCTCTTCTATGGCCCCTTGGGCAAGCAGAGAAGAGATCTCCCGATCCAACAGGGCTAGGAGAGGAGACGGAGAATTGAAGGGTCTCACCATGTGATGAGGAGGAAGGTTGGAGAAATGAAGTTTGTAACCCTCTCGGATGATAGAGAGGGTCCTTTGCTCTGTTGTGATTTGTTCCCATCTGGGAGCAAAGTGAGCTAACCTTCCAGGTATGGTGAGAGGTTCTGGTTGGTCCAGAACCAGGAATGGCAAGTTCTCTAGGGGCAAGTCAAAACCCCTGAGGGGGTGGAGCCTGTTGAGCTGCAGTAGCTGCTGCAGGCTTTGCTCTTGCTTGTTTCGTTTGCTGACGTTTAGCCGCAAAACGAGGTTGAGAAGATTGCTGGCCAGTATTGGAAGCATATCTGGCCTTCTTATAATAAGGCCTCTTGAAAGACTTCTTCTTAGTGGGAGTAGAAGTGGACTTAGAAAGTCTCTCTAAGGTGGCATTTTCAGCGTCCATTTGAGTGGCTTTAACTTGCCACTCTGCACCGAATAAGTTCTCACCTGTACAGGGCAGATTCCGTAAGCCATCTAGAACCCAGGGTTCCAGATCAGAAGCCTGGAGCCAAGCTAGACGTCTGGCTGCAATAGCAATGCCAGAAGCTCTGCTGGCTCCCTCGAAGGAATCAAAGGCAGCTCTGTTGGAGAAGTTAGAAACATCTAAAAGTTGTTTCACTACAGAAAGGAAGTCCTCCTGTTTATCCTCAGGGATAAAGGGGGCAAAATGCAGCACTTTCTTGGCAAGTTCCCCTAAGAACATGCCCATATAGAGGCTGTAGGAATTAATCCTGGCTATAAGCATACTAGCCTGGAAGATTTTCCTACCAAAAGAGTCCAGTGTCTTACATTCCCTTCCTGGAGGTGTAGAAGAGTGCCTTTTAGTACTCTTGATCTTTTTCATTGCAGACTTTACCACAATGGAGTGGTGAGGCAATTGAGTTTTTTGAAAACCAGGAGAAGGAGGGACCCGATACATGGTGTCCAACCTACGGGAATAAGGAGACAGAGTTAAAGGGTTCTCCCAGAAATCCATCAATTGTTCCTGAAGGATTTCATGGATAGGCAGGGTAACTGCTTCTTTAGGAGACTTAGAGTATCCTAAAATATCCAACCTTTTTGACCTTGGTTCCCTTTCAGAGGAGGTAGTGATAGAAAGGCCTTTAGCCATTTCTAAAATAAAGTCCTGAAAGGACAAATCCTCTGGAGGAGACATTCTCCTCTTTGGAGAAGAAGGTTCCTCAGGAAGGTCAAGGGAGAGCTCTGCAGACTCATCAGAGGAGCCAAAATCCTCAGAGGAATCGGTGTATTCTCTAGTTTCCTCCAACGCACGATACGCATACCGATCGGTATCGACATCGGGCGTACCGGGTATGGAAGCGGTATGGAGCGAAAGCCCATACGGTACCGATTTGCGTTTAGAAGAGGAAGGCCTGGGTTCCGGCATGGCGGACGATACCGGAACCGGGCCCGGAACCGCTGGAAGCGGTACCGATGGCGTTGCAGCTTTAATGAAAGCCATGACGGCCTGCTGCATGGATTGGACAGTATTGCCCATAGACGCCACGGCTGCCTGGATGTCGGTACTGGTATGGGCCGGTACCCCAGAGCAGTCCAACAGGTGATCTGTCGAGGCCGTGCCATCGATGTCAACCTGTAGCCCCTGAATTGGCGTTTTGGAAGGCAGAGCTTCCCGCCGGGGCTGTTTGGCTGGGGCAGGGTCCTCAAAACTAAGAGCCTCTCGATGCTTTGAAGGAGATTTGCCCTTTGAGGACTTGCCCACAGAAGGTTTGGTTACCTGAGATCCATCCGGAGATGATGACCTGGATGACTGTGATGTTGGATTCTCTGAAGCAAACAGCACATGGAATTTGTTGGCCCGGTTCTGCAGCCCACGCTTAGACATTTGGGAGCAGGAAGGGCAGTCCGGAATGGAGTGGTCAGGCCCCAAACATTTAAGACACCATTCATGGGTGTCTGTGACTGATATTACAGCAGTACACTTGGTACACTTCTTAAATCCAGGGGCTGGCTTCTCCATGTGGAGAATTCAAGTAGGCCTGAAGGCCTAACTGAAGTGACCAAGTGCTGAAAAATAATAAAAGAAAAGAAAATAATTTTTCAAGAAAGAAAAAGGAAGACCGGCGATACCGGTATCGGTATGGGAAGGCAGGTACGCGGTCTAAAGAAACAAAACAAAAAACTACAATTTCTTCAGCGGTGACAGGATACACGACCTGCTGGCTCCGCGGAAAAAGAGAAACTGAGGAGAGCTGTTCAGGAAGGCGGGAAGGCAGCGCGCATGTGCAGTGGGAGGTCCCAAAAGCTTCCATTCTAGGAAGCTGGGGAGCTTTCCCGCGCAGGCTCCGTCGGTTCCGACGTACCCATATGTGAGGACTTATTCCTGCTTGTTCCTGGAGATAAAGGAATGCTATTAAAAGACAGGAAAGTAAGACAAAACGAAGAACAGGCTGGAGAGCAACATAAGAGAAAGCAGAGATATGGAGCAACTAGAGAGCTGTGGGCAGATTAAACAGGAGGCAACTAAACTGAAGTTGGGGAGGGGAGGCAGGACGAGGGGAGGACCAAGCCATCAGCAGGGGCAGGGAGGTCGTAGGCCTGATGAGAGGTGGGTTTTAAGGAGTGATTTGAACTGAGGGAAGGAGGATTCGGTGCGAAGGGAGTGTGGGAGAGAATTCCAGAGGGCGGGACTGAGGAAAAAGAAGGCAGAGTGACGGGTGAGCTCAAGGTGGGCCTGAGAGGGGGGAGGGAGAAAAGCCGATTACCGTGAGCGGAACGGAGGAGACGGGGAGCTGATTGAAGGCGGATAAGATCGGCCAAATATTGCGGAACACCAGTGTAGAGTACTTTGTGGGTGATGATGAGAAGTTTATAGATAAAACGAACGGAGATGGGAAGCCAATGAAGAGAGAAAAGGGAGGGGGTGACATGAGCGTTCGCAGGGGAGTGGGTGATATTTAGTTCTTCAATACTTTTCTTTTATTCCTTTTGGAACAGGCCCCATATCATCTTGAACCATTCCAAGTCTTTTCATATCCTTAGTAAGGTACGGTTTCTGAAACTGAACAGAATACTCTAAGTGAAGCCTCACCAATGACCTGTACAGGGACACTAATACCTCCATCTTCCTGCTTGTTATTCCTCTAGGTATACAGCCTAACTTCCTTCTAGCTTTGGCCACTGCTTTGTCACACTATTTTGCTACCTTGAGATCCTCAGATACTATAACTCCAATGTCCCTCTCTTGGTCTGTACATGCCAGCCTCTTGTCCCCAATCACATATAGTTCCTTGGGTTTCTGCATCTCAAGTGCATAACTCTATACTTTGTTGCATTAAATCTCAATTGCCAAGCATTTGACCATTTGACCATATTTCTAATTTTTGTAGATCTTTTCTCATGTTGTCTACTCCCTCAGAAATGTCAACTCTGTTGCATATCTTCATGTTGTTGTTGTTGTTAAGTGCCGTCGAGTCGGAGTCGACTCATGGCGACCCTCTGGATAGCTATCCTAAATTGTGTTCGATCTTCAGTCAGGCGGCTAATTGTTGACAGACTGGTACCCGTAGCTGCTGTTATTGTATCGATCCATCTCACTGCTGGCCTTCCTCTTTTGCGTTGACCTTCTATCTTGCCAAGCATGATGTCTTTCTCTAATGATCTCTCTCTCCGCATGATGTGTCCAAAGTATGAAAGTCGAAGTCTTGTCATCTGAGCTTCTAAAGAAAGCTTAGGTTTGATCTCCTCTAGTACAGACTGGTTTGTTCTTCGGGCAGTCCATGGTATACACAGTATTCGCCGCCAGCACCATAATTCAAAGGCATCAATTTTCTTCCTGTCTATCTTTTTCACTGTCCAGATTTCACATCCATATGATGTTATTGAAAATACCATGGCTTGAACAAGTCGAATCTTTGTATGGAGAGACATATCTCTGTTCTTGAGAATCTTATCTAGGTCGACGCATAGCCATTCTGCCATGAGCAATGCGTCGTCTGATTTCTTGACTGCTTGTTGCTTCTTTATTGATAGTTGATCCAAGTAGGTTAACGTTATTCACGATTTCAATTTCTTCTCCTTCGACGATGAACCTGTTGATTATGCCAGTTGTCATGATCTTTGTCTTCTTTACATTAAGGTGCAGGCCCATTTAGAGACTATGTTCTTTGATTGTGAGAAGCAAATGTTTCAGATCATCTTCACTTTCCGCCAGTAATGTGGTATCATCAGCATAGCGAAGGTTGTTGATGATTCTTCCACCAATCTTCACACCTCTGTTGTCTTCATACAATCCTGCTTCTCTGATGATTTGTTCTGCATATAAATTAAATAGGTAGGGGGAAAGTATGCAGCCTTGTCTTACACCTTTGCTTATTTTAAACCATTCTGTTTCTCCTTGTTCTGTTCGAACTGTTGCTTCTTGATCAATGTACAGATTGTGCAAAAGAACGATCAGGTGTTCTGGTATACCCATGCTTCCTAATGTGGCCCAGAGTTTCTCATGGTTTACACAGTCAAAAGCTTTGCTATAGTTGATAAAGCACAAATAGATATCCTTTTGGTATTCTTTAGTCTTTTCAAGGATCCATCTCACATCCGCAATGATGTCTCTCGTTCCTCGCCCTTTTCTGAACCCTGCTTGCACTTCAGGTAGTTCTCGTTCCAGGTATGATTGTAGTCTCTTTTGAATAATCTTCAGTAGAATCTTGCTGGCATGTGGGATCAGAGCAATTGTGCGATAATTTCCACAGTCAGTTGGATCACCTTTCTTTAGTACTGGTATAAACACAGATCTTTTCCAGTCAGTTGGCCATGATGCTGTCTTCCATATTTCTTGGCAGAGCCTTGTAAGTACGGTAACAGCTGCATCAGATTGCTGTAATACTTCTATGGGAATGCAATCAATGCCTGGTGCTTTGTTCTTTGATAAGGCTTTCAATGCTGCTTCAACTTCTTCTTTCATCACCAATGGTTCCAGATCACAAGGTACAGGTTGAAACGGCTGTTGGTCCACTTGATCTTTAGCATATAAAAACTCTGTATATTCCTTCCATCTTTTCTTGATCTTCTCAGCATCATTCAACATAGAACCTTGAGCATCTTGTAACATTCCAATTCGAGGCTGGAACTTTTTCTTTAACTCTCGTAGCTTTAGGAAAGCTGATCTTGTTCTTCCTCTAATAGTTTCTGCTTCTATTTCCTTGCATGCGTCATTGTAGCACTTTTCCTTGTCCTGTCTTGCTGCACGTTGGAAATCTCTGTTGAGTTCTGTGATTGTCTTTCTTCATATCTTCATATCATCTGCAAAAAGATAAGTTTTGCCTTTTAACCCTTCAGCAATATCATCCACAAAGATGTTGAACAGTAGCGATCCCAGAACCGGTCCCTGAGGCACTCCACTACTCACCCTCCTTTCTTCAGAGCGAGTTCCATTCAGAACTACCCTCTGTAGTCTATAAGTCAACCAGTTCTTGATCCAGATCACCACTTAGGGATCCATCCCCAAGCTGCTAATTTTTTTTTTTACAAGTCTCCTATGAGGAACAGTATCAAAGGCTTTGCTGAATTCTAAGTAGACCACATCCATCAAATGCCCTTGATCTAATTCTCTGGTCACCCAGTCAGAGAAATCAATCAGATTTGTTTGGCATGACCTTCCCTTAGTAAATCCATTTTGCCTTGTATCTTGCAACCCATTGGCTTCCAGAAAAAACACTATCCTTTCTTTCAGCAACATCTCCATTACTTTTCCCACCACTGAGATAAGGGTTACCAGCATGTAGATTGCTACCTCGTCTCTGTTGCTATATCTGTGAAGAGGGACCACGTCAGCCCTTCTTCAATCCCACGGCAGCTTCCCAGTGTTCAGGGATCTATTAAACACATTTTTTAAGGGTCCTGCCAAAACCTCCCTGAGCTTCTTCAGTATCCTGGGATGTATCTGATCTGGTCACATAGCCTTGTCCAAACTGTGTAAATGCCAATTAGCAGGATATTTAGTGGGACAAACATGGTTAGTGCAGCTGGATATTCCTGGATGCCATTGTTAGATGCCCGATTCTACGCGGTTAGCACTGGGGCATGTCATGGGCGTTCTGGGGCAGAGCAGAAGTGGCACCTGTCACTAACCAGGCAGTGGCGCTATTAGCAACCAGTGGGTAAAGTCAGATGTGTCAAATGCTGGCCTAACTTGACCTGAAAAAGCTAACCAGGCAGCACCGCTTAGCTTCCAGATTCTGTGGCTACTCCAGATATTCAGTGCTGGTAACCAGATATGGCCTGGCATTGTCAATTCAGGGTTAGTCTTCAGCAGTGATGTCTATGCACTTTACAAGCATTAGCTGCTGCCACTGAGTATCCCCCCTACAATTATAATTCCAAAATCATCAATAATGTTTATTTAAAATGACCACATAGCTGAAATTGGGGTCGCAGTCATCATCTTATCGTATGACCACATCAATTTAAGCTAATAGACATTTTTAATTCAGATCATTGATGATTTTGGAGTTATAATTGTTCGCGCCAAGTGGAAAGTTAAGGCTCGCTGGCATTCCAAGATGTGTAGCGCAGCTTCCCCTTTGCGAGAAAGGGGTTTTGTGAAGAATGTTGGAAGGACAATTGACAGGTTAAGATGAAACACTGTAATCACCTTTGGAAGAAACGTGGGATGAGTATGAAGTGCCACTCTGTTGTGGTAAAATTTTGTGTAAGGTGGATGAACCACTAGAGCATGAAGCTCACTTATTCTGCATGCTGAAGTGACCACCACCAGAAACAATACCTTCTAGATCAGGGGTGGGCAAACATTTTGACTCGAGGGCCGCAATGGGTTCATATATTGGACCCGGGGGCCGGACCAAGAGTAGATGGACGGTGTGTATGTGTGAATTAATATAAATTTGGGGATTCTGCAATAAAGATCTATAAATAAAAATAGGAGTTAAAACAGAAATTACTAAACACAACAGAAGAATAATAAAAATTAAAATAAGCAAGTGCAAATAATAGCGTGCAATTGAAGAAGAAGCAGATACCATCACGGACACTAGTCAGAAGGCCTCAGGAGATTACCATATTTTTCACCCTATAAGACGCATCTGCCCATAGACTGCTTGTTATGTTGGCTAGCGCTTTCTTCTCTTCTAGCTGCATCACAAAATGACTGCCGGGCGCCGCATGGATCGCTCCTCACTAGCAGGCGCGCGGAAAGGCAGTTGACGTCATCTGACGTGACGTCAACTCCCTGCCTGCGCCTGCACGTACGGCTCAATCCGTACTCCGCCCACGGCCCTGCCCCCCCACTAGCTGCTGGCCGGCCCAGCCTCTACCATGCCGTCCGTACAGGCTTATGAATGTTGGGAGGGGCCGGATTAAAAGGTCCGCCGGGCTGTAGTTTGCCCACTCCTGTTCTAGATTAAGAACATTAGAGGACAAGCATTGAACTGCTCAAAAGGAGTGTCAGTCATGTTACACTCGTTGGTACCATGGGAGCTCTCACCACTGCAGTATGGGGTCTTGTTCTGTTCTAAGAGGTGGAAAATGGACTCTCATACAGGCAAGTGTATGGTCTTTGAATCAATAGTTTCTACTGCCATGTTGCTCAACTTTTTGAATGGTACTACAGTGGGGCTTGAATATGAGGTCAAGAGGTGGGTTCATGATTTATAAAGCTGTTGGCCGTTAATGTGTGTTATCGATCAGTGTCTGTGGTGGTGTGAGTGTCTTATCCTTTCTCCATGTCATGTTTAAAAGTACTTCAATAGATAAAAGCAGCAGGACTGAATCCATAAACTGGGCCTCATATAACCCTGATGCAATCAAAGTGGCACACAGATAATGGCAAAATTGTTTTTTTAGATACTGGGGCATGCTGAAAGAATTATTTCTGGGGCAGTTTCTCCAAATGGGTTAGTTTTGCATATACCATGACAGTCACAAACCTCACTTTTACGCTAGGGTATGTGGAACATGATCTCAGTCTCCCAAATTTACTACTAATGCTTGGCAAAGTACTTGCATCGTGCCAAAGACAGCTTCCTTCTGGAGTTCGTAACTAACACGTATGGGTAGTTATGTCAAGATGTGCTTGGAAATTCTTTGTCAAGTCTGTGGCTCACAGTGCAATGGGAAATATTTCTGAGTCTTTCTAACACATTTTCTTGGTTTCTGACTGCATTTTTTGGTACTTCAGGATCTTTTGCCTCTTCATGCGATTCACAGAATAAGCACTCGGAACCGACACCTCTGTTATCAATGCCATTCTGGGGGTTTTCTCCTTTACCACTATGTCGGGTTTCCTCGCATCCAATTTCTTATCTGTCGGAATGAGAATGTCCCAGGTGATCATAACCTCTTCATTCTCTGTAATTCTCTTAGGGTCATGATCTCAATGCTTTTCAAGCATAGTGATGTTGTAATGTTTACAGTTTCCAATGGATGAGACGTGCTACTTTGTTGTGCTTTTCTGTACAGAAATTTTCCACCATCAGAACTTCACAGCTAGCTATGAGGTGAGTCACTGTTTCCAGGTCTTTTTTACAGAATCAACATATGTCTGTGTGTCATTGAGGACCCTATGCTGATCCCACAGTTGTGACTCAAGAGAGAATGAGTGAGAAAATAGATGATCACTACTGCTAGGCAATTGAGATCAGGCCTAATTGGTTGGACAGAACACAGTTCCAGTGAGTTGGGAAGTCTGTTTTGTTTTATTTTGTTTTTTGGGTTTTTTTTTTAACTCTTTGCATACATGCTTTTATAAGCTTAGAGTTGGAGGACCTGGTAGTCCCCCTTCTGTTGACCAGAGAGCTCTTATGTACTGGAAGTGCCAGAATTGAAAGCCTTTCTGTAGCACACCAAAGGTTGAAGTTTTTAATGCTCCCCCCACTAGTGCTCCTGCTGCCAGAGAGAAAAAAACCTTTTTGACAGAGTGGCTCAAGGAACAAACCACTAAAACAGATAGGAGTGTTGTCCTCCAGTTAATGTGCTAGGAATTATGATTTTCCGTGGCTTTTGCCTCTGGAGGGGAAACTGCCTCCAGTTAAGGCAGTTGAAAAAGAGACAGTCGTGCCTCCGATATTACCACTATCTGAGGGGAACTGCTCCAGTTGTCACATCAGAAGAATCAGTAGCAATGTACACAGCTGAAACTACTGCAACCAGAGAGAAATTGCTACAGCTAGCGAGCTGAAGGGACCAAGCGAGCAGGCATTTCTGATAGTGCTGCTGCTGTCAGAGAGGAGTTTGCTCTGGCTCATGCAACTAGTCCCATAGCATAGTTGAAGAGGCACTCCTATTGTTGTTGATGGTCCTGCTACCAGAGAAAAGCTGCTTTGGAGAGTGCAGCTAAGGGGATCCTCATGGAGGCTACTATGTCAGTACTGCCATCACTAGAAGAAGACTACTCCAGGTGATGTGGTGAGAAATAAAAGAATTTGATGATCACTTGTCAAAACTGCTGATGCCAAAGAGGAACTGCTCCAGACAGCACTGCTGAGGAAAACAGAAAGCATTGGCCCACTTGTCGGTACTGTTGCTGCCAGAAAAGAACTGCTCCAGATAGCTCAGCTGGGAGAAAAACACAGAATGTACAAGCCTCCCTTTTCGATACTGCCATTGCGGAAGAAGAATTGTTATGGACAGTGAGGTTGAGAACAGACACACCAGTTCTGACAGAGCTGACTGGGCTGGAAGGCAAGTTGAGGAGAGCATAGCCTTCATGAGATTTGAAAAGTAACGGATGTTCCATGAAAGGTACAGATGCAAAGGGAGGAGACTAGATTAATTAAGAAAATGAAAATAAAGAACTTAAGAAAAGAAAACAAATAGAGAAAATGTGAGAAGACACAGCTGTGTCTGCACAGGTCCACTGATGAAGAAGATTAGAGGAGGGATAGGGAGCTTGTGCAGGAGAAAGCACTGACACATGCCCAGTGAGTTTTGGAAACTTTTTGTGAGTTCAGGGAGAGCAGGTCCAACCTTGTAGAATCAGGGATGATGTCATCCATGTGTGTGGCTCATTATATTCTGCTTGTCTATTCCAGGCACTTTTCCTCATATTTAAGTATCCTTCCCTCTAACTTTATATCAAGACCCCTCATCCTTGCTTTTTTAATGGTGAATGCCATTTTCTTATACTAAATAATTATCATATCAGAGTGGAGGAGTAGCCTAATGCTTAGAGTAGCAGGCTGAGAACCAGGAAAGCCAAGTGTAAATTCCATTGTTGTCCTTGAGATCTTAGAAAAGGCACTTAACTCGCCATTGCTTCAGGTACAAACTAAGATCATAAGCCCTCCAGGAACAGGGAAATTCCTACTGTACCTGAATGTAATTTGCCTTGAGCTATGACTGAAAAAAGGCATGAGCCAAATCAAAATATTGTCCCTTCCCCTCCTCTATTTCTGCAAGCACATAGTAAATGACGGCAGATAAAGATCAGCATGATCCATCTAGTCTGCTCAGTGAGGTAGCTATAGTTGTACATTTTGAATTCTATAAGCCTCTTTGGAGGAAATTTTATAAGGAGCCATATAAAGTAATGTGCTATTCTTTGGGGGGCGGGTTTCAAAATGAATAAATCTTTTACCTTTTACTAAAGTTGTGTACCATCAGTCCGTGGTAGATGTCCAACCTGCGCTCAGCCTTAGAACGCGATTCCAATTCAAGCGCTCCCAGAACATACACAACGTTTGTGTGAGGAGCGCTGGACGGGGGTGGGAGGGGGCAGAACGGAAGCGGAGTGGGGGAGTGGCTAGCTGCCGGGACATACAGGGCCTATTCAGGTAGGCCTTTGTACGCCCCCCAGCACTGATCTGCAAGCCTGCCTTATTCAACCCCAAAGGTGGAATAAGTCCCGGGTGCCCCCCACAGCATGTACCACTCTCCCCTGCAACATAGGTGTCTGGCCATGCTGTGCCCCTGCAGCCATGGGGGCCTCTGGTGTCAGCAGGATTGCAGTCTGCAGGGGCAGACTTGGCCTCTGGCATTCCAAGCTGTCAGAGAGATGGCTCATCGCCATGGTGCCAAGATGCCACTGCTCCCCTGCCCCAGCAGTGGCATTCTGGCATCAGGACAGACAGTTCCCTGTACGCTGATCTCATCGGAATAAGGGGAGTGCCTGAACATCTATGTCTCCGATTCTGCCGTTGCAGGTACATGTCTGGTTTTTGCCCGGCTAATGTGGGTGGACGTGTGGGAACCGAAATGTGCCTCCATGTCTTTACCTTTATCTTTATTGAGGCACTTAATTGAGTCACACACTCTGCTCGCGATACAGACATATTTCACAGACTCTTACCCCCTTGTAGTACCCTAAGCAACCTCATACCTATCAAATTTTAACCCTCCATATCCCATACCTTTTCTCCCAGTCCAACTGCCCCCCATCTGTCCCTCCCCTAGCCTTGCCTAGTTTAACCTTAATTCAAGAAATGTCTAAGTTTACTATTGTTAGCACCTGTACATAAGTTGGTATAAGTTACACTATTGTGTGTCAATATTTAAGTTCTATGTAAATTCTTCTAATTCATGTTACCTGTATACTGCTATGACTTGTAGATACAGCAGTACAGAAAAGTTGCTAAAGAAATAAATATCCGGGACAAGTTCTGAATACCCTCCCCTTTGTTTTTATTAGTACAGAAATTCTGCTAGTATACCTAGTTTCAGCACTTAAGGACCTACATTTACAATTACAGATTATATCCCTTACCGGTTAATCTGATCTTTAAATGCTTTACTTTGCTCAGTCCATCTGACTTTTTCACCACTTAGTCCATCTATAAGTGCTGAGGCTGCTTCCATCTTTCTTCTGCATACTTCAGCATCAGTAAGGAGGTCCTAATGAGAGAGATGCTATTATTAAACTTTTATGTTAAGCTGCACAAGAATTCAAACTTGATTGCATTAACCATTTATTCAGACTGAAATTGTCTTGTGAATTTCCACTATGGCTAATTCTTAAGGATTTTCTTCTCATTTTTGCCTATGACAAAAAGCAAAGCCAGAAAGACACTTTTTTCCAGTCTGTTATTTTTTTGATGGCAGCCTTACCATGTATGACAGGGCAATAGGGTTGACTCAACCATTAAGCACGACAAGGGGGCATGTTTACTAAATGTTAATGTGCATTACATAAATTTAACACACATTAAGCGCTGTAATGCCCATAAAAATGAATGGATTAAGCTGGAAGGATTAAGTTGGAATCTTCCTAATGGAAAAGTTTATTATTCCAGATTTTCTACAACTTGTGAATCTGAGTGGGTCATTTATATGATTATTTGTCCATGGCCTCTGATCTATGAAGGTCGGATGAAAAGGAAGATACATTTATGTCTCATTGAACATAATGGTTGTATTAAGACTGGATCTATTACTGCTCCATTTGTCTCTCATTGGATACAATTTCAGCATCAAGTATCTGACTTGTGCTGGCATATTCTTGATTGTATTCCAGGATCCTGGCGAGGAGGAAAAGCATTGTTACTCACCTGTAATAGGTGATCTCCGGGAACAGCAGGAATCAGTCTTCACATATGGGTGAAGACTGCATTCCTGCTTGTTCCTGAAGATTAGACTTAAACGTCTGGACATTCGCGAGCACCAAGCTGTTGATTGGGCCTCTTTACTCTGATTGGCTGTCTTTGATCAGGTGACTGTTCGATTGCTGTATAACTCTTTTTTTAATGTGGATTGTGAATAGAAGCATTCAGCCAGCTGGAGTTTGACTCCGAGGAATTTCAAATTTGGGCTTTTTCCCTTGATGCAGATAAATGGTTTTCTCCTAATCTAAATACAATATTGTGTCGGGCTATTGTTTCACTGTCACTATTATAATATGTCAGTTTATTTTCACTATGGACAAATGATGATTAAGAGCATACTAGTGAGGGCCGTGTGAGTCCATTATACTAGAGGGTGTTTTTGGCATATATAAAGCTCACTTTTATTTGAGGTCCTCTATATATATTTTGTAGAAATTGTATGGTCTGATTTTTTGTTTTGAGGTGATGGTTATTTAGACTTTTATAGGTCTTTTGTCACATAAAAACGAATTGGCAGTGGCAGCTACTCAAATGTGCCTTAATTAATGCCAGATCTATACGCTCTAAATGGCCTGTGGCTATTGATCTGATAGCAGCACATAATCTGGATATATTGCTGATAACTGAGACATGGCTAACCGACAACGACAACGTCCTCATCAACCAGATGATCCCACCAGGATTCTCCATCTTCACCTGCCACAGATCCAATCAGAGAGGGGGTGGCACACTCATCCTTGCTAAATCAGACCTCCAGTTCAAACAGATCAATATTTCCAGCACATCACACCTTGATGCACTATCAATATCAAATAGGTCCTGTACAATCCACTTACTCTATCGAGCTCCATCACCTTCCTCAGACGATCTTTCACCAATAATCAACTTGGCATGTAACGTCCCTAACCCACAATCTTCTAACTGGCTAGTTGGGGATTTTAACTTGCCTTCGCTACCAGCATCACACGCCTCAGCTTTCCTCGAAGCCATGCACCAACTAGGCTATGAACAACTTATCGACGCCCCCACCCACTCCAGAGGAAGCATACTGGATTTAATATTCGCACCTCAACTGATAACCAACACATCTCAGAAGATCATGATCTCCATAACTCCGGTACCCTGGTCTGATCACAATCTACTCATATTTAACATCCCCACCGAACATTCCACTACTGATTGCAACAAACCAGGTCGCCCCCCAAGTGCCCTCGAAACACGCTTCCGTCCTTTCAATAAGATCGAAGTCCTGGAAAAAATTCTACCTGCTCTCCACAAAGACTTACCTTCGCAAGAGGACTTAGTAACTAACTGGGACAATACATTAAAAGCTGCTGCATGCATATCTGCTACCGACAAGATTAAGACCAAGGACAAACATAAACCATGGTTCTCCACGGAATTACAAGAATCTCTCCTTCACCTGCGCAGACTTGAGAGACGCTGGCGCTCCTCTCGTTCCCCCGACGCACTATGCTCGTACAATTCATACCTACAAACTCACCGAAGAATGACAATTGAGACAAGAAAGAAATTCCACTCAAATACGCTAATGAGGTCCTTAAACAAGCCACATGACCTCTTCAATATAGTTAAATCCTTAACAGGTGACCCATCCACTTCCCAACCACCTATGCCACACCCCCAAGACTATGCCATATACCTACAATCAAAAATGATACAGACCAGTATGATTACCACAACTTCATCACCTTCCACCCCACAGACCGTGGTCCAATTAGTATCGCTTGACAAATTTTCCCAGGTATCCCACAAAGAAATCGAAGATATCATAGCAGCTATTAATTTAACTACCGCACCAAATGACCCCTGTCCAGCCAGATGGATCAAAGAACTACGACATGAACTTAGCCCAACTATCAGCAAGATTGTCAATTATTCCTTCTCAACAGGATCCTTCCCTCAGAGCCTGAAGTACTCATCCATCCGTCCGCTCCTGAAGAACAGTAAACTTGACCCAACAAAAGTTGAATCCTTCAGACCCATCTCCAGCATCCCTCTATTAGCAAAAATCATGGAAAAAGAAGTCCAGGGACAAATACAGCATCATGTTGACTCCGAATACCCTCTGGACCCCTCACAACATGGCTTCAGAGAAGAACATGGTGTAGACACCCTTCTCACAACACTGTTCAATAACCTAATCATAGGCATTGATAATATCCACCAAGGGTTCACTCTTATCTTTCTCGACATAGCTGCAGCATTCGATTCAGTAAACCACGATACTCTCCTACAGCGCCTTCAAGACAAGGGAATCCAAGGACTAGCCCTGAACTGGTGTAAATCCTACTTATCTGATAGACAGCAGCAAGTCAGAACAGGAGAAGCAACGTCTGATCCATTCCCCCTTAAACAAGGTGTCCCGCAGGGTTCCTCATTGTCCGCCTTAATGTTCAATATCTATATGCAGCCAATCTGCGATCTCATACGCACTTTCAACATACAATGCCTTGCCTATGCTGATGACATCCTCATGTTTGCTCCATTCAACATAAAACAACCAGATTTTACACCAATAACTCACTGCTTTGAAGCTGTATCCAACTGGCTCCTTAATCAGAATCTACGGATAAACCACAACAAAACTGATGTTCTATTCGTTACACGGAACCCAACATTCATACCCCCTACCTACCTTCAGGTAAACAACATTGAGCTGAAAGCACAACCCACAATTCGATACTTAGGAATTATATTAGATCAACAGCTTAATATGTCAGCCCACATTAAGAAAACAACGAGTGCAATCTACCACAAGATGCGATCACTACGTAATCTCCGACCTTTACTTAACTACTCTGACTTCCGTACTATATTCCAAGCCCTGATATTACCACACACTTGGATTTCGCCAATATCATTCTACATGGTCTCCCGCAATCCACCCTGAATCCTCTCCGTCTGGCCATGAATGCAGCCGCGAGAATCCTCGTAGGCGCTCCATGATCAGAACACATAACTCCAATATTGATGAGTTTACATTGGCTACCCCTACAGGCCAGAACTCTATACAAGACCCTGGTCATGACTTTTAAAGCCTCAAAATGCCCATCTCTATCACCTCTCAGTAATATGATACATATCACCCCAAATAACAGATCCAGGAGGTCTGTTACATTAAACTCCATTGACCTCCCGAAACTCCTCACAAAATGCTCTAAATCAACAGCCGCTAGAGCCTTCTCTCTGTTTTCTCCCAGAGCCTGGAATGCCCTTCCACCCGAAATAAGAGCTATATCAAGTCTGATGAAGTTCAGAAAGGCATTGAAGCTCTATTTGTTCCTAACATACTACCCCGAAGACACTCCATCTGACAATAGTACTCATGCAGATCTCTCATACTTGACCCCGGTAGAGAATGGGTAATTATGATGTTTATTACATGCTCATTATACTATGCCGTATTTATTATCACGATATTTGGCATTTTTATTCTGGCATTTTTATTCTGCTCTTTAATTAATTTCTTACCCACGGCATTATAGATATTCTTGTTCACATCTAATTAACCAAATAACCATGTATATAGTAGCCATGTATATAGTTTTTTGTCTATAGTTACCCTGATTTTCACCAAGTTTATGTACCTTGTTCTATGTAAAAAACCAATGCTGCTTGTACCATTGTGTTTATATTTGTTCATATGTAAACCGCACTGAATTAAGAGCGCGGTATATAAGAGAAATAAATAAATAAAATAAATAAATAAATAAATTAATGCGTGTTAACTTTACGAAATGCATGTTAACCTTAGTAAACATGCCCCTGGATGATTGCCTAGAGCAGCAGTTTCTGGAAAACTGCAAAGAGCAGCAGCTTTCAAAGCAAAATACTAGATTCTGATAGTCACACAAACTTAAAAAGCTATCAGCATGTTCTTTGACCTGTAGGAAGAGCAGGTATACACATACATACATACATACAAAGGAAGTCTAATATTTAAGTCTGATTTCCAATTAAGCATTTTTGCAGGATTGTTGTTGGACGGGTGTTGTTGAAATGATCATGATTGTTAAGTTTAATTATCAAAATCTCTAGTGAGGGACCATAAAGCTGAAGGTTTGCCTATGACACCCACTATCTTGCACCAGCCCTGGGGTCGGCCCTGCCAGGAAAAGTAGAGCAATGAGGGTATACAGGCCAAGATGAAGAAACAAACACTGAAATACCAACAGAAATTAGAGAAGCAAATACAATTGGCCATACAATAATAATGAGAGATTTCAATTACCTGGGTAAATATCTCATCAAAACATGTTGGAAAGAAAGATAAGATTTCTAGATGGCATTATTAATGCTTCATTAATGCTGGTTTTGGAACAAAAAATATGGGTAACTACCTTAGATCTATGGCTCAGCAGAATTCAGGACCTGGTGTAAAAGAATAACAGTGCCGGGGCAGTTCTGCAAGTGATCATAATGCAATCAAATATGGCATATTAACTGGAAATCTTGATAAAATAATAAAAACTAAAAAGTGTGATTGCAAAGGATAAAAATTTTAATGAGGCATGGACATTGTTTAAAAATGCTATTTTAGAAGCCCGGATAAAATATATTCCATGCATTAAAAAAACAAAGGGAGATCATATCATTGCCATCACAGTTAGATGGTGAGATAGCAGACAATCAAAGTCAAAAATTCATCTTTCAAAAAATGGAAAACAGATCCAAATGAAGACAATAGGAAAGAGTATAAGTACTATCAAGTTATATGTAAAATATTCATAAGACAAGCCAAAAGAAATTTTAAAAGAAACTTGTCATAGACGCAAACACTTATAATAAACACTTTTTCAAGGACATTGAAAGCAATCAGCCTGTGTGGGAGACAATTCGATCACTAGTGAACTGATATTCAAAGTCCATAGCTGGTCAGCCAATGGAAGGTCAATCAGCTAAAGGGGAGTGATATTCAGCGACACTATCCAGAAAGTGCTGCTGAAGATCTCCACAAACCACCCTGGTACTAATCAGTCAGTGCAGGAGTGGTCCATGAGTGTTGGTAAGAGGCAGCATTTACCTGGGTAACACAATTTTCTGTATCCTTGCCCAGGTGACTTAGGTCACATGAAAAGCAAGCCTAAGTTATAATCCTGGTAAGCGCCAGCTGAAAATCGCACTACTCAGGTAAGTGCTGGCACCTACATGGTTAGTACCACTGAGCCTGGATATTTAATGGCAACTCCTATCCAGAAATTGCTGCTATATATCCTGCCAAATATTTAAGCATCACAGCTAATCTCTGTGGTGTTTGACTACCGGCAGTTTTGAAAATTGGGCTCTAGATGACCAAGTTATTAGAGAAGACAGAACATATTAAAGCAAAATGAATCCTATGATTCTATCTTTACTCATAGTAATGATTCAGAGGAATCAAAGCAAATCTCTGTAAAACTGGAAGATGTAGTAGAGAAAAATGACAAACTAAAGATGAACAAATCACCAGGATCAGAAAGTATTCACTTCAGAGTTCTCAAAAATCTCCAATATGAAATTTCAGACCTGTTACTACTAATCTATCACCTATCATTAAAGAGATCCACAGTTGGGACCTGGTGAGATTGTGCTGGAGGTGCAGGGAGCCTGTGTGTGTGCCCCGAATTTGCCGTCGGGAGGATCCTTTCTCTGGGACGCTTTGCTTTCCCCTACCTGTGGGCAGGCATCGCGGGGACATCTACTGCCAGTGAGGACCCAGGCTGTATAAGATCTGCCTTGCCAATTTCTCCTCGGACTTGGTGAGATTGTGCTGGAAGTGCAGGGAGCCTGTGTGTGTGCCCCGAATTTGCCGTCGGGAGGAGCCTTTCTCTGGGACGTTTTGCTTTCCCCTACCTGTGGGCAGGCATCGCGGGGACATCTATTCCCATTAAGGACCTCCCCTTTTGCTATATAGTGCTTGTGTAACTGGACCGCGGAGCATGTCCGCAGAGCGTGATTCGAAGGGGCGTGGTCAAAGGGGCACGACACGCCCCTTTGGCGCCCCTTCACCGTCACTGCGGCGCACTGCGGTGGTGTCCAGGTATTTATTTCTTTTTTCCTTAAAATTTCCTCTTACTTTATATACCTAGGCACTGTGGCAGATGGGGAAAAGGAAGGCTAAATCTGGGCAGGGCAGTGGCGGACCGGCAAGCAGTGGTCCTGTAATCGGTCCTATTGATAAACATCTTCTACCACGCCCTGTAGCCCAGTCTTCCCCGGAGGGTGTATCACTTAGTTCTGGTGGGAGGACCCCTCCGCCCTGCCCTTCTGGTTCTGCTTCTCCTTCTTTAGCAATTGTCTCAGACTCAGTTAAGTTTAATACTAATGTGGCTGTTATGTTACCTAAGACTGTTCAGTTGGTCGCGGCGGGCGCTTTAACTGGGCTCCCCCCGCTGCCTGCTGATAGGGAGATTACCTTAAAGGATCTTTGGGCCGGTTTAAAAGCTATTGACGATAAATTGTCCTCTACATTGAGTTCTTTATGTGAATTTTCTTCTGAAACTGTATCTTCTTTACAGCAGTTGGATAAAAAGATTTCTCGTGTTGATGCTGATTGTATTCGGTTAGAATAATTGGTTCTTCCGCTACATTCAGCTAATTTGGTAGGGATCAAGGATTCTTTAGTGCTACATACTAAGGTGGAAGCTCTTGAAAATGCTTCTCGTTCTAGCAATCTTTGCTTTTTAAATTTTCCTGTTACGTCTCTCTTAGCACCAAAAATTCTTTTGGACAAATATTTGAAAGAAGTGTTACTTTTGAAGGATCCTATTGAGGTGTCTAATTTATACTATATTCCTTGTAGCGCTAAGCGTATTGACCCCATGGAAGGAGGTCTTGATATTATTGAGCCCACTATTTCCAATCTTACAGCATTTTTGGAGGACTCCTTGGAGGTGATAAATTTGCATTCCACCTTAGTGGTCACTTTGAAGTCCTTGGATAATAAAGTCCTTATTTTGAAAGCCTTTTTCAAATTCAAGATGGCTACCTTTTGTGGACATAGAATTAACATTTTTCCTGATGTGTCTCGTAGCACCCAACTCAGGCGCAGGCTTTTTTTATCTTTAAAGCCTCGTGTCTTGCAGCTGGGTGCTACTTTTTTCCTTCGATATCCCTGTAAGTGTGTTCTAACTTTTGAAGGTTCTACTTACATTTTTACAGATGTTACTCATTTGGAGAAGTTTATTCTGGATAGGCAGGGTATAGTAGTGGCGTGTGAGGTGGAGTAGTTATGATTTACCTCCTAGTTTGTGGGCTGTTTAGCCTTGTTTTCCTTTTGTTTCTTTTTCCTTTTTTCCTTTTTCTCATATCCAGGTTCCAATGATGTGGACTTGATCAATGCTTTTTTTCCTATCAGTTATATTATTATATTGTATTTCTTTTTTGATTGATTGTCTTGTATCTTTTGGTTGGTTGTTATACTGATTGAAAATCCAATTAAAAAAAAAAAAAGAGATCCACAGTTCCTGAGGACTAGAGTGGCCAATGTAACGCCAGTTTTTAAAAAGGGGTCCAAGGATAATATGGGAAGCTATAGACCAGTGATGGCTAACCTTTTTGAGCCCGAGTGCCCAAACTGCCGCACAAAACCAAAGAATTTCCTCAAAGTGCCAGCACGTCATTTGCATAAGTGGTCTTATTTGCATAAATATTTGCATAATGTTACCATACACTAACTTTTAGTAAACATGTCTCTTAATGAGTGTATGGATAAAGAAAGACTAAAAGATTTCTACATTACTATAATCCAGTGCCAACCGCCAGGCACATTAGGAACTACTACAAACGCTGCCCATTTAGAACCCATAGCAAACCCGCCGTATCCTGACAGCATTACCAGGACTCACAAAGCACCATACCCTACCTATCAAAAGGCAACACTGCAAATATTAAACCAATACATTTCAGTGAATACTGGGGAAAGAGAACAAGTGGCAACGTCAAATAGGAATTTCCTCTTGTACCAAACAAAGCGCAGATGTTAATGATGCACATTTCCCAGAGCTGACATATTCCAGTTAATAAATTCAAAATAAAGAGATATCGTTCTACCTTTTGTGCATTTTTTTTCAGTTGCAATTGGTCCAGCCATTTTCTTCTGGTTTCTTCATGTTTTCTGCTAACTCTCCATCGTCTGCTGTCCATTTGTCCTTTCTTCTCTCTTCTAGTTTTTTTTCCATTCTCTCTCTCTACATCTGCTTTAACATACTAATCTTTCTCCTTTTGCTCTTTCCTCATTCCTATTTCATCCACACAAATTTTACCCCTCCATCCTCAATCCCCAATTACTCTCCCAATACCTGGCCAATTGTAGATTTTTCATCCCTCCTACACAAAATATTTTTCCCCTCTCCATTTTACTCTCCCAGCCCCATCCCATTCTAATCCTCCCCCAACATCAGCTCCCTTCTAGTTCCAGTCTCACCCAGCATCCATTCCCTTCTTCAAGCCCCCCCCTTCCCCTCAGCCCATTTCCATTCCAAGCCCCGTCCCCATCAGCTATTTGCAGTTCAAGCCCCCCACTTCCCCTCAGCCCATTTCCATTCCAAGCCCCATCCCCAACAGCTATTTGCAGTTCAAGCCCCTTCCACTCAGCCCATTTCCAGTCCTAGCAACCCCCCCAACCCATTACCAGTCCTAGCCCCCCATAGCCCACTCCCAGTCCTAATCCCACCAGCCCATTTCCAGTCCTAACCTCCCCATCAGCCCACTCCCAGTCCTAATCCCCATCACTCAATTTTTAGTTTAAGCCCCCCCAGCGCCTATCACCACTCCTAACCCCCCCCAGCGCCCATCACCACTCCTACCCCCCCCAGCCCAGCGCCCATCACCACTCCTACCCCCCCCCAGCCAGCCCAGTGCCCATCACCACTCCTAACCCCCCCCCAGCCAGCCCAGTGTCCATCACCACTCCTAACCCCCCAGCCCAGTGCCCATCACCACTCCTAACCCCCCCACCCCAGCCCATCACTACTCCTAACACCCCCCAGCCCAGCCCAGCCCATCACTACTCCTAACCCCCCCAGCCCAGCCCAGCCAATCACCACTCCTAACCCCCCCAGCCCAGCCCCGCCCAGCCCATCACCACTCCTAAGCCCCCCAGCCCAGCCCAGCCCAGCCCATCACCACTCCTAACCCCCACCCCCCACCCCCAGCCCAGCCCAGGGAAAATTAAAAAAAAAAAGAAAACCTGTCTGCTGCCGCTGTCGGGGCCGCCGCGGCAGAATCGAGCGTGCCGCGGGGCCCCCCTGTACCCGGCACAGCCTCACCTCCCTGTAGCAGCTCTCTCGTTGGGGCTGCCGTCAGACGCGCCGGCTTGCAGAGCGCGAGGGACCAGATTTTCCCACGCTGCTCTGTTAAGCCCGCGGGGGCTGATGGGAAGTTCCCATCAGCCCCCGCGGGCTTAACAGAGTCGCGAAAGGGAAACTCTTCCCTTCGCGCTCTGCAAGCCGGCGAGTCTGACTGCAGCTCCAACGAGAGAGCTGCTACAGGGAGGAGAGGCTGTGCCGGGTACAGGGGGGCCCCGCGGCACGCTCGATTCTGCCGCGGCGGCCCCGACAACGGCAGCAGACAGGGTTGTTGTTTTTTTTTCGATGGCGGACCTTCCCGCGTGCCAGCTGCAAGGCCTTCGCGTGCCACAGCTGGCACGCGTGCCATAGGTTCGCCATCGCTGCTATAGACCAATCACTCTGACATCAGTAGCACAGAAAATAGTAGAAGCTATTCTGAAAAACAAGATTACTGGCCATGTGGATAGATATGACTTAATGGGGCAAAGCTCACATGGAGTTAGCAAAAGGGAGTCTTGCCTTACTAGTCTATTAGATTTTTAGAATGTGTTAATAAATGTGTGGATAAGAGTGAGTAAGTTGACAGGGAAGATAACTTTGTATAAGGAGTAAAATGGATGCAGATTTTTTTCTGAACTATGGATAGCCCTGCCAAAGATGCATGTGCATTTAGTGGAACACACATCAGAAGAAGCCATTTTATAACAGGAAACATTCAAAGAAAGAGAGGCATTACTCTCCACTTTGCATGTGTGAGTAGTGCTGCTTACATGTAGAAGCAGTGATTTTGCAATCTGTGCATGTAAGTGGTGTTACAATTGTGGTCAACATTATTGGCACCCTTGCATTTTCGGTGTGTTGTGTACAATATCTTCAGAGATAAAATATTCCAACTGCATGTCGTCATAATATTTTAAAAGTATGGTCAAAGGTGTATAACAAAAAAAACAGATATCTGTGCAATGTAGATGTCATAATTTCTGAGAAAACATAAAATATGACCTGGACAGGATTAATAGCACCCTTTACTAATATTCAGTTGCACAACCCTTGACAGTGACGACAGCCTCCAAACGTTTCTTGTAGCTATCTATAAGTTTCTTACATCTGTCTGCTGGTAGTTTCTCCCACTCTTCAATTGTGATGTGTTCCAGTTCATGAATGTTTCCAGGATTCCTTTTACCAATGGCAGATTTCAGCTCTTTCCAAAGGTTCTCAATTGGATTGAGATCAGGACTCATTGCTGGCCAGTTTAAAACAGTCTATTTGTTCCTTTTTAATCATTCGTTTTTAATTTTGGATGTATGTTTTGAGTCATTGTCCTGATGGAGGACCCATGACATCTTCGACCCAGACCTAGCTTTCTGACACTAGGAAGCATATTTCGCTCCAAAATACCTTGGTAGACCTCTGACTTCATGATTCCTTTAATACATTTCAGGCCTCCAGTTCCTGAGGCAGCTAAACAGTCCCACAACATTATGGAACCTCCACCATATTTAACTGTAGGAAAAGGTGTTTTTTTCTTTATAAGCTTCTTTTCTTCGCCTGTAAATGTATCACTGGTCTGCATTGCCAAAGAGCTCAAGTTTGGTTTCATCTGGCCATAGAACATTTTCCCTGAAGGTCTGTGGTTTCTCAAGATGGTTTTGGTAAAAAATCAGGTGTGCCTTTTTATGTCTGTCTTTGAGCAATGGAGTCCCCCTTGGCCTTTGTCCATGAAGTCCTTCTTTGTTTAGAGTGTGGCATATGGTGCAGGTTGAAACCACCACTCCAGATTGCTCCAGGTCAGCCTTAACTCTTTGGGTGTTGTACGTAACGTTTTTCCAACAGTTTGCACTAACCTTTGAAGACTTCTTGGATTAATTTCCCTCTTTCCACTACATCCTCGGAGCTTCTTTACAGTTCCATGTGCAGAAAGCTTCTTAATAATATTGCGAACTGTAGAAAAAGGAATCCCAAGGTCTTTGGAGATGGCCTTGTACCCCTTTGATGATAATGGTTTTTCTGACAACTCAGGCAACTCTCTTGTCTTCACCATTGTGAAAAAGGAACAGGGAGTGAATGAGGCCATTTTAAACATTAAGGGGGTTATTCCAGAACACGAATAAGGGGTCTGTATGTTTGGCGGGGACATTTATGTGCCAAAAACATCCCCGACCATATTCTGAAACACTGCTGACATATACACCCATGGTGCTAGCATGGGGATTTCAGAACGTGGGTGGGAGAGGGTGGAACAGGGGTGTGGTCAGCCATGGGGACATAGAAAGCATATTCAGGAAAGGCCCATGTATGTTTTAAGTGTTTCCACATTATTTCTGCTGAAACATGGTATAAGACTAGGACTTAGAGAATTTCTGCTGTGCTTTGCAATGTTTCCCAAATAGAAGAATGGTTGTGACAAGCACTGTATGTTTTAAACTGGTGTAACTGCAGTCTGGAAAAATACAAGATGCAATCTTAAGGTAAAGGGAACAGATGTGAGAGAATGTTGTAAGGTAAAGAAACATTTCTAAACACCTTTGCAGAAATATTATGAAGAGCAATAGTGTTTATTCAGGCTATGCACCTATGTGCTGTTCAGAAAATGGGACTGCTGATGTAAGAAGAGTATGTGTGCGAGCAGGGAAAGGATTCCTTTTTGGGTGAGAAACGGAGAACGGATATCATATTTGCAGTCCTGGTATCCCATGAGATTATGTTATGTCATAGCTATTGTGTATAAGGTCAGAGCATCTCTTGGGTGGAATCATGTTTTGTGACAGAAAGTGAGAGTGTTTGTATGTGTGTGTGTGTGTGGTTTGAAAGGTGCATGATCCCACCATTCTCTCCAACTGGCGCCCCATCTCCAATCTCTGTTTTCTTTCGAAACTCCTTGAGAAGCTTGTTTTTCTTCAACTTTCCTCTCATCTTGAAGCCTCCCTCACTCTTCACCCTCGGCAATCTGGTTTTTGCCCCGGGCACAACACGGAATCTAGCCTTCTTTCTTTTCTTAATGAACTCCACTATGCGCACGATCATGGTCTTTTCACGCTTGTTGTCTCTCTTGACCTCTCTGCGGCTTTCGACCTGGTGGATCATCGTACCCTTCTTATCCGTCTCCGGGAAGCTGGTATCTCAGGCACGGTTCTCCAGTGGCTTCATTCTTTCCTCTTTAATCGCTCTTTCTCTGTTGTTTCCGGGTCTTCTTCTTCAGCTCCAACCCCTCTTTTCTGTAGTGTACCCCAAGGGTCGGTCCTCGCCCCACTTTTCTTCAATGTTTTTCTGGCTCCCCTCGCTCTTATCGTTCAACAGTTTGGTATCTCCGCATATTATTATGCGGACGACATACTTTTTCTGCATCACACTGATTCTCTCACTCCAGACATCTCCCCTCTTAACCGTTGTCTTTCTGCTGTTGCCTCCTGGTTTTCCTCTAATTTTCTTCATGTAAACCCCTCTAAGTCTTTTGCCACCTGGTTTACATTAGGGAGCCCTTCTCCCACGCGTGCTCCCTCTTTTCCTTCTCACTCTATTCCCCTGGTTTCTTCTTTTCGTTATTTAGGTGTGGTTCTTGATTCTTCCCTCTCTTTTAAGGAACATATCTCCTCAGTCATCCAGCGGTCATTCTTTTCTCTTAAGCAGTTATGGGCTGTTCGCCCCTTTCTTTCCCCCTCTGCCTTGGCTACACTTTTACTCTCTCTAGTGGTGTCCCGACTCGATTACTGTAATGTTGTTCTAGCTGGTCTCCCACAGTCACAACTTTCCCGTCTTCAGCATATTCAGAACACTGCGGTCCGTCTCCTAACTCATGCTTCCCGGTATGAACATGTCACCCCTCTTCTTTTACATCAACATTGGTTGCCAGTATCCTTCCGTATTCAGTATAAAATCCTCACCTTTGTTCACAGGGCTTTCCACACAGGTATTCCCCTTTATCTTGCAGATCTGGTTCATTTTCATACTCCTCACCATTCGCTTCGCTCTATCCATGTCAATCGTGTGTTCCTCCCCCCTCCCTCACATGCTCACCTAGAATCCACTCGTTCCTCCGCTTTCTATTTTTTAGGCACTAGCTCTGGAATTCGCTTCCCCTTCCCCTACGATCCGAGATGTCTTTCCAGCTTTTCAAAACAAAACTCAAGACTCATCTGTTTAGCCTAGCATTTGACCTTCCCCCGTAGTCCCTACCCTTTCCTCTGCTTCCCTGCTGATGTAGTATGTTGTTATGCTCAGATTAGTTCTTCTCTGTCCTCTTTCTTTCTCTTTACTGTTTTTAAATAATGGCGTTCCTTTCTCTTTCTGCAGCTATGTAATTTTTATAATTGTAAACCACCCAGATACCTATGGTGTGGGTGGTATAACAAATTTTAAATAAACATAAACATAAACATGGGGGGATGGTGTGCTCATTTGCAATTCAGGGGGACATGAAAGTCTGGCTAGTACCTGGACCATATGGATGACTGCAGTGTCACCAGGTGGCAGTGTGAGTGGGCAGTCAAACTCAGAGAGGGTTCACTATAGCTAAATGTCAAAACATATCACTGTCAATGATAAGGGACCCTCAGAATAAGGGCAAACAGCACTCATGCATGCCGATAATGCACATATTGTGGGACTACTAGTGTTGTTGTTGAGCATGTATTAGAGCTGTTTGCACATCTGACTGCCCTTATTCTGAGGGTCCCTATTATTGACAGGGATATGTTCTGACATTTAGCCATAGGGAACCTATGCTGATTCCTTCTAGATTATTTTAGATGGGGTACTCTAATTAGATCAGATATTGTTGGCAGTGTGCTAGGGCAGCCATAAATTCACTGTGCCTGGCACTGGGAGACATGACTGACATAGTGCCAACATTCCCCAGATTGTCCAATGCGGCCTACATCTCTATCCAGGCCAGGATCAATGAGAGCTGTGAGAGTGGTGATATATCTAGAGTCTGGCTTCGTAGTGTGATGGCACAGGGATCTCCCATCCCATGCCCACACAGCCCTGACCAGGAGAGCAGTGCCAAAAAGCTGATCAGGGGAAGACAGACAGGGTTGCCCCACAGATAGCGGATGTATACAGACCGACATACAGCACAATAGGACAGATGTAGCTGCTATGAAAAATGCCAGTACCCAGATAGGTGGGCCTCAGATGCCATAGCCAGAAGGCCCTTCTACAACTACAACAATTACTACTGATCATTTGTATAGCGCCACAAGGCTTATGCGGCGCAATACAGACACATGCAACAGATGGTCCCTGCTCAGTGGAGCTTACAATCTAGCCGTGAAAGACAACACAGCAGCTATGAACAGGATACATCCAGGGGAAATGGTCAGGAAACACAAGGGAGTTTAGGTGGATATGATCCAACAGCGGCACCATTGAGATGAATGCTCAGCCTGAATTTGAGAGGGGCCAGAGATGAAGCATGACAACAGACTCCGGTAGTTTGTTCAAGGCATACAGGGCAGTAAGGATAAGAGAATGACATCTGGATTTGGCAATAGAAAGGGAGGGTGCAGATAGAAGCAATCTGACAGAGGAGCAATATTCACGGGTAGGGGTATAGGGAGAGATAAGAGGGGAATGGTAGTGCAGAACAGCAGAATGAGTGCACTTAGAGGCCAGAGACACAGAAAGGGCATACATTTGTTGCTCAGCAATATTATGCTTCCTTTAGAGACCTGCAAGATTAGTTCAGGGTTTTGTGGACTTGGTGAGGGTCCATCACTAACAGTTTAAGGCATGTTTGTAGAGATAACCAGGGCAGGACTCACTGGGGCCGGTTCCTAATGACATGTCCCATTTGATGCAAGATATGTCCTGACATAAATGTTCATATTTACATTCTTGTATACCATATTGGGGTGCACTGGGCTTACCTAGCACTTTTCTGGGCATGAGGGGAACTGATATATTGTCTAGGTTGCAGCAGCTATCTGTGATGGGCAACTTCGGAGATGCATGTTTTTCCTGAAGAGTGTGACATCCGCAGGTACATCATGGGGACAGGCAGAATCCAAAAGGTGCAACGTTTCAGACTATGGTGAGTGCGGGGATTCCAAACCATTTACCTATGTCCGAGACATGGAGTCGGCTGGATAGCGCTTGCATGTGCCTGCCAAACACATCTTTATCTCTGATTCCAGCCCCGTGGGCATATCCAGACCCGCAGATGCAAAATTAGGTTCAAAGGGGGCCCGTTTTGATTTACACATGTTCGTGAGCCAGACATGTACATTATGGAATTGGGCTCTAAGCCACTGTTCATTGGTTGATTCAAGTCATGCAAGTACTAAGATTTGAACACAGGTGTATCTAATTTTACTGCAATGGGAATATGATTCATCTGTCCAAACTGATCTGAATTATTTATAAGGGTGCTAATAATCATGTCCTAAACAAAAGTTAAAGTATATGCTCATACCTTCACCACTCTGAAACAATAGAATCAATCACGTCTATAAGGCTTATTAAGATTGGGTATGGAGGTCTCAGTAAAACACACGCAGCCACTGAACCATTTCTGTTCGGCTGCTATTCACATCAATGACCCCATGTTTTGTATCATACCACAATCAATTTTTCTCTTTACTTATTTGACTATAATTCCTTAAATCTTTTAATTGAACGTCTCTCCCAACTTGTTTCCTGTTGACAATTTTTTAATATGGATAACCAGCTTGTTCCCAGACAGCCATCATAACTTTTCAATGTCCTTCTATAAAATATTTTTCACAAAAATATTGATAGCTTGGGTACTTAGCTGCGATCTGAATCATTCAAAACTTTCATTTGAGAATATCCATAGTTCATATTGGCGGCTGTATATGAAATCCCAACGCCATACATTTAAGGCGCCTAAGCGTTTCACACGATGTGTTTCATCAGGGGATTATCTTCCTGCGTGTCAAACAGATCTTCAAAGTTGTTATATCCTACTCTTTAAGCATTCACAGAATAGGGCTAGATGTTTCAAACTTTCCACAGCCCAAAAAAATGCCGCGCAACTGGGCTGTGGAAAGTTTGAAACATCTAGCCCTATTCTGTGAATGCTTAAAGAGTGGGATATAACAACTTTGAAGATCTGTTTGACACGCAGGAAGATAATCCCCTGATGAAACATGGTGTACATGCTTGTGCCTTTTCTAAAGTGGGGACATTCCATGAACTAACAGTTCAAAGCAAATTGGGCAAAGTATTTTTTCACAATGTATGATGAAGGAATTTGTTTTCAGAAGACATAGTTGAGGCATCTAGCACAACTAGGTTTAAAATGACTGTAAACAAGAACCACGACTTATCCCTAAAAGTAACACGGAATGCATCTACTTTCAGAAATTTTGCTAGGTACTTACATTATGACCCAGATTGACCATTATTGGAGATGAATTGCTGTTCTCATTGGATCTTTGGTCTGACACAGCATGATACATCTTATGTTTTTATCTTGGGATCTGATTCTCATATCTGAGATGTAATTGCAAAATTTGGCCTAAGGAACAATCTTTGGGAGGTATTTTGTGATAGCAGCTAAATGACATAGGGCCTGATTCTGTAATCTATCAAGAAAAATATTGCCAATAGACATAAAAGATATTATGGTGCCTTTTCCAAAGTTAAGGTTGTTAATATGAATATGAATTTAAGTTAAAGAAACCAGTACAACTGTAATATAGCATATCTTTTATCCCAGGCATAATTCCCATCATTGATATTTCTTCTTTCTTTTTCATTTTAATTTAAAACATCTTTAAATGGCCTTCCAAGTCTTTAGCAAAGATAGCCCAAAGCAGGCATCAAGAAAGCGTAGTTACTCACCTATAACAGGTGATCTCCGGGAACAGCAGGAATTTAGTCTTCACATATGGGTATCGTCAGTACCGACGGAGCCCGCACGGGAACGCTCCTCAGCGTCCAATAGGAACATTTTTGGGAGCATCCCACAGCACATGTGTGCTGCCTTCCCATCTCTGTACCTCTCTCACTTCAGTTGAGTTTATAGCTGAGACCAAAGGAGAGAAGTAGAGAAAGAGATAGATATAGACAACTCCTAGGGGAGGTGGGTGGGTTGTGAAGACTAAATTCCTGCTGTTCCCGGAGATCACCTGTTACAGGTGAGTAACTAAGCACGCTTTTTTTAAACAAACACGCAACCGAGTCAGCACCCCAGGTGAATTCAAACACACACGCAAGGACACAACAGACAGAGCTCTCTCCATGGCTGCTCCAACTATATGGAACAAACTACCAGACGACTTGAGGACAACTACAGACCTCAAAGACTTTAGAAAACAGCTAAAAACCATGCTGTTCATAGAACACTATGGACACATCACATAACCTAAGAGAATGTATAACAGCACATATTGCTGCCTGTACAGATAATGTTTTACAGCACCACTGTATATAGCCCACACTGTACATAGCTCAAACCATTCTAGCACGCAACACACCACACCTTGTACATAGCTCACCCCAATCTAGCACACGATACAACACACACTCAACTAAATTGCACCCTCACTGCATGATTAACACACTCACTTTACCCGATTGTTTGCTGTGATACCACCTTGATTAATAAGATAAGGCGGTTTAAAAATACTGTTAAATAAATAAAATAAAAATAAATCTCCAGGAACAAGCAGGAATGTAGTCTTCATATATGGGGACTCCCCAGCTGAAAGATGCCAAGGGGTGACCCCCAGCAAGCTACGAACCCAGGTGAGATGGGTCATGCTTCCTCCCATGGACCTCTGGCATCCAAACCATGGATGGTGGGTAGGAGTTGTATTAAGTATGAAAGAGATGCTGAAGAACAGCCTGGCCAAACGAGGCATCCCGATGGGAGTCCTTGTCTAAGCAGTAGTGGGCTGTGAAGGTGTGCACTGAAGCCCAAGTGTCTGCTATACAGACGTCATCAATGGACACAGAACGAAGGTTAGCCGTTGAAGCTGCCATTGCTCTCACATTGTGAGCTGTAACATGGCCCTCGAGTGAAAGTCCTTTACTCTGATAAGTATAGGATATGGAATCTGCAATCCAATTTGACAAAGTTCTTTTGGAAACTGGAAGTCCAAAATGACTAGAGTCAAAAGCCACAAAAAGCTGAGATTTTCTATGTGGCTTAGTCCTTTGGAGATAAAAGGCTAAGGCTCTTTTACAATCCAATGTGTGAAGATTCCTTTCCGCACTAGAGGCATGAGCCTAGGGAAGAATATAGGAAGATAAACTGACTGGTTTAAATAGAAAGGCGAAACGACCTTTGGCATAAAGTGAGGATGAATCCTGAGGACTACTTTATCATGGTGGAACCTTGTACAGGGTAACTAACGCCTGTAGTTCACTAAAGCATCTTGCAGAAGTGATGGCAATTAGGAAAATAACTTTCCATGAAAGAAACTTTAGGTCTGAAGTTGCTAAAGGTTCAAAGGGTGGTTTCATAAGTTGACCAAGAACAAGATTCAGATCCCATGCCACCGGTGGTGGTTTAATGGGAGGTTTTGTTAAGAGTAGGCCTCTCATAAATCTTGATACAAGTGGATGAGAGGAAATAGGTTGTCCATCGAAAGGTTTATGAAAAGCAGCAATAGCACTAAGATGGACTCTCACTGAATTGGTCTTTAGACCAGAAGTTGATAATTGGAGGAGATACTCTAGTAGCGACTCTACAGGTACCAAAAGGGGGTTAAGTCCCTTTTGTGAACACCAGACAGAGAGCCTTTTCCACTTAAAAGCATAGGAACATCTTTTGGAAGGTTTTATGGAAGCCAGAAGGATATCCTTTACTTGTTGAGAAAGGTTAATATCCTGGAAGTCTAGGCTTTCAGTAACCAGGCCCTGAGATGTAGGGACTGGGGATTCAGATGCAGTAAGCATCCGTCCTGCTGAGACAGAAGATCTGGAGCATTCCCCAACTCCAGAGGAGTGGTTTGAGAGAGACGCAGAAGAAGAGGATACCACGTTTGTCGTGGCCAACGTGGAGCTATGAGTATCATACGACCTCTGTCTCTCTGAAGTTTGAATAAAGTTTTGGGAATGAGGGGAATGGGTGGGAAGGCATAGAGGAAGTCCTGACCCCAGTGGAGTAGGAAAGCATCTCTTGCCTGACAGTTGTGAGCCAGGATTCTGGAACAGAATCTGGGAAGTTTGGCATTCTGTGGACTTGCAAAGAGGTCTATATCTGGTGTTCCCCAGATTTGAAATACTCGAGCAAGTTGAGTGGAGGGACCACTCGTGTGGCAGCAGTATCCGACTGAGTCTGTCTGCCCATAAGTTTTGAATGCCCGGAAGTTATACAGCAAACAGGTGAATTTGCAACTCTCTGGCAAGGGCCCATAGTCTCAAAGCTTTGTTGCATAGTGACAGAGAGCCTTTTCCGCTTTGCTTGTTCACATAGAACATAGCTACCTGATTGTCGGTTTGGACCAGAAATGTTTTGTTGCTGAGATGGGTCTGAAAGATGTGAATAGCATTGAAAATGGCTCTCAGCTCTAGGAGGTTTATGTGAAGGGAAACCTCCTGTGAGGTCCAAAACCCCTGAGTGGAGAGATCGTGCAAGTGGGCTGCCCAACCCATCTTGGACGCATCTGTTGTTAGGGTGGCCTGATATAGAGGCTGCTGGAAAGGAGAGCCTACGAGGAGGTTTTCCAGAGATTGCCACCATTGCAGGGACAAAATCAGACATGTGGTGTTTCTGATCTTGTCCATTAGCAGACCCGAGGCCTGTGACCATTGAGAGGATAGGGTCCACTGGGCTGCTCGCATATGGAGGCGAGCATAGGGAACCACATGGACAGTGGAGGCCATGTGTCACAGAAGTTGAAGCATCTCTCGAGCAGTAGGGGACACCTTCATAGATGCTTGAGATGCCAGTTGTATTATTCGTAGACAGCATGGCTGTGGCAGGAAAGCCCTTGACTGTCGTGTGTCTAGACAAGCCCCTATGAATTCGCGAGATTGAGAGGGGGTGAGATGAGATTTTGGGAGGTTTATGACCAGTCCCAAGTATTGAAGAATTCTCATTGCTCGAGAAAGAGCTAAGCTGGCCTCTGGAGCTGTCAATGCTCGAATGAGCCAATCGTCTAAGTAAGGGAAGACAAATATTCCCAGAGTCCTCATAAATGCTGCTACCACTGCCATGCATTTTGTGAAGACTCTTGGAGCAGAGGCCAGTTCGAAAGGAAGAACTCTGTACTGGAAATGTCTTCCTTGGACTAGGAATCAAAGGAATTTCCTGTGATCTGAGTAGATGAGAATATGCGTGTACGCATCTCTTAGATCTAGAGAACATAACCAGTCCTGACTATGAAGGTATGGTAGGAGTGTCCTGAGGGAGATCATTTTGAACTTTTCTCAAAACAAATATTTCTTTAATTCTCTGAGGTCTAGTATAGGCCTGTGTCCCCCTGTCTTCTTTGGAATAAGAAAATAGGGGGAGTAAAACCCTGTCCCCTGTTGGGGTATGGGTACTTCTTCGATTGCTCCTTGAGCGAGAAGTGATGTGACTTCCTGCCACAACAGGGGCCTGAGAATTGAACTGTTTTATTATTGTAGGTGGAGGCAAGTTGAGAAAATGAAGCTTGTATCCCAGTCGTACAATGGACAGATTCCAGTTTTCTGATGTTATTTGTTGCCATCTTTTGGCAAAATATCATAGTCTTCCTGGAATGGTTAAGGGTTCTGGACCTTTCAGGGGCAGAATGACTAAGTTCTCTAGGTAGAAGTCAAAGACCCTGAGGGGGCTGGGTCTGTTGGGCCGGTTGAGCTCTTTGAGCTTGCGGCTTTCTTTGCTGTCTGTTCTGTTGTTGCTCCTTCTGGGGAACATGAAGCAGACAGTGGCTTTGATGGGTGTAAGATGGGTAAGGCTTCTTTTTCTTACTGAAAAAGGGTTTTTTGAATGTTTCCTTCTTTGCTGGGTTGGCTGTAGACTTTGATAATCTGTTCAAGGTAGTATTTTCAGATTCAAGCTGATTAACCTTGTCTTGCCAGTCCTTGCCAAAGAGATTTTCTCCTGTACAAGGAATGTTTCCCAGCTTTTCTTGCACCCACTGTTCTAAGTCTGATGCTTGAAGCCAAACAATATGACGTGCTCCTATGGATATAGCAGAGGTTCTGCTAATACATTCAAAGCAATCAAAGGTAGCACGGTTCATGAATTTAGAGACATTCTGGGCGTGCTTGATCAGAATAAAGTAGTCTGTTCTTTTTTCCTCAGAGACACAAGGGCTAATGAGCTCTAAGTCTTTTGTGACTTCTTCCAGGAACATTCCTATATAAAGAATGTAGGAACTGATCCTGGCTGAAAGCATGGAGGATTGAAAGCATTGACACCCAAAGGCATCGAATGTCCTGGATTCCCGGCCTGGAGGATTAGAATAATGTGTTTTAGCACTCTTGATTCTTCACATGGCCAATTCCACTACCTTTGAATGGTATGGTAACTGAGTTTTTTGAAAACCAGGACAACTTGGCACTCAGTACATAGTGTCAAGGCATCGGGAATGTGAAGATATCATTAAAGGAGTTTCCCACATTCACAACATCAGATCATGTAAGATCTTGTGAATGGGAAGCATAGCTGCCTCCTTGGGAGCCATAGGGTATTGTAGAATTCTTAATTCTTCCACCCTAGGTTCCTTTTCTGGAATCACAGTGACTGCAAGACCCTTTGCTAAATCACGTAGGAAATCCTGGAAGGACATATCTTCTGGAGGAGACATCCTGTGTTGAGGAGAGGGAGTTGAATCCTCTAGTAGGTTCACTCTGGTACCAGTAGAATCATCAGAGTCATCGGAATCGGAAGACTCAAAGGCAGTTTGTACCGGGTACTCCTGTAACGCATGGTATCGGTACCACTCGAAGTCGGTACCGAAATGTCTCGGTTCCTGATCCCCTATACCCGAGATAGACTCAAGGTTCGGCATGGGGGGAAGCAGTCCTGTCAAAGCAGGTACTGTCGGTACCAGTACCGATGTCGGTACTGATACCTGTTGAACCGTCTGTAGCGGTCTTAGCAGTACCGAAGCTGCTAAGAGGGACACTAGACTGCGTTCAATAGCGAGGATTCTCTTGTCCATCATCCCTGCCGATGCCTGGGTGTCGGTACTGGTGGAAGTGGCTACGACCCCAGAACATGGCACCAGTAGTTCTGCAGAGGTGGAAGGCTCTGGAATAACCTGGAGCCCCGTTAATGCTTTGGAGCCTGAAGACTCCCACCACAGTTTTGCCGGTGAACTATCCTCGAGGGCAATGCCAGTGGCATCTCGATACTTTGAAGGAGATTTACCCTTCGAGGACCGGCCAGTCTTAGAAAACTTAAGTTTAGTTACCTGAGATCCATGGGAGGAAGATGAAGCCCTGGAAGACGTCGATGCAAGTGATATCGTATCCACGGCAAAAAGGGTACAGAGTTTTGCAGCTCTATTCTGCAGGACCCTTTTGGTCATCCTTGTGCAGGAGAGACACTCCGTTGGACAATGTTCAGGACCTAAACATTTTTAGACACCAATCATGGGTGTCGGTGATGGAAATGGTACCGTTACACTTTGAGCATTTTTTCAAACTACTAGCTGGTTTCTCCATGCTTGAAGAAAAGTGGGCCTAATGCCCAAAATGGCGCCTAGCACCAGAAACAGGGGAAAGACCCCTGAAGAAATACAAGGTTTGGTTTTTTTAAGAAAGAAAGAATAAGAAGAACCGGCGGTACCGGTAGGCGTCGAATGAAGGCAGATGCGACCACAAAAAACAAAGAATAAAAGGAGATTTTCTGTGGTGACAGAGTACACGCCCTGTCGGCTCCACGGAAAATGTAGAACTGAAGTGAAAGAGGTACAGAGGCGGGAAGGCAGCATGCATGCGCTGTGGGATGCTCCCAAAAGCGTTCTTATTGGACGCTGGGGAGCGTTCCCGTGCGGGTTCCGTTGGTACCGACGATACCCATATGTGAAAACTACATTCCTGCTTGTTCCTGTAGATTATGAATATATCTAGCAGACACCTGCATAATATTTGCAGTGGCTCTGGCATTGACCATCAACTGATCTTCCACTCCCCTATCACTCTCTCTCCCTCATTTCTTTCCCCTTCCCCTGCTCTCTTCCCATCCTTTTCCACCTTCCCCATACTCTCTCTATTTCTTCCATTTTTCCCCTCTACCACTCTTTCTCCATCTCTCACTTTCCTCCCCTCTGGCACAATGGCACTCTCTCTTTTTCTCTTCCCTCCTTCCAAGCACTCTGTCTGCCTGTTTGTCTCCCTCTCCTCTTCTCCTCTCCGTGGCATTATCGTTCTATCTCCCTTCCCTTCATCCACTTCCTGCCACGCTCTCCCTCCCTCTTTTTTCCTCTGGTATTTACTGCTTCCCTTCTCCCAGCATTCTTTTTCTCCCTCTCCTTCCCCAGAATTCTCTTTCTGTCTTTCTCCTTCCTCTAAGCCAGTGGTTCTCAACCTTTTTTTGTACCATGACCCCTTTTACCATTGGTCAACTTGTGGTGACCCCCAATGATAAAATCAAATGCGTCTCTCTTCCTTTACCATTAACGCATTGTCGCTGTAATCATTTGTTGAATTATTAATATATTATAGGCCTTTGCAATATGTTTTTATTTATAAAATTTACTTATTTAAACCACAATTAATCACAATAACAAGTAACAATATTTGATTTCAAAATTATGATGATTTTGTAGTCAAATCACTAATATGAAATAAAATTATTTTTTCTACCTTTGTTGTCTGACCAATTTATTCTCTGATCATGCTGGTCCCGATCTGAGGCTTCTGCTTTCCTGTCTTCTCTTAGCTCTCTTTCTGTGGTCTATGGTCCATCTGCCATTTCTTATCTCTTCTTTCGTTTTCTTCACTTCTTTCCATCAGCCTATTTCCATTCCCAGTAACCATCCCCAGTATCAGCCCCTTTCCAGTCCTTACTCTCAGTACCTTCCAATGTCAACTTGCATTCCCATGACTGCCACTGGTGTCCATTCCCTTCCAGTCCACCTCCTTCCCCACTGAGAAGTCCCTTCTAGTACAAATACCATGGCAGTCCCTCTCAGATCCACTCTCTTCCAGTTCCATTCTCCCATCCCTCGTATCAGCCCATTTGTAGCCTTAGCCCCCAGTTTTCTTCCAGGGCCAGCAGCTCTATCTTCCCCTCCCCACAATCAGCCCATTCCCAGTCGAAGCCCCCCAATCAGCTCGCTTCCATTTCTAGTCCCCCCTCAACCCCATTACCAGTGCTAGCCTCCCCTAATCAGCCCAATACCAGTCCTACCATCCCCCCTCCCCATCAGCTCATTACCAGTCCTAGCCTCCCCTAATCAGCTCATTTCAGTGCTAGTCCCTCCTCAACCCCATTACCAGTGCTAGGCTCCCCTAATCAGCCCATTACCAGTCCTACCCCCTCGTCAGCCCATTTCCAGTCCTAACCTCCCTGATCAGCTCATTTCTAGTGCTAGCCCCCCATCAGTCCATTACCAGTCCTACCCCCCTATCAGCACATTACTAGTCCCAACCCCCCCTTGATCAGTCCATTCCCAGTCCTAGCCTTCCCTAATCAACCCATTACCAGTCCTAGCCCCCCCCATCTTCCCATTATAATCCTAACCTGCACTGTCTCTTCCCTCTGTCCAGCATTTATTGCCCGTCTGTACAGTATTTCCCCCTGTCTCTTCCCTTTGTCCATGTCACCCCCTCCCTCCCTCCCTCCCTCCATCCAGCCATGTCAGCCCCCTCCATCCATGTCAGCCCCCCTCCCTCCATGTCAGCCCCCCTCTGTCTATGTCAGCCCCTCTCTCCATCCCTCCATCCATCCATCAATGTCAGCCACCCCTCCCTCCCTCCTTCTCTCCATGTCAGCCCTCCCCTCCCTCCTTCCCTCCATCCATTTCATCCCCCCCTCTCTCCATGTCAGCCCTCCATCCTTCCCTCCATGCCAGCCCCCCGTCAGCCCCCCTGTCCATGTCAGCCCTCCCTCTCCATGTCAGCCCTCCCTCCCTCCATGTCAGCCCCCCTATGTCCATGTCAGCCCCCTCCCTCCATCCATCAATGTCAGCCCCCCTCCCTCCCTCCCTCCATTCATGTCAGCCCCCCTCTCTCCATGTCAGCCCCCCTGTCCATGTCAGACCCCTCCCTCCCTCCCTCCATATCAGCCCCATTGCAGGTTCCCTGGCCCCTCCTCCCCTCTCCCTGTCTGCCTGCTGCTGCCCTGCTGTTCTTCTACAGCCGCAGCTCCCTGTCTCTTAGGGAACCGCGGCTATACCTGTAAAACCTTTGCGGAGCCTTCATGTCTCTCGACGGGCTCCGTGCAGCATTGTCCCGCCTCCAAAGGAAGTGGTAAACAACTTTCTTTAGAGGCCGAACAATGCTGCACGGAGCCTGTCAAGAGACAGGAAGGCTCTGCAACAGTTTTACTGGCACAGCCGCGGTTCCCTAAGAGGCAGGGAGCCGCAGCTGCATTAGAAGGGACTGGGAGGCTGTGAGTTTGCCGCTGCCGAGAAGCGGACTCGGCAGAGGCAGCAACTTGGGTGCTTTTTTTTTCAACAGTAGAGTGAGGTGAGGCGAGGCGACCCCCGCTAAATCCTGTGGCGACCCCCGTGGGGGTCACGACCCACAGGTTGAGAACCGCCTCTCTAAGCATTGTTTATTACAGTGATCTTCACTATATGTTCAGCAGGGGCTACTTGGACCAAAACAAAAAAAATGAGGTAATGTCATTGCCAGACAAAGTGAATGGCACACAGGACAATAAGAAGGAAGTTCTCCTCTAATGACACAGCTGCCCCCGTGAGGGGTTCTCTCTCTTATGTGGTTGGTCTGGCTGCTTAACTGCTTAGGTACATACAGAGTGACTTGCATAATTAAAATAAAGTATACTCTTCCACATTTTCCCTTTACTTAACCCCCTCCTCCTTCCCCCCAGAAACATTCTCTATCCCTGTTCCCCAGATCCTCTTACACACTCTTCCATCTCAGCCACTCTCAATCCCCACCGCTATCCCATTCCCACCAGTCAGCCTTCACTAGCCTCTCTCCACATCCACGCCCTTCAAATGTATCTCTCCACCCGCCCCCCCCCCCCAGTTTTTTTAACCCCCTTATATTTGTTCCAGTGGTTTCTTGGCAGTGCCACTACTGAAAACAGCTATTCTGTTTTCTTCTGCAACCACATGACTCAATGAGTTTGAACTCTACGGTGCCCAATTTTCTACACTCTTCTCTTAGTTTTGAAAGAATAATGTAGGAGTTTGGGCAATACACAGCTCAAACTTACAGAAAGCTGAATGGTGCAGGTCGAAAACAGAAAGCATAGTTACTCACCTGTAACAGGTGATCTCCGGGAACAGCAGGAATTGAGTCTTCACATATGGGTGATGTTGGTACTGATGGAGCCCGCGCGGGAACGCTCCCCAGCATCCAATAGGAAAGCTTTTGGGAGCATCTCACTGCACCTGCATAGCTGCCTTCCTGCCTTTCCAGCTGTTCCTCCTCAATTGAGTTTGTAGCTGACATAAAAGGAGAGAAGGAGAGAAGAAGAGAAAAAGTACAACTCCTAGAGGAGGAGGGTGGGTTGTGAAGACTCAATTCCTGCTGTTCCCGGAGATCACCTGTTACACTACCTCCAGGAACAAACAGGAATGTAGTCTTCACATATGGGACTCTCTAGCTTGGAGATTCCAGAGAGATTACCTCAGAGCGAGCTGTGGAACACAGGGCTAAGTAGTAGGTCATATGTCCTACAAGCATGTCTGGTATCGAAACTCGGGACGGAGGGTAGGCGTTGATCTAAAGTTACTGCTTGGGTTAGAAATTGGTTGGGTGGGAGGTGACAAAGAGTATAAGTAAATGGAGCTCACTCTGAGGAGAAGGATGTTACCAGTGGTGTGCCCCAGGAATTTGTCCTTGGTCCGATTCTTTTTAACATTTTTGTTAGTGATATAGCGGAAGGGCTGTCGGGTAAGGTTTGCCGCTTTGCAGATGATACCAAAATCTGCAATAGAGTAGACACCCAGAAAGGTATAGATAACATGAGGAGGGATCTAGCTAAGCTTGAAGAATGGTCTAGAATTTGGAAGCTGGGATTTAATGTTAAAAAATGTAAGGTCATGCATTTGGACTGCAGCAATCCAAGAGAGCAATATAGTATAGGGGGTGAAGTACTTTTGTCCACTAAAGAAGAGCGGGACCTAGGTGTGGTTGTGTCTGATTATCTTAAAGTAGCTAAACAGGTAGAAAAGGCGACGGCAAAAGCTAGAAGGATTCTTGGGTGCATACGGAGAGGAATGGCTAGCAGAAAAAAGGAGGTGATAGTGCCTCTGTATAAGTCTTTGGTGTGACCTCATTTGGAGTATAGTGTGCAATTCTGGAGACCACACCTTCAAAAGGATATAAACAGGATGGAGTCAGTACAGAGGGTGGCTACTAAAATGATTAGTGGTCTTCATTATAAAGCATATGAGGACAGACTTAAGGATCTTAATATGTACACCTTAGAGGAAAGGCGGGATAGAGGTGATATGACTGAGATGTTTAAATACCTCCGTGGCATAAATGTATAGGGAGAGAGCCTCTTTCAATTTAAAGCAAGTTCTGCTACGAGGGGACAAGGGATGAGGGTGAAGGGGGACAGATTCAGGAGTGATATGCAGAAATATTTCTTTACGGAAAGACTGGTGGATCCATGGAATAGTCTCCCAGTGGAGGTGGTAGAGATGAGGACAGTATCTGAATTCAAAAAAACATGGGACAAACACAGAGGATCTCTAAAGGAAAAAAGGGGACTGTTGTAGTTGTTGATATGGAAGGACAGACTAGATAGGACATGTGGTCTTTTTCTGTCGTCATATTTCTATGTTTCTATGTTTCTATGCTTCTATGTTTCTATCTAAGTCTGAAAGAGATGCTAGAGAACAGCTTGGCCAAACAAGGCATCCCGGTGGGAGTCCTTGTCTAGGCAATAGTGAACAGCAAAAGTATGGACAGAGGACCAGGTTGCTGCTTTGCATATTTCATCAATCGCTACAGAGTGCAGATTTGCCATGAAGGCAGCCATTGCTCAAACATTATGTGCAGTGACAGGACCCTCAAGAGAGAGTCCTGCACTATTGTAAGCAAAGGAGATACAATTTGCTATCCATTTGGAGAGAGTTTGCTTGAATACTGGTAGTCCTAGGTGACTGGAGTCAAAAGCGATGAAAAGTTGGGAAGCTTTTCTGTGCTTCCAAGTTCTCTGGAGATAAAAGGCCAAAACATGTTTGCAATCCAGAGTATGAAGGGTTACTTTTGCCCTTGAAGTATAAGATCGAGGGAAGAAAACAGGGAGGTACACTGACTGGTTCAATTGAAATGACGAGACCACATTTGGCATAAAGTGAGGATGAGTCCTAAGGACTACCTTATCATGGTGTAAACGTGTGTAAAGAGAATCAGCCACCAAAGCTTAAAGCTCACTCATGCGCTTTGCTGAAGTGAGGGCAATAAGGAAGGTGACCATCCAGGTATGGAACTTCAAGGAAGTAGTGGCTAGGGGTTCAAAGGGCGGCTTCATAAGCTGTCCTAAAACCACATTAAGGTCCCATGCAAATGGTGATGGTTTAATGGGAGACATAGTTAATAGAAACCCTCTCTTGAAGCATGCTACAAGCAGGTGAGAGGAGATGGGCTAACCATCCAAGGATATGTGGGAAGCCGCTATGGTCTGAGCCAGTTTTACAGAAGCTGAGAAGCACCCATTCAGCTAAGGGCAAACCTTTCTATCTTCTCTGCTGGCTTAAAACTATAAATTCAAGCCGTTGATTTTTGGGGGAATTACTATTATAGCATTTAAGTGTGGTTTTAGACTAAACTAGGGTTGCCAACTGGCCGGTTTTCAGCCGGCCTGGCCGGTTTTGCCATGGCCAGGCCGGCTGCCAGCGCAGAGGCAAAACCGGCTTTTCTCCCAACCCGGAGGGCTTCAGAGGGAGCCGGGGAAGCCCGCGCGAGGCCCCGACTCCCTCTGAACAGCCGCCAGCGTGAAGAGCCTTTTCCTTCACGCTGGCGGCTGTTCCTGTGAAGCCGCGATTGGTGGAAAAGGTTAAAGGCAATGCCCTTTAACCTTTCCCAGCATTCGCGGCTTCACAGGAACAGCCGCCAGCGTGAAGGAAAAGGCTCTTCACGCTGGCAGCTGTTCAGAGGGAGCCGGGGCCTCGCGCGGGCTTCCCCGGCTCCCTCTAAAGCCTCAGACAGCCGCGGTTTGGGGGGGGGGGGAGGCCAAGGACTGCCTGGGCTTTGATGGGGGGGAGGGGACCTGGACTGGAAAAGGGCTAGGAGGGGGGAATTTGACTGGAAATGGGTTGTGATGGGGGGGGGGGGGACCTGGACCAGAAAAGGGCTATGGGGGGGGGACTTGGACTGGAAAGAAATGGGCTGTGATAGGAGGGGACATTGACTGTAAAAGTGCTGGGGGGGGGGGACATTGACTGGAAAAGTGGTTTGATGGTGATGGGGACCTGGACTGGAAAAGGGCTGGGGGGGGGGACATGGACTGGAAATGGGTTGTGATGGGGAGGGGGACCTGGACTGGAAAAGGGCTATGGGGGGGGGGGAACTTGGACTGGAAAAGGGCTATGGGGGGGGAACTTGGACTGGAACGGGGCTGCGGTGGAGGGAGGGGGAACTTGGACTGAAAATAGGCTGTGATTAGGGGGACTTGGACTGGAAATGGGTTGTGAAGGGGGGGGGGGGACCTGGACTGGAAAAGGGCTATGGGGGGGCATTGGACTGTAAAGAAAAGGGCTGTGATGGGGAGGGGGACATGGACTGTAAAAGGGCTATGTGGGGGGGGGGACATGGACTGGAAATGGGTTGTGATGGGGAGGGGGACCTGGACTGGAAAAGGGCTATGGGGGGGGCATTGGACTGTAAAGAAATGGGCTGTGATGGGGAGGGGGACCTGGACTGTAAAAGGGCTATGTGGGCGGGGTGGACATGGACTGGAAATGGGTTGTGATGGGGAGGGGGACCTGGACTGGAAAAGGGCTATGGGGGGTGGGGGGGAACTTGGACTAGAAATGGGCTATGGTGGAGGGAGGGGGAACTTGGACTGGAAATAGGCTGTGATTAGGGGGGCTAGGACTGCAAATGGACTGTGATGGTGGGGGGGGGGTAGGACTGCAAATGGGCTGTGATGGTGCAGGGGGACTCGGACTGCAAATGGGATGTGATGGGGGGGGGCCTAGGACTGGAAATAGGCTGTGATGGGGGGGGGGGCTAGGACTGGAAATGGCCTGTGATGTGAGGGCTAGCACTGGAAATGGGCTGATGAAGAGCTGGAATAGGACTGGAAATGGGCTGATGTGGGACATGGGAGAATGGGACTAGAAGGGAGTGGATGCTTGGTGGGTCTAGAACTATAAGGGAACTGATTTTGGGGGAGGACTAGAATAGATGGGGAATGAGTGGAGAGGGGAAAAAATATTTTGTGTGGAAGAAAAGTCTACGATGGGCCGGGTATTGGGAGAGTAAGAGTGGATTGAGAATGGAAGGGTGAAATTTAAATGGATGATAAAGGAATAAGGAAAGAATTGGGGGAAAGAGCAAAAGGGAAACAATCAGTATGTTAAAGCAGAAATAGAGAGAGAATGGAAAACATCTAAAAGAGAAGAAAGGACAAATGGATAGCTCGCAGAAGACACGAAGAAACCAGAAGAAAGTGACTGGAGCAATTGCAACTGAAAAATAAAACGCCCAAACAGAAGGTAGAAAAATACTTTTTATTTTGAATTTATTAGCTGGAATATGTTTGGTCTGGGAAGTGTGTATTGATAACATCTTTGCGTTTTTGTTTAGTGCAAGAGGAAATTACTTTATAGTTTTATTTCTCCAATGTTGTACATTTCATGTTTGGATTTTGGGGTTCCCAGTTTAATTATTATCTGACCAAGGAAGTTAGCCTACACGTATCTTCGGTAATTTTTGTGGGTGGGGCTGGGGGCGGGGCAGGGGTGGGACTAGGGGCGGAGAATGGGTGGAGCATGGCGAGCCACAGGTGTCGGGTTTTTCTCGGTGAAAAAGTTGGTAACCCTAGACTAAACGTGGGGGCATTTAGACTGCTTTCCTTGTATAGACTTACATCAGATATCTGTGTGTGTGGCAGATAGAGAGTTAAACCTAACAAACTAGATTTTTTACTCCTGCTGCACTGGTTGGTGAAACCCTATTCCCAGGGAGGAGCTGATTTGGAGCATTGTACACCTGGCCTGACACGGGTCTCAGCCAGTTTTACAGAAGCTGAGAAGCACCCATTCAGCTAAGGGCAAACCGTTCTATCTTCTCTGCTGGCTTAAAAATATAAATTCAAACTGTTGATTTTTGGGGGAATTACTATTATAGCATTTAACTGTGGTTTTAGACTAAACTTGGGGGCATTTAGACTGCTTAACTTGTATAGACTTACATCAGATATCGGTGTGTGCCCACGGTTCAGGAATAGCCTACTCGCCAGAGACACTTAGGTTCCCGCCCACCCTACCCCTCACCCCACACACAACAGGGGCTACATTGCCTTTATAGTGGTCACATACATGCCATCTATCTTTTCTTACTTGGGTTAAAGTCCACATCTTCTTCATCCTTTTTTCTTCTTCTTCCTCTTCTGGGACTGCTTAACCAGCATGTCGTGTATTCAGTGCAATCACTGCGGTACTTTCATTCCAAGACGAATCATTTGGAGCCTAAGAGCTTGTCCTATGTGCCTCAGGTCAGCTGCCATGCATGACGAATTAACTCTACTAAGGAAAGACCTAGCTGCCATGCATAAAGAAGTGACTCTACTGAGGGAGGAAATGGCTGCAATGAAATGCACCTCTTCTAGGATACAAACTGAACAAAGTCCACCACCGCTCCCACAAAGAATCAAACACCCCAGGAACAAATGGATCACAGTCGGTTCTGGAAGATTGCGACCTGTAACACAGAGACATCCTATACATCAAGAGATATCCCTGCATAATGCCTTCTCTGCCTTGGCTAATGAGGATGCTCAATCCAAAGAAACTGAAGGGCCCTTAAATGAGTTAGACAATGCCCAATCTCCTGCTAAAGCATCAAATATGAAGAAAACCTCACTAAATAGAAAACTACTACTACTTGGAGACTCCATCATCAGAGGCACAACTTGGGAACACAGTTCAAAGGAGAGAAGATAGTAATGTGCCTACCAGGCTCGACAGCCAACAGGAATACAAACCAAGTTGTTGAAGTACTTAGCGCAAAAAGTGAACACTTCAAACTTGATGTTGTTATCCACTTGGGCATAAATGACCTGGCTAGAAACAGTGCCTCTACAGTCCAAAAGGACTTCCAATCTCTGGGAGAGAAACTCAAGCCCATTGTTAACACTGTTGCATTCTCAGAGGTTCTGCCTGTTCTTGGTAAGGGGACAAAAAGGCTGCATCGCATTAACAGCTTTAATGCATGGCTGCAGACCTGGTGCAAACAAGAAGAATTCAGATTTATTGGCGACTGGGGAAACAGAGGGACCAACAAGAGACTATGCTGTGCTGATGGACTATATCTCTCTGTCGCAGGGAAAAGAATCTTAAGTGAAAAATTCAAGCAGTATGTGGATATGCATTTAAACTAGGAAAAGGGGGTGATGGATGTGGAAGGTCAAGACCTGCACACCACCCCCTACAAAAGCAGAATAACATCAGAAACAGCCACACTTTTAAACCACACATCAAAAACAAGTGGGAAGATATGGGCAGAACAAAATCAATGCAAAATACACACAAGCCAGGTAAATGCTGGAAAGCAATGAGCACAAATGTTCGAAGCTTAGCCAACAAAGTTCCGGACCTGGAAGCCCTAATGGTGGAAATGGATTTGGACATTGCGGCAATTACAGAAATATGGTTTAATGAATCGCATGATTGTGATATAGCCATAGATGGCTATAATCTATTCAGAAGAGACAGAGAAAATGGGAAAGGAGGAGGAGTAGCCTTGTATGTCAAAAGCAATAATAAAGCTACTGAAATGCAGGGGACATGGGAAAAAGAAGAAGCGCTCTGGATTGCATTGGAAAGAGGAGATGGCACTGGAGATGACTACTGCTGTAGTCTACAGACCTCCGACTCAAATTGAAGAGATAGATAACGAATTGATTATAGATATTGCCAAGATAGCCATAAAGGGGGAAGCAATCATTTTGGGTGACTTTAATCTACCTGATGTGGATTGGATTACTCCTTCTGCACATCTGGAAAGAAGCAAAAAAATTGTAGATGCTCTCCAAGATGCATCACTTAGACAAGTGGTCATGGAACCAACCAGGGAAAGCTCAACACTGGATATAGTGCTCACCAACGGTGATAGCATGTCGAATGTCTGCGTGAGTGCCCCTGTGAGCAACAGCGATCATCACATGGTGTGGTTTGAGATAAAAGCCAAAGTACAGGCCCAACATAGCAAGCTCAAAGTCCTAAACTTAAAAAACACTGACTTCAAAAAAATGTCCGAGTACCTAAAGGAGGAGATGACAGGGTGGAAGGAGATAAGGGAAGTGGAATTGCAATGGGCTAAACTAAAGGTGGCAATAAAAGGGACAACAGATAAATATGTAAAAAAGCAAATAAAAACAAGAGGAGAAGGAAACCTATTTGGTTTTCCAAAGAAGTGGCTGCTCAAATAAAGGCAAAAAACACAGCTTTTGCAAAATTCAAAAGCTTGCAAACAGAAGAACAGAGAAATGAATACAGGATCAAACTCAAAGAATCAAAAAGAGAAATAAGGATAGCAAAATCAAAGGCAGAGGAAAAGATGGCTAAAGATGTTAAGGGTGGCGACAAAACTTTCTTCAGGTATATTCGGGAAAGGAAGAAGATCAGAGTTAGAATTGCAGGACTCAGAAGTGCTGGGAAAAGACTCGTGGAAATTGACATAGAAAAAGCAAATTTGTTAAACAAATACTTCTGCTCTGTTTTTACTAAAGAAAATCCTGGAGATGGACCAGCTGTGACTCCCAAATATAAAAATGGGAATGAAGTAGATACCACACCATTCACAGAAGATGAGATGTTGGAACAACTTGCTAAACTGAAAGTGGACAAAGCCATGGGACCTGATGGAATACATCCCAGGATACTGAAAGAGCTCAGAGAGGTTCTTGCAGGGCCGTTAAAGGATGTATTCAACAGATCCTTGGAAACAGGAGAGGTTCCTCAGGACTGGAAAATGGCTGATGTTGTACCTCTACACAAAAGTGGTGACAGGGAAGAAATGTCAAACTACAGACCCGTGAGCCTTACCTCGGTGGCGGGAAAAGTAATGGAGGCGCTCCTGAAAGAGCGAATAGTGAACTTTCTCAAAACCAACAGGATGCAAGACCTGAGGCAACATGGTTTTACTGAAGGACGGTCTTGCCAAACAAATCTAATTGAGTTCTTTGACTGGGTGACCAAGGAACTAGATCAGGGGCATGTGATGGATGTCATCTGCCTGGATTTCAGCAAAGCCTTTGATACTGTTCCTCATAGGAGGCTTGTCAACAAACTCAGTAGCTTGGGGATGGGTCCCAAGATGGTGAACTGGATTAGAAATTGGTTGACTGACAGACGACAGAAGGTGATGGTACATGGAGCTCACTCGGATGAGAGAAAGGTGATTAGCGGGGTGCCCCAGGGTTCGGTCCTGGGCCCGGCACTGTTCAATGTATTTGTGAGGGATATTACTGAAGGACTGAAAGGAAAAGTCTGTCTTTTTGCAGATGACACAAAAATTTGCAACAGAGTGGACTCCCCCGAGGGAGTGGATAACATGAAGAAAGATCTACAAAAGCTGGAAGAATGGTCTAATGCTTGTCAATTACGATTTAATGCGAAAAAGTGCAGTGTCATGCACTTAGGTAGCAGAAATCCAAGGGAAATATACGCAATAGGGGGCGAGAGGTTGGTGTGCATGGTTCAGAAGAAAGACCTTGGTGTGATTATCTCTGATGATCTCAAGGTGGCAAAACAGTGCGACAAGGCGGTGGCAAAAGCCAGGAGGATGTTGGACTGCATCCAAAGAGGGATTACCAGCAGAAAGGAAGAGGTACTTATGCCACTGTACAGATCGCTGGTGAGGCCTCACTTGGAATACTGTGTTCAGTTTTGGAGACCATATCTTGCAAAAGATGTAAAAAGACTGGAAACTGTTCAGAGGAAGGCGACCAAAACGATTTGGAGCCTGTGTAAGAAACTCTATGAGAAGAGACTTGAAGACCTAAATATGTACACTTTGGAGGAGAGGAGGGATAGGGGAGATATGATTCAGACCTTTAAATACTTAAAGCGGAACGATGAACAAACAAACTTCTTCCAAAGACGGAGAAGCTGCAAAACTAGAGGGCATAACATGAAGCTGCAAGGAGGAAAATTGAAAGGCAATGTCAGGAAATATTTTTTCACTGAAAGGATGGTGGATGCTTGGCATGCTTTCCCGATGGAAGTGGTGGGGGCAAACACGGTGACAGAATTCAAAACAGCATGGGCCAAGCACAGCGGATCCCTTTATAGCAACAGGATAAAAACAAAATAAATGGAACCATCTAACTTCTCAAGAAATAGGGGTGTCCTACATGAAATGGTGGGTCCACCCCTAAACAAAGATATGGGGAGGGGTGGCCTGCACGGAGCGACGGGTGCACCTACTCTTGCCGTATATTTGCTGGGCAGACTGGATGGACCATGCTGGTCTTTATCTTCCTTCATTTACTATGTTACTATGGCACTTAGGTGGACTCTTACCGAATTGGTTTTGAGTCCAGAGGAGGGAGAGGTGGAGAAGATATTCAAGTAATGTTTCCATGGGAGCTGAAAAGTGGTTAAGATCCCTTTTCGAACACCAGAGAGAGAATCTATGCCACTTGAAGATGTAGGAGCACCTTGTGGAAGGTTTCCTAGAAGACAAAAGGATAGCTTTTGAGAGAGGCTGATGCCCTGGAATTCTATGCCTTCAGCACCCATGCTGTAAGGTGTAGGGACTGCAAATTAGGATGCAGCAGTGTCCTGTTCTCCTGTGAGAGGAGATCAGGGGCAGACCCCAAATCTACTGGTTGAACTCGAGAGAGACGTAGAAGCAGAGGATACCATGGTTGTCATGGCCAATGCGGGGCTATAAGAATCATGTAGCCCTTGTCTCTCTGCAGTTTGAAAATAGTTTTGGGGATGAGAGTAATGGGAGGGAAGGCGTATAGGAAGCCCTGACCGCAGTAAAGGTGAAAGGCATCTACCGCTTGGCTGTTGTGAGCAGAGGTTCTGGAACAAAATCAGGGAAGTTTGGCATTCTGAGGACTTGCAAATAGGTCTATGTCTGGGGTTCCCCAGATCTGGAAAATGTGAGCAATCTTGTCTGCATGGATAGACCACTCGTGGTGTAGTAAGACCCGACTGAGTTTGTCCGCCAAGAGATTCTGTTTGCCTGGGAGATAAACCACAAGTAGGTGAATCTGATGTTTTATGGCAAAGGACCATAGGTGCAAGGCTTCACTGCAAAATATCCAAGAGCCTGTTCCACCCTGCTCAGAGTACATTGATGTGGAGGCTTCTGAAAAGGGACCCTACGAGAAGGTGTTCTTGGGATTGCCACCACTGGAGAGATGAGATGAGACATGTAGAGAGTGTTATCTTGTCTCCCAAACAACCAGATGCTTGAGACCACTGGGAAGCCAGGGTCCATTGAGCTGCAGGCATATGTAGATAAGCATATAGAACCACATGTACAGTAGATGCCATATGGCCCAGGAGTTGCAGCATTTCTTGAGTAGTTAGAAAGGTCTTGAGGCATGCTTGGGATGCAAGCCAAATGTGTCAAGCACAGCGGGCTTGAAGCAGAAAAGCCCTTGACTGTTGAGTATCTAGGAGGGCTCCTATAAACTACAGAGTTTGAGAGGGAATGATCTGGGATTTTGAAAGATTTATTACAAATCCCAAGTGTTGCAACACTTGCATGGTGCACGTGAGAGAAAGATTGGCCTCTAGAGGTGTGCTTGCTCGAATGAGCCAATCATCTAAGTAGGGGAAAACAAATATCCCTAGAGTCCTTAGAAATGCGTCTACAACTGTCATGCACTTTGTAAAGACTCTTGAGGTAGAGGCGAGGCAAAAAGGCAGGACTCTCTACTGATAATGTTTCCCCTGGAACAGGAAACGCAGAAACCTTCTGTGTTCTGCATGGATAAGAATGTGAGTATATGTGTCCTTTAGATCTAAAGAACAGAGCCAATCTTGACTCTGGAGATAGGGGAGAAGAGTACCTAGGGAGATCATCTTGAATTTCTCCCGGAGTAGATACTTGTTCAGTTTTCTGAGGTCCAGGATGGGCCTTTATACCCCTGTCTTCTTTGGAATGAGGAAGTAAGGAGAATAGAAGTCCAGACTTTGCTGGGAGAGTGGCACTTCCTCTATTGCACCCTGCAAGAGAAGAGAGGTGACCTCCTACAAAAACAGAATGGTGAGAAGGGGTTGAGAACTGAACTCTCTTAGAGGAGATTGGGGGGTGGACTTCGGAAGTGAAGTTTGCACCCCTCCTTTACTATGGAGAGAGTCCAGTGTTCTGATGTTACAAGATGCCACCTGTGGGCAAAGTGATATAGTCTGCCTGCAATGCAGATGGAATCTGGAATCTCCAGAGGCAGGACAGCTATGTTCTCCAGAAAGGAGTCAAACCCTGAGGAGGTTGGGTCTGCTGGGCTGTCTGAGACCCGGGAGTCTGAGCCTTTTGTTGTTATGGTTGCTGCTGCCCTTTTTGAGGAGCATGGACGGGACAGTGCACCGCAGGGTTGTAAGAAGAATAGTACTTCTTTTTCTTATTGAAAAAGGGTTTCTTTGATATCTTCTTCTTAGCTGGGTTGGCAGTTGATCTAGAAAGTCTATTTAGAGTGGTGTTCTCAGACTCTAATTGAGACGCCTTATCCTGCCAGTCTTTGCCAAGAAGGTTTTCACCTGTGCAAGGTATATTACCCAGCTTATCTTTAACCCACTGTTCAAGATCAGAGGCTTGGAGCCAAGTGATCCTGCATGCACCAAGGCATATAGCTTAAGTTCTGCTGATGCATTCATAACAGTTGAAGGTTGCCCTGTTAACAAATTTGGAAACATTTTGGGCATGCTTCACCAGGGTGAGATAATCAGCTCTCTTGTCATTAGGGAGGAGAGAAGCCATCAACTCCAAATCCCTAGCCACCTCTCTAAGAAACATACCCATGTAGAATATGTAGGAACTGATTCTGGCCGATAACATGGAGGCCTGAAAATATCGATGACCAAAAACATCAAGGGTTCTCGATTCCCTGCCCGGAGGTGCGAGGAACATGTTTTGGCACTTTTAATTTGACGCATTGCCGATTCCACCACCATGGAATGGTGTGGTAATTGTGGCTTCTGGAAACTGGAGCACTCCAGTACCCGGTACATAGTATAGAGCCTTCTAGTATGTGGAGAGATGGATAAGGGTGTCTCCCACATTCGAAGCATAAGGTCGTGAAGTATTCTATGAATAGGAAGAGTAGCAGCTTCCTTTGGGGCTGCAGGATATTGAAGAATTTCAAATTTCTCAGCTCTAGACTCCTTCTCCGAAGTCACCGTGATAGAGAGGCCCTGAGCAACATTGCGGATAAAATCTTGAAAAGACATGTCCTCCGGAGAGGACATGCAATGTTGTGGGGACGGAGATGGATCCTCCAGCAGAATTGTCATTTCCCTTGTACCGGTTGATTCATCATCTGACGAGTCGGAGTCCGAAGACTCAAAATATCGACGGGCAGGGTGCTCGCACTCTGCCCGTACTCAATACTGATCGAAACCGGCATTGGAAAGTTTTGGTGCTGGAAACTCAGTACCAGAGACGGACTCGAGGGCCGGCATAGATAGTAGTGTGGTAAGCGGCAAAAATGTCAATGCAGGCACCTTCGGTATCATCGTCAGTACCGATGGCTGAGGAATTGACTGTAGAGGCTTTACCAGTATGGAAGCTGCTAGCAAGACCGCTAAGCTCTGCTCAATAGCCAGGATACGTTGATCCATGGAGCTTGCCAATACCTGGGTATCGGTACCTGAGTTGTGGGCCACGATCCCTGAGCATGGCACCAAGAGCTCTCCGGAGGTCGAGGCATCGGGAGCATCTTGGGACCCCACTAATGCTTTGGAGGCAAGGACCTCCCGCCGGGGTTGCTTGACTGGTGTGTCCCCCTCCAGGGCAATGCCTAGGGCATCTCAATGCTTAGAAGGAGATCTACCCTTGGAGGGCTGGCTAGTCTTCGACGAAGACCTGGGTTTCGATACCTGAGATCCTTGAGAGGAAGATGGAGCTGTCGATGACATCGATGTTACCGACATGGCATCGGTGGCAAAGAAAGTACCAAGTTTCACAGCTCTGTTCTGCAGGCCTCTCTTTGTCATCTTCCTACAGAGAGGACAGACCGACGGTTGATGATCTGGTCCCAAACATTTTAGACACCAGTCATGGGTGTCTGTGGCTGAAATTGCCACATTTGGAACACTTTTTAAAACCATTAGCTAGTTTGTCCATTTTGGAAAACAAGGCCTAAGCCTAAGATGGCGTCGATGCGCCCTGAGCGAAGGGATTCTCCCCTCAGAAAAGTATACTTTTTTTAACAGAAAGAAAGAAAAAAAGAAAGAATGTGAGCACCGACAGGGTCGGTACCAGCGTCGACGGGAAGGCAGACATGACCACAAAAAAATAAGAAAACTCAAATTTTCTGCGGTGACAGGAATTGCTTCTTGTCGGCTCTGCGGAAAACGAAGAACTGAGGAGGGAGAGTTGGAAAGGCGGGAAGGCAGCTACGCAGACACAGTGGGATGCTCCCAAAAGCTTTCCTATTGGACGTTGGGGAGCGTTCCTCCACGGGCTCCGTCGGTACTGACGTCACCCATATGTGAAGACTACATTCCTGCTTGTTCCTGGAGATCTGATATGAATGCAGTGCCAATAGCAAGACTCCGGAGAAGGTAGGAGTCAGGGAGCCACATAAGTTCAATGGTGTCTACCACTAGTCCCTGCATCCCGCACTGGTCTAGTTCCTCCTATTATCCCTCCCGTAGCACTCTCTCTTTCTTCTCCTTTCCCTAAGCAGTCACTCTGTTTTCATTCCCTTCCCTCCCCCTCTCTCTCTTCACTTTCTTGCCCCCCTGACATTTGCTTCTGTCTGCCTTCCCTGTACATCCTCCTATTAGCATGCTCTGCCGCCATGACACAGCTCTTTTGCCTTGACTGGTCTGAACTGCCACATGCCTGTCCTTAGCTGGTGGTGCACATATGCATTCCCTGTGCTTCAGCAACAGGCAGTTGCTATTTTCAGGACTCCAAGCACATTCTATACAGTACATAGAAGATACATAATTTATTAAATAATTGTTTTATTAAATCGGTGGGTTGGCACAAAACTACCCTGATTTTCTTCAGTATATATAGATGAAAGAGATTAAGGAGGCGGAATCTTCAAAAGCTTAAAGCACCGCATTAAAAAGGAAATACACAACAGTATAAATAAGGGCACTGTAACTATTCTGATTTAGCCAATAATTGCAGATTTTGATACTATTTCAGGATAAATGTATACCATAATTTTTAATAAGATAATCAACTTATCTCACCGTTTTCTCCTTCATCGCTGCATCAAATTTTGCTTGTACTTTATCCAGTTCAGCTTGTTTCTCATCCAATTGTGCCTGAGCTTCTTCTAACTCAGCATTGGCAACTTTCAAGCGTCCTTCTTGTTTTGCTAAATTAGTCTTAAAGAAGAAAAATATTTGGAGGGTAAAATATGAGAATATTATAATGATAAAATAATCTTTTCCTTATGGTCTATTTAACTTTACGATGATGTATTGATATGAAGGATACCTCTTTTATACTTCTGGTTCTGATAAAATCGGGTCATATTGGATAAACGTTTACAAAGCACTGGGTCTAGACAATAACGAAAGGATGACCAGATTGAGACTCTACATATTTCTTGAATGGAAAATGAATGAAGGTGGGCAATCAAGGTTGTCATGGCTCTCAGCTGATACACTATCACTGGACCATTTAGTTGCAATCCCGCTAGACTGAAGCTATGGGATATACATACTGCTAGCCAGTTTGATAAACTTCTTTTAGCGAAACCTAATTTATTAGGAACAAAGGATATGATGATTGAGTGGATGGGCTATGTGATTGCGTTGCTTTCATATAGTAAGCCAACATTCTTTCCTACAGCATCCAATGGTCTTCTTCCTGAGCTAATATGTCTATCAAACTTATTGTGTATGCTCAGTTATAGAAAGTAGAACCTCATTACTTGGGTTTTAAGAACTCTCACTTATCCGAGGTCTCAGACATCAAAGCACGATGTTTCTAGATTTAATATCCATCCAGCTTTTGTGCTTATTTGCATCAATGACCTCCTATGTATTATATCTTCTGAGACTGAACTTCGTTTTTATCTAAGCCTATTCTACTAACTTTTCCAGCCTATCCAGCTTCTCAATTAACAAACTCTAAAAAAAGAGTGGTCACAAACTCATGATAAAATCTATTCAGGGGCTTAATGGTGACCCTCTGATCCCACCATCTCACGAGTCGCAATTCAAACTCTTAAAATTAAGGATAAGCTTTAACAATGTAGTGGCTCACGAATCCCAACGCCTGTCCTAGGCGCCACAGTCACATTTCACTTCTTCTGTTTCTTCAGGGGATTTGTTCTCTTCTTTGTCTCACTTTTTTATGCTGCACACGTCTCATACCAACTCTGTGTAAATAATACCATTTACTTGAAAAGCTTTTCTACAATCACTTCAGAGATGCGCGGCGTTCCTCTGAAGTGATTGTAGAAAAACATTTTGAGTAAATGGTATTATTTACACAGAGTTGGTATGAGACGTGTGCAGCATAAAAAAGTGAGACAAAGAAGAGAACAAATCCCCTGAAGAAACAGAAGAAGTGAAACGTGACTGTGGCGCCTAGGACAGGCGTTGGGATTCGTGAGCCACTACATTGTTAAAGCTTATCCTTAATTTTAAGAGTTTGAATTGCGACTCATGAGATGGTGGGATCAGAGGGTCACCATTAAGCCCCTGAATAGATTTTATCACGCGTTTGTGACCACTCTTTTTTTAGAGTTTGTTAATTGAGAAGCTGGATAGGCTGGAAAAGTTAGTAGAATAGGCTTAGATAAAAACGAAGTTCAGTCTCAGAAGATAATACATAGGAGGTCATTGATGCAAATAAGCACAAAAGCTGGATGGATATTAAATCTAGAAAAATCGTGCTTTGATGTCTGAGACCTCGGATAAGTGAGAGTTCTTAAAACCCAAGTAATGAGGTTCTACTTTCTATAACTGAGCATACACAATAAGCCAACATTCTTTTACAATCCAGCATGTGTGGGCTTGCTTGCATTTCTATGCATTAGGTCTTGGAAAGAAAGTGGGAATCGCTATTGACTGATGTGGAAGGTGGATATCATTTTTGGTCAAAATGTAGGGTAAGTTTGAAGCCCTATCCCATTGTGGGAGAACTGTACATATGGAGGATATGGGGCGACTACTTACAAATTGCTTATTTTTCAAGTTGAAGTTGCTGCTACTAAGAAGAAAACTTTCAAGGCTAGGTATTTCATTCTGCTGATTTCATGGCTTCAAAGAATTTTTCATGAGCTCCGTTAGAACAACATTAAGGAAACATGAAACATTAAACATGATGGCAGATAAAAACCATTGGGCCATTATTCAAACACCATGGTCAGAATTTTTTAAAACTCTTGACTGCAGCATTTTAATATTTTATATACATTCAGCACTACTATCTCTAGAACTAGTAGCGCCAAGTATAAATATAAAACCGTGAGTACCACAGCAATATACAGCCACTATCCATATAGCTATCTAGCAAATTTAGGAAAGCCTTTTTGCTGGTCTAAATTTATCAACATAACAATATGGATAACAGACTGAATATCACCATCTTTGTTAGTGATATGGTGGAAGGGCTGTCAGGTAAAGTTTGCCTCTTTGCGGATGATACCAAAATCTGCAATAGAGTAAACACCCAGGAAGGTGTAGAAAACATCAGGAGGGATCTAGCTAAGCTTGAAGAATGGTCTGAAATTTGGCAGTTGAGATTTAATACTAAAAAATGTAGAGTCATGAATTTGGGCTTCAACAATCCAAGGGAGTGGTACACTGTATAGGGGGTGAAATACTTCTGTCCACAAAAGAAGAGTGGGACCTGGGCGTGATTGCATCTGACAATATTAAAGTAGCTAAACAGGTAAAAAAGACGATGGTGAAAGCTAGAAGGATGCTGAGTTCATAGGGAGAGGAATGGCCAGCAGACGAAAGAAGGTGATAGTGCCTCTGTATAAGTCTTTGGTGTGACCTCATTTGGAGTACTGTGTGCAATTCTGGAGACCGCACCTTCAAAAGGATATAAACAGGTTAGAATTAGTGCAGAGAGTGGCTACTAAAATGGTTAGTAGTCTTCGTTATAAAGCATATGAGGATAGACTTAAGGATCTTAATATGTATACTTTAGAGAAAAAAAGCGATAGAGGAGATATGATTGAGACGTTTAAATACCTCTATGGCATAAATGCAGAGGAGGAAAGCCTTTTTCGATTGAAAGCAAGCTCTGCTACGAGGGGACATAGAGTAGTTACTCACCTGTAACAGGTGTTCTCCAGGAGCAGCAGGAATCAGTCCTCACATATGGGTGTCATCGGCGCCGATAAAGCCCCAGTGGAGCATTTCCCCAGCTTTCCATGAAAGCCTTTGGGAATGCAGGCATGCATGCGTAGTTCCCTTCCAGCCTAAAGGTGCCATCTTACCTCAGTCAAATGACATAGATAAGAACAGCACACAAAAATGAAAAATAAACTATGTACAACTGCAACTCCAAGGGGAGGAGGGAGGGTTGTGAGGACTGATTCCTGCTAATCCTGGAGAACACCTGTTACAGGTGAGTAACTACTCTTTCTCCAGGAGCAAGCAGGAAGTCAGTCCTCACATATGGGTGACTCCCCAGCTCTGGGCTACCGAGGAACCCAGGCTGAACAAGAGAACTCCCTCTAGTCTCAGCAGCAAAGAAAGGCTTTTCAAGGACACAACCTCCACCGGTAGCCCAACAGAGGGCAGGAGGGCAGGAGTTGCCTAAACCTCAAAGAGATTCCGGAGTACTGCTTGGCCAAAAGCACTGTCCCTACGGGACTCCCTCTCCAGGCAGTAATGGGCCGCAAAAGTCTGGCTTGAAGACCAAGTTGCAGCCCTGCAGATGTCTACCAAGGGCACAGAGCGGAGATGAGCCACTGAGGCATCCATTGTCCTGACACGATGGACCGTGACCCTATCTTGCAAAGGAAGGTCAGCCACCTTATAAGCCCAGGTGATACAGTCAGCTACCCAGATGGACAAGGTACGCTTGGACACAGCCAGCCACAACTTATTTGGGTCAAAGGATACGAAGAGCTGAGTAGCCCTTCTATGCCCCTGCGTACGGTCAAGGTAGAAGGATAAGGCCCTCCTACAGTACAGGGTATGCAGAACTGCTTCAGCCTGGCTCGTATGAGGCCTAGGGAAGAATGTTGGAAGAACCACATCCTGGTTGAGGTGGAAAGAGGAGACAACCTTAGGGAGGAACTTGGGATGAGTCCTAAGGACTACCCTGTTCCTGTAAATCCTGGTGTAAGGCCTATCACAGACTAGGGCCTGAAGCTCACTCACTCGCCTAGCAGAGGTAAGGGCTATCAGAAAGAGTGTCTTCCAGGAGGGGAAGCGTAGTGGGCAAGTAGCCATGGGCTCAAAAGGTGGGCGAGTCAGTTGCTGCAAGACCACATTCAGCTCCCACTCAGGGGCAGAAGGACGGATGGGAGGCTTGAGCAAAAGCAAGCCCCTAAGAAGGCGGGACACCAAGGGGTGACCAGATAGAGAATGTCCCTTCACCAAAGAGTGGTGAGCTGCTAGAGCTGAGAGCTGGACCTGAACAGAATTGGATTTAAGGCCTTGATTTGACAAGTGCAGTAAGTAGTACTGAAGGACTACTGGCACAGTATAGGAGAAAGGATCAACTGTACGGAGCTGACACCACACAGAAAACCTTTTCCATTTGAGAGCATAGGTTTTCCTAGTGGACTGTTTCCTAGAGGCTAGGACAACCTCCTCAAAATCCTGAGGCAAGCCCCAGGGAGCCAAGACTACCCTTGCAGCCTCCAGGCCATCAGATTGAGAGCTCTGAGACTGGGGTGCAGAAGGGAACCCCGCTCCTGTGAGAGAAGGTCGGGTTGCAACCCCAGCGGTAGTGGAGAATCCACCGCCAGTTGAAGCAGAAGAGGAAACCAAGGCTGTCTGGGCCACCGGGGAGCCAGCAGCAGGACCGAGGCCTTGTCCTGAAGAATCTTGAAGAGAGTTTGGGCCACCAAGGGCGTGGGAGGAAACGCATACAGGAGGCCCTGAGACCAGGATACCAGAAAAGCATCCGCTGCTATCCGCAGAGGATGCGGTTGCCTTGAACAGAAGTTTGGCAGCTGTTTGTTCAGAGGTCTGGCAAACAGGTCTATGGATGGAAGTCCCCATTTTAGGAAAATCTTTTGAACTACCAAAGGATGGCGCTGCCACTCGTGGGGCTGCAATATTCTGCTTAATCTGTCTGCCAGGTAGTTGTCCTGGCCTGGAAGGTACACAGCCTTGAGGAGCATGTTGTGCTTGAGGGCAAAAGAACAAAGGATCCTGGACCCGGTTCCGCCCTGTTTGTTCACATAAAACATGGCAACTTGGTTGTCTGTCTGGATCAGGACAGATTGGTGAGTCAGGGTAGGAGTGAAAGCTTTGAGTGCTAATCGAATAGCTCCGAGTTCGAGGAGATTGATCTGCTGTGCAGCTTCCCAGGGAGACCAGAGGCCCTGGGTGCACTTGCCCAGACAATGCAGCCTTGCAGGGAGGCATTTGTTGTTGGCACTACTGTGTACCCTGGAATCTGAAAAGGCACCCCTTTCAGCAGATTGGGTGGGTGTAGCCACCAGTTGAGGGAGAGCAGAAATTGTCTGGACACACTTATCCTGTCTCTGAGGCTGCCTGTGGCCTGTGACCACTGAGCCCGAAGACACCACTGTGCAGGCCTCATATGGTGCCTGGCATTGGGGGTCACATGCACTGTCGAAGCGATGTGGCCTAGAAGCCTCAGGCAGAGTCTGGCAGAGACCAGGGACCTGCTGAGAAACTGATTCGCCAAGGCCATCAACCTTTGGGCTCTGTCTTCTGGCAAGAATGCCTTTGCCAGGAGGGAGTCCAATCTTGCCCCTATGAACTCCAAGTTCTGGGAGGGGAGCAAAGTGGACTTTGCGAAGTTTATGACAAACCCCAGGCTTTGCAGAAGAGCAATAGTCCTGAGGGTGGCCTGATTGGCCTCCTGACACGTCTGACCCATGATGAGCCAGTCGTCTAGATAGGGGAAGACAAAGATTCCCTGATTTCTCAGGTAGGCTGCCACCACTGCTAAGCACTTTGTAAAGACTCTGGGGGCGGAGGTGAGGCCGAAAGGCAGGACTCTGTACTGATAATAGTTTCCGCCCACAATGAACCTGAGGTACTTTCTGTGGTCTGGATGAATGAGGATGTGAGTGTACGCATCCTTTAGATCTAAGGAGCATAGCCAATCTCCCTGCTGGAGGTAGGGCAGAAGAGTCCCAAGAGTAAGCATCTTGAACTTCTCCTTCACTAGGAACTTGTTGAGGTTCCTGAGGTTCAGAATGGGCCGAAGGCCACCGGTTCATTTGGGCATCAGGAAATACCTGTAGTAGAAACCGTGACCTTGGAAGTGGGGAGGCACAGGCTCTACCGCCTTGTCCACCAACAGACCTTGTAGCTCTTGCAGAAGAAGGTCTGTGTGCAGGGGAGGCCTTGGAGGCTCCCCTGGAAAATATGGTGGAGGCAGTTGGTGAAAATGGAGGGCATAGCCCTTGTGGACTATCTCCAGCACCCAAGTGTCCCCGGTGACAAGGGGCCACTTGTGGGCAAAGAGGGCGAGGCGACCTCCTGTGCAGGGTTGGGAGAGCAGTGGAGGAGAGGCTATGTTCAAGGAGTCAAAAACCCCCACCCTGCTGAGTGGTAGCAGGGGCTTGAGGCTTGGGGGTCCTCTGCCTATGGGGCCTATTACCCTTGGCTTGCTGACCCTGGGGGACAGCTTGGGCAGTCTGATATTGTGGGTACTGTTTGTAGGCAGTGCCCTTCCTCGGGTAAAAGGGCTTTTTACCCGAGCCTTCTTTTTAAGAGAAGGGGCAGAGGTTTTCCTCAACAGCCTTGTCCGTGTGAGGTGCTCAGTTTCGAGCTGAGCGGCTTTCTCGGTCATGGGCTTGCCAAAAAGGTTTTCACCTCGGCAAGGGACATCAACCAACTTGTCCTGAACCCATGGCTCGAGGTCCGATGACTGCAGCCATGCCTGACGTCGAGCCGCAATGCCGGCTGCCGCAACTCGGGCCGAAGCCTCTAAGCCATCGTAGGCGGCGCGGGACATGAACTTCGAGCAGTCCCGAATCCCCGAGGACAAGGACTTAAATCTCTGCAAGGGTTCCCCGGAGAGACCAGCAGAGAACCCGGCCAACTCCTTGGCCAGATCCCGCAAGTACATGCCCATGTACAGCTGGTAGGACTGGACACGGCAAGCAAGCGTCGAGCCCTGAAAGCACTTTCTACCGACGCCATCGAGGTTTCGGGCCTCCCTGCCAGGAGGCACCGCGGAGTGCATCTTCTGGCTCTTCAGACGATGAATGGCCGATTCCACAACCATAGAATGGTGTGGTAGCTGTGCCTTCTGAAAACCAGGGCTCTTTCGGAGTCGATAGATCGAATTGACTCGCTTGCTTAGAACCGGCGCTGAGGCCGGTGCCTCCCACATACGGAAGAGGAGCAGTTGCAGCATCGGAGGAACCGGGACAGTAAAGGCCTCCTTTGGAGGAGAGTCATACTGCAGCGCCTCGAGCTCTTCAGCTCGAGGCTCTTCCTCGGGGTCCGCCGGAATAGCCAAGGCAGTGGCCATATCCCGGACGAACTCCGAGAACTGAGTGTCCTCCAGGGGGGACCTACTCCGGGGCTCAGACTGTGGTGAGTCCGAAGGGACGCACCGAGTCTTGAAGGTATCAGGAGACTCCTCGTCCTCCGTCTCCCAAGCTGACTCGTCCGAGGAAGAGTCAGGGTCTGACCCCGCGGGGCCCTGGAGCACCCGCCTCAACACCGGAAGCACCGGCGTCGATGCCCTCGGTCCCGAACGGGAGGTCGAGGGAGACCGCAACCGAGGACGACTCCGAGCCACGATGGACTCGAATTTCGGCTCAGCCTCCGGGGGTCGACTTCGACGTCGATGTCCCGGTGGTCGGGGCAGATGCGCCAGACAGGCTGACCATCAGTGCCCGCTGCTGCTCTATGAAGGCAGACAATCTGCTCTCCAAGGCTGTCATCCTGAGACTCAGCTTGGGAGACGCAGCAGCCACCGACTCAGGCCCCGGCGGCGCCGGGCCCGACGTCGGCTCCCTGGGAGGAGAGTCCTCGAGGACTACGGGGCTTACGTGTCCAGCAGACTCCGGCTCCATGCGAAGAACTTTGGCAGGCTTCTCTTGTTCCATGGGCCCGGGGCGACGGTCGGGGGTCTTAGACCTGGCCCTCGAGGAGCTAGGGACCTCCTCCTCCGACGCCCTCACGAGCCGCTTCTTCCTCTTGTGTTCCCGGTCGGGGGACCCCCTGTCCGAGGAGCTTCGACGGCGCTCAGGATCAGAATCCCGAGATGTCGAGGCCTCAGACGAGGTCCGGGCCCGGCCGGAGGCTGAGTCCGAGAAAAGTCTTTCCTTTTGCTGCTGGTGACCTCGAAGTGCCTTGGAAGACATCTTCCCACATGCCCCGCACAACTTAGGATCGTGGTCGGGGCCGAGGCACCGAAGGCAGCAGTCGTGTGTGTCGGTGAGAGACATTAGTTTCTTACACCGATCACACTTCTTAAAACCGCTGGAAGCCATCGGGGAAAAAAGAGCCCCCGCGAGGTCAAAGGACCAGCCTTCCAGGGAAAATAGAAAAAAGGGCGCGAACGCCAGCCACGAAGGGCAAAAACCAAAAATGAAGAATCGGGCTCAATACCGGTGTAACGAACCCGGCGGGAGGGGAACCGGCGTCGAACCGGGAGAAAAAGATAGCAAAATTGCCGAAAAAATCTAATTTTAACCAGGAAAGCAGGACACACGTCCGGTGGGCTTCACGGAAAAAAAGAGACTTAGGTAAGATGGCACCTTTAGGCGGGAAGGGAACCTCGCATGCGTGCCTGCATTCCCAAAGGCTTTCATAGAAAGCTGGGGAAATGCTCCGCTGGGGCTTCATCGGCGCCGATGACACCCATATGTGAGGACTGACTTCCTGCTTTGTCCTGGAGAAAGGATAATTGTGAAAGGGGAAAGACTCAGGAGTAAAGAGTAGTTACTTACCTGTAACAGGTGTTCTCCAGGAGCAGCAGGAATCAGTCCTCACATATGGGTGACATCGATGCCGATGGAGCCCCTGCGGAGCATTTCGCCAGCTTTCCAAGAAAGCCTTTGGGAATGCAGGCACGCATGCACGGTTCCCTTCCCGCCTAAAGGTGCCATCTTGCTCAGTCAAATGTCATAGCTAAGAACAGCACACAAAAAATGAAAAAATTAAACTATGTACAACTGCAACTCCCAGGAGAGGAGGGAGGGATGTGAGGACTGATTCCTGCTGCTCCTGGAGAACACCTGTTAAAGGTGAATAACTACTCTTTCTCCAGGACCAAGTAGGAAGTCTGTCCTCACATATGGGTGACTCCCTAGCTCTGGGCTACCAGGAACCCAGGCTGAACAAGAGAACTCCCTCTAGTCCCAGCATCAAAGAAAGGCGTTTCACTGACAGAACCTCCACTGGTAGCCCAACAGAGGGCAGGAGGCAGGAGTTGCCTAAACCTCAAAGAGATTCCAGAGTACTGCTTGGCCAAAAGCACTGTCCCTACGGGACTCCCTCTCCAGACAGTAATGGGCCGCAAACGTCTGGCTTGAAGACCAAGTTGCAGCTCTGCAGATGTCTATCAATGGTACGGAGCGGAGATGAGCCACTGAGGCAGCCATTGCCCTGACACGATGGGCCATGACCCGACCCTGCAAAGGAAGGTCAGCCGCCCTGTAAGCCTAGGTGATACAGTCAGCCACCCAAATGGACAAGGTATGCTTGGACACAGCTAACCCCAACTTATTAGGGTCAAAAGATATGAAGAGCTGAGTAGCCCTTCTGTGCCCCTGCGTACAGTCAAGGTAGAAGGATAAGGCCCTCCTACAGTCCAGGGTATGCAGAACTGCTTAAGCCTGGCTTGCATGAGGCCTAGGGAAGAATGTTGGAAGAACCACCTCCTGGTTGAGGTGGAAAGAGGAGACAACCTTTGGGAGGAACTTTGGATGAGTCCTGAGGACTACCCTGTTCCTATAGAATCTGGTGTAAGGCCTGTCACAGACCAGGGCCTGAAGCTCACTCACTCGCCTAGCCGAGGTTAGGGCTACCAAGAAGAGTGTCTTCCAGGACAGGAAGCGGAGAAGACAAGTAGCCATTGGTTCAAAACGGAGGGCGAGTCAGTTGCTGCAAGACCACATTCAACTCCCACTCAAGGGCAGGAGGACGGATTGGAGGCTTGAGCAAGAGCAAGCCTCTGAGAAACCGGGATACCAAGGGGTGAACCGACAGAGAATGCCGGCTGCTGCAACACAAGCCAAAGCTTTGAAGCCATCGTAGGCAGCGCAGAACATAAACTTGGAGCATTCCCGGATCCCCGAGGACAAGGACTTGAACCTCTGCAAAGGTTCCCCGGAGAGACCAGCGGAGAACCCAGCCAACTCCTTGGCCAGGTCTCGCAAGTGCATGCCCATGTACAGCTGGTAAGACTGGACAAGGCAAGCAAGCATCGAGCCCTGGAAGCACTTTCTACCAAAGCCATCGAGGTTCCGGGCCTCCCTGCCAGAGGGCACCACGGAGTGCATCTTCTGACTTTTCAGGCAATGCATGGTCGATTCCACCACAATGGAATGGTGTGGTAGCTGCGCCTTCTGAAAGCCAGGGGTCTTCCAGAATCGATAGATAGAATCGACATGCTTGCTTAGAACCGGCACCAAGGTCAGTGCCTCCCATATCCGGAAGAGGAGCCATTCCAGCATCGGAGGAACTGGAACAGTAAAGGCCTCCTTCAGAGGAGAGTTGTACTGTAGGGCCTTGAGCTCCTCGGGATTCGCAGGGATAGCCAACGCAGTGACCATATTCCGGACGAACTCCGAGAACCGGGTATCCTCCGGGGGGGATCTACTCCAGGGCTCGGACTGCGGTGAGTCCAACGGGACGCACTGAGTCCGGAAGGTGTCGGGGGACTCCTCGTCCTCCGTCTCCCAGGCGGACTCGTCCGATGAGGAATCAGGGTCCGACCGCGCGGGGCCTGTGCGCACCCGCCCCGACGCCGAAGGCACCGGCATCGACGCCCTCGGTCCCAAACGGGAGGTCGAGGGAGACCGCGACCGAGGTCGACCTCGAGCCCTTATGGTCTCGAGTATCGGCTCGGTCTCCGGGGTCGACTTCGATGTCAATGTCCCGGTGGTCTGGGCAGATGCACCAGACAGGCTGGCCATCAGTGCCCGCTGCTGTTCCATGAAGGCAGACAGTCTGCTCTCCAAGGCTGTCAGCCTGAGACCCAGCTCAGGAGACTCACCGGCCCCGACTCGGGTACTGGCGCTGTCGGCTCTCTGGGAGGAGAGTCCACGAGAACTACAGGACTTACATGTCCAGCAGACTCCAGCTCCACTCGAGGTACTTTGGGAGGCTTCTCCTGTTCCACAGGCCCAGGGCGACAGTCGTGGGTCTGAGACCTAGCTCTCGAGGAGCCAGGGACCTCTTCCGACGACACCCTTGCGAGCCGCTTCTTCCTCTTTCGTTCCCGGTCGGGGGACCCCCTGTCCGAGGAGCCCCGACGGTGCTCAGGATCCGAATCCCGAGATTCGAGGCCTCAGACGAGGTCTGGGCCCGGCCGGAGGCCGAGTCAGAGAAAAGCCTTTCCTTTTGGTGCTGACGACTTCGAAGTGCTTTGGAAGACATTTTTCCACATGGTCCACACGTCTTAGGTTCGTGGTCAGGATCGAGGCACCGAAGGCAGCAGTCGTGTGTGTCGGTGAGAGACATTAGTTTCTTGCACCGATCACTCTTTTTGAAGCCACTGGAAGCCATCGGGGAAAAAAGAGTCCCCGCGAGGTCAAAGTACCGGCCTTCCAGGGAAAAAGAAAAAATGGCGTGAATGCCAGCCACGAATGGCAAAAACCGAAAAAAGAAGATCCTGCTCGATACCGGTGTACCGAACCCGGCGGGAGGGGAACCGGCGTCGAACCGGAGAAAAAATAGCAAAAAAATCTAACTATTTTCTGGGAGGACTAGGACACACGTCCGGTGGGCTTCACGGAAAAACAGAGACTGAGCAAGATGGCACCTTTAGGCGGGAAGGGAACCGCACATGCGTTCCTGCATTCCCAAAGGCTTTCTTGGAAAGCTGGGGAAATGCTCCGCAGGGGCTCCATCGGCATCGATGTCACCCATCTGTGAGGACTGACTTCCTGCTTTGTCCTGGAGAATATGTGGAAATATTTCTTTATGGAAAGAGTGGTAGATGCGTGGAATAGTCTCCCAGTGCAGGTGAAAGATGAGGACAGTATCTGAATTCAAAAAAGCATGAGACAAACACAGAGGATCTCTAAAGAAAAAAAGGGGACTGTTGAAGTAGTTGATATGGAATGACAGACTAGATAGGCCTTGTGGTCTTTTTCTGCAGTCATGTTTTTATGTTTCTATGTTTCACTGTCTTCATAGTTAGGCGGAAAGCTAATGCTCCTCCCTTGCTCCTCTCAGGCACTATCTGGATAGTGTCTAATTTAATATAGTGCTTTCTTATTCACAAATTATATGAAATCCTTTCAACTATAATGTGGTATACATTAAATTGAAATAAGTATAAATTATTCAGTGACTCCTAACTTTACAGTGATTGCCATCTTTACTTCTTAATCATTTTAAATATTTTTTCTGTATTAAATTGGAATAAATGCAATTTTTTAAATAAAAAAAAATGTAAATTTTCTTTTGAAAAGAGCTCCCTTTATATATCAGAAGGAAAACTTCTTCTTACATGTGAAAAACAATTTCATCGTTGCTCTTTCCTTATAAATTTCTTCAATAAAAACAGTCCATGCTGAAGAAAAAACATATTCTTATCTCCCAATATTGACTTGAAAAACTGTCGATCTCCACCACCTATATCATTTCAAATTGCCTTTATAACTTAGTCTTCATCAAGGAACCTCTTAAAGGAATTACCACTATGTTTTTAAACAGGGCCAGATCCAGATTTGGTTCAAAGTGTTGGCACCCTAAGCAAACCTTAAGCCTTATGCCCCACTCACTGTCAGAATCCATTGTTTAGCTCTGAATGCTCTGCTCTTTGCTGCCTCTCAGAAGCTGCCCCTCTAGGTGACCACTTAGTTTGCTTAATGGATGGGTTGGCCCGGTCTTTAAACTGTTCCCAGCTCATATAACTGCTGTATGTTGATATATATGTTTATGAATATGATAAAAAGTCCTAATGAAAATTCTATATTCAGTGGGGATATTTTCAGTGGCAGCAGCCTGCACATTTAAAGTGGCTGGCCATCACCGCTTTAAAATCCCCCCAGATATTCAATGCTGGGCCAATATCCAGTTAGGACAGCCATTCAAGGTTAACCAGGCAGCAGGCTCAATATCACTGCTGCCCAGCTAACCCATGGCGCTGCCCCTGCTCCGTCCCAGTATGCCCTGAAACTAAGCAGTTAGTATTGGGGCATTTAGCAGCCCAAACAGGGGATATTTAGTGGCACTGACTGGGTTAGTGCTACTGCATATCCCAGTGAGCGATAGGTTTGCAAACTGTGTAAATTCCTTTGAATATCCCCTCATAGTGTTTTGCTAGTATATCCCAGACTTCATTGCCTCAGAGATGCCATGCATGTGCTTTCATTTATATATTTAAAAAACATAAACAAAACATCCTCATGAATAAAACCATTACTAAACCGCGGTAAAGGAGCAAGTGTGCTGTTAGCGCATGCTAACGGCGCACCTGCGCCCTTAGTGCTCCTAAAAAGCCACTTTAGCGGGTCCTAACGGTACCAGCAGTGTAAAGCGCCTTGTGGGCAGAGAGAAGGTGTGCACAGAGCACAGAGTGGGGGTCAATGGGTGGGGAGTGGTTGGGAACAAGGCTTGCTCCCTTAGCGCAGGCACCTTGATGGCAGCAACCCTAACGCAACTCAAAACCTCATAGAAAGGGTGTTTTTTGAGGAAAGAGAGCCTATTTTACGTCAGCAATGTGTTGCACAAACAGGGGAGCCCAAGGAGTGATATTAGTGCTTCATTAGCATCAACAGCATAGTGCCCAAGTATAAAAGGGCACTATGCTGATGGTGCATATGGGGGCAAAGGAGGTGGCATATGGGTCATGCAATGGGGGCTGCTGGTCCACAGGGGGACCAGGCAGCTGCCTAGATGGTACACAGGAACTTAAGACTACAAAATAAGCCAAACTATGTCAAACCAAGGTCCATCATGCCCAGTATTCTGTGTCCAACAGTGGCCACTCTAGGGCACAAGTACCTAGCAGTTTCCCCAAAAGACATACAGGATCCCAAGAACTGTAATGGGGCAAGCAATGCATAATCCGGGTCCTCTTTAGCAATTGTTTATGCACCGTTACCCAGGAACCCATCCAAACTTTCTTAAACCCAGTTGCACTGACAGCTTTTATCACATCTTCTGGAAATGGATTGCAGGGGTTGATTACGAGTGCAATGAAAAAATAAATTCAACTAGAAGACACAAATGGGTAACACTGTAGATGCACTTCAGGTCCCCTAGTCTGTCTACAGCCTGATGGCATAAAAAAGTGACCTATGTTTACCTGTTCTATTCTGGTTAATAATAGACCACTATCATATCTCCCCTCAGCTGTCTCTTCCCCAGGTTGATGAGCCCCAACCCTTTTAGGCTCTCCACAAAGGGGTATTTTTCCATCCACAGTACCATCGGTGATGTCCATCATGATCCCACAGTGACAGTGGCAGCACCTTGTCTCTTTTTAGTACGCCTTGTCTCATGTTAGGGCACCTTATCACATATTGGGATGCCTTGTCTCTCCTTAGGACATCTTTTTATTTATTTATTTATTTATTTATTTAAAGCTTGAAGAATAGTGTAGAATTTGGCAGCTGGGATTTAATGTTAAAAAATGTAAGGTCATGCATTTGGGCTGCAGCAATCTGCAGGGAGCAAAATAGTATAGGGGGTGAAGTACTTATGTCCACTAAAGAAGAGCGGGACCTAGGCGTGGTTGTGTCTGATGATCTTAAAGTAGCTAAACAGATAGAAAAGGTGATGGCAAAAGCTAGAAGGATGCTTGGGTGAATATGGAGAGGAATGGCTAGCAGAAAAAAAGGAGATAATAGCGCCTCTGTATAGGTGCGACCTCATTTGGAGTACAGTGTGCAATTCTGGAGACCGCACCTTCAAAATGATATAAACAGGATGGATTCAGTACAGAGGGTGGCTACTAAAATGGTTAGTGGTCTTCATTATAAAGCATATGAGGACAGACTTAAGGATCTTAATATGTACACCTTAGAGGAAAGGCGGGATAGAGGTGATATGATTGAGATGTTTAAATACCTCCATGGCATAAATGTACAAGGGGAGAGACTCTTTCAATTGAAAGCAAGTTCTGCTACGAGGGGACATGGGATGAGGGTGAAGGGTTGATAGATTCAGGAGTGATAAGCGGAAATATTTCTTTATCCGTGGAATAGTCTCCCAGTGGAGGTGGTAGAGATGAGGACAGTATCTGAATTCAAAAAAGCATGGGACAAACACAGAGGACCTCTAAAGGAAAAAAGGGGACTGTTGTAGTCATTGATATGGAAGGACAGACTAGATAGGCCATGTGTTTTTTTTCTGTCGTCATATTTCTATGTTTCTATGAAACTGAGAACTTGATGAAGTTCATACTCTGACTTCTGGAAGTTGATAATGAGTCTGAGCTGTTGCCGGAGTAAGGCGGTCCTGTGGACTCATTCCTGAGTTGAAAACTGGTCAGGCCCTGAGATGCGTCAATCATCTAAATAAAGATAAATGCACAGGCTAGTAGTGCCTTGTCTATGCAGATGCACTGCGGCCACCACCAGACACTTTGTGAAAACCCTTGGGGCTGAGGAAAGCCCAAACGATAGAACAATAGAACTTTGTATTGATAATGTTCTGTTTTGAAGCAAAACCAGATGGCAGCACCAGTGGTGGGGTGGATGGGGATATGGGTATAGGTGTCTTTGAGATCCAGAGAGGCGAGCCAGTCCGCTCGCCCCAAAAGCAGAAGAATAGTAGCTAGAGAAGTTATCTTGAACTTTTTTCTCTTGATGTAGAGGTTAAGTTCTTGGAGGTTGAGGATCGGTCGGAGGCCTCCTGTCTTTTTGGGAATAAGGAAGAACCAGGAGTAGAAGCCCTGGTTGCATTCTCGTTGCAATCCATGGAGATGGACTACCAGGCCTTCCGGAAGTAATGGATGCGGTCTCCTATTGGTAGTCAAAATCTGGGGGCTGCCTTGAGCAACTTCACTGAGGCAGTCACAGCTTGTTTCCTATCCCTTTGCCTGAGATGCTGACCATAATTAGGTGCAGGCTGATGTTCTGGTGGAGAATGAGAATAGGGCTGAAAATGCCAACGAAGGTAACATTTTTGAAAGTATTGGTAATGGTATGCCCTCCGGTACTGTGGGTATTACGGGCAGTGGAACTTTTAAGTTGTCTCTACAAGTTGAGCTGAAATTTCTCATACTGTAGAAGAATGGTCTTTAACTTCTGAGACGGCCTCTTACACCTTAGATCTGAAAAGACTATCTCCCTGGCAGGAAGCATCCGCAAAGTGGTCATGAAGTTCAACTCACAGACCAGAGACATGGAGCCAAGCCGTGCGATGGGCAAAGATGGAAATAGCAGTGGATCGGGCAACTGAATCAAAGGTATCGTTTGTAGGCCAAATGATAAGATAGACAGACTCCTGCAAATTATCTTGAAGAGTTTGTGCTTCTAGCGTTGGAATGGTAGCAGGGTCAGGGATCTGCGAGAGAAGGTCATGATGGTATTGCAGTACTTGAAGCTGGAAGGCTAGGACTTTCATGGCTAGCACTCTACTTTGAAAGGTTTTCCTGTGAATTGAATCCAAGGTTTGCTGGTTTTTCCCTGGTGGCATCTGGACATGAGACTTGGAGAACTTACCTTTTTTAAGAACTGCCTCAGACACTACCAACTAATGAGAAAGTTGCTGATGTTGAAACTCAGGTGTGGGAGTACTTTATACTTAAGTGCTCTGGAGACCTTCTGGAGAAATTTTGGGTAGGAAAAATCTTCAGGAGGTTCTTTCCTCAGTGAGTGATCTGAGGAAGATGTTGGGTCAACATCTGCCAAGAGAGAAGGCTCCATATCCCACTGGTGAGAGTAAGGGAGACTTGCAGTTAAGTAGGTACCCACTTCTGAAGGTGCAGGGGCCCTCCAGTCCAGGAGGGGAAGGTTCCTGTTGAGAAACTGATGGAGGTTGGTAGGAGAGAACCTTCGAAGAAGGCACCAGTCACTAGGAGGGGCAGCTCCCAGCAGGGCTGCACTATCCTGGATGAAACAGCATAACAACTGCAGAAGATGGTCACTAGGGGAGTACCTATCTGCTGTCAGGGGAGCCGACAGGGAAAAGACTGGTATAGGGTCCAACTGCTGTCTGACCTTCTTGAATCTACAGGAAGAAGCTTCTGACAAGTCTCCCTCAGACGTCTGCTTGTGCAGTCGTGGGTCCTGGGAACTACATGCACTCGTGGCATCGTCTTTGTGGCCTTACTTAGATTTATTTATTTATTTTTTATTTATTCCTGGCTAAAATCATAGAGAAAGTAGTCCAGCACCAACTACAACAACATCTCGACATACACCACCCCCTCGACTTAAACCAACACGGTTTCAGACCCAATCACGGGGTTGAAACCCTACTGACACAACTATTCGACAGTCTGTTAAGAACAATCGACAACACCAGAATGGGCGTACTCATGATATTTCTGGACATCTCCTCAGCATTCGACACCGTATGCCACTCAACGCTACTAACAAGACTTGAAGAGGCCGGCCTACACGACACCACCCTGAGATGGTTGACATCCTACCTGGAGAACAGACCGCTCCAGGTTAGATGCGGATCAAAGACCTCTCAACCCATCAGCGTCACACAGGGAGTCCCACAAGGATCATCACTCTCCGCCCTGCTTTTCAATCTTTACATACAACTCATCAGCACAATCATCAGGAACTTCAATATACAATACACCATATACGTGAACGATATAATGATATTCACACCAATCAACCTAACCAAACCGGACTACGCCAACATAGCCAACTGCTTCAAAGAAATGTCAACCTGGCTGCAAGAAAACAACCTAGCAATAAACTATAACAAAACCGAAGCACTGATCATAACAAGAGACCAAACTTTCACACCCATGCCCTCCATGAACCTGAACAATGCCACCATACCAATAAGACAAGAAATAAAATACCTGGGAATAACACTTGACAGGGAGCTCAACCTACAATCCCACATTGCGAAGACCACCAAGAGCGCCTACATCAAGATGAGATCAGACGACTCAAACCCATCCTTGCTCCCGAGTATTTTCGAACAGTATGTCAAGCCATCATCACACCCACCCTAGACTATTGCAACCACATCTACCTAGGACTCCCAAAAAAATCAACCCAACCACTTCAACTAGCACAAAACACAGCCGCAAGACTCATAACAGGCAGTACAACCCACGAACACATCACCCCCATACTATACCACCTTCACTGGCTCCCAATCAGTTCAAGAGTCCGCTACAAAGTTCTCCTAAACACATTCAAGATAATAAACAACCTATCTGCAGACAGCCTACAACAACTCATAACAACTGACAACAGCAGAAGACCAAGGAGAAAGGGAACATCGAACAACATCAGAACCCCAAAGGACTTCACCAAATCAAACCAAACCACATCAAAACGAGCTTTCACCCTAGCAGCCCCCGCCATATGGAACTCTCTCCCTGACCACCTCAGAGCAACAAACATCAAAGAATTCAGAAAGCTGCTTAAAACTGAACTATTCATAGACCATTTCAAGGACCTCACAGAATGACTCTTAACCAAACATTAAGATAACGAAGCCATCCCTGTAAATATGTATCTGTAAATATGTATCATAAGCGCACAATGTATATAGCTCACATCAAAATCGACCACACTCACCCACTCGGCACACTGTGTCAATTCTTCCACTGCATGCTAATGACAACTCACCTCTCATTGATTGTTTGCTGTGCCAACCGCTCTGATTTCATGATAAAGCGGTATACCAAGTCCGTTTAAATAAATACTTAGATTTAGATTTAAGCTTGCCACCTATCGGAGGTTCCGACCTTGGAGATTGACCTGCAGAGGCCAGGTTAAGTGGAGATGGAGTAGGGCCTCTGGCCTGTTGCTTGAGGCACTGGGTCATCTTTTTTGATGCCAGCGCTGGTGGGACGTCTGCCTCTGGCTGCACTGCAGCCCCATCTATTCCTAATCATGCCTTATCTGGGCCCGATGGGACAGGGGCAAGTACTGAAGTTGGAGCTGCCATGAGAAAGGATACAGGATATACAGATGAAGAACAGTGACTTGGCTGAAGAAGCTGTTGTGGGGCTCAATTATGCTGTCTCTTCTGTTGAGTTGCTTTTTTTTTTTCTTCTTTTTTTAATCAGTTGAAGTGGAAGAGCAAGGCGTATGCAGGTTAGAGTAGATGCTAGACTATGCAGTTTATTCTCCATGTTGCTGTTTCTATTTTTTTTGTCAGCAAATGTGTGCCAGGTAAGGAACAGGCCGGAGAAAAACTGTGGTGGCAGAGAGCCACTGAGGAACTGTCCTGTTGCTCTTTTTCTTTTTAGAACTATTGCAGCTGAAAGGAATACCAAAACTGAGTGGTGAAAACAAAGAAATGAAGAAAAAAATGAACAAAGCGATGGAGTGAGGGAGAGACATGTCTGACTGGCTGCCACGGTAGGGGAAGACTGGATGAGGACACAGGGGGATGGTGAGGTGGAAAGGCGTGCGAATGCTCAAGGAAGTCTGGACTTCTCTGAGCTACAGGATAGCCAACAATGGCACTGTCAGAGAAAGAACAGGTTTTAGCTTTCTGCTGGATGTGTGCAGAGAAAGACAGAGTAGAGTCAAAGATGACCCCAAATTTGCGAGCTGAGGAAACAGTGAGGAGTGTAGTGTTATCAACTGAAAAAGAGAAGGGAGGAAGGGGGGAGATGGGTTTAGGAGGAAAGAAAAGGAGCTCAGTTTTGGCCATTTTCAATTTCAGATGGCAGTGAGACATCCAGGCAGCAATGTCGGATAAGCAGGCAGAAATCTGGGCCTGGATTCTTGGAGAGATTTCAGACGCAAAAAGGTAAATCTGAGAGTCGTCAGCATAAAGATGGTACTGAAAACCATGTGAGGCAATAAGTGCACCAAGGGACTGCATATAGAGAGAGAAAAGGAGAGGTCCCTGAGATACACTAACTGAAAGAGGGATGTCAGTAGAAAAGGATCCACCAGAACATACACTAAAAGTGTGATGGAAGAGATAAGAAGAAAACCAGAACAGAACAGAGTCCCTAAATCCAAGCGAGGACATGGTATAGAGGAGAAGGTGGTGATCAACAGTGTCAAAAGCATCAGAAAGGTCAAGAAGGATGAGAATCAGTTAGATGCCTTTGGATTTAGTGAGGAACAAGTCACTGGAGATTTTGGCAAGAGCCATTTCTATGGAATGTAGAGAATGAAAGTCATATTGCAGTGGATCCAGAAAGTTTGAGAGGAAAGAAAATCAAAACAGCAGTGGTGAACTGCTCATTCAAGTAGTTTTGAAGCAAAGGGGAGGAGAGAGAGAGGCTGATAACTGGAAGGACAGGTACGATCTAGTGAAGGCTTTTGAGGAGAGGTGTAACTACAGCATGTTTGAAAGCATAAGAACAGTTACAGTGGAAAGCGACAGATGGAAGGGATGATGGTGGAAGAGAGAGAGCTTATTAGATAGGGGGGGAATGGGATCAGAGGAGTAGGTGGTAAGTTTGGAGGAGGGGAGAATATTTGTAGTTTCCTCCTCAGTGATTTCAGAAAAGGAAGAAAGAGTGACCAAAGGTGAGGGAAGGATTTGGGATTGAAGAGAGGGAAGATGAGGCGGAGGTGACCCTGCGGGGAATTCAAGGCTAATCTTCTGGACTTTGTCATGGAAATAGTCAGCCAAGATCTCAGTAGTGAAGGAGGGATTGGAGGAGGACCTTGAGGAGAGAGCTGAGTATAGCAAAAAGACAGTGAGGGTCAGAGGCAAGAGTTAGTCGGATGGACATAATACACTTGCTTGGCGAGTGCTATGGCTGACTGGCAAGAGGTTAGCATGAATTTGAAATGTAGGTAGTCAGCAAGGGTATGTGATTTAAGTCAAAGGCACTCAGCTGAATGGGCACAGGAACGTAGGCAATACGTTTTTGAGGACAGCCAGGGTTGAGGTATGGTATGCCTCACATGGCATGGAATGGGAGAAGCAAGTGCATCCAGAGCAGAGGACAGTATAGTGTTATAGGAGGATACTGCTCCTTCAATGGACTCAGATGACATTGAGGAGGAAAGAGGTGATAAGTCAGCAGTGGAGAATGCTGAAGGGCAATAGTGTGGAGGTTCTTTAACATTTTGATGGAGATCAAGCAATACCAAGATGGGGAGTGGTTAAAGGTGAAGGTTAGCAGGTGATGGTCAGATAAGGGAAGAACTGAGGTGGAAAGGTTTGAGGATGAGTAGTTGGAGGAGAAGACAAGGTCAAGGCAGTGGCCATGCTTGTAAGTAGGAGCAGTACAGCACAATTGGAGGTTGAATGAGGAGGTTAGGGAAAGGAGCTTTAAGGCATAAGGGTCAGAAGAGTCATCAACGGGAATGTTAAAATCCCCAAGAATAAAGGAAGGGGAAGATGCATACAGAAAGGAGGTGAGCCAGGAATCAAAATTGGTGAGAAAGGCAGAGGTGGACTTGTTGGGGGTTGATAAATTATAGCTACCTGGAGAGGTAGTGGAGAAAATTGGTGGATGGCATGGACTTCAAAACAAGCAAAGGAATTAGATGGAGGCAAAAGCAGGGGCTAAAATTGGCAGGAATGAGAGAGTAGGAACCCAACATTGCCACCATGGCCAATGGGCCGAGGTGTATGGGAAAATAGGTAGCCTCTGTGACCGAAGGCAGCAACTGAAGCAGAATCTTCAGGGAAAAACCAAGTTTCAGTAAGAGCCAGGAGATGCAGAGTATTAGAGATAAATAGGTCATGAATGAAAGCAAGTTTATTGGAGACAGAATGTGCATTCCACAATGTATATGAAAAAGGAAGAGAAAAGGGATATGAACACGATTAGAAAGGTTACACATTGACCTGTCCTGGGAGTGTGAAAAAAGTCTAGGGGGGCCAAGGTTGGCATTGACTTCTCTAGATGAGAGAAGGAGTAGGAGTAGGAGTAGGAGAGAATGGGGGAGAGAGGAGGCGGCACGATGGAAGCGAGGGTGAGGTTCCCTCAATGAGAGTAGAAATTGCTGAATGAGAGGAAGAAAATGATGCTCAAGGAGAAATGATAGCACATTTATTTATTTAGCTGTATTTATATCCTGCTTTTCACCGGGTCAAAGTGGTCGATACATTTAACATGAGGGGATATGACACACATATGCTAATACTTACAGGGAACATGGGCAATGGAGGGTTAAGTGGCTTGCCCAAGACCACAAGGAGTGCCTATAAGACTAGAAATCCCAGTCCCTCCGGCCTGAGATTGCTATCCCCAGGTGGGACTTGAACCCCTGGCCCTCTGGCCTGAAGTACCTTGTCCTAACCACTAGGCCACTCCATTACCCACTCCATAGAAGACAAAATGGTAGGGGAGGGGGGATAGTAAGGAGTGGGTAATGAGAAGTAAGGCCATGGAATTGTTGGAATAAGAGGAAAAGATTAGGGAAAGTTAACATCAAGAACACAAAGTGATGTGAGGCCATAGGAGAGGGAAAAGTGGAGAGAAGGCAAATCAAAGGAGATACAGTTGGAAAGAGAGGTGGGTTCAGATGCACCTGAGTAATTGTGTCATTGAGCAGAGGAAGGCTATAAAGCATAGTTACTCACCTGTAACAGGTGATCTCCAGGAACAGCAGGAATTTAGTCTTCACATATGGGTATCATCGATACCGACGGAGCCTGAGCGGGAACGTTCCCCAGCGTTCAATAGGAAAGCTTTTGGGAGCATCCCACAGCACCTGCATGCTGCCTTCCTGCCTTTCCCAACTGTCCCTCTCCAGTTGAGTTTATAGCTGAGACAAAAGAGAGAGGGAAAGAGAGAAAGAGAGAGAGATAGAGAGATACAACTCCTAGGGGAGGTGGGCGGTTGTGAAGACTAAATTCTTGCTTTTCCCGGAGATCACCTGTTACAGGTGAGTAACTATGCTATCTCCAGGAACAAGCAGGAATGTAGTCTTCACATATGGGGACTCCCTAGCTGCAGATGCCAGGGAGATGGCCCCAGAAAGTTGTGTGCCCTTGTGAAAGGGCTCCACTTCCCCCCATGGATCTCTGGCATCCTACCAGGGATGGTGGGTAGGAGCTGATTGAGTCTGGAACAGGTGTTGAAGAACAGCCTGACCAAACAAGGCATCCCGGAGGGAGTCCTTTTCTAAGCAGTAATGGGCTGTGAAGGTATGTACCGAAGCCCAAGTAGCTGCTCGACAGATGTCATTGATAGACACAGAGTGAAGATGAGCCATTGAGGCTGCCATGGCTCTCACATTCTGAGCTATGACATGGCCTTCAAGAGGAAGGTTCTTACTCTCATAGGCAAAAGATATACACTGTGCAATCCAGTTGGACAGTGTACTTTTGGAGACTGGAAGTCCCAAATGACAAGGATCAAAAGCAACAAAGAGTTGAGAGGATTTTCTATGTTGCTGTGTCCTTTGCAAGTATAAGGCCAAAGCTCTTTTACAGTCCAAAGTATGAAGGTTCCTTTCTGCATTTGAGGCGTGAGGCCTTCGAAAGAATACAGGAAGGTAAACCGCTTGGTTTAAATGAAAGGGCAAAACCACCTTTGGCATAAAGTGTGGATGAGCCCTAAGGACTACCTTATCATGATGGAACCTTGTATAAGGAGGATCAGCCATCAACGCTTGCAATTCACTGATGCGACATGCCGATGTGATTGCAATGAGAAAGATAACCTTCCAGGAAAGGAATTTCAAAGAGGTAGTGGCTAATGGTTCAAAGGGTGGTTTCATGAGCTGCCCAAGTACCAGATTCAAGTCCCCACTTTTTCCCCACTCACCAGCCCGCAGCACACCGAAGCTCCCCCGATCGGGGTAGAGCGCCTGAGCGGGAAGCCCTCCCGCTCAGAAGCTCCTGCCCAATCGGGGCAGTGGGAGCACCGCAGGAGGAACAACAGGGGACATAAAAGCAGCCTCCCAACAGGGCGCGCCCGCGCCTGAGGGCCTCGCCAGAGGGCCCTTTGGCGTGGCCCTTAGGCGAGGCACAAAGGCGAGAACGGAGAATAGAGGAAGCAACACAAAAGCAACAAACTCTACAAGAAGTCACAGATAACCCACATCAACAAGGAAAACACTGGTCAGAAACACAGAAGCCCCAACAGCAAGGCAAATCAACCTAACAGCAACAAAAGGTAACACAAGATGGTTGGAACCCGTTACCTACCGTTGCTACTCCTGGCAACACAGTTCATCCCACAATACACAAACCCACCATGCAATCCTACCAACACACACTGGATCCTACCCCAACCCATCATAACTTACATACCTTACCAGGAGCTCAAGCAGACCCACAACACACACAAAACCTCAAAACACAGCAAAATAGTCAACAAAAGAAATACCTCCACCCACGCTCCCACCACCACAAACCAAACCACATGCATTGCCATAGACCTCATCAATGCAAGATCAATACGAAATAAGATAAACACCATCTCAGACCACCTGAACAACCAGCAACCGGACATACTATGCATCACGGAGACCTGGCTCTCACCAACCGACAACATGCTACTCAACCAGCTAGTCCCCGACACACACACAGCATTCAACTGCCCTCGCACTCACAGAAGAGGAAGTGGAGCCCTGATCATCGCAAAGACCAGCCTAAAGCTAAAAACCAAGCTCTCGAAAAGCACAACCCACTGCAATACAATCATCATCGAAAATGCAGACCTAGCAATATGCCTCTCCTACAGAGCTCCAAACTCCACATCGGAAGAAACATCAGAAATTCTAGAGGCAATATGTTCAGTCAACAACCTTCACAAACAACTCATAGTACTCGGAGACTTCAACCTAAGATCCACCAGCAGAGGTGAAGCAGAAGCCTTTCTGAAAGCCATGGACTCCCTCCAGTTTACCCAAATGATCAAAGCACCAACTTACAGGCTCGGACACTCCCCCGACCTCATCTTCACCCCAAATAGCCTAAACACCAAAAACCTCATAACAGGACCCCACATCACACCAGTACCCTGGTCAGACCATTACCTAATACGGATTCAACTACAAGCAAAAACCACAAGAATTCCCAACGAGAACCCACCACCCACCAGAAGATTCAAATCCTACAAGGAACAATTCACAAAAGACACACTACCCCTCCTCACCACCAAAACGACAGACATAGAAGAGCAAATCCTTGAATGGAATGACATCATATCAACTGCCGCCAAACCTCTCCAACTCAGAACACATCAGGCCAGCGCCACAAGACCCAGCTCCTCCACACCATGGTACTCCAACACAATACGCATAGCAAAAAGGGAACTGAGACGACTGGAACGACGATGGAGACGCAACAAATCAACCCCCCTTCAAAAGAAATAACAGGCAAAACAAAATGACTACAATAACCTCATTAACAGCCAAAAGAGACAATACCACACAAACCTCATCCTACAGTCCACCAACAAACCCCGTGAACTCTACGAGGTAATAAAGAAACTCACCAAAGAACCCCTCAACAGAAATGAACAACAAATAGATCCTCAGACCTATGCCGACCACCTTACCAACAAATTCACCGCATCACCCAAAAGCAGCAACAAGAACACTATAGACGGGGCCCCCTCAAGAGAACAGAGCTGGGGTGCCTTCAACATCCCGTCAAAGGAACAGCTATCGAAGATCATCACCGACCTCAACACCAGCACCGCTCCCACCGACCCCTGCCCAGTATCTTGGATTAAAGCATCAAAGGCAGAACTGACCCAAACAATACGGAAGATCTTACAAAACTCTCTCTCACAGAAGGAATAATGCCAAACACACTAAAACTAGCTACTGTACGTCCGATCCCAAAGAAAACCATCCTACCAAAAACAGACCCCGCAGCCTACAGGCCCATCTCAAGCATCCCTTTCCTGGCAAAAATCATAGAGAAAGTAGTCCAGCATCAACTACAACAACATCTAGACATACACCACCCCCTCGACCCATGCCAACACGGATTCAGACCCAACCACAGGGTTGAAACTCTACTGACACAACTATTCGACAGTCTGTTAAGAACAATCGACAACTCCAAAATGGGCGTACTCATGATATTCCTGGACATCTCCGCAGCATTCGACACCGTATGCCACTCAACACTTCTAACAAGACTCGAAGAAGCGGGCCTACACGACACCACCCTGAAATGGTTTACATCATACCTAAAGGACAGACAGCTCCAGGTCAGATGTGGATCAAAGACCTCTCAACCCATCAGCGTCACTCAGGGTGTCCCACAAGGTTCATCACTCTCAGCCCTGCTCTTCAACCTTTACATACAACCCATCTGCACAATCATCAGGAAATTCAATATACAATACACCATATATGCAGACGACATAATGATATTCACACCAATCAATCTAAACAAACCGGACTACAACAACATAGCCAACTGCTTTGAAGAGATGACAACCTGGCTGCAAGAAAACAATTTAGCAATAAACTATAACAAAACTGAAGCGCTGATCATAACAAGAGACCAATCATTCACACCCACACCCTCCATCGACCTAAACAATGCTACCATCCCAATAAAACAAGAAATAAAATACCTGGGAATAACTCTTGACAGGGAGCTCAACCTTCAATCCCACATTGCGAAGACCACCAGGAGCGCCTATGTCAAGATGAGGACAATCAGACTACTCAAACCCATCCTTGCTCCTGAGCATTTTTGAACAGTCTGCCAGGCCATCATCACCCCCACCCTGGACTACGGCAACCACATCTACCTTGGACTCCCAAAAAAATCTACACAACCACTTCAAATAGCACAAAACACTGCTGCAAGACTCATAACAGACAGTACAACCCACGAACATTTCACACACATACTATACGACCTCCATTGGCTACCAATCAGCTCCCGAGTCCGTTACAAAGTTCTCTTAACCACATTCAAAATAATAAACAACCTATCCACAGACAACCTACAACAGCTCATAACAGCTGACGATAGCAAAAGACCAAGAAGAAAGGGAACATCAAACAACATCAGAACCCCAAAGGACTACACCAGGACAAACCAAGCCACATCAAAAAGAGCTTTCACCCTGGCAGTCCCAGCCATATGGAACTCTCTCCCTGACCACCTCAGAGCAACAAAAGACATCAAAGAATTCAGAAAGCAGCTTAAAACTGAACTATTCAGAAACCATTTCAAGAACCTCACAGAATGACTCTAACCAACCAATTAAGTTAACACAGCCATCATTGTAAATATGTGACTGTAAATATGAATCATAAACACACAATGTATATAGCTTCACATCAAAATCAATCACACTTTCTCACACAGCACACTGACGAATCACCCACTGCATGCTACTGACAACACCTATCTCATTGATTTGTTTGCTGTGACAACCGCTTTGATTTCATGAGAAAGCGGTATACCAAATCCGTTTAAATAAAATAAATAAATAAATAAATAAATAAATAAATAAATAAGTCCCATGCCACCGGTGGTGGCTTAATGGGAGGCTTCGTTAAAAGAAGGCCTCTCATAAATCTCGCTATCAGAGGATGAGAGGAAATAGGTTGTCTATTTAGAGGCTTGAAAGAAGCTGTAATAACACTCAAATGGACTCTCAATGAATTGGTCTTAAGCCCTGCATTTGATAAATGAAGAAGGTACTCCAGTAATGATTCCAGAGGTATCGAAAGAGGGTTAAGACCCTTCTGAAAGCACCATATGGTAAACCTTTTCCACTTAAATACATAAAAGCGTCTTGTGGAAGGTTTCCTGGAAGCATGAAGGATATCCTTTACCTGCTGGGAAAGGTTATGACCGTGAAGTTCTAGGCTTTCAGCAACCAGGCCCTGAGATGCAGAAACTGGGGATTGGGATGCCACAGCATCCCATCCTCTTGAGAAAGAAGATCTGGAGTAGATCCTAACTCCAGAGGCGGAGCTTGAGAGAGATGTAGGAGCAGAGGGTACCACATTTGCTGTGGCTAACGTGGAGCTATGAGGATCATATGACCTCTGTCTCTCTAAAGCTTGAACAGGGTTTTGGAAATTTTATTACTATTTAAGACTAATAAAAAGAAAATATTTTTTCACTCAACGTGTAATCAAACTCTGGAATTTGTTACTGGAGGATGTAGTAAAGGCTGTTAGTGTAGCTGGGTTTAAAAAAGGTTTGGACAAGTTCCTGGAGGAAAGGTCCATAAACCATTATTGAGAAGGGACCCAGGATATCAGTGCTTGACCTAGTACAAGCATTGCAGAACCTGTGTCTTTTGGGGAAACTGCTAGGTACATATGACCTAGATTGGCCACTGTTGGAAACAGGATACTGGGCTTGATGGACCTTGGTCTGACCCAGTATGACATAACTTATGTTCTTATAGGGGAATGGGTGGAAAGGCATACAGGAAGTCCTGACCCCAATGAAGGAGGAAAGCATCCCTGGCCTGACAACCTCGAGCCAGAATTCTGGAACAGAACCGGGGAAGTATGGCATTCAGCAGGCTTGCAAAGAGGTCTATGTCCGGGGTTCCCCAAATTTGAAAAATTTGGGCCACCTGGTATTCATGGAGAGACCATTCGTGTGGAAGCTGAACTCGACTGAGTCTGTCTGCCAAAGAGTTTTGAATGCCTGGAAGATACACCGCAAGGAGATGAATCTGATGCTCTCTGGCGAGGGCCCATAGTCGCAAAGCTTCATTGCACAGCGACAGAGAGCCTGTTCTGCCCTGCTTGTTCACATAGAACATGGCTACCTGATTGTGCATTTGAACTAGGACTGTCTTGTAGCTGAGCTGGGTGTGAAATACTCAAAGAGCAAGGAAGATTGCTCTGAGCTCCAGGAGGTTGATATGAAGATAGGCCTCCTGTGGAGTCCAGGTACCCTGGGTAGACAGGCTGTGCAGGTGGGCTCCCCAACCCACCTGTGAAGCATCTGTTGTTAGAGTGGCTTGGGGTGGGGGTTGCTGAAAAGGAGACCCCACCAAAAGGTTTTCGGGTGACTGCCACCATTGGAGGGACAAAATAAGGTGATCTGAGTTTGCTATTTTGTCTGACAGGCAACCTGACGCCTGAGTCCACTGAGTGGATAAGATCCACTCGGCTGCCCTCATATGGAGGCGAGCATAAGGAACCACATGCACGGTGGATGCCATGTGGCCTAGCAACTGTAACATTTCCCGAGCAGTGAGGTGAGGTTTTAGCACTGCTTGGGAAGCTAATTGTACAATGCAAATGCAGCGGGGCTGTGGAAGGAAGGCCCTTGTCTGTCTGGTATCCAGAAGAGCTCCTATAAACTCTAGGGATTGAGTGGGAGCAAGGTTGGACTTTGGGAAGTTTATGTCAAGACCCAAATACTGAAGGATGCGCATTGTGCAAGACAGAGCAATCCTGGCCTCTGGCGCTGAAGGGGGTCGAAAAAGCCAGTCGTCTAAGTAGGGGAAGACGAATATTCCCCGGGTGCGGAGAAATGCTGCTACCACAGCCATGCATTTTGTGAACACCCTTGGTGCAGAGGCCAGGCCAAAAGGAAGAACCCTGTATTGGTAGTGCTTTCCTTGAAACAGGAATTGAAGGAACTTTCGGTGAGCTGGATGGATGAGAACATGAGTGTACGCATCCTTGAGATCTAGAGAACAAAACCAATCCTGACTCCGAAGTTATGGCAGCAGAGTTCCTAGAGAAATCATTTTGAACTTCTCTCTGAACAGGAATTTGTTCAATTCTCTGAGGTCTAGAATGGATCTGTGTCCTCCTGTTTTCTTTGGAATAAGGAAATAGGGGGAGTAAAACCCTGTACCCCATTGGGGAATGGGCACCTCTTCTATTGCCCCTTGAGCAAGGAGCATAGTGACTTCTTGACCTAACCGGTCGTTGAGAGAGGTCTGAGAATTGAACTGTCTTACTATTGTAGGAGGGGGCATGCTGAGGAAATGAAGCTTGTACCCCTCTCGTACAATAGACAGAGTCCAATTTTCTGCTGTTATCTGACCCATCTGGGGGCAAAATGACATAACCTTCCTGGGATGGTGGAGAGTTCTGGGCCGTTTAGGGCCAGGAAGGCAAAGTTCTCTAGACAGGAGTCAAAGCCCCTGTGGAGGCTGAGTCTGCTGAGCCAGTTGAGGCTTAGCTGCTTTTGGCTTCCTTTGATGCCTAGGTTGTTGCTGCTGTCCCTTTTGGGCAGACTGACCTGAACGATGTCCCTGCTGGGTATAGGAGGGATAAAACTTTTTCTTCTTGCTGAAGAATGGTTTCTTAGAAGATCTTTTCCTCATAGGATCAGCTGTAGATTTGAACAATCTATCCAAAGTGATATTGTCAGCATCTATCTCATTAGCTTTTTCCTGCCTATTCTTGCCAAAGAGATTCTCTCCTGTGCAAGGTATATTCCCCAGTTTGTCCTGTACTCAGATTTCCAAGTCAGATGCCTGGAGCCAGGCAATTCTACGTGCACCTATGGCAATAGCAGAGGTTCTGCTTATGCATTCAAAGCAGTCAAAGGCTGCACGATTCACAAACTTGGAAACATCCTGAGCATGTTTAACAAGAGCAAAATAATCTTGCCTTTTATCATCAGGAAAGAGAGGGCTCATAAGCTCTAAGTCTCCTGTGACTTCCTTAAGGAACATTCCCATATACAAGATATAGGAACTGATCCTAGCAGAAAGCATGGAAGCCTGGAAGGATCAATGTTCAAAGGCATCAAGAGTCCTACACTCACGTCCTGGATTAGATGCATGCCTTTTTACACTCTTTATCCGTCTCATGGCTGATTCCACCACCATGGAATGGTGTGGTAATTGAGTCTTCTGAAACACAGGACAAGGAGGAACTCGATACATGGTGTCGAGTCTTCGAGAATGAGGAGATGTGGTCAGAGGTGTTTCTCACATCCTTAACATAAGATCATGCAGGATCTCATGAATAGGTAAGGTAGCTGCCTCCTTGGGAGCTTTAGGGTATTGTAGGATTTCTAATTCCTTTGCCCTAGGCTCTTTTTCAGGAGCCACTGTGATGGAAAGACCTCGGGCCACATCTCGGATAAAATCCTGAAAGGATATATCCTCTGGTGGAGACATCCTAAGCTGAGGAGAAGAGGAATCCTCGGGAAGAAGTACTCTGGTATTGGCAGAGCTTTCAGAATCTTCAGACTCATCTGAGGATTCGAAGTATCTCCAATCCGGGTGATCGTACAAGGCACGGTACCAGTACCGATCGAAGTCGGCATCGGAGTGGTCCAGTACCGACTTGTCGATGCCAGATAGAGACGCATGACTCGGTCCCGGTAGAATACCTGCCAATGTCGATGCAGTTGGTGCTGGTACCGGAGTCGGTGTTGGTACCGGTTGAATTCTCTGAAGCAGTTTCAGGGGCATCAAGGCCGTGAGAAGAGCCGCTAGACTGCGTTCAATAGCCAAGAATCTCTGGTCTATCAATGCTGCCGATGCTTGGGTATCGGTGCTGGATAAAGCAGCCTGAACCCCAGAGCATGGCACCAGTAGTTCTGCAGAGGTTGAAGCCTCGAGAACATCCTGGAGCCCCGTTAGTGCTTTGGAAGCCAAAGCCTCCCACCGGGGCAATTTTGCCGGTGAAAGTCCCTCAAGGGCAACGCCAGAGGCATCTCGATGTTTAGAAGGAGATCTACCCTTTGAGGACTGGCTAGATTTATTTTTAGTTACCTGAGATCCATGGGAGGAAGATGAATCCCTGGAGGACGTCGATGCCATGGAGGCTGCATCAGAGGGAAAAAGGGTGCTAAGCTTAGCAGTTCGGTTTTGCCAGCCCCTTTTTGACATCATCCCACAGGCAACACACTCTGAAATAGAGTGGTCAGGACCTAAACATTTGAGGCACCACTCATGGTGTCGGTGACGGAGATGGTACCGCCACACTTAGAACACTTTTTAAAACCCGAAGCGGGTTTTTCCATTTTGAGGGAAAAAATTGGGCTTAGTGCCCAAATTGGCGCGTGGCACCCGAGAAGAAAATTACTGGAGAAAGACTCCAGAAACAAAGTGTTTTTTTTTTTTTTAGAAAAAAGAAAAGAAGAACCGGTGGTACCGGTATAGCGTCGAAGGAAGGCAGACGCGACCACAAAAAGATGTATAAGAAGGGAATTTTCTGCGGTGACAGGATGTGCGACCGTTGGCTCCGTGGAAAACGAAGAACTGGAGAGGGACAGTTGGGAAAGGCGGGAAGGCAGCAAGCAGGCACTGTGGGATGCTCCCAAAAGCTTTCCTATTGGACTCTGGGGAGCGTTCCTGCACAGGCTCTGTCGGTACCGACAATACCCAAATGTGAAGATTACATTCCTGCTTGTTTCTGGAGATAAGAATGTTAAGCCGGGGTGGGTGGGCTGAAGGATGGGAGGGTGATAATAAAGTGTTGAGAAAGGAGACACAGCACTGCAAAGAGCAGGAACTGGGTAAAGGACAGGCAAAAGGAAGGACACACACTGACAAAACAGTAATATAGACAGAACAATAAATAACAAGCTATATTTTAAAAAGGCACAGGAAAATGCCCGAGCAGAGCAAAGTTAGCAGACTCTTGCAATGAGGGTACTCTCACCAAGAAGAAACCTCCAAATGGAAGGTCAACAGCTCGTGTGCTCAGAGAGGAAAGCTTCCGAAGAAAGCCTCAGCAGGGAGAGGGGCAGGTAGATGGAAGCAGGTAGATTCCACAGGAACTGTCCTAGTAAAACTCAGGCAAGGTAAAAAACTTAAGAATTTAAATATCTACAAGACAGACCTTGTAGAGGAATAGGGAGAAGGAGAAAAAAGAAAGAAAAAGCACTCCTAAATGTATAGTCAGATCGTGCTAGTCAGAGACCAGAGGCAATAAAGTGTTGAGAAGGGAGACACAGTGCTGCAGAGAGCAGCCGCTGGGTAAAGGACAGACAGAAGATAGGACACACATTGACAAAACAGAAATATAGACAAAACAATAAATAAGAAGCAAGATTCTCAACTGGCACAGGAAAATACCTGAACACAGCATGCAAAGTTAGCAGAGGCTTGCAGTGAGGGTACTCTCAACAAGAAGGAACCTTGATTTTTTAGATTGTAAGTTCTTTTGAGCAGGGACTGTCTTTTTGTGTTTTCATTGTACAGCGCTGCGTGCGCCTAGTAGCGCTTTATAAATGCTTAGTAGTAGTAGTAGTAGTAGAAATGGTGGTCACCTTGGCATGAGTCAGAAGGCTGTTTCAGCCCATCATTTTTTATGGACCCTTTGCTACTGATCAGTGGAATATCTCCAACATTCTTTTAGAGATTACAATGCCCAATTTCTATTGTTTATCTCTTTTAATTTTAAGATACCATTAATTGTGCATTCTCTTCTTTTATCCCTCATATTTCAAAACATTCCTTGGAAGCTTACATTGTTCAGTATTCATTTATACTGTTGATTCTTAATATCATATTTCATTTATTTATATGTTTATGCATTCTCTTCTTCAGATTATGTGCTACTTATTTTGTTACATTTTTTCTCTAATACAGCTTTTACCTTCTCCTAGGATAGTGCCTGCAACCTTTCAAAATAGAAGTGCTATTTTACACTTTTCTCTTTGTTCCAAATATTTCAAGAGCCATGCTCCTGTCATAAATAGGGACAAACATGTAAATCACCTCTTCCTTACCCTCACTCACAGCAGTCACACTCACTCTCAAGCCCCAGCAATCACTCTTTCTTGAAGCACCTATCCTCAGCAGTTACTCTCTCAAGTCTAATCCCCTGTAGTCACTCTCTCTCAAGCACCCTCTAACCAGCATTCTCTCCCTCCCCTCCCCAATCTCCTGCAATGTCTCTCATTCAACAGCTGTCTCTTTCTCACTCATCCCTAGTAGTTGCTCTCTTCCAAGCCCATCGCAGCAGTCTCTGTCAAGCCCCCTGTCCCCAGCACTCTACTTTTCTCTCTTCACTTAGCAGGTATGAGGCCTCCTCCCAGAGATCCAATCACTGGGTACTTCATCTGCATCAGCTGAAGAGACAGCATCTACCCAAGTACAGACATTTCACCAGCCAACCATGCAGTCTTAGACTCCCTTTCATGTACACCAGTGTGGGTTACAGTTTTCTTCACAAGTTCAGGAATGTCCACTTATCAGAGCTGTAGACACTGAAGGGAAAAGAAGTCACTAAGGGCTAAAGATGCCACTTCCTTGTCTTTGTCATGTGGGCAATGCTAAAGAAAAAATGCATGGTCTGCATCATTAGCACATCACACTGCCTTCCTCTTCTGTGACAATGATGCCCCGTAGTTCTGTAACAATAATTTTTTTGTCCTCAATTTTGTCCATGCAGAACAAAAACAAGAAGGTGGTACCCTTGATTGGCTGTCTTTCTTTTTCTTGTTAGCACCAATGGAGCTGCACTGGGAGGTGAAAAGAGACATAGGTTGCCAACTCGTGGTCTAGGAAATGGTGGAATATCACATGAATGAACATAAATAAATACCGTAGATAACTATGGAGACTTCAAGAAAGGATAGTACTACTGCACAACTAGCTAATATTGCTTTAAGGTTAATGCACAATATAACCTGGTGCTCCATTTTTTAAAAAAATCAGAACTCTGAAATCAGTTTTAATGAATTAAAAAAAGATGATTAGTTTCATTTGACTGGATGGCAAGAACTCTTTACCTTCAGTGGTAACACTTCTTTATTAATTCCAAAAAATGTTGCCATAGCTTGTGTCCATGACAGCAGCCCTGCCACATTCCCACAGACTTTCTTGGCATTCTCAAATGTATAATCTTCTGCCGTAAAATAGGGCTGAAGTAACTCCACTGTCTCTTCATTAATAGAATCTTTTGGGAATTGCTGGAGATTCTGCAAAAATCCACCGGCACTCATCAGCTGAAAAATAGATACATTTAAGCCTTGTTATCAAATCACTGTGCTATGGATTAACAGTGAATTTATATTAATTAATGGAAAGAATTCTGAAATAAAACTCCTGCTCCCACCCTTTACATTCATATTCATACACACACACACACACGAGGACATACCATTCATCCCTCACTCACCCCTCATTTATCCTCATCCATCCATCCCTCAATGGTTGGAATTGAGCATTCCCTTTGTTATTTGTTATAAAATGAATCTACAACTGTTTGTAAGCTCTCCATTCAGGTTTAGCCTTCCACGCATACTCTCTCATCTCTAAAGTTCCTACTGGGATCTCCTATCATATTCAGTATCACAAAATCAGTCTTCTCACCAGTCACAAGAAATAAAGATTAGATATGTAGAGACGCATAGATTTTATGCACTGAGAAGAGTAGCAGCATCCAGTGGCTCTACTAATTATAGTTAGTAGCTTGTGGAAGTGTGTGGTAACTGCCAAATCAGGGGAGATTCCTCATGCCAATCATGTTAAGGCTGGAAGAACTCTGCTGAGAAGGAACAGCCCCTAAGTTATAAAAACCTAATTCAAAGACAGCTTTCTGTCTTTGGCCCCTTAAGACATTTTACCATGCACAAGTAAGTAGGTATTTTCCCTCAAAGGCAAGTGCCTTTGGCACCCAGACAATGTACTTAATCCACTTAGATCTGCAATACCATCTTAATCAGCAGAAGAAACCAAGAGGCTTGGAGCTACTGCACAAGTGCATGGGAGTGCTCAGCCTGAAAATGGATGTTCTGCAGGGACCTGCACAGAAAACCGCCAAGAGGAAATATTAAGATACCAAAGCGAAGGGGGTAAGTCTGTTCAGTGCTGGGGAACTGAGGTGATAACAACCCTAAGCCCAGGAACAACCCTAAGCCCAAGAGGTTTGAGATTAGAGGAAAAGAGAACCAAAAAAGTAATTCACAAGCTGATTATACTACTTAACTAAATTGTGGAAGGAATTGGGATAAACTATACACTATAAATTATCTGAAGAAATCAATCTAATGTACTATAGTTACCCCATAAGATTGTAATTTGTTCAAAGTTGAAGTTATTTATTAGTGACCCTAAGTTTAAGTAAACCCTTGGTTCAGAACTCAGACCTCTGGGCCTAGACTCTTATTGGGAAAGGTGAATGAGAGTATGTCAATATGCCGAAGACTTTGAATAGTTGCTGCTACATACAGTAGCCCTAAATCTCCTCTCAAGTCTGAACCTTAATACTTATGTAGCACCCCCCTTGGGTGCACTTCTGTGTCCAGAACTGGTCTGGCAGGAGTCTACTTGAAGGCGGGCTCCATCGGTCCTTGTCAGTTTGGCACCAGATACCTCCACATGGGAAAAAAATGTGTTAGAGGGCAAGATTTTCCTCCTCTCGCCCCAGGAAAACCTCTCAAAAAACATTGCTCTGTACAAGGCTGGCTTAAATAATACTTACAATTTATTTATAATATATATACATCAAATATTGTGATAAAATAATGTAGTATGCACAACCCATATTATGATAAGTGGTTCAAGCAGGTAAGGTGAAATAGCAATATAGGAAAGGCGATAAGGCAGTTCAAACAACCAATAAATAGGGGGTATGTTTACTAAACTGCAGTAAAGGAGCAAGTTTGCCGTTAGTGCATGCTAACTGTGCATCTGTGACTTAGCACATCCAAAAAGCCATTTTAGTGCGCACTAATGGTACCTGTGTGTGGAAAGAAGGCATGTATGGGGCATAAAGTTGGGTCAATGGGAGGGAACAAGGCTTGCTTCCTTAACGCAGGCATTTTAATGGCAGGAACCCTAACGCAACTCAAAACCTTGCAGGAAAAAAGGTGTTTTGTTAGGAGAGAGAGAGCGTAATTACTCATCTGTAACAGGGGTGATCCGGGAAACTACAGACCGGTGAGCCTGACATCAGTACTGGGAAAAATGGTAGAAACCATCATAAAGAATAAAATTACTCAGCATGTAGATAGTCATGACCTAATGGGAGACAGCCAACATGGCTTTAGACAAGGAAGATCTTGTCTTACTAATCTGTTATGTTTTTTTGAAGGAGTGAATAAACAGGTGGACAAAGGTGAGTCGGTTGATATTGTGTATCTGGACTTTCAGAAAGCCTTTGACAAGGTCCCTCAAGAGAGACTTTTGGCAAAACTAAAGAGTCATGGGATAGGAGGCAGTGTATTATTGTGGATCAGGAACTGGTAAAAAGATAGAAAGCAGAGGGTAAGGCTAAATGGCCAATTTTCCCAATGGAGAAAGGTGAATAGTGGTGTACCCCAGGGATCTGTGCTGGGTCCGCTGCTTTTTTGACATATTCATAAATGACCTGGAAAGTGGAATAACGAGTGAGGTTATCAAATTTGCAGATGACACAAAACTATTTAAAGTTGTTAAAACCCAAGAGGATTGTGGAAAATTGCAAGAGGATCTTGATAGATTGGAAGACTGGGCATCAAAATGGCAGATGAAATTTAATGTGGACAAGTGCAAGGTTATGCACCTAGGGAAGAACAACCCAAACTATGGTTACACGATGCAAGGTTCCACATTAGGAACCAGCACCCAGGAAAAAGATTTAGGCGTCATTGTGGATACCATGTTAAAACCCTCGGCCCAGTGTGCAGCAGCGGCCAAGAGAGCAAATAGAATGCTAGGTATGATAAGGAAAGGAATGGAAAATAAAACTAAAGATATTATAATACCTCTATATCGTTCCATAGTGAGACCGCACCTTGAATATTGTGTGCAATTCTGGTCGCCGTATCTTAAAAAGGATATAGTGATTTTAGAAAAGGTTCAGAGAAGAGCCACCAAAATGGTAAAGGGGATGGAAGGATACTCCTATGAAGAAAGGCTAAAAAGGTTAGGGCTCTTTAACCTGGAAAGAGACGGCTGAGGGGAGATATGATAGAAGTCTATAAATTAATGAACGGAGTGGAACGGGTAAACGTAGATCGATTGTTTACCTTATCAGAATATAGAAAGACTAGGGGACATGCAATGAAGCTACAGGGTAAACTATTTAAGACTAATAAAATAAAATATTTTTTCACTCAACGTGTAATCAAACTCTGGAATTTGTTACCGGAGGATGTAGTAAAGGCTGTTAGTGTAGCTGGGTTTAAAAAAGGTTTGGACAAGTTCCTGGAGGAAAGGTCCATAAACCATTATTAAGAAGGGACCCAGGATATCAATGCTTGAAGCAATACAAGCATTGTGGAACCTGTGTCCCTTGGGGAAACTGCTAGGTAAATATGACCTAGATTGGCCACTGTTGGAAACAGAATACTGGGCTTGATGGACCTTGGTCTGACCCAGTATGGCATATCTTATGTTCTTATGTTCTTAGGTGTTCTCCAGGGACAGCAGGAATCAGTCCTCACATATGGGTGACGTCGGCGCCGACGGAGCCCTCGTGCGGAGCAATTCCCCAGCTTTCAAAGAAAGCCTTTGGGATTGCATCGTGCATGCACGGTCCCCTTCCCACCCAACGGTGCCATCTTGCTCAGTCTTCTTTTTACCACAGAGCCCAATGGACGTAGTCCTGTTTTCACCATGGAAAACGTAGAAAAGATTTATTTTTTTCAGCTTCCCGGTTCAACACCAGTTCCCCTTCCCGCCTTCGGTTCAGTACACCGGTATTGAGTCAGGTCAGATTTTTCATTTTTGTCCTTCGTGACTAGCGTTTGCGCTCTTTTTATTTTTAACTGGCAGCCCGGTCGTTTGACCTTGCAGGGGCCCTTTTTCTCCCGATGGCTGCCAGCGGGTTTAAAAAGTGTGATTGGTGTAAGAAATTGATGTCTCTCACCGACACACACGACTGCTGCCTCCGATGCCTCGGCCCTGACCATGACCGGTGATCTGTTGGCCGTGTGGTAAGATGTCTTCGAAATCTTTGAAGAGCAGGCAGCATCAGCGTGACAGGATTTTTCCTGAGTCCGCATCCGCCCGGGCCCGGACCGCGTCAGAAGCCTCAACGTCTCAGGAATCGGAGCCCGAGCACCATCATGGGTCTTCTGAGCGGGGGTCTCCCTCCAGGGAACACCGGAGGAAGAAAAAACTCATGAGAGCGGTATCGCTGGACACCTTTGGCAGGAAGACTCAGATATATAGTTCCAGACGCTCACACACAGCTCCAATCCAACTGACCACGACGTGGTTGCAGATTTCAATTTCATGGTTCAACGGGTAGGGCGTTTTAAAGCTTTTAAACTGTGCTGTCTTTATTTAGTTTGAACACTTCAACTATTTTGACTGTAAGCACAAGTGTTTTGGTGTTTCTCATTTGACTTTCGCTGCTCCATGTACGCCCCCCAACTTTGGAACAATCTTCCCACCGCAATACATGCAATTAAAGACCTAATGGACTTAAGGAAAGCCATAAAAACCCACCTTTTCTGTGAATACTATGGCCTACCTTAGAAGAGCTACAGCCTGACACAGATACAACAACCTCTTGATCTCTGTTAGGCAACCCTGCTATACCTCGCACTGCTACAATGCACCTGTATATAGTTAAATGCATTAATTGCCCCATGTAATCTTCCAATACCTGTTCCATGTAAAAGTATGTTGCTATGTTGTTCTATGTAAACCGCTTTGAATTAACGATAAGGCGGTATAAAAAACCTGTTAAATAAATAAATAAAATCAGCCACACAGAAAGGCTCCACTATCCACAGCTGCATGGAGAGTCAAGCTGAGCGGGCACTAACATCAGAGCATGCAACTAGCTCCTGTACAAGGAGCACACATTAACAATGCTCGAGCTGATATCGGGCCTTGGTCTGCAAACATGCATGATAAGGAGTAAAGTATTGTGGGTATAGGCTGAAACAGGGCAGAATGGCCAAGATGGGTCTGCATTGGAGGTAGGCTGAATGGCTGAGACGTCATAGTGCCTGTCTGCCATGTGCATGGCCTGAGTGGCCACAGCATGTCATGCTGAGAGGGCACACTCACTCTGATTGAGCAGTGACCATGGAATGGCTATGTATCCACATAGTGATATATAGTATCTGGTTCTAATTATGTGGGTGTACCTCCTGTCCTGGGGGCCTGATCATTGAACCAACTGCTGGGTGTCCATGCTGTATATCCCTGGGTGCACATGGTAACTGACCAGCAGACTATCCACAGTTGGTATGTGCATGGCTGGAAAACCCAGTGGAAGGCAGCAGGTGCAGTCTGACTGTGCTTGTTGTGGGTGAATGATAGACCTAGCTGGTTGGGACGTGAGGTGTTCCAGGCCTATGCCCAGTGGTACTGGTGGGGCCAGCAGGACCCTAGTAACAACTTCATGGAAGTCTAGACACCTCACCTTCCCCCCAAAGGTAGGTGGCCACCATGGCATCAGCATTGTAACACTGGGTACTGATATGCACTGTTTTAGGTGGGTCCCTGCCTGACAAGGCCAGAACGAATGTTAGTAGTGCATGCTGTAGAACACAAGGTGACTAGCATATCACACTGTAGACAATACTTACCACATACTGGCAGTAATGGGGATCTGCAGCACGGGTGGCAGAGAACATCTCTTGCACTGCAGATACTGGGGACCTAATGCTGGGCGCCCATCCTCACCCTCAAGGTGACTGTAGAAACTCCTCAGTAGCACAGTTTGTAGCTGCTCTGTGCTTATATCACACACTGTCAGTGCATCTTACTGAGCTGAGGTGATGGATAAGTGCATTCTCCATTCGGTGATCAGCTGTAGACCGCTGTTCTTCATGTGCACTGCAACATGGGTACTGGTGGGGGCTACCCAATGCTGGCACACACAGTCTCTTTGTATCCAGCCATTGCTGTGCAGAGAGGGATGGAGGTGTAACCTACTGGTTAGTGCTAGGTCTCCGTGCACAGGGGGCAGGGGTTCAATTCCTATTTGTTCTTTTTGTGACTGTGCTTCTCAGATCAATTTCATGCCTGTAACAGTCAGGGCTCTGCAATCAGTGTTGCCAGTCCATACCTCCCTCTCCTCAGCCATCATCCATCCTTCAGTCCATCTATCTGCCTCTGTCAGCTATGTACAGTCCTGTCTTCTTGTGCAGCATGCTACTCCATGACCTACACTGGAACTCTTTTCCACATTATGGCTCTTCGTGCTTGCCTCTCCTGTGTCTGATCTGCATGTAACCACTACTACTTTGTCCTCCTGCCGCTGCAAACATCCTGTCACTTCTGCCTCCACTGGAGGACATGTCTTCCCCATCCTATGCCACACACTGACATTGCAGCACTTTACATTGGCACCACTTTACATTGGTACAGCTGCCTCCCACATGCTCGTCTGCTTTACTGGCTGCCACATAGGGTGCCCACTGATATGGAAGGTCCATCACCTTTACATTGACATTCCTTGGTGCATTATCCAGCATTTGGGTTGCAGCCTCAAGGTGCATGCTTTCCACCTTAGGGTACCTTGTCTCTCCTTAGGATGCCTTGTCTCATGTTAGGGCACCTTATCACATATTTGGGCACCTTGCCTCGCTTTAGGATGCCTTGTCTCATGATAGGGTACCTTATCTCGTATTAGGATGCCTTGCCTCATGTTATGGCACTTTCTCACATATTAGGGCACCTTGTCTCTCTTTAGGATGCCTTGTCTCATGTTAGGGCACCTTATCTCATGTTAAGGCACCTTATCACATATTAGGATGCCTTGTCTCTCCTTAGGTCGTCTTGTCACCTTTCCGCACTTGGTCCCATTAGCTCACATTAAATGGCCTAAGGCACCCTAATGCCTGCATGCCCCTCCGCCCACTGTATATGGTTTCAGGCTCCTTAACGCTACCCTTACCACTGGTGACTTTACCGTGGTTTAGTAAACATATCCCATAGTGACTTAAGTGAACTTTTAAAGATTATGGATTTAACCTTATTAACCTGTCTTCTAACTCTCTTCCCTTTCCCTTTGCCCACCAGCACCAAGTCTCACCCACTGCTGGAGATCTGGACCAGTGGCTGCTTGTGAACGGAGAGGTTTTGTAGTTCTGTCCAATCGCTGAGGCTGAAGTCTGAAGAGGGGTTTGGACTCCTGTCCAATCAGGAACAACTGTTGCAGCTCTCTCTTGAGCTGATCTGTCACTGGACCTCTCTAGATCTTGTAGCTCCAAGTCTGGAATGGACTCTTTGACGCTGCAGCTCTCCCCCTGGAGCTGATTCTGCTGTATAGCTCCCTCTGGAGATGATTATCTGCTGCAGCTCCGCTGGAGCTGATCTGCTGTTGGACTCACAAGCCTGGATTAGGCTCTCCAGAGTCTCTCCACTGCCATCTCCATTCTCTGGGTTGGGAGTACCATCTGCCCCTATCTTCACTCCTACCCCCAATTGGATCTGTAGTAGGCTTTCTGCTAGCAGACTTTCCAGCACCATCTTCAGGAGGAGAACCTGCAGAACAGGGAGAGTTCTCTCCTCCTCTATCAGATGAGAATAAGCTCTTTTTAGATAAAAAGGCCTGACACTTCTAAATCCCAGGTAATTATTCTCCAAGCTGTTTTCTGCACAGGGCTTCTGGTGCCAGTGCCAACTGATACCACTTCTCTTAGGGTGAGCAATTTCTACTGCAGCACCCCCCCCCCCCCGCAGTATTTACTTCTCCACCTTCTGTCTAGTATGTGCATTTTAGTCCCCTACACTATTCCCTTTAGATTTAAGTTAAAACTTAATAATAGATATAAAAGTGAGCAAATATTACCCTTGCTCCTTTAGCACAGACAGTGATTTGTATATCCCTTCTAAATGTTTACTTTCCAGCTCTGCTAGCACAGTGATTGTTGCTGCTCTTTTAATGCTGTCCCTCATCTGACCTCCCCAACAGCCATCTCTTCAGCAGCATACAGTTACCATTTACCTTTGATTCTACATTATTCAACATACTCTCAAACACCCACCTTTAGGGGAAGTTTCACGTAATACTCCAAAGAGCTCAAAGGAACTAATAATAGCTAATAGCTCTTTGGATTGCTGCACTCCCTGTCTAGTAGTTCAACCGCATCTGCCTGGACCACACAGAAAGGGGGTTACATATATTAAAACAAAACCCCAAAAAATCATACTTACTTTCAATGACTCTCCCCAGGATGGTTTGTTGCAGGGCTTTTCTGGATCCATTGTAACTGGGTCTAGTCTCTTTTGGAATAACAGTAGACAGGAATCCATAATCCTCATGATCAGGTGAGGTGGTTTTGCAAGTTTACGCACAGTTGCAATATCTACAGGTTTGATAGTCTGCATTAACAAAGAAAAACATATTTTATCATTGTTGTTAATGCAAGTTTTTATGCAATATTTATTTATTTAACAACCTTTTTATACTGCTTTATCTAGAAGCCAAAGTGGTTTACAATTAACTTGAATGTGCAGAAAATTGCAGAGAACATGATCATTTAGCATGTTAATACAACAAACTAACTAGTTATATTTGTCAAGTTGAAAGAATTAGTGATAGAAGAGTGAGAAAGGGCAAGTAACTTGGGAAGGTACAGAAAACAGTCCTAGGATTATGTGTCTATTGAGGTATGATTGTTTGCAAACATTCATAATTGCCTTGCTAGGTGTTATTTCCAAAGTATTCTGAGAATAGTTGAGTCTTTATTTACATTCTAAATTGTAATTGAAGTTACACAGAGAATATATAAAGGCTGCTTATAAGTTAAGGGGTTATTTTAGAAGCCCTATTCACAAGTTACAGCTGTATAAACCAGCATTACACATTAGGATGTGCCAATTTTGGAGATGTCATAATTTTAAAAAGCACTAGTGAAAAAATGGTACAATTTCATGTGACAAATCAACAACTAACTTTAAATTTTGTGTAATATGTTATTTACCTATCTGTAATTTCTAGGAAATTACGCAAAAATACACACATTACTGAAATATGTTTAAGTGCTTGATAAAGCACAGTTACTTACCTGTGTCACCCACCTACTCACTCTTATAGGCGGACGCCTAGAGAGCTTCAGTGGGGCCTCTTCTTAATGTAGCCGGGACTTTGCAATGCCCCCTGGGATCTGTAGTCCCACTAGCTAATCAAAAAGGTAGTTGTGAACGAGTAGCCAGGCTTTTCTTAAAGAGGTATTTTATTTCCCTTCCGGGTGAACTTTTGCACAAAAGAATCAAAAGAAATAAACCATATTTTTCTGGTATAAATGAACAGGAACTACTGGTAACAAAAATGTGCTTGTCTTCAGCCAACTCAAAAAGGTAAAACAGTCCTTGTACTTTACACAAGTGAATTCTTCACAATCCGTTTCCTTAAACGGCTTTCTGTTTTAAACAAATCAGCATGGAGAGGAAATGTTATCTGAGACAATTAGAGCACACTCCATTTGGACTTCCTCAGGACTTTCCCCACAAAAGTCACAGTCCATGTCCTCAGGGTTTTCCCCGTAGCTATCTTCAGAATGTTTACAAATCATATCATTGTTGCAAAAACCCTCCTCTCCTTTCCAAAGGCTTCTCTCCCCCTCTCTATCAGGGTGAATTGGAAGGTTACCGTATATAATGGAGTTCTCCTCCAGAGGGCCACACACTCTTAGCTGTGTGTATGGGAAACTCTCCCTTTCAAAGTTCCCTCTATTATAGGGAATTGACCTGACCTCTGGCTCAGTTCCCTCGGAGCTTCCTGAGCAGAGAAACTCAGTGTGGCTTTTTCTACCAACAAGCCTTCTTCTCCCTTTCACTGCACACTTCTCCTTGGGCAAGTAAGTACCCCTTTGATAATGGCTAATGCCCTCCCGGTACCTGTTCTCAGGGAGCCTTCCTCTTACAAGTTCCTTCCGTCGGCCAGCCTGAATACCTTCGTGGCCCCAACCACCTGGTTCCAGCACCCTGTAACCAGCCTCTGGTATTCTCTTAGCTCTCTCCTGTGGAACTCTGCTTAAACCTCCGTGTGAAGTTTTTCCTTTAGTTTCCACAACGGCTCTGGCAAACTCCTGCTTAGCTCCACTACTGGAATCTTGGTTAGCTCCCTTCCTGGAATCCTGATTAGCTCTCCTAGGATCCTGGTTAGCTCTCCTACCGGAATCCTGGTTAGCTCCTCCACTGACAAACTCAGAGTGAGTTTTTTCTGCGTTCCGGTGAGCCTGCCCTACTCCCAGCTGCTTCTCATCAGCTAATATGCTATGATGTAATCCCCTACTAGGGCGTGCTCCTACACCTGGTGCTTTTGTTTTTGCTGGTTGCTCATAGCAACCCTGATCCATGTGCTCTGAGCTGTCACTTTTAAACCTGCTCAGCACTGTTTTTCCTATTTTCCTAGGTAGATTCTGATCTACCCCATGACACCTGTAACAGGTGATCTCTGGGAACAGCAGGAATAAGTCTTTACATATGGGTACATCGGTACCGACGGAGCCTGCGCGGGAACGCTCCCCAGCGTCCAATCAGAAAGCTTTTGGGAGCATCCCTCAGCGCCTGGGTGCTGCCTTCCTGCCTTTCCAACTGTCTCTCCTCAGTTGAATTTTATAGCTGAGACAAAGAGAGAGAAAGAGGAAATGAAGATAGATAGAGAGATACAACTCCTAGGGGAGGTGGGTGGGTTGTGAAGACTTATTCCTGCTGTTCCCAGAGATCACCTGTTACAGGTGAGTAACTGTGCTATCTCCAGGAACAAGCAGGAATGAGTCTTCACATATGGGGACTCCCAAGCTAAGATGCCTGGAGCCCTAGCATGGTGGGGATTGGAACATGCTACACCTCATATGGCCAGGCATCCTGAGGATGGAGGGTAGGATTTGAAAAGAGAGGAGCTGTAGAAAAACAGCTAACCTAAAATAGGACTACAGGTAAGGAGTCCTTGTATGTATGATAATTATCATGAAAAATATTGAAATGAACAATCACAATATGGACCTCAATTACTGGATTGCAGGAAGTAGAGAGGCTGATGGAGTCTACTGGGGATCCAGTAGAGGAATCTTCAAGGTGACCTCACTGAAGTGAAGGTGAAGGTCCAAAACTGGAAGTGACAGGTGACCCAGGTGTCAACTGGGGTAGTACAAAAACAGTAGGTCTTTAGTGGAAAGCTTTATGGAAAAAGCTGGGAACTCTTTTGGCTACAGAGTTACTCACAGTTAGGAGCAAAAGAGGAAGACTGACCGATTTGGACAAACTAGCCCAGTCCTGGAGGGAAGAAGGGGTATGGGAAAAAAGCCCGTGTTCCCAAGAAGGACAGATGTCTGAAGGGTTGAAACCTCAGATCTACTGAACATCCACCCTGTCTTTCCTAACTGGTGAGAGATAGGAAAGATATTGGAGCATGGAGCTTCAGGGATACCCAAACCTAGGGTTAAGGTAGGAGCTGTCAGTACCACAGTAGTGGTTGTGTGCATAATACCCCAGACATACTGTGGGTCAGTATGAACATATGCAAGCCCACTGTCTGGAACCTATAGGAGGTAAAACATTTATAAGCATAGACAGTTAGAGAGATAAGTATGTAAATACATATCTACCTATAAGGAAGCATCTCGACAGATATATATATATATATATATATGTGTGTATATATATATATATATATATATATATATATATATATATATGTCTATAGTGAGATCTGGAGGGGCATAACATATGCACACGCAGCTTACAGACATATGTATCTATAGAGAAGTATATAGATATATACATACATGAATATATATGTCTAAAGATAAATGTCTGGAATTAAGCAGATAGAGATATGCCCATAAGAACATTCACATGGGAGATGTGAAGAGGAAAGATTCATCTAATAACAAGAAGGTGGAACCTACTTGAGAAGATATATAGAGAATCCATTCCCCCTGGCTAAGATGGTGCAGGAATGCTATCCAGTGAAATAACCAGGATGGTTGCGTGAAAAAACAGAGGATAATATCAGTCTGTAAACAGCAAGTCCTGAGTCCTGTAGAACTCTCGCATGATAAATGGACAGAAAACGCATAGGATGAGATACCAGGTTGACCCACTGGAGGCACTCAAAGGGGTATCATGCGTTATTAGTTAAATATGTGCTGTCCATGAAGGAGTAGGATACCATGAGGACAAGCTGCAAGGAAAAAAGAGCATATTCCTTGTAGGAATTGGAGAACTCTTTAGACGTTCACGTAGAAAAGGCTTATGTCCTGTATTATAAAAGGAGATAGTAGGGTGTGGAGAACCCTCACAGTCATGGAAAATGACTGAGGAAGCCTTTTCCAACCATATAGGATAGTCATTAGAGACAAAACCCCATGCTCTCTAGCAAGGGCCCATAGTAGAAAGCTTCTCTGTAAGATTGCAGAGAGCATTATGCAGGAGAATTGGGAAATAAAACTGACTGTTGGAAAAAACCAGCTGCACGTCAACTATGCTGCCAAATCCAAAGGAATTGGAGATGGCAAGAAAAGAAGATAGTGTGATAAGCCTGAAGTGATTAGGATTATCTAAGATAGATGAAAGCACTATCCTGGAATCACTACTAAGGCCAGACAGAAAGTAGTGGAAGACAAGACTGGAAACTTGTGGAAAAGTACCAGTAGTCCAATCACTGGAACTCCTGCATGGGCAGCTGCTGAATAAGACAGCAGAGAGAATCTTTCTGTGTAAAACAGAGAGGACAGAATAAGAGAAGAAATTCCTGTCCCTGTCTGATGAGCTGCCCAGACAAAAGAAGGGAGTTTATTCAAGAGAAAAAACTCCACATTGGAATGAAAGAAATGACTAGAAAGGCTAAAGAAGCCCTGCAGTGGTATGGTACCACTCTTTCAGGGGAAACCCTGGATAAAGAGGGTAGAGAAACAGGAGCTGAAGGGTGACTTACCATATGGTAAGTCTGTGGAAGGAAAAAATTCATGTTGGAACAGAAAACTATCATGGGATAGTTGTTAAACCTCTCTTCTTGGTAGGAAGAAGAGGAGAAACCTGTGACCCATAGACATGAATATCCTGACAGCTCAGCATACCTAGGAGCAAATGGATGTCCTGAGAAAAGGAATCCATGTGTAGAGTTTTGAATGAAAAAACAGTGAAAAAACTTCTACTGAGAAGAAGTCAACTGTAGGTTGTAAACTTCAGGACCCTATGGTTGCTGGGTTTGTTCAGCCTGGCTAGAGTTTGGATTCTTCAGACCAGGGCGAGGTATCCCCTGCTTGGGAACATTTGTATGATGGGCAGGAGAAGAAACCTTCTTCTCCTAGGGAAAGAAGGTTTGGTAGGGCAATTCCTACCTACTGGGGAAGGAGAAGGCTTAGAATAGCCTCCAGAAACAGGGAAGTCAGTGGACCACTGAGCAACCTGATGTAAAGACTCCTTATTGAAGAGATTTTCCCCAGTGCAAGGAGTATTACCCAGTCTTTGTTGTGCCCATCTGCTTAAGTCTGAAACTTGGAGCCAGGCTCTATGTCGTGCCCCTATGGCTATAGCAGAAGTTCTGCTAACAGACTCAAAGGAGTCTAGGGAAGCACGAGTAAGAAACCAAGAGATACTTTGAATATGACTAAGTAGTAAGGAATAGTCTGCAGTCTTGGGCTCTGAAAGAAAAGGAGTCAAAAGATATAATTTCTTTGTGACCTCCTGAAGGGATAGACTCATAAAAAAATATATGAGAGAATCCTTGTTGACAGCATGGATGTCTGGAAGGTTTGACGTCCAAAGGCATCTAGTGTCCTAGACTCACAACCTGGTGGGTAAGAAGAGTGCTTCTTCTTACTTTTCACCTTCCTCATTGCTGATTCCACCACAATGGAATGATGGGGAAGTTGAGTCTTTTGAAACCCTGGAGAGGGGGGCACCTGATACAGAAGATCAGTTGCTCTAGAAGGTGAGGGAACCCTTAAAGGTGCTTCCCACATTCTTAGAAGAAGATCCTGCAAGGAATGATGTAAAGGAAGCATTATATTTTCCTTTTCTCCCGTAGAAAGAAAGCCTTGTGTAGGATCATAGCCAGGGATAGGAATAGCAAGAGATGTTGCCATATTCAGGAGAAAATTCTGAAAAGAAGGATCTCCAAAGGGAACCGTCCCTGGGCAGGCTAGACCTGAAGAACTAGCCTGGGTACCGGAGGATCTACTTGAGTATATAGGAATATAAGATCCTGCACGGTGCAAGAAAGGATTCTTAAGGGATGGATGCTGGTACTGGAGGTCATGACCTGAGACAGTCAGTACTGCATCGTCCATGCCAGGTGTCGACTCCAAACTTGGTATAGAAAGGAGCGATCCTGGTGAAAGAAGCATGGAAGAAGCTGGCCCCGATGTTACTGCGGGTACCGGCACCGATACCGATACCGGTAGCTGTGTCGGAATCGAAGGCGACATCGACATCGAAGCAGTCATCGGTGGCTGCTCAATCGGTACCGAGGTAACCGAAAGCCTTTGGTAATCACCCTCGGTACCGAGCATCCAGAACCGGTAAGCATTGGTATCGAGACGTGTCGGTACCCAGTCTTCCAGACTAGAGATCGATTCCAGACTCGGCATCGAAGGAAGCGAGTCTATCGATGCATGTCTAGAGGGTACCGACGTCGGTGGTAGTATCGGCATTGATGCCGATACTGGAAAGTCAATCTGGGGCGTATCGACCGGTCCCGAAGGTACCGAGAAAGCCAGATGATGATCCCTGGTGAGGAGTGAATCGCTCAACACTAGTGCCGATGCCGGGGTATCGGTACCGCTCAAAGCGGATGCCACCACCGAGCATGGCTCAGGTATGTTCTGTGAGAGATGAGCCCCAGGAACAACCTGAAACCCCTGATAGGCTTTGGAGGCCGAAGACTCCCGCCGGGGTTTTGAAGCCAATGGACCCTTGAGGGCAAGGCCGGAGCCGTCATCATGCTGTGCATGAGACGTACCACTCAAGGGTTGGCTAGTCTTAACAGACTGTTTGTGGGTTACCTGATCTTGTAGAGAAGAAGAAATAGTCGGTGCCCTGACACTGGAAGGGAACTCGGTATCGAGGGAAACTCGAAATGGAAAATCTCTTCTCACAATATTGTAGCCTAATGGCTCCGGAGGAAAATGGTCAGGACCCAAACAGGTTAGACACCAGTTCTTGGAGTCTAAAAACAAAACTGTACCGCCACAGCTTAGACACTTCTTAGGAAAAGAAGGTGGCGGCTCCATGATGGAGAGGCCTAGAAGGCCCAAAAAGTTTAAGACAGAAACTGAGGGAAAAAAATTCCCTGAATTTAAGAAAAAGAAAAAGAAAAAACACCGGCGGTACCGGTGGACTCGGGGAGACAGCTGCGACCACAAGAAAACAAAGAATTAAAGAAAAAAATTTCTGCGGTGACAGGAGGACGTCCTGCCGGCTCCGCGGAAAAACGAAAACTGAGGAGAGACAGTTGGAAAGGCGGGAAGGCAGCACGCAGGCGCTGAGGGATGCTCCCAAAAGCTTTCTGATTGGACGCTGTGGAGCGTTCCCGCGCAGGCTCCATCGGTACCGACGTACCCATATGTGAAGACTCATTCCTGCTTGTTCCTGGAGATTAGTTTTTATGTGTTTGCATTGCATATTAATTGTGCCTCAATTATCAATTTATCTTACTTATTTCTGGGTTGGGGTTACATGGGACCCAATTCTATTCACGACGTAGCTCTCCTTTGTATGTCTGGGCTGACCCGGATGTACAAAGGAGATTGAGATTCTGATCCCGCAGGGCATGTCCAACCCTGTGGGATCAGAATCACGAACAGCACTGTACAGTGCTGGCCCAGCTAACTCAACCAGAGCTTTTAAATGGAGCTGTGATGCCGGTCGCTGCCCCAAAAAGTTAATTCCCCACAGCCTGACCCCCGTTCCGGCCTCCTAATGCCAGGGTCAGGCTGTGGGGGATTAACTTTGTCCCCCCCCCCAGCCCCTCCACGCCTCGAATTGGAAAAAAAAAACATGCAGGGCCGACATTAGAATCAGCCCTGAACGTCCAGGGCTGGCAACCGCCCACTGCCCGCCCACTCTCCACCCCCGGGTCACCTCTTCCCCACCCCCAACTAACTTCCCCACACAACTGTCCATCCCCGCTATTCGTGGTTCGGAATAACCCTCATGGTGAACTGGTTCAATATAAAAATAAATAGCAATTGGACACAAGGTCCCAGGCAGCATTTTTTCCAGATGCAACTGTTGAAAGAACAGTATGAAGAGGTAAGGAAGATAGTCATGCCTTCAGTGAGAAGGTCAGCTTGGTATGTTACAGCGAGTCTGTTCTGCAAGTTATGTTGTGTAGTGAAAAGGAACAGGAGAGAGAAGATGCAGTGGAGAAGATATTGAAGATCAGAGGTAAAAGAGATGAGAAGACTCAGTTTGGAGACAGCAGTGTGAGACCCAGGAAAACACCATCCATCAACACTGAGGCAACTACACTCACCCAATTACTTGACTGGAGCTCTGGAGTCTCAGAGCTTCCTCTTACCTGTACCATGACAACAACAGAGGTCAAGGCATTTCTGAGCAAACCCATGGTGGTTCCAGACTGGCCATCACACACCCAGTCCATAGAAAACTGTGTAAAAATGACAACTGAGGCTGAGGCTGCTGGTCATGTGGACAATCAGGAGAGGAGGTAACATATGAGGGGTCAGATGGTCAGCAGGGAGCTCATGAGCCGAAACAGAAGCAAACAAGATATGGCTTCTTTGCTGGATTTTGTTTAATAACATTACATTAACTGCATAAATTACATTTTAAGGACAATTATGTGGCTACAGGTGTTGTTCAGACTATTTGTACATTCAAATAAATATTACTTAATTTTCACATATTTCAACTGTGATTTGATGTAGTTAAGACTCACTTTAAGAAGTTTCTGAAGATAACTTTAGATTCAGCATGCAAAACTGCATAATTTGATCACTAGTAGTTCGTAAAGTTTGGAAAAATTAAAATCTACCCCTAAAATTGACACAACCTCTTACATATGTTAATCACATTCACGTGCAAAAGACCATTTTAGAAAGAGTCCAGTCTACTCATGGATGTCCATATTATATCCAAGTTGCATGGGGGTATGTTCTGAGCAAGGCCTGGGTGGGCCAAAAATCTACATGTGTATCCCCAGTTTTATAAAGGCCACATCCAGACTTACAGCTGCCCTTGTAATATGAAGAAAAATAAAAAAAATTGCTCATTTTGGCCAGCCCTTTACAGGATGAATTAAGGGGGATATCCCTCTTAATCCCCCAATGCTTTTTTTGCCTTGTAAATTGCTCTGCCATAAAAATAGAGGCCTTTGTAGGTGTCTGAGAGTGGCTGCATGTCTATGCTTGTGAAATAGCCCAGATACATATGTAATATACATGCATGCTTGAAATACCAGCACATATAATTGTACATCACTCAGCTTCTTCCATCAATTTTCCCATGCATATATATGTGAGATGGTTCCTTCTGCTGCACGTGGATATCACTCCCCTTGCATCTCTGCATTTCCTTCTGTCTGTGCCCTTTGTAACAAGCATATCCATTTTGAAAGGTGGAGATATGTCAATTTTATATCGACCTCATACATGCATAACTTCTGCTGTGTTACACTGCTATGTTTTGTTCCTTGTAAACCATCTTAGATTGTAGAAAGACGGCATATAAAAGCTGTTAAATAAATATATAAAATAAATAAAACATCTAAAACTAACAGAACTTCAGATGTTTTTGCTTCTATGTCCCTCCTACCACATAACGGTCTTTCTAAAATGTGCCTTTAAATGTTCTATTTTCCCTACTCATTTGATAATACAAATGTGAAAAGATGTTAAAATGATTTCAAATCTGGCAGATTCAATGTGTTTGGCCATTAGTGTAGCTGTCAGATATGTTTGTGATGATACTAAGCACTGTAAATAGAGCTGAATGTTGTTATTCAGTGCTATTGAGTCGGTGTCGATTCATAGCGACCCTCTGGATAGTTGTCTTAAACTGTGTTCAGTCTTCAGTCAGGTGGCTCATTGTTGACAGACTGGCACCCATAGTTGCTGTTATTGTATCAATCCATCTCATTGTTGGCCTTCCTCTTTTGCGTTCACTTTCTACCTTGCCAAGCATGATGTCTTTCTCTAATGATCTCTCTCTTCGCATGATATGTCCAAAGTATGAAAGTCAAAGTCTTGTCATCTGAGCTTCTAAAGAAAGCTTAGGTTTGATCTCCTCCAGTACTGACTGGTTTGTTCTTCGGACAGTCCATGGTATACATAGTATTTGTCGCCAGCACCATAATTCAAAGGCATCAATTTTCTTCATTTTCTATCTTTTTCACTGTCCAACCTTTGCATCAATATGATGTTATTGAAAATGCCATGGTTTGAACAAGTTGAATCTTTGCATGAAGAAAGACAATTCTGCTCTTGAGAATCTTATCTAGGTCCTTCATAGCCATTCTGCCAAGAACAATGTGTCATCTGATTTTTTGACTGCTTGTTGCTTCTTTATTGATAATTGATCCAAGTAAGTTAAAGTTGTCCACTATTTCAATTTCTTCTCCATCAACAATAATCTTACTGATTTTGCCAGTTGTCAGGATCTTTCTTCACATTAAGGAGTAGACCCATTTAAGACTATACTCCTTGATCTTGAGAAGCAAATGTTTCACATCATATTCACTTTCAGCTAGTAATGTGGTATCATCAGCATAGCAAAGGTTGTTGATTAATATCCCACCAATCTTCACACCTCTGTTGTCTTCATACAGTCCTGCTTCTCTGATAATTTATTCTGCATATAAATTAAACAGGCAGGGGGAAAGTATGCAGCCGTGTCGTACACTTAGGCTGATTTAAAACCATTCTGTTTCTCCTTGTTCCATTAGAACTGTTGCTTCTTGAGACTGAATGGCATATATTAAACATAGAAACATGATGGCAGATAAAGACCATATGGCCTATCCAGTCTGCTCTTCCATACCAACTACTACAGTCCCTTTTTATCCTTTAGAGATCTTCTGTGTTGTCCCATGCTTTCTTGAATTCAGCTATAGTCCTCATCCCTACCACCTCCACTGGGAGACTATCCCATGTATCTATCACTCTTTCCATAAAGAAATATTTCCTCAAATTACTCCTGAGTTTATCTACTTTCACTTTCATCTTATGCCCCCTCATCGCAGAGCTTTCTTTCAATTGAATGATGTTCTTCTCTTGTGCATTTATACCACAGAGGTATTTAATTGTTTCTATCATATTTTCGCTCTTTCGCCTTTCTTCCAAAGAATACATATTGAGATCTTTAAGTCTGTCCCCATATGCCTTATGATGAAGTCCACTGATCATTTTGGTAACTACCCTCCACACCAACTCTATCCTGTTTATATCTTTCTGAAGGTGTAGTCTCCAGAACAGAGCCAGACCCAGAGTTAGTTCAAGGTGTTGGCAGCCTAGACAAACCTTAGGCCTTATGTCCCCCTGGCTATCAGAATCTATTGTTTAGCTTTGAATGCCCTGCTCTTTGCCATCTCAGAAGCTATTGCTCTAAGGAACTACTTAGCTTGACTTATAGTTGTGCCGGCCCAGCTCCAGAATTTCACAATACTCTAAATGAGGTCTCAGCAAAGACTTCTACAAAGGCATTATCACCTCCTCTTTCCTGCTGGCCATTCCTTTCCCTATGCACCTAATCATCCTTCTGGTTTTCACCACCGCCTTTTCTATCTTTTTAGCCATCTTTGGATCATCAGAAACAATAATCAGAAACAATCACCCCCAGAAATTCTGTGAAACCATTTCTATAAGAAACATTTACTGAGCCTAAACCAAATCCTGGTAAGAACATAAGAAAATCCATACTGGGTCAGACCAAGGTCCATCAAGCCCAATATCCTGTTTTCCAACATTGTCCAATCCAGGTCAGAAGTACCTGGCAGTTTCCCAAAAAAGATGCACAGGTTTCATAATGCTTGCAGTGGATCCTAAATTTATATCCTATTTTCAGCCACAATAAGGAGCCTACATTTTCAGCTGAAAATTCATCCTAATTTACGAGCTTAAAATTTATGGGCCCGATATTCAAAGGCATTTACATGATTTACAGACCTGTAAACCATGTAAATTTTGCTTAGAGAGATATTCAGTGGTGCTAACATAGTTAATGACATTGAATATCCACAGATTCCGCTGCTACAGCCCCGATGCTAACCATGTAGCACTGAGGTATGTTGTAAGTATTCCGGGGCAGAATGGAGGCGGCACCCATCGCTAACTAGGCAGTGACAATATTGAACCGCTGCCCAGTTAGTGATCCATGGGTAAAGATAGATGTGGGAAAATCAGGCCTGAAAATCAGACATGGAGGGGTGCACCTGCTCCTGGTGGGTGCACCACCAAGCAAAGACATGGGTAGGGGTGCACCTATTCCATAAAAGACGTGGGAAGGGGTGCACCTACTCCTGCCATATTGATGGGCAGACTAGATGGACCACACTGGTCTTTATCTGCCGTCATTTACTATGTTACTATGTTGCTATGTCTTTACCCATGGGAGCTAACCAGGAAGCAGCTCACTATTATTACAGCTCGGTTAGGTTCTGGGAGGCAATTTTGGGCTCTCTGCTGTTTGGGACAAGAGTGAGATCCCTGCTGAGTCTGTCTAGAGTGAGAAGGAGGAGGATATCTATAATCTTGAATGTAGTAGGCTTTCCTTTCTGCCCACTCACATACATCCTGGTAGATAAGTAGGCAAAGTTGGAGGAGGACTGGAAAGGGATTTGAATGTCTCACAGTGCTCTTCAATTAAATAAGCTGCCTCCTTCACCTTATATTCAAAGATATTCTCTCCATAGAAAGATGTGGAAGTGAGTCTCTCCTGCATATCACAACAAAGATATTTTTTCCCTTGTCCACTAGTAACTGGAAATTTGTCCTAAGGGAGAGAGCTTGTGAAACCCCTCATTCTTATGCAGGATGTTTTGCATATATTGGCCCAAAAAAGGCTGGTAATTTCTTAGAAATCACATGTGATTTAACAACTTTGATTAATTTTGTGAAATTTTCTCCAATGAGAAAAATGGCCATTTAAACCTACTCTCTAATTTCTATCTTTTTAAACAGTTCCTAATCCACATAGGCCATTGCCTCCCATCCCATGATTTTTTAAAAATGTATTTAGGTTTGCCTCATGGGGCAATTTGTCAAACACTTTCTGAAAATCCAGATATAATATAAGGCACATTTTAGAAAGGATATTTAGGCAGTGGGGGGATGTGCAAGGCCAGATGTGGAAAAATCCAAGGTGATTTTAGAAAAGATCCGTTCATTTGGATGGGCTTTCTAAAATTGATACATCTTTATCCCCGAGCACAAACACTGGGAAAAAATGCACATGTGTGTGTAATAGAAAATGGGCCATTGTACTTATGCACAGTCCCCATAGAAAACAGTAGCAGAGGTGACATCCATCTGCATTCCAAAATGAAGATACATGTATAAGTCTTGTTCCTATGTGTGATCTGCACATGCATGGTCACCAATGCCAATGTTCATCTGACTGTGGGACCCATTGTGTCCATGTGCACGTGCCCCCTGCCCCCCCCCCCCCTGTGGAACATCTGCATGTCTAACTGTGCCTGTGCACAGAGATGAGCACAATGGCTGTCAGGCAATTCAATTTTTCCAGGACTGAAATCTGATGGTGTGCAGTTTTATAATAGCCAATGAAGACATTCTGTACCCACCAGGATAGCACAGACCACCACATGCTGAAGCAAGAAAGATCTGGAAAAGCATCCATGTGAGCCTAGCCAGGTGAGCCAACCACTGCACACCAATAGACACATCTCGCAGGGGGACACCCAGCTGATGACAGACAGCCAGTGTGCAGGCAGAAAGGCAGGGCACATAGGGCTGGGCCAAACAGCACAGAGGATAGGGATGCCACTTAGAGCACATCCTCTGAGGTTCAGTAAAGAGTAGCAGGAGTCAAACAGTGCAAGAAATCCATGCAGCTGCATACGCTCAGGCAACCAGATGCACAAGCAGCACCCAGTCAGGAGAATGGATACACACAAAGAACCTCAGCACACATAGCAATTGCAAAGTATTAAGTACCATGAGACCCATAGACAGAATGGGAGTCACAGGGGTAGTGACCAGATAGCCATAACCACTAAGTATGCCAAAACAGTCACAGAAGAAGTGTCTCGGGCAGCTTTTGTTCCTGGGCACCCCATCCTGTTGCCCCAAATATGAGGAAACTGCCATGAATACATGTGCAGCTTGTCAAACAGCAGCTCTCCACTATCCCTATATATATGCATGCACCCACACACATTCTCCATTAGTTCAACCCATACTAGAGCAGGATCATCCAATTGATGAGGGGGGCCAACTGGATAGGCTGGCACATGGCAAGGGTACAAGAATGTGATGATTGTGGCACATGGAGATATATGCAAATGTCACTATGCATGACCACAGAGCAGCTAGGACATGCCAGCAAACATGTGACCTGCTGTACAAAGTCCTACCCCCATGTGAGGACATATGCAGATCACAATGATTACATAGGTGCATATAGGGCAAGCACACAGAGCCATACCAGACTGAATCCATCCACACTGTACATGCATAACACTCAACCACAGATGAATGACAACAACTAGTCACACAGGTTGTGTAGGCTAGCAGAACATCAGAAGTGATGGGCAGCAGATGTGACCAGGGAATGTTAGCATGACACCCATAAGGTTTACATGAAACAGCTCACACACATCAGGGCATGGCAGACCTCCAAGACAAAGGTCTTTCATTCCAGGATCTCCAGAGGGCATTATGTTGGTATGATAGCTGGGGATGATCAAGTGAAAAGAGTGTGTCACACAGCATATTCATTCCTCCTCTCCTCCACAAGAGATTCTGCTTGAAGAGAGATCTGAAGACATGGTACAGGGCCATGTGCCCTCCAGGCTTTCCTTGCTGAAGTGACTCCACCTGGAGCTGCAACAGCAGGAAGATTAGGAATGGTACATGTGGAAGACATGTAACACATAGGGAGGATCCCCTGGAAGGCTATAGGCAATGCACAAGACCAGGAGATGCATGCCAAACCCATGTAGCCATGACACAGAGCAGCATACAAGAGTGCCATAGGCACTAGCACAGCAGAGAGCCACATACATCTGTTGACAAATGAGAAGGAGAGGGCCAAAGGAGTGTCCAACAGGACTATTTTTTGGAAAACACATGGAGCTAGGCCCACTTACTCCTGCTCTCACTATACACCTATCAGGGAGTGGGGGATTGTAGGAGGTCTGAATCTGGTGGCAAGGGAGGTTGTCATCTTGGGGTTTGGTTGGGGCCTTTAGGGGAAAAGTGCCTTCTTACTGCCTTGGGGGAGGGAGGAAGGAGGGCTTTGCAATGTGGCTGAGGGGGAAAAGAGGGATGGGTATCGGAGGGCTGCCAAGGGGGAAGAGGGTGGGGGGATCAGACCTATGCCAGTAGGGGGATGTACATACTAGGTCAGGGGCAGCCAGGTGGGGGGTCCTGATGTTCCAGATTGGAGAGGACCCAACATTGGCATTAATGTGTGCTCCTGTCAGCAGGCACTTATTTGTGCCTGGGGGCCAAGGCTGGTGCAAGGATTGAAGGCACCCTAAATGGGTCCTCCATCCTGTAATGACCCACCATAGCCCCCCTGCCCCCATTACCACTGTTGCTGCCCTCTCTGGGGCCTGCAGTAGCAGCAATAGCCCCCAAATCGCAACACAGCACTAACAATCTGGTGCTGCATCACAGTTTCCTCTTGTTTACAATTTGCCATTTCTGTCCCACTCTGACTCCCCCTATATATAGGGTGGCCCAAAAAAAGTGAGAACATCTCATAAATTCAAAGCTTAAATAGTTTACTTATTTACATTTTTTAGCTATATAACATTTTTATTTCGACAATTTCCGGTCTCCATCTTTTCTTTTTAAATTGGTCAATCATTTACATCTGTCTTTTTGAATTTTTAAATAACTGATATGCTGCGAGATGTTCTCACTTTTTTTGGGCCACCCTGTATATTTTATAAAGGTTTTTCTTTCAGTGAAAGGCACGTTTACTAAGCTGGGTTAATAGCATAGGCTATTTGTAAGTATAACCCATTGAATAACATGGGTCATACTTACAAATAGCCTATGCTATTAACCCATACCTAAAGATAATATCTAACATCAACACATCCACCTCTCCCCTGGATCCATGCCTCGTATCATGGATCAAAACTACCAAAAATGAACTCGCCCCATATCTCCTCCAAATAGTAAACCAATCTCTACTCCAAGGAGTAATGCCCCCTGACCTAAAAACATCCTCCGTTCACCTGATACTAAAAAACAAGACTGCAAACAGAAACGAGCCAAACTCATACATGCAGATCGCAAGCATCCCATTTGTCGCCAAAATAATTGAAAAAAATGTCCTCAACCAATTACAAGACTTCCTAGAAACCAACTCCCCCTTAGATACTCACCAATATGGATTTCGCCCATATCACGGTGTTGAAACCTTGCTCTTAGCCTTAACTGACAACCTGATCAGAGGCACAGACAACCACAACCGTGCATTTCTCCTAGACATCGCCTCAGCATTTGACAAGATAAAGCATAAAACCCTCATTACAAGACTGGAATATCTTGGCCTGGACGGCTTAGTTCTACTCTGGTTTAAATCATACATCTCAGACCCGCAAGCTCAGGATCTAAATAGGAAAAGAACCCTCAAACACTTTTCCACAAGAACAAGGTATACCACAAGGTTTCGCCCTCTCTGTCCTCCTTTTCAACCTGTACCTACAACCTGTCACCCACATATTCAAAAAACACAACATTCAGTACTACATCTATGCAGACGACATCATGTTGTTGCTCCCTATAGATGTAAATAACCCCACCTACAACAACCTTGACGAATGCATTAAGGAAACTAACTCTTGGCTGAAATCCAACAACTTCAACCTAAATTACAAGAAGACGGAAGTGCTGCACATCACAAGGAACCAAGACACAATCCTACCCCAAACCATTATCATCAACAACACCACAGTCCCAGTCAAACAAGAAGTCAAATACCTTGGTATAATCCTGGATACTTCCCTCAGCATGATACCCCACCTGAAACAAACAGCCAGAACAATCCTATACAAACTAAATTCCATACAACTAAGACCCCTCCTTGAAAATAATGACTTCAGAGCAGTCATCCAATCCATCATCATTCCCCACTTCACCTACTGCAATAGCCTGTTGCTGGGTCCACCTGCAAAGAACCTACACATACTCCAACAAATGCAAAACATCACAGTTAGGATCACCTGCAAAGCCAGACTAACCGACCATGTCACGCTCCTTCTATATGCCCTACACTGGCTCCCAATAGAAAGCTGGATAAGATATAAACTACTTGTAACAACATTCAAGCTCATCAACAATGTTGCCCCTTCCTTCTTCTCCGCCCTCCTCCTCGCCCCAGCAAACAACAGATCACGCAGGGAGAATGCCCTCCACTCTATAACAATCCCACCTTCCATCCGTAAAACAAAACAAACCATCAGCTCCAGAGCTTTCTCTTATGCTGCCCCCAGCATCTGGAACTCCCTCCCACTACACATCCATGCAACAAAAGACCTCAAAGATTTCAGAAAGCAGCTAAAACCCCACCTTTTTACCATGCAGTACAGAACAAAAAACCCATACCCAAACACACACGCACCACAGAGGCAGCTCACCAGCTAACACAACCAAGAAAAGGGCTGTTCAAGGCAAACATGAGCATGAAGACTTCCTGTATATAGCTAAGCTGTACATAGTTTTTCTAAATTGTAACCTTTAAATTACTGTTCCTACCCGCAAATCAAGTTTTATCTGTAAAACGTTTGTTCCTATTCTATGTACTTGTTTTTGGGTTCCTTGTATACCGCCCCTGATCTCTGTAAGGGGCAGTATAGAAATATAACAAATAAATAAATAAAATAAAACATGGGCCCTAATTGCAAATAGACAACCATTAGTCTAGCTTAGTAAACATGTTCCTGAGCCTTTTATACATCTCTATCAGTTTTGCAAGTGCAGTCTTAAACATCAGTTTTCCAACCTAGGCTCTCTATACAAAATTTGACTCTTTTTTGTATTGCCTTGCAGATTTGGCCATTTAAATATAGCTGGTTGGGAGCAGGAAGAACTTTTCAATTGATTAGCTTTATTTAGCTTCCTTATTGAAGTTATCTAATTAAACCTTTCGAAAATCCAACACAAATTTATATTTAGCTAGCCTAAATAAACATAAATATCCCCTAAACAAAGCCTTTTATTATACTTTTTGAGAAGATTGATTATATGAACATTAAAGGCCCAAAATTGAGCTTTTAATTTCTTAAGTTACTAAAATTGGTTCTAAGCGGTGCAAAAAGAGCTATTTGGTATCTTAGTGGGTACTAAAATCTAAACAAGATTACATACATTAAGTGCAGCTTCTGCTTGTTCTAGGGCTGGTTTAGCTGCTTCAAGTTTTGACTCTGCTACAATTTTTTCTGAAGCAATTTGATCTACAATCTTTTCTGCTTTGTCCTTTACCAGCTGGACTTCATTTTTCACTTTAGCTGATGCCTGTGCACTTACTGTGACCTCTTGCAACACCTAGAAAAACAAGAGCACAATTAAAAATATTTGCCATTTTACAAATGGTGGTTTTAGCATCACCAAGTATAAATTAACAAACAAAAAATATAAACATACCCCTCATTTTTTTAAAAAGCTCCTAGATGTTTGGTGCTGTGCTGAAAGTGTAGGTGTTCTCCCCCCTCCCCCCCCCCACTCAATTTTCAGCAGCATTATTCATAGAGTGATTTTTAAATATCTTGATCTATGTATAATGCTGTGCGTCGTGGAGAGAGAGAGCGTTTGGGGTGTTCTAGGCACCAATTTTCAATGACTATACGTATAGTCTGTGCATTTAGCTCAGATGCACAAAAGACAGGTATAGCATTGTTGCTTACCTGTAAAGAGGGTTCTCCGTAGATAGCAAGGGAATGCAGCCACGATGGTGAGGCCTGCAGGCTGATCCAATGTGTGGAGCTCTCTCCTAGCTGCCATGGATTTTTTTAAACAATACAGCGTGCACAAACCACTCCTCCTTACACTGCTGCTGCCTTTAATCCATTCAAAGCACTGAAACAAAAATTTACTTGAAGGGGGACTAGAGGGTAGAAAAAGTGTGGCTGTATTCGCCTGCTGTCTACAAAGAATCCTCATTACTGATAAAAACATTGTATACGATAGATAATGCATCAGTATTTGGAGTTCACTAATGCAACACACTGATGTTATGGCAATAAGAAAAATTGTTTTCCATGAGAGATGTTTTAGTCATGCTTGGGCTAAGGATTCAAATGGTGGTTTAATTAGTGCCAAAGGGACTATGTTAAGATCTCCATGCCACATTGTTGTAGAAGAGGTGGTCTGAAATTTGTTAGATCATGAGTCTGGTTACTCAGGGATACTGAGAGAGAGGTTTGACTTCGATCTGGTCATTATATAGTGACATTGCCACAGGGTTCATGTGGACCAAGGAGGATTTTAGTCTATTATCTGATAATGCCAGGAGATAGGTGAGAACATTGGTAAGATGAAAGAAGAAAGGTTGAAGGTGATGAAGTAAGCACCAGCAAGAAAAACAAGACCATTTGAAAGCATATGACTCTTCTAACACCTGATGAATGCAGACAGAGACTGGATGTTCTAAAACTAGCTGGCTTTCAACAGTCATGCTGTTAGGGAAACACTTGGAAGGTTTGGGTGCAGAAGCAGCTATTCTGCTGTGTCAGAAGAGTAGAATGAGAGCCGAGCAGTAATGGAATGTCAATTTTAAGAGACAGAAGTAGCTGGGACATTTGGGAGTATTACTGATGCACGATCCCGAAGAATTTTATCTGTAGCACTCTGGGTAAGAGTGGGAAAGGCATTCAGCAGGCCAAGGGGCCAAAAAATTGCAAAGTCATCTTGATGGAAATGATATGGTGTTGGTCTGAAGGAGCAGAACTGGGAGCATTTGGCGTTGTCTACAAAGACAAAAATGTCTATTGTTGAATTGTCACATTTCTGAAAAATATGTTCTGCCATTTGTGAGACTGTAGTTGTCTGCTTAAGGAATTTGCTACTTGGTTTCAGTGCCCTGGAAGGTAAGTCACTTGAACTGTACAGTTGAGAGTTGCCGCAAAGTCCATATGTGAAGAGCTTCCCTGCAGAGGGTCAGGAGCCTGCTCTGCTTTGCTTGTTTATATAAAACATGGTGACCTGATTGTCTGTTTGAATTTGGAGCATAATATGTTTCAACCAGCATGTGAATGATTTGAGGCTGTACAGATATGAAAGTGACATTCTGTCTGGGATCAGAAACCTTGGGTACAGAGTGAAAGCATTGTTACTCACTTGTAAAAGGTGATCTCTGGGAACAGCAGGAATCAGTCTTCACATATGAGTATTGTCGGTACTGACAGAGCCCACAAGGGAACACTCCACAGCATCCAATTGGAAAATATTTGGGAGCAATCCATTATGCCTGCACATCTGCCTTCCTGCCTTCCCAAGTCCTCTCCTCAGTTGAGTTTGCAGCTGTGAGATAGAGGAAAAAGTGAATACCTTTCAACTCCTAGTGGAGGAGGGTGAGTTGTGAAGACTGATTCCTGCTGTTCTTGGAGATCACCTGCTACAAGTGAGTAACAACGTTATCTCCAGGAACAAGCAGGAATGCAGTCTTCCTATATGGGACTCTCTAGCTCTGAGATACCAGAATGAAGTTGTAAATAGTGGTATCCCCAAGGCTAAAGAATAGAGCCGAGAAGGTGTGGATGCAAGGCAGCCCCATTGGACTTGGTTGCAGTTGGCAAGATCATCGCCAGGGAAGTCTGGTGCCAGGAGAAGTCTGGGACGGAGGGTAGGAGTTGCAGTTAAGACCCAAAAAGGTGCTGAAGGACAGCCTGGCCAAAGATAGCATCCTGATGGGAGTCCCTGTCTAGGCAGTAGTGTGCAGCAAAGGTATAAAAGGAGTACCAGGTAGCTGCTCCACAGCTTGATTCTTGAAGGACTGCCCAGAGGGACTGCTACAACTAGAAATAGATCTGCACCTGTAAGTATTTATCTTCTGGAATATACTCTAAATCTTGGGGGAAAAGGGTGATCTTTGGGTTAAAGTAGATAAATCTGTGTTTTTTAGAATTCAGTATGTTTGCTGAGTCAGTCAGGTCTTAGTACTACCAGAGAGCTTTTCATTTAAATCAAATCAGAGTTTAGCTTAGTATACAAATAGAATAAATAGTCTCTGAGTACAAAGAACTAAACTTGTTTCTAGTGACCTTTACAAAGAGGCCTTCCAGTTGGAGACAAAAGATCTGTGAAGTTGTCTTAAATAGGTGTTAAAGGCAAGTGACAAAGCAAATGGGTAATTTGAAAGGCCCCCTCTATCAAATCAGCGGCTTTGTAAATCACCCAGGACATTGGTACAAATTTACCTTAAAAGCACAGGTAGTAAGCCAACTTTTAGGTATTCTTTCCCTCCCTCCCACCCACCCACCTCAGGGATAATCTTAGTTTTATAGGCTCTTAAACCTATTAAAGAGGTGAGGAGCCCATAATCACTTTCAGGGGTGGCTGGTTATCCTCATCAGGAATACATTTGTTAAGGACCTGAGATGATTATTCTTGAGATGAACAAAGTCCATTTAACTATAAGGTATAGTTGTATTAGTATAAGTATCCTTAGCAAAACTAAGTAAGTAAACAAGTTTAATATCTGAACAAGACCTTAAAACTAAAATGCAGACAGCAGTCCAGCCTTTTGCATTGAGTGTCACATGTATGATTTTCTCCCAGTTGGTGAGGGGTCTTCAATGTGCACTAGGTGCAAGGAGCTCTTTGCTCTCAATGAACAAGTCTGAGCTCTGGAGGATAGAGTAGCAGTCTTGGAAGACAAAGAGGTATATAGACAAAATCTACAGGGACAAAGTACTGAAGTCCCACCTCCAGGCTGGCAGCCTCCCTATTGCCATGGAGGAGAAAAGTCATGTGATAGGAGAGCATCACCTGGTATGGCAGGAAGTGATCCTGCAACTAGGACCTGTCCTCCAGGTGATGTAACATAGTAACATAGTAAATGACGGCAGATAAAGACCAGTATGGTCCATTTAGTCTGACCAGAAAGATGGCAAGAGTAGGTGCATCTGCCGCTCCATGCAGGCCACCCCTCCCCATGTCTTTGTTTAGGGGTGAACCCACCGCTCTGAATAGGACACCCCTGTTTGTTGAGAAATTAGATAGTTAAGTTTATTTTGATTTTATCCTATTGCTGTAAAGGGATCTATTGTGTCTGTCCCATGCCATTTTGAATTCTGCCACTGTATTTGGAGTAGCCTAATGGTTAGAACACTGGTTTGGTGACCAAGCAACCAGGGTTCAATTCCCACTGGCACTCCTTGTGGCCTTGGGCAAGTCACTTAACACTCCATTGCCTTGGAAGAAAGGCCTGGCAATCTACTTCCAGTGACACTGCCAAGAAAACCCAGGAGCTTCTGGGTCACCAGGAGTCAGGACTGACTCAAAGGCACACATTGCATTTTTGCATTTGCCCCCACCACTTCCATTGGGAGGGCATTCCAAGCATCCACCACCCTTTCAGTGAAAAAATATTTCCTGGCATTGCCTTTCAATTTACCCCCTTGCAGCTTCATGTTATGCCCTCTAGTTTTACAGCTTCCCTGTCTTTGGAAGAGGTTCGTTTGTTCATTAATTCTCTTTAAGTATTTAAGGGTTTGAATCACATATCCCCTATCCCTCCCCTCCTCCAGAGTATACATATTTAGGTCTTCCAGTCTCTTCTCATAAGGCTTCTGATGCAGGCTGCAAATCATTTTGGTTGCCTTCCTCTGCACCGTTTCCAGTCTTTTTACATCCTTTATGAGATATGGTCTCCAAAACTGAACACAGTATTCCAAGTGAGGCCTCACCAGTGACTTATACAGTGACATTAATACCTTTTCCTTTTTGCATGCAACCGAACATCCTCCTGGCTTTTGCCACTGCCTTGTCGCGATGTTTTGCCACCTTGAGATCTTCATAAATAATCACACCAAGGTCCTTCTCCTGGTCCGTGCATATCAACCTCTCGCCCCCTATCGCGTATCTTTCCCTTGGATTTCTGTTTCCCAAGTGCATGACACTGCACTTCTTCGCACTAAATCTTAACTGCCAAGCATTCAGCTATTCTCACACCAAGGAGGTTTCTCCAGGGCCATATGCACATAAGGGAGGGTTAGGAAGGCTGTTATAGTTGGTGAGTCAATCAATGGGTATGTAGATAGCTGGGTGGCTGGTGGATGTGAGGATCGCCTGGTAACATGCCTGCCTGGTTCAAATTAGTGGACCTGATGTGCCACCTAAACAAGTTTTTAGATAGCCCTGGGGAGGAGTCTGCTGTCTTGGTACATGTTGGTAACAATGATATACGAAAGTGTGGGAGCAAGGTTCTGGAGGCCAAATTTAGGCTTTTAGGTAGGAATTTGAAATCCAGAACTTACAGGATAGCAATCTCAGACATATTTCCTGTAGCACAAGCAGGACCTAAAAGGCAGGCAGAGTCTAGAGTCTCAATGCATGGATGAGACAATGGTGCACAGAAGAGAGGTTTGGATTTCCTAGGAACTAGAGAACATTCTGGGGAAAAGAGAGACTTTTCTGAAGGGATAGGTTCCACCTTAACTGGGATGGAACCAGGCTGCTGGCATTAACCTTTAAAAAGAAAATAGAGCAACTTTGAAACTAGATAATAGTGGAAAGATGACAGTCACCCAAGAGCGCATAGTTCAGATCAATGTATCCATGAAGGAAACTAGCAAAAGATTGAATTTAGGGCATGTCGATAGAGAGGTTCCAATAAAGACAAAAGTAATCCAAATGCCCTTAAGTACAGAGCAGACATTGCTTAAAGATTCCAAATTACCCCTGCCTACTGATAAGCAGATTAATATGAATAAAATACAACATCTAAAATGCTTGTATGCAAATGATAGAAGTCTAAAAAAATAAGATGGGAAAGTTAGAATATATAGCACGAATTGAGAAATTAGATATGATTGCTATCTCAGAGACATGGTGGAAGGACAGCAACCAGTGGGACACTGTGATACCTGGGTACAAATTATATCACAATGATAGAGTAGATCAAATTTGTAGAACAGTTGCACTCTTATGTTAGAGAGGGTATTGAGTCACACAAAAGTAAAGTGTTGCAGGAAACAAATACACAGTAGAATCTCTATGGATTGAAATTCCTTATAAAAAGGAGAAGGTGATGGCAGTTGGGGTGTACTACTAACTGCCTGACCAAAATGAACAACTGGATGAAAAAATGCTCAAAGAAATCAGGGAAGCTAACAATTTTTATAGCACAGTAGTAGTAATGGGTGATTTCAATTACCTTGATATTGACTGGGTCACTGTTCTGGTAGGACATGCTAAGGAAATTCTAGATTAAATAAATGACTGCTTCGTGGAGCAGCTGGTTCATAACCAACATGAGGGGAAGCCATTTTGGACCGAGTCCTTAGTCGTACACAAAATCTGGTGCAATAGATAAGGCTGTTGGGGGCCACATGGCAATGGTGATCATAGCGTAATCACGTTTGATTTCATAAATGGAGGAAGGATGGCAAGGAAATCCACAATACTGCCTTTTAACTTTCAAAAGGGAGACTATGATAAAATGGTGAAGATAGTTAAGAAAAATCTAAAAGAAACAGCTGAAAAAGTTGACAATTTATATCAAGCATGCGCATTGTTTAAAAATACTATCTTGGAAGCCCAAACCGGCTGTATTCCATGCTTTAAGAAAGGTGGAAGGAATTCCAAAAAACTGCCAGCATGGTTTAAAGATGAGATCAGAGAGGCTGTTGTAGCCAAAAAAGCTTATTTCAGGAAATGGAAAAAGGAACCAAATGACAAAAACTGAAAACAACATAAGCAATGGCAAGTTAGATGCAAGACATTGATAAGGCAGGCAAAGAGGGAATTTGAGAAGATGCTTGCTGTGGAAGCAAAAATGCATAATAAACACTGAGAGAGTTAGTTGGACTATTAGATGATAGAGGGGTAAAAGGGGCACTAAGAGGAGACAAGGCCATAGTGGAGAGATTGAATTAATTCTTTGGTTTGGTCTTTACTGAAGAAGATGTAGGGAAATAACCCATGACTGAAATGGTATTTAAAGACGATGCATCGGAAGAATTGAAAGAGATAATATTTATTTATTTAGCTGTATTTATATCCCGCTTTTCATCGGGTCAAAGCGGTCAATTGGGAGATACATTTAACACAAGGGGATATGACACACATATGCTAATACTTACAGGGAACATGGGCAATGGAGGGTTAAGTGGCTTGCCCAAGACCACAAGGAGTGCCTATAGGACTAGAAATCCCAGTCCCTCTGGCCTGAGATTGCTGTCCCCAGGTGGGACTTGAACCCCTGGCCCTCAAGTACCTTGTCCTAACCACTAGGCCAACAAGGATTTACAACTATTTAATAAACTAAGCAGTAGCAAATCACTTGGACCAGTCCGTATACATCTGAGGGTGTTGAAAGAACTGAAATATGAGATTGCAAACCTACTATTAGTAGTCTCTGAACTATCATTAAAATCATCTGTAGTACCTGAAGATTGACGAATGGCCAATGCAATGCCAATTTTTAAAAAGGATTCCGGGGTTGATCCGGGAAACTACAGGCTGGTAAGCTTGACATCAGTACTGGGCAAAATGGTAGAAACCATTATAAAGAACAAAATTACTGAACATGTAAATAGTCATGGCTTAATGGGAGACAGCCAACAAGGATTTAGCCAAGGAACATCTTATCTTACTAATCTGTTACGTTTTTTTGAAGGTGTGACAAAAGAAGTAGACAGAGGTGAGCTGATCGATATAGTGTATCTGGATTTTCAGAAAGCCTTTGACAAGGTCCCTCATGAGAGACCTTTGGCGAAATTAAATAGTCATGGGATAGGAGGCAGTGTACTACTGTGGATCAGGAACTGGTTAAAAGATAGAAAGCAGAGGGTAGGGCTGATTGGCCAATTTTCCCGATTGAGAAAGGTGAATAGTGGAGTACCTCAGAGATCTGTACTGGGTCCGCTGCTTTTTTAACATATTCGTAAATCACCTGGAAATGGATATAACGAGTTGAGTAGTCAAATTTGCAGATGACACAAAATTATTCAAAGTTGTTACAACCGAAGAGGATTGTGAAAAATTACAAGAGGACCTTGATAATTGTGAAGAATGGACGTTGAAATGGCAGATGAAATTTAATGTGGACAAGTGCAAAGTTATGCATCTAGGAAATAACAACACAAACTATGGTTACATGATGCAAGGTTCCACATTAGGAACCGCTACCAAGGAAAAAGATTTAGGCGCCATCGTGGACATGTTGAAATCTCTGCCCAGTGTGCATCGGCAGCCAAGAAGGCAAATAGAATGCTAGGAATCATAAGGAAAGGAATGGAGAATAAAACAAAGGATATTATAATGCTTCTTGAATATTGTGTTCAATTCTAGTCACCATATCTCCTCTCCTAGACCTCTCCCGAAAGGTGATTTTTGCTGAATTTGCTGCCTTGCTGTGAGTTGTATCTGTCTGTTTAGCCAGTTTGTCACTAGCTGAGCCCTTGCCGCTAGGAGGCGGGCACCGGTCCGAAGGCCGATCCCTTCCCAGGGGAGGTGGGCGGGTATGTGTGGCTGACTTATCCTGCTGTCCACGGAGAACCCCTGTTACAGGTAAGTAATTATGCTTTCTCCTAGGACAAGCAGGATGTCAGCCACACCTGGTGCCTCCCAAGCTGCCATGTGCTGTGATGGAAGGGGGAAAGGCCGAAGCCCAGATCAGGTTCAGGGATTGAACAAGTGTGCATTAACCCATGTCCCCTGCTTATGAAGGTAATGCAGTAACAGGGAATGAACAAGTGAGGATTAACCCATATCCCTTTCTTATGGAGGCATTGCAGTAGTAGTGGGCTACACCTTCACACTGACACTTTCTCAGGTTGGATGTCTTATAGTTGTACCCTGGAACATCGCCTGTGCAGTAGCAGGCATGGGGTCTCAATGAGCCGTTGTGGTGGGGTAGTCGCTGGGAGCAAGGATAGCAGCAGCATCCATATCATCATATACCAGACTGGTGGAAATTGATGCATTAATACTGCCATAGCAGTGAGGAGGTCGCTGCGAGCACGGATAGGAGAAGCCTCATATCGATTGTGCAACAAGAGTGGTGCAGGATTGAAGCATTAATACAGCCAGGTGACAGTGTTCCTGGACAGTGTGCAGACATACGCCACCTGTATGGGACACCAGTTGGGAAGCTGGAGGATGTGTCTGTCCCTGTTGTGAGGTCCGGCGGTAGTTAGGTGGCCTTGCCGATCCGAGCCACGTATATTGGACAAAGGTTGTGATGGACCCCTTGTAGCAACCTGAGTCTGGTGATCACCCATGTCATGGCTTGAGCCCTTATTTGTGCCTTTGGAGTCCATAGAGGTGGGGTCCTCTGCGACCGGTCGGCCAGGTATACTGGGACTATTGGGACCGCATCGGGACCACATAAGACAAAGAGTTGGGTCCCTTATTGTTGGAGCACAGTACAGTGTGGTCCCTTATTGTTGGAGCACAGTACAGTGTATATCCTGGGCAGTGTATGTCCTGACTGCTCCTCCAGATAGGGTGAAGCAATCCGATGTTCTTGCAGATGTGAACTGCTAAGGAGAAGCGGACCTGGTGTGGGGTCCCGAGGGTGGCTTGGTCGTAGTAGCGTTATCCAAGATAGTCTTTCTGGAGTCTACCTCAGTTCTGTCTGCAGTGGCTCGGTAGAGGGCTGTCAGCAGGGTAGTCCTCAAGGGCCAGGGGTAGTGTGGTATGGAGGCTGCAGGGAGCAGTCAGCAAAGGCTGTGATCACAAGGTTGGGGAATATGTGTGGCCGCTGCGACTCCCATCAGACGTTGTAAGGCTTGTATGCTGATGGTGCCTGATGGTGCCATGGTGCCAGTTTCATTTGTATTGCATCAGTAGTTGGGAAGACACAGGTCAGGCTCTTGAATTACGCATTTTGTGCACCAAAATTAGAGCCAGATGTCTAGGAAAACACACTGGTCTGGCCAGTGGGAGATATGAGGATGGCCTCGGCTCTGCCCATTTAAACAGCTGCACTGCCTGTTCTCTATGTGGTGGGTGGGTCGGTTTGTGGTCAGCCCCCCAATGGGGTTCCCATATGCAGGTTCACCTGATTGATAGCTGAGACTGGCAGTTAGTTCTCCCTGTGCCCTAGCAGGAGGGCATCTTGAAGCTACAGGGTAAACTATTTAAGACAAATAAGAGAAAATATTTTTTCATTCAATGTGTTATCAAACTCTGGAATTTGTTACCAGAGGATGTAGTAAGAGCTGATAGTGTAGCTGGGTTTAAAAAAGGTTTGAACACAAAAGAAGAAGGTATCCGCAAGGGCAAACCAGACAAAAAGCGGAAACCAAAAAACAGGCCTACACACAAAAATAAATATGCAAAACCATTTATTGGAGGACCCAACTAAAAAGTTTCAGCCTGAGGCCTTCTTCAGGGGTCAAAGGCTGTAGCAACAACACATAAAACAGCTGAAAGCTCTCCTCATCTTTAGCTGGAAATCTCTGTGGGTATCACACTTCCTGGAAAGGCCCCGCCCCAAGGAGGTTGGCGCCACTCTGCACTGAGGCCAGGACATTGGCTGATGCTTCGAGACCAGGACATTGGCTGATGCTTGCAGGAGAGATCCTCTCCATCAGTGCTGAGGCAGAGCAGAAGACACTGAACACCGCTGCGCTGAGGACCTCCCTCACGGAGCACAGAGAGGCCGGAGATAGTAAAACCGCTAGGACAGCGCATCCGGGCCACTTGCTTTGGATCCTGGCACTGCTCTGTTGTTCCCCCGTTGCAATGGTGTCAGCCAATGGCACCATGGGGTGGAGTTTGGCTTCAACCAATGGCGCCGTGGGGAGGAGTTTGGCTTCAGCCAATGGAGCCGTGGGGCGGAGTTTGGCTTCAGCCAATGGAGCCGTGGGGCGGAGTTTGGCTTCAGCCAATGGCGTCGTGGGGTGGAGTTTGAATTGCTGATCTTACCTCCAGAATATGGGCAGTACAGCTGGAAAAAGATGGCCGCCCCAATGGTCCACACTTGTGATGATGGTCTTCGGAGCGACAGAGGAAGCAGAGGAAGGCAGGCCGGGGATGGAGGCCTTCTTAGGCACGTCCTGGGCTGCCGTGAGGGCTACTGCCTGACTGGGAGCTTCTTTTTCAAGCCCCATTTCTATGGAATCCTTTGCTTCTGCCACTGGAGAAGAGAGAGGCAGGGGTTCTTTCAGTTATGTCTGCGTGAGCAGTGGGGACTGTCACAGGAAGCAGAGGAAGGCTGGCTGAGGACGGAGGCCTTATTAGGCACGTCATGGGCTGCCGCAAGGGCTACTGCTGACTGTGAGCTTCTTTTTCAAGCCCCATTTTTCTGGAATCCTTTACTTCTGTCACTGGAGAAGAGGGGACTGGGTCTTTACCAGGCATTTCTCGTAGCTTTGCTCATCCTGGAACAGGAGGAGCTCTTCTTAAATTCTGGGTTTCTGATGATATATATATGTACAGATATCTAAAAAAGGAAGCATCAGAGACAGCGTTAGACATTTTATAACGAAGTAAATAAGGAGGAAGAATTCCTCTTTTCTTCAGAATTAGGTAATTTCAGTTGGAGAGTAGAGAGGTCCGTCTTGCTGGCAAGGTGGAAGAATTGAAACTGGCTAGCTAGGGGTGGTACGGGGGTAGGGCCAGTTGGCTCATGCTCAGAAGGGCAGAAAGCCCTTCTGAGCTATGGAGAGTACTTCTGTCTGGGCGCTGTCGGATGACGTCACCAAGTGTGGCTGACTTATCCTGCTGTCCACCTATTACAGGTAAGTAACTACGCTGTCTGTTTGTCTCCACATATTTATTTGTCATTATTCGTGTGTTCCCTTACCTTACTCCATTGCTGTAGAGTTTAAAACTATTTTCCTCTCTCTGCTCTTAGTCTACCTGAGTGCCTATCCCTCCCCCCTGCTGAGGTATTGTTTCAGACCCCATTTCCTGTCCTCCACGTGTGCTTGCTTGGATTGTCTTTATGTCCTTTGAGAAGAGCAGTGCTCTCCTCTCCTAGACCTGTCCCGAAAGATGATTTTTGCTGAATTGCTGTCTTGCTGTGAGTTCTGTCTGTTTGTCTCCACATATTTATTTATTTATTTGTCATTATTTGTGTGTTCCCTTACCTTACTGCTCCCTTTAATTTTGCACTTTTGTTCAGCTCTTCTCAGCTGAATAACTTATACCCCACCCCCCTCCCCTCTACCCACCCACCCCGTGACCGGCTGTCTTTTATAGCTGTTATCTGCTCATTATCTAATTTATGCACAGGTGCACCTAATCCCTTGAGTCTCCTACTTTCTATATTCTCTGGCCTTTGTTCTCCTCTTTATTCCTCTCCTATGGCACCTCATCACATTGTCCTCCTCTTCTTCATACTCCCTAACTGTTTCTCCTCTTACCAGCACCTTCACTCCTCCCCTCCTTATCTCCCCTTTACTGTCTTCACTTCTCCCTCCATTCTGTCTTCTACCTTATCATCAGCTCTTGAGCTTCATCACTTTCTCCCTCTTATTCAACCATCTCCTTTCTCTCCAAGGCAACTTCACCCTCGTTTCCGCCGCACTGTCTCCTCTCTACTTCGTACTCTGCTACTCCTTCTCCTCTCATCTGGAGAAATCAACCCCAATCCTGGCTCCCCTAGACTTCTGTCTCACTCTGAGAAGAGATCTTCACGCAACATCTCTAATCTTATCCATATCCCTCTCCTTTCCCCTTCCACACTCCCTTTCTCATGTGCCTTGTGAAACGCACACTCTGTCTCTAATAAACTTGCTTTTACTCATGATCTCTTTAGCTCTAATACCCTACATCTTCTTGCTCTAACTGAGACCTGGATCCTCCTTGATGATACTGCATCTACTGCTGCTCTCTGTCATGGGGGCTATCAGTTCTCCCACATGCCTTGTCCCACTGGCCATGGTGATGGTGTTGGGCTTCTACTTTCTCCCTCTTGCCAATTCCAACCCCTCCTGCTGCCTCAGTCTCACTCCTTTCTTGCATTTGAAGTCCACTCCATCTACCTTTTCACTCCACTTCCTCTCCCGGTAGCTCTTATTTATCGACCTCCTGACAAGTCTGTTTCTACCTTTCTCACTAACTTTGACTCGTGGCTTTCCTTCTTTCTGGATTCCTCTTCCCCCACTCTTATTCTTGGGGATTTTAACATTCATATCCATAACCCCTCTGATCCTTATGCTTTAAAGCTTCTCTCCCTTACCTCCTCATTTGACCTCCAACTTTGTTCCACTGCTCCCACTCACCAACATGACTACTGCCTTGACCTGATATTTTTCTCTAGTTGCTTACCCTCGAATCTCTGTAGCTCAGTTCTTCCTTTATCTGACCATCACCTTTTAAGCTTTAATCTTCATCACCCACTGCCTCAGCCTCATCCTGTCTCCTCCAACCTATTTAGAAATCTTCATGCTATTGATCCCTTGGCTCTCTCTTTCATTATTCCTTCATCTCTTTCTTCCACTATGTCATCTAAGTCTGTTGATGAGGCAGTAACTTCTTATAATGCTGCACTCTCCTCGGCTCTGGATGCTCTCGTTCCGCCCATGCCATGTCCTTTGAGACGTTCTGCACCCCAGCCCTGGCTTTCATCCACTACCCGCTATCTACATTCCTGTGCCCGTTCTGCTGAGCATGCTTGGCTCAAATCCCGCTCCCCTGCAGACTTTCTACACTTCAAATTCATGCTTGCCCCTTTCCAGTTAGCCATAGTTCTTGCCAAACAAGACTATTATGTTCATCTGACTAACTCTCTTGCCTCCGATCCTCGCCGTCTCTTTACTACTCTCAGCTCTCTTCTCAAGTGCCTCCGCCTCTGATCCCTCCCTCCCTTTTTGCCCAAACCCTAGCTGACTATTTCCATGACAAAATCCACAAAATCACCCTCCAATTCCCCGCAAAGTCAGCTACATCCCCTCCTCCCCCTCTTCACTCCCAATTCTCCCCCCTACCTCTGCTACCCTCTCTTCCTTTCCTGTGATCTCTGAAGAGGAAACTGAACACCTTCTTTCTTCCTCCAAACTCACCACCTGCTCCTCTGATCCTTTCCCCACCCGTCTCCTAAGCCTCATCTCCTCCACTGTTGTCCCTTCCATCTCTTATATTCTCAACCTATCGCTCTCCACTGCAACAGTCCCTGCAGACTTCAAGCATGCTGTGGTCACACCTCTCCTCAAGAAACCCTCACTTGATCCCACCTGTCCTTCTAATTATCGACCCATCTCTCTCCTTCCCTTCATTTCTAAACTACTTGAACTTGTGGTTCACCGCCGCTGCCTCGACTTCCTCTCCTCTCATGCCCTCCTGGATCCCTTACAGTCTGGCTTTCATCCTTTACACTCTACTGAAATGGCTCTTGCCAAAGTCTCCAGTGACTTGTTCCTGGCAAAATCCAAGGGCCTTTACTCTATCCTCATCCTTCTTGACCTCTCTGCTGATTTTGACACTTTTAACCACAATCTTCTCCTCGATACTCTGTCCTCGCTTTGCTTTAGGGGCTCTGTACTATCCTGGTTCTCCTCCTATCTCTCCCATCGTTCTTTCAGTGTGTGTTCTGGTAGCTCCTCCTCCTCTGCTATCCCGCTCCCTGTTGGTGTACCCCAAGGATCTGTCTTGTGTCCGCTCCTTTTCTCTCTCTACACCCAGTCCCTTGGTGCGCTTATCTCTTCCCATGGATTTCGGTACCATCTGTATGCTGATGACTCCCAGATCTACCTCTCTACGCCTGAAATCTCTCCGGCAGTCCAGACCCGGATCTCTGCCTGCCTTTCTGACATTGCTGCCTGGATGTCTCACTGTCACTTGAAACTGAACATGGCCAAGACTGAACTTCTTATCTTTCCCCCTAAAACCTCCCCTCCTCTTTCTCCTTTCTCAATCTCTGTGGATAACTCTGTACTCCTTCCTGTTTCCTCGGCCTGCAATCTGGGGGTTGTCTTTGACTCCTCTTTCTCTTTCTCCACACATATCCATCTGATAGCTAATACCTGCCGTTTCTTTCTCCATAACATCAGCAAAATCCGCCCTTTCCTTTCTGAACACACTACTAAAACGCTTATCCACTCCTTAATCACCTCCCGTCTTGACTATTGTAACCTGCTCCTTACTTGTCTCCCTCTGAATCATCTTTCTCCCCTTCAATCTGTTCAACACTCTGCTGCACAGCTAATCTTCTGCCAGCCTCGTCATGCCCATATTACGCCTCTTCTCAAGTCACTTCATTGGCTCCCTATCCGTTTCCACATCCAGTTCAAACTGCTCCTTCTGACCTATAAATGCATTCACTCTACGACTCCTCTCTACCTTTCTTCTCTTATCTCTCCTTACAACCCCGCTCGGGAACTCCGCTCTTCTAGCAAACTGCTTCTATCTGTGCCCTTCTCTTCTATTGCTAACTCCCGACTTTCACCTTGCTGTGCCTTATGCCTGGAACAAACTACCTGTGTCTGTATGCCAGGCACCTTCTCTAACCCTCTTCAAATCCAGGCTGAAAACTAATCTCTTCGCTGCTGCTTTTGGATCTTGACCCACCTGATCTCCTTTTTCTTTCCCCTTACTTTATCCCTGCCTACACCTTCTTTGTTTGTCTTGATTAGATTGTGAACTCTGATGAGCAGGAACTGTCTCTTACATCTCTGTACAGCACTGCGTACGACTTGTAGCACTATATAAATGCCCAGTTGTAGTAGTAGTAGTAGTAGTAGAAGGGCCACCACAATGTTAAAAGGGATGGAAAGATACACCTATGAGAAAAGGCTAAAAAGATTAGGGCTTTTAAACCTCAAAAAGAGACAGCTTAGGGGAGATATGATAGAGGTCTATAAATTAATGAATAGAGCGGAACAGGTAAATATAGATTGATTCTTTACGTCATCAATATGTAGAAAGATTAGTGAACATGCAATGAAGCTACAGTGTAACCTCTTAGTAGTATAATGAGTACACTACTTGTCAAACTGATTGACAGGTGAGATAAGGATGGCAGGAGCCAATCAGCGTTCACTTCCGGTGTATGTCCCGCCTTAGGCCACGCCCCCTCCCAAAGAAGTGAATGGTGAGTTAGCCCCACCCAGCCCCACCCACTCCCGCCCCCAAAATGTTGACAGGTACCAATCAGCGCCCACTTCCGGTGTATGTCCCGCCTTAGGCCACGCACCCTCCCATAGAGGTGAATGGTGAGTTAGCCCCACCCAGCCCCACCCACTCCTGCCCCCAAAATGCTGACAGGTACCAATCAGCGCCCACTTCCGGTGTATGCCCCGTCTTAGGCCACGCCCCTCCCATAGAAGTGAATGGTAAGTTAGCCCTGCCCAGTCCCGCCCCAGGCGTGGCCACTCCCCCCCACTTGACACACCCCTGCCCCGCCCCAAGGATGACATCATCCAATCAGCGTACACTTCCGGGGGGGTGTCACACCCAAGCTACACCCCACTATATGGCATTAGCCAATCAGCACCCACTTCCGGGTTTGTGCTACGCCCACAGCTTCCCACCCTCCTCCACGCCCCCTGCCTACATCACCGGAAACGGACTGTCCCTTTTTGCTGACATCACCGGAAACAGTGTGTCATCAGAAGAGGGACTGTCCCTTTTTGCTGACATCAGCGGAAACAGTATGGCTGACTCCAGAAATGACAGTATGGCTGACTCCGGAAATGTGTTTTTGCTTCTGCTTAATGCTGAAAAACAAAAATGCTTTTCTCTCTCTCTCTCCCACACAGACTCAGTTGTTTTTTTCTCACACAAAAACTGATTCTTAGCACAGAGAGACAGGCAGGCTAGAATCTTTTTCTTTCCAAATGCAATTAGCACATCTTTGTTAGAGGGATCAGTGCTGCCTCTCACCCTCAACCACGCCCCTGCCTACATCATCGGAAATGGACTGTCCCTTTTTGCTGACATCAGCAGGGAGCAGTGTGACTGACTCCGGAAATGTGTTTTTGCTTCTGGTTAATGTTTACATCTGCAAAAAAGCAGGAACCCTGGAAAACAAAAAAAAAATGTTTTTCTCTCTCCCACTGCCCCAGTTCTTATTTCTCACAAAAGATTCATAGTACAGAGAGACACAGGCTTTTCAGTGAGACACAGCCCTTGGTATAGAAGCTTTTTCTTTACAAATGCAATTAGCACATCTTTGTTAGAGAAACCACTGCTGTCCATGTGATAGAATTTTACTTTTAAGACCTCACTGTTAGAGAGAAGTATTCTGACAGTTCTGTAGAGTTCAGACTGAAATACAGAGAGACCTGAGTTCAAACACCCTAATACAGTTTTTTTTCGAGAGAGAGACCTGAGTTCAAATCCAAATACTAATACAGCTATTTTTAGTGGCTTTGAAAAAATCAATACTGAGAGACAAGTCTGAACATGCCTCTCTAGGGTGTGGTAACATGTGATTGGTTGAAACAAGAGGTCTGTTCTGAGCATGCTCCAGGTGTTCTGAGCATGCTCCTGGTGTAAGGGTGTATGTGTCCTGTGCAAGGAGAACATTTTAACACAGAGATTCAAAAATAAAAAAATGGCTCTTTTTGGAACACCAAGCAGAATTTCCAGCAGGGCACACAACATTAATTACTTCCTTAAGGACCATGATGCAGAAGCAGAGGGGTATCCACCGATTGAAAATCCACTTGAAATACTGGAGAGTCCGGCAGAGCCTGAACAAGAAATAACAGAGAATGTATATTATCCAGATGTCCAAATATTTTTCGACTCTCAAGAACCCTGCGATTTTGGCACCGAACTTGACTTAACATCTGACAACACAATGGATCCGGAGGATATAGAAATATATTACGCCACTGTAGATGCAGAAACAAACTGTTTATTGGAAGAACTAGGATCAGCAGAGGTAAGAGAAGTATTAACAGTGGTAGACATCCTGTCAAAATATGCATGGGCTGTAAGTTTAAAATCAAAAACCGGTCATGAAGTTGCTAAAGCCTTTGAAAAAATATTTAACCTAGGTCAGTATACCTGAAAAAATACAGACAGACAAGGGTAAAGAATTTTAAAATAGGTCCCTGAAGAATTTGTTAAAACAAAGAGGGGTTCATCATTTTGTAACCAATAACGATGTTAAAACAGCGGTGGTAGAAAGGTTTAACAGGACTTTGAAATCCAAAATGTGGTGTTATTTTACTACACATAACACCTTTAGGGACCTGTTTAAAATTTTTTTACCCTTGTCTGTCTGTATTTTTTCAGGTATACGACCTAGATTAAATATTTTTTCAAAGGCTTTAGCAACTTCATGACCGGTTTTCGATTTTAAACTTACAGCCCATGCATATTTTGACAGGATGTCTACCACTGTTAATACTTCTCTTACCTCTGCTGATCCTAGTTCTTCCAATAAACAGTTTGTTTCTGCATCTACAATGGCGTAATATATTTCTATATCCTCCGGATCCATTGTGTTGTCAGATGTTAAGTCAAGTTCGGTGCCAAAATCGCAGGGTTCTTGAGAGTCGAAAAATATTTGGACATCTGGATAATATACATTCTCTGTTATTTCTTGTTCAGGCTCTGCTAGACTCTCCAGTATTTCAAGTGGATTTTCAATCGGTGGATACCCCTCTGCTTCTGCATCATGCTCCTTAAGGAAGTAATTAATGTTGTGTGCCCTGCTGGAAATTCTGCTTGGTGTTCCAAAAAGAGCCATTTTTTATTTTTGAATCTCTCTGTTAAAATGTTCCCCTTGCACAGGACACAAACAGCCTTACACCAGGGGCATGCTCAGAACAGACCTCTTGTTTCAACCAATCACGTGTTACCACACCCTAGAGAGGCATGTTCAGACTTGTCTCTCAGTATTGTTTTTTTCAAAGCCACTAAAAATAGCTGTATTAGTATTTGGATTTGAACTCAGGTCTCTCTCTCCCAAAAAAAAAGAAAAAAAAGCTTTATTAGGGTGTTTGAACTCAGGTCTCTCTGTATTTCAGTCTGAACTCTACAGGACTGTCAGAATACTTCTCTCTAACAGTGAGGTCTTAAAAGTAAAATTCTATCACATGGACAGCAGTGGTTTCTCTAACAAAGATGTGCTAATTGCATTTGTAAAGAAAAAGCTTCTATACCAAGGGCTGTGTCTCAGTGAAAAGCCTGTGTCTCTCTGTGCTATGAATCTTTTGTGAGAAATAAGAACTGGGGCAGTGGGAGAGAGAAAAGCATTTTTTTTTTTGTTTTCCAGGGTTCCTGCTTTTTTGCAGATGTAAACATTAACCAGAAGCAAAAACACATTTCTGGAGTCAGTCACACTGCTCCCCGCTGATGTCAGTAAAAAGGGACAGTCCATTTCCGATGATGTAGGCAGAGGCGTGGTTGAGGGTGAGAGGCAGCACTGATCCCTCTAACAAAGATGTGCTAATTGCATTTGGAAAGAAAAAGATTCTAGCCTGCCTGTCTCTCTGTGCTAAGAATCAGTTTTTGTGTGAGAAAAAAACAACTGAGTCTGTGTGGGAGAGAGAGAGAGAAAAGCATTTTTGTTTTTCAGCATTAAGCAGAAGCAAAAACACATTTCCGGAGTCAGCCATACTGTTTCCGCTGATGTCAGCAAAAAGGGACAGTCCCTCTTCTGATGGCACACTGTTTCCGGTGATGTCAGCAAAAAGGGACAGTCCATTTCCGGTGATGTAGGCAGGGGGCGTGGAGGAGGGTGGGAAGCTGCGGGCGTAGCACATACCTGGAAGTGGGTGCTGATTGGCTAATGCCATATTGTGTGGTGTGGCGTGGGTGTGACACACCCCCGGAAATGTATGCTGATTGGATGATGTCATCCTTCGGGCAGGGGCAGGGGTGTGTCAAGTGGGGGTGGTGGCCATGCCTGGGGGCGGGACTGGGCAGGGCAACTTACCATTCACTTCTATGGGAGGGGGCATGGCCTAAGGCGGGGCATACACCGGAAGTGGGAGCTGATCGGTACCTGTCAACATTTTGGGGGCGGGAGTGGGCGGGGCTGGGTGGGGCTAACTCACCATTCACTTCTATGGGAGGGGGCATGGCCTAAGGCGGGACATACACTGGAAGTGGGCACTGATTGGTACCTGTCAACATTTTTGGGGTGGGCGTGGGCGGGGCTATCTCACCATTCACTTCTATGGGAGGGGGCGTGGCCTAAGGCGGGACATACACCGGAGGTGAACGCTGATTGGCTCCTGCCATCCTTATCTCACCTGTCAATCAGTTTGACAAGTAGTGTACCCATTATACTACTCCTGCTTAAGACTAATAAGAGAAAATATTTTTTCACTCACTGCATAATCAAACTCTGGAATTCATTACTAGAGGATGTAGTAAAAGCTGTTAGTGTAGCTGGGTTTAAAAAAGTTTGGCCAAGTTCCTGGAGGAAAGGTCCATAAATCATTATTAAAGAGGACCCAGGTAATACATTGCTTGCCCCAATACAAGCATTATGGAACCTGTGTGTTTTTTTGGGAAACTGCTAGGTACTTGTGACCTGGATTGGCCACTGTTTGAACTAGGATACTGGGCTTGATGGACTTTGGTCTTACCCCGTATGGCATTTCTTATGTTCTTATTTTCGTTAATGGAGATGGAATGAAGGTTGGCAACTGAGGTTGCCATGGCTCACATGTAGTGAGCAGTGACATGACCCTAAAGGAACAGTCATGCTTGAACCTAGGCAAAAGAAATGCAGTCCGGAATCCAGTTGGATAGGGTTCGCCTCGTAACTGGTAGTCCAAAGTGACTTTGATCAAAGGAAATGAATAATTGATAGGATTTCCTGGGATTCTTGGTTCTGTCCAAGTAGAAAGCCAGTGTGCACTTGCAATCTAAAATGTATAATGCTGCTTCAGGTATGCGGTCTGGGGACAAAGACTTGTAGTATCACTGATTGGTTGAGGTGGAAGGGTGAGACCACCTTCGGAAGGAAGTGTTGAAGAGTATGGAGAACCATCTAGTCATGGTGGAACTGAGTGTAGAGAGGATCCAACACTAAAGCCTACAGTTTGGTGATGCGGTGAGCTGAGGTGAGGGCAATGAGGAAGATTACCATTCCAGACAAGAATTTTAAAAAAGTGGTTGCTAAAGGCTCAAAAAGAGGCATTAGAAGTTGTTCTTGGACCACATTGAGGACCCAGGCCACTGGTGGTAGCTTGACTGGTGGCTTAGACAGCAGGAGACCCCGCATAAATCATTGAACCAAGGGGTGTGAAGAAATAGGATAGCTGTCCGCTGGCCTATGATAGGGTGAGATGGTACTCAGATGAACTCTGACTGAGAGTCTTGAGACCATCCAAGGACAAGTGGAGGAGATATTGTAAAAGGAATTCCACAGGGCAGGCAGAGAGGTCAATATGATTTGGGGTACACCAGAGAGTGAACCTTTTCCATTTGAGGACAAAAGAACATCTGGAAGATAGCTTACAGGATGCAAATAGTATGTCCTTGACCTGCCAATGGAGGGCCTGTGCATTGGGATGGAGAAGCATCCCATAATCCTGAGAGAGGAAGTTAGGTGCATGTCCCAGACTGAGAAGTGGAGTCTCCGTCAGACGAGTCAGAGAGGAAATCATGGCTGACAGGGTCAGTAAGGGACTATTAAGATATGGAGCTCCTGTCGCCTGCAGCTTGAACCGGGTCTTGGGTATTAAAGGGATGGGCAGGAATGTATAAAGTATGTCCTTTTCCCAATGGAGAAGGAAGGTCCATTGGCTGGCTGTACCAGGAAGGAAGCCTCAAGCAAAATAGTGGAAGTTGTGCATTCTCCTGGATGGAAAACAGATCTATTCTAGTGGTCTCCCACATGTGGAAGATTCAAGATGCCATTTCCCGATTTAAAGTCTACTTGTGTGGAAGTAAGATATGACTGAGTCTGTCCACAAGGAGATTGAGTTCACTTGAGAGATACACTGCCCCGAGATGGATGTGATGTGCAATGGAGAAGAACCAGAGATGAAGTACTTCCTGGCAGAGGGGAAAGGAGCCTGTTCCCCCCTGCTTGTTCACATAGAACATGGCCACCTGGTTGTCTGTTCAGACTAAGACCTATTTGCCCAAACGCTGGGGTTGAAAAAAACAAAGGGTTTTCGTGAGAGCACATACCTCCAGGAAGATTATCTGCAACTGAGATCCCTGTGGTGTCCACTACCCCTGTATGTCTAGATGTGCTCCCCACTCAAGTTTAGAAGTATTCATTATCAGGGTGCATTGAAATGGAAGCATCTGAAGAGGTGGCTCTCTGAGTAGGTTTTGAGGGAAGCACCACCACTGAAGGGAGTTGACAAGGGGAGGGATAATGCAGCTGTTTTCTGAGAGACACCTGGTTGCTTTTGTCCATTATGATGACAGAGTGATGAGATGCCAACTGTGTGCATAGGAACAGAGTCTGCCTGGGGCTGTTTCTCCAAATGGGTAAGTTTTGCAGATACTATGACAGTCATGGACCTCACTTCTAAGCCAGGGTATGTAGAGTAGGATCTTAGTCTCTCAAATTTAACGCTAATGTTCGGCGTAATACTTGCATCGTACCAAAGACAGCTTCCTTCTGGAGTTCATTAGAAGTAAAGGGTATGAGTAATTTGTCAAGGTGGGCTTGGAAATTCTTCTTTATCAAGCCTGCCACTCCCAGTACAATGGGAAAGATTTTGGTATCTTTCTGCCACATTTTTTTCATCTCTGATTGCATTTCTTGGTACTTCAGCATCTTCTGTCTCTCCATGCAATTTAAATCACTCTGTATCAACACTTCTTTTATCAATGCCATTCTTGCATTCTTCTCCTTTACCATTATGTCAGGTTTGCTGGCATTCAGTTTCTTATCTGTCGGAATGAATGGGACTGTCCCAGGTGATCATAACCTCTTCATTCTCTGTTATTCTCCTAGGGTCATGATCCCAGTGCTTTTCAGGGACACTGATGTTGTAGTGGAGGAGGCGTGCTACTTTGTTGTGCCTTTTGGTATAGAAATTTTCCACCATCAGAATTTCACAGTCTGCTATAAAGTGAGTAACTGTTTCCAGCTCTTTCTTACAGAATTGACAAATGTCTGTTTTGCTACTGTGTTTCCCCGAAAATAAGGCCTATCCTGAAAATAAGACCTAGCACATTTTTCTGAGATTCCCATAATATAAGCCCTACCCCGAAAATAAGACCTAGTGCAGATCATGTCTGACAGATTCGGTACCTGGTGGGGGGGGTCACCGGGGAGGAGTTTTCCTCCTGCTCCACTCCCCAACGCCGATCGCGTGCTAGTGCTGTGCTGCGGGCCACTTCCTTCGCACCAAGGGCGTTCTCTTTTAAAGTACAGTTGGTGCTGTTGTGGCCTGATTGGCTTTGGCGGGAGGACTGGGAAGAAGCTTTCCTCCTGCTCCACTCCCCGATGCCGATCGGGTGCCGGTGCTGTGCTGCGGGCCACTTCCATCATCTGTGCTGTCACGCTGTATATGAAAAAAAAGAATATGCCCTACCCCAAAAATAACCCCTAGTGCATCTTTTGGAGCAAAAATAAATATAAGACCCGGTCTTATTTTTGGGGAAACATGGTAGATTTTTCAATACTTGCCGTAAACCACCTCATTCATAATCTGCTGTCCTGGCAGCAGTCAACAATCTTTCATCCTTCGATTTCAGTTTATTTATTTGACCAGACTTCTATACCACCTTATCCTTCAATCAAAGTGGTTTACATTGCAACACACACTTAAATGGATACAGGAAATGCCTGTTTCCCATTAGCGCCAGCGGACTCAACTTTAAGAGAGCAGCGGAAATAGCGGCTCTGCAAAGCTGAGCCAGCGTAGGGGAAATCAGATGGTCAGGCTCTTCTGGGGTGGCGGGGGGATGCGGGGCACTTCATTCTGCTGCTGCTGCAGCCGCAGCAGCAGCTTCTGGAGCTGTTTTTTGTCCCTTCCAATTTCCCTTCAGAAGGTCTGGGGCTGTGCTGGGTTAGGCTGAGCTGGGGGGAGGGGTAGCCCTGGAAATAGTAATGGGCTGATGGGGGGAGGGCTAGGACTGGAAATGGGCTGATGGGGGCGGGTTAGAACTGGAAATGGGCTGATATAGAGAGGGGTTAGGACTGGCAATGGGCTATCGGGGGGGGGGTAGAATTTGAAATGGGTTGATGGGGGGTTAAGAATGGAAATGGGCTGATCGGGAGGGGGGCTGGGACTGGTAATGGGCTGATTGGTGGGGATAGGCCCGGAAATAGGCTTATTAGGAAGGCTAGGACAGGAAATGGTCTGATTGGGGGGCTAGGACTAGAAATGGACTTATTGGGGGGTTAGGACTGGTAATGGGCTGATGGGGGGCTAGAATTTGAAATGAGCTAGGACTGGTAATGGACTGATTGGGGGGCTAGGACTGGAGTGGGCTGATAAGGGGAAATGGGCTAATGGGGAGGGGAGGACAGTCCTGCTGGCCCTGGAAGAAAACTAGGGGCTAGGGCTACAAATGGGCTGATGCAGGGGATGGGAGAATAGGTCTGGAAGGGAGCGGATACTGAGATGGTCTGCTAGGGGAAGGAGGGGGCTGGAAGGGAGCTGACATGCGAATGGCACTGGAAGGGGGGTGGACAGAGAGTAGGTCGACTGGAAGGGAGCTGACTGGGAGGGGGAGGCACTGAGAGTGGATGTGAGATGACATCTGGGATGGTATTTGGACTAGAAGAGGCTGGACAGTGGGGAAGGAGGGGGACTGGAAGGGAATGGACACCAGTGGCAGTCGTGGGAATACAAGGCAGTTGATACTGGAAGGTACTGGGAGGGGAGGACTGGAAAGGAAGCTGATACTGGGGAGGGTTGCTGGAACTGGAAATGGACTGCTGGAAGGAAGGGAAGAAAACAAAAGAAGAGATAAGAAATGGCAGATGGACCATAGACCACAGAAAGAAAGCTAAGAGAAGACAGGAAAGCAGAAGCCTCAGATTGGGACCTGCATAATCAGAGAATAAAATGGTCAGACAACAAAGGTAGAAAAAATAATTTTATTTAATTTTAGTGACTGGACTTTGTGCTATCTTTATATTTTACACAGTATGGGAGAACTGCATCTTTTATTTATCTGATGTTGCACTGCATGCAGAGTCTGTCATCTTAGGGTTTCAGTTTAAATTTTGTCTACATATTTTTATTTTTACTTTAGACTGTGGTTACTTATTCTGTACTTGGTAGGGTCTGTGTTCTGAGTGTGTGATTGAGCCCAGGTGTTCTGTTAACATGGAGTTTGTACATAAAGAACTATACTGTACTGTAGTAATTTGACTTGTTCAGCTTTTCAAATAGGTGTATGGATGTTCCAGGGCCCACTGTAGTATTTACAGTGACCTTTTTTAGATGGGCTCCTTATGTGAGTTTTGGAAGTTGGTGCTGATATGGATGGTATGGTATGGTATGGTAGATTTGCTCCTTGTTGTAGGGTTTTGTATCAGTTCACAATATGTCTGGTACTGAAGAATGTTTGTTGTTGTTGTTAGTGAGATGATCAGAATCAGATTTTATTTTAAGATATTGAGTTCTGGGGGTGAATGTCCTGGTTTTGCTCTGTACCCACTGTGGATGCAAAATATATGGTGAAAAAGAAAAAGCAAGAACCATAACGCAGTTTATAACAACGAAAATAAAAATGAATTATTTATTTATTTATGTTTCCTTTATACCGCGCTATTTGAGATCAGTGCGGTTTACAAGTAACGCATTTGTCAAGTGTAGGCAGGGCCTCACCGGACTTACAGTAAACAGGTTCTTTATACAGGGTTAAACAGGGTAACTATATACATTTTTGGCTGTAGCAGGTTGTTATGGGCTGCTCAGAATTGTTTACATGCTAATATCGTCAATATTTACATTCTCTCTGGTAACAGTTCCTCATTGTCTACAGGTGGGGTCGGCTGTACACTGGGGGGAGGGTTTGTGTGGGACTATCGAAGGCAGGGTCTGGAGGTGAGTAAGGTGGTTGTGCTGGAGGTGCTGGCCTGGGTCATGAGTGTGACAGGCTGGGAGAAGTTGTTTGGTTTTATAAACTGTGCTGTTGGTTCTCGCTCTCTTTTAGTTCCTTGGTGTGCAAACATCTTGCATTTCCTCCATATAATCTAATCGGCTTTTTAGTTTGGTTCAGTCCCTGATTGGAGTTCTGAAAAAGCCCCGCCCCCCTCTAACAAGGGGGGGGGGAGGTGCCATCTCATCCTTTGCCTCAGGCAGCAGATTGCCTTGAGCCACCCCTGGTCCCAGAGCTGTATGAGAGTACCGGAATTGCCAGCTGATTGATGACTTGTATCTTATTCCATGATGTAAAAGCACTTATCAATAACAATTTTAATCTCCTGTAATATTCTTTACTGATCTTCTATATCATTAGTTTTCATTTATTTCTGTGGCTTATCTTCTGCCACAATTCTTCTGCCACAATGGGTCCATGAACAGGCACACCATGGCCTTTATCAGTAGCAGGGATGTTATCTGCATCTGCAGAACTTGCATTATCACAACCACCATTGTTGGCCTAGTGCGTAAGCTACAGGCTGGCACCTTTTTATCCTGAGCAACATGTGGCCAGTATGTATTTTTCTTCTTCGTTCCTACCATACTTCAATTGTAGGGTCACCTTGCTGAGATTTGGTATAGATGTTGTATAATGAGGTCACCACATGAAGGTACTCAGCAAGACTTGGCGGGAACTTTATTCTCTCCCCCTAAGAGATGCACATCAATTCAACAGCTGTTGCACACCCTTTTGACCCCTGCCTGCTTTGTATAGGGGTGGGGGACCCTGTAGAGGCAGAGTAGCTATGCTTCCTAGGAAGGAGTCAAAAACCAGGTGCTGGCTGTGGTTGTGCAGATGATTGTGGCTTAGGTGTCTTAGGCTTTTTGGGCTGGCGAGGGCCATGCTGTCACTGCTGTTGCTGTTGAGGTTGGTAAGCAGCTGCAGGTGGATAAGAAGGATAAGATCTCTTCTTCTTAGGATAGAAAGACTTCTTTGGATTATGTTTTCTCCTAGAGGGATCTGACGTCTTTCTGGAGAGGTTAAGAGTGAGATCATCTGCCTCAATCTTTCCAAAAAGGTTCTCTCCAGAGCAGGGGATATTGGCCAATTTATCTTGAGTCCACTGCTCAAGGTCATGTGCCTGTAGACAGGCTATTCTGTTAGCAGACTGCAGAAGCTCTGCTGGATGACTCAAAGGCATTGAAAGATGCTCTTGTAAGAAATTTGGCTGTATTCTGATTTTGCCTGATTAAGGCATGGGATGTATCATGCTTGTCATCAGGAAGAATAGGTGCAAGGTTCTCCAGCTCACTGAAGATATCCTTGAGATACATGCCCATATACAGCATGTAGGAAATAATCCTAGAAGTGAGCATGCATGCCTGAAAACACCGACAACAAAAGGCATCCCGGAGGCATGGAAGAATGATTCTTAGAACTCTTGATGTGCCGCATCACCGATTCCACCACCATTGAGTGATGTGAAAGTTGAGGCTTCTGGAAGCCAGGGCATGTGGAACTCAGTACCTGGTATCGAGTTGTTTGCTGATAGGCGAGACCATTAGCAGGGTCTCCCACATATGTAGCATTACTCTGGAATCCTCCGGTGTATTATCAGAATTGGAGGAGATAGAGTCCGATTCCAACAGAAAATCAAAGTTTCGACAGTCTCGTGTTGATGCCAAGCCCGATGCCGATGCCGATGATCGGTTGGTGCGACATCGGTAACCTGTTGGGTACCAACATTTGCTGTCGGTTAAAAAGGAGGCATTGGAGGGAGAGGGTCCCCCAATGCAGGTTTGAGATCCAGCATTGGCCCCAGAGGTATCAGCCATGGGCCTGATGTTGACACCTGCACAACTGGAGATGTCAATACTGATGATAACGAGGCTGCCAGGAGTGCTATCAAACTCTTCTTGATAACCAGGATGCACTGGTCGAGGCAGGAGACCGATGCCTGGGTGGAATCCCACATAGGCTGTGAGCCACCATCTCAGAGCATGGAATCAGTAGCTCTTTGGAGGTCAAGGCCCCAAGCCCCTGTTGTGCTTTCAAGGGTTAGTCCTTCTGCCGGGACTGTGTGGCAGGCCGGTCAGCATCAAATGCACCTTTTGGTGTATCTCAATGATCAGCATTGAAACTCAATACCGACCCCTGAGGGGTAACTTACCTCAGGGGTCGGTATTGAGTTTCAGTGCTGATGACTTAGACTTAATCTTATGTTTGGACTTTGAGGAGATCTGAGAAGCAAGAGAGGAGGCTGACATCCTCGACGATGTGGAGGCCACTAAAATCGAGTCTGGGACACAAATAGAGAACTATACTGTCTAGCTCTGATCTTTAGGACTCTTTTTGTCTTTTGTTGACATAAAGGACACTCAGTCAGTAAATGGTCTGGACCCAAATCTTTTAAACACCAGTCATGTTTATTGGTGAAAGATATTGTACCAGAGCATTTGGTAATTTTTTTAAGCCGCTGATGTGTTTTTCCATCGTGGCTGAAGAAAAGTAGGCCAAGGCCTAATTTGGCGGTAGAAACCACCAAAATGGAAGCAATGAAAAATAACAGAAAGAAAAATATTTTTAAAAGAAAAGAAATATTGGTGCTGGTATCAGGGAAGGTACTGGTATCAATGGAAAGGCGGAGCACAGATTTAAACCAAAAAATGATGTTTTTCTACAATGACAGGAAGAAACCCTCCTTCTGACTCCATGGAAAACAAAGAACTGAGGAGAGGACTTGGGAAAGCAGATGCGAAGGCACAGTGGATTGCTCCCAAAAGCTTTGCAATTGGACATTGGGGAACATTCCCTTGCGGGCTCTGTCAGTACTGACGATATCCATATGTGAAGGTTGCATTCCTGCTTGTTCCTGGAGATCTGAGATATGCTTCCCAGTCCCATATGGAGGCATCAGTAGTTACAACAAGCTGCACAGACGGTGGTTGAAAATGGCAGCCCATTGAGAGGTTCAGAATAAGGATCCACCATAGAAAACTGCCCTTTAGACCCTTGGGAATGGGAATCCTCTTGGAAAGGGTGAAGAATGGAATTCCAAAATTTCTTGAGGTGCTACTGAAGTGGTCTCATTCTTAGTAGTAGAAAACATAGAAACACAGAAATATGACAACAGAAAAAGACCACATGGCCTATCTAGTCTGTCCTTCCATATCAACAACTACAGCAGTCCCCTTTTTTCCTTTAGAGATCCTCAGTGTTTGTCCCATGCCTTTTTTAATTGAGTTACTGTCCTCATCTCCACCACCTCCACTGAGAGACTATTCCATGGATCCACCACTCTTTCCATAAAGAAATATTTTCGCACATCACTCCTGAATCTATCCCCTTTCACCCTCATCCCTTGTCCCCTCGTAGCAGAGCTTGCTTTCAATAGAATGAGGCACTCCTCCTGTGCAGTTAAGCCTGATTAAGTCTGCACTGGAGTTGGGTGACTCGGTGCTCTCCATAGGCAATGACTCTGTTTCCCCTGCAGTACGGCAGCTGGTGAAGGAACTTCACATTCAGGAGTCTCCAGATACACTGCGGAGTGCCAATGCTGATTACCCTGGTACTTTCATGAGCAGTGCAGGGGCTGTTCCGGGTCCTCCATCTGAGGGGTGGTTTCTCCTCTGGGTCAGCACAGTGGTGGCGTCCTTCCAGTGTTTTCAGTGGGAGTGTGAGCAGTCGAGGGGGCTGCAGTTCAGTCCGTGACACCGACACCACTTGAGTTGTTATGGAGGTGCTCTTCTCTGTTTTCTCTATGCAATGTCTGGAGTCATTCACCTTGGAATTTATTTGGAAGGCAATTGAACAATTGGGATCTGCTTTAATGCTGCAAGAGGCTCTGTTAGCCCGGACAGTATGGCAGCATTCTCATGCGATTGAGGATTCTTCGGCAAAGGTACTTTTACTTCAGAACTCTTTATCAACAGTGCAATCACAAGTAAAACTGGTCGAGAAGCATTCCAATGCCCATATCAAAGAGGCTGGTGTTATAAGATCTAAGCTGGAGGCTATGCAGAACTCTGTGAGAGCAATTAATTTGAAGCTGGTGAATTTTCCTCGCACAGCATCAGTTTCAGCTAGAGAGATGTTTCAAAATTATTTGTATGATATATTGGGGATTCCTCCTGAGACTCATCCTCCTCTTGTTGAAGTTTATTATCTGCCGGCTTCAAAAAAGGAGAGAGCCTTATAGTCTCATCCAGGAGTAGGTCAAATAGATACTCTTAATTTAACTGTGATTTTGGAAAATTCTCAGGAGGAGCAAATACTGTCTTCTATGTTGTTGATTACTCTCGCATTGCTGTCTGATAAAGATTGGTTAATGAAGATGTACTTTAAAAAGTGTAATATTCCTTTTAAAGATTTGCTAGTGTGAATGTACCCCGATTTGACTTGGGAGACTCAGAAAAGGAGGCGAGAGTTTCTCCTCCTTCGCCCTGGGGTTCAGCAATTGGGTGGCCTTTTCTTCTTAAAATTTCCGTGTAAATGCCTGATGAAATATTAGGTTGTTTCCTATTTTTTTTTATTCTTCTCAATTGCTTTTCTTCCTTCACTCATACAGTATTGAGGGTTCTGCGGAACCTCCCACTGTACCACCATGAATTTAGGAGGTACCAGATGTAGTGGGGGGGGGGGGGTTCCCCACCTTGATATTTGAAGAGCCAAATGACGAAAACTGGAAACAACACAAGCACTGACAAGTTAAATACAAGGCATTGATAAGGCAGTCAAAGAAAGAATTTGAGAAGAAACTTGCTGTGGAAGCAAAAACGCATAATAAAGACTTTTTCAAGTACATTTGTAGCAAAAAACATGTGAGAGAGTCAGTTGGACCATTAGATGATAGAGGGGTAAAAGAGGCAGTAAAAGGGGACAAGGCTATAGTGGAGAGAATGAATGAATTTTTTGCTTCAGTCTTTACTGAGGAAGATGTATGGACCCATGACTGAATTGGTATTTAAAGGTGATACTATCGAAGAATTAAAAGAAATATTGATTCCCTGGGAAGATGCATTATAACTATTTGATAAATTGAAGAGTAGCAAATCACCTGGACTGGATGGTATACATCCAATGGTGTTGAAAGAACTGAAATATGAGATTACAGACCTGCTATTAGCAATCTGTGAACTATCATTAACATCATCTGTAAAACCTGAAGTTTGGAGGATGGTCAATGTAACGCTAATTTTTAAAAAGGGTTCCAAAGGTGATCCGAGAAACTACAGACTTGTGAGCCTGACAACAGTACCGGGAAAAATGGTAGAAACCATAATAAAGAACAAAATTACTCAACATATAGATAGTCATGGCTTAATGGAAGACAGCCAATATGGCTTTCGCCAAGGAAGATCTTGTCTTACTAATCTGTTCCATTTTTTTGAATGTGTGAATAAACAGGTAGACCAAGGTGAATCAATTAATATAGTGTATCTGATTTTCAGAAAGCCTTTGACAAGGTCCCTCATTAGAGACTTTTGGCAAAACTAAAAAGTCATGGGATAGGAGGGAGTGTACTATTGTGGATCAGGAACTGGTTGAAAGATAGAAAGCAGAGGGTAGGTCTAAATGGCCAATTTTCCCAATGGAAAAAGGTGAAAAGTAGTGTATCGCAGGGATTGGTGCTGGGTCCGCTGCTATTTGACATACTCATAAATAACCTGGAAAAGGGAATAACGAGTGAGGTTATCAAATTTGCAGATGATACAAAACTATTTAAAGTTGTTAAAACCCATGAGGATTGTGGAAAATTGCATGAGGATCTTGATAAATTGGAAGACTGGCAATCCAAACGACAGATGAAATTTAATGTGGACAAGTGCAAAGTTATGGACCTAGGAAAGAACAACCCAAACTATGGTTACACGATGCAAGGTTCCACATTGGGAACCACCACCCAGGAAAAAGATTTAGGCGTTATCATGGATAACATATTAAAACCCTCGGCCCAGTCTGCAGCGGCAGCAAAGAGAGCAAATAGAATGCAAGGTATCATAAGGAAAGGAATGGAAAATAAAACAAAACCTATATCTGGTTCGAGTCTCTCTCTCCTCTCCTCACTCCTTTAATTTTTTATTGTTTTTAAGTTTTTATTATTATTATTATGGTTTTAAATTCTGTTGCTCTGCTGCTTTCTGTTGCCCCTCTTTACTTTCTGCTATTTCTTTTACTGTCCTATTATTATTTGGCGTTCTTTTCTTCCCTTCCTTTCTCAGCAGCTGTCACCTTTTTATGATTGTACACCGCCCTGATGCTTCGGCCTGGGCGGTTTATCAAATGTTTTAATAAAGATAAAGATAAAGATAAAGATATTATAATGCCTCTGTATCGTTCCATGGTGCGACTGCACCTTGAATATAGTGTGCATTTCTGATCGCCGTATCTTAAAAAGGATTTAGAGGAATTAGAAAAGGTACAGAGAAGCGCCACCAAAATGGTAAAGGGGATGGAAGGATACTCCTATGAAGAGAGGCTAAAAAGATTATGGCTTTTCAACATGGAAAAGAGAAAGCCGAGGGGAGATATGATAGAGGTCTATAAATTAATGAATGGAGTGGAACGGGTAAACATAGATTGATTGTTTACATCAACAGAATATAAAAAAAAAACTAGTGGACATGCAATGAAGCTACAGGGTAACCTATTTAAGACTAATAAGAGAAAATATTTTTTTCACTCAACGTGTAATCAAACTTTGGTATTTGTTACTGGAGGATGTAGTAAAAGCTGTTAGTGTTGCTGGGTTTAAAAAAAGTTTGGTCAAGTTCCTGGAGGAAAGGTTGATAAACCATTATTAAAAGGGGCCCAGGATAACACTGCTTGACCCAATACAAGCATTGAGGAACCTGTGTCTTTTGGGGAGACTGCTATGTACTTATAACCTACATTGGCCACTGTTGGAAACAAGATACTGGGCTTGATGGACCTTGGTCTGACCCAGTATGGCATATCTTATGTTCTTATCTTGGAAGCCCAGGCCAGCTGTATTCCATGCTTTAAGAAAAGTGGAACGAATTCCAAAAAACTGCCAGCATGGTTTAAAGGTGAGGTCAGGGAGGCTGTTGTTGCCAAAAAAGCATCTTTCAGGAAATGGAAAAAAGAGCCATATGACGAAGACTGGAAACAGCACACGCACTAGCAAATTAGATGTAAGGCATTGATAAGGCAGGCAACGAGAGAATTTGAGAAGAAGCTTGCTCTGGAAGCAAAAACGCATAATAAAGACCACACCGCTTTGACCCAGTAAAAGCGGGATATAAATACAGCTAAATAAATAAGCTAAATAAAATAAATAAATTTTTCAAGTACATTTTTAGCAAAAAACCTGTGAGAGAGTCAGCTGGACCATTAGATGATAGAGGGGTAAAAAGAGGCAGTAAGAGGGGCAAGGCTATAGTGGAGAGACTGAATGAATTGTTTGCTTTAGTCTTTACTGAGGAAGATATAGGGATGTTACCCATGACTGAAGTGGTATTTAAAGGTGATACTACGGAAGAATTGAAAGAAATATCGATACACCGGGAAGATATACTACAACTATTTGATAAACTGAAGAGTAGCAAATCACCTGGACTGGATGGTATACATCCAAGGGTGTTGAAAGAACTTAAAGATGAGATTGCAGACCTGCTATTAGAAATCTGTGAATTATCATTAAAATCATCTGTAATACCTTAAGATTGGAGGATGGTCAATGTACCGCTAATTTTTAAAAAGGGTTCCAGGGTTGATCCGGGAAACTACAGACCGGTGAGCCTGACATCAGTACCAGGCAAAATGGTACAAACCATCCTAAAGAACAAAATTACTCATCATGTAGATTGTCATGACTTAATGGAAGACAGCCAATATGGCTTTCGCCAAGGAAGATCTTGTCTTACTAATCTGTTATATTTTTTTGAAGCTGAGAAAAAAACAGGTAGACAAAGGTGAGCCAGTAGATATAGCTTATCTGAATTTTCAGAAAGCTTTTGATCAGGTCTCTCATCGGAGAATTTTAGCAAAACTAAAAAGTCATGGGATAAGAGGCAGTGTACTACTGTGGATCAGGAACTCTGGAATTCATTACTGGAGGATGTAGTAAAAGCTGTTAGTGTAGCTGGGTTTAAAAAGTTCCTGGAAGAAAGGTCCATAAACCATTATTAAAAGGGACCCAGGATATCACTGCTTGACCCAATACAAGCATTGTGGAACCTATGTCTTTTGGGGAAACTGCTAGGTACTTATGACCTAGATTGGCCACTGTTGGAAACAGGATATTGGGCTTGATGGACCTTGGTCTGACCCAGTGTGGCATATCTTATGTTCTTATGATGCATTGCTCTTGGTAGAATGGCTATGAAGGACCTAAACAAGATTCTCAAGAGCAGAGATGTCTCTCTTCATACAAAGATTTGTCTTGTCCAGGCCATGGTATTTTCAATAATATCATATGGATGCAAAAGCTGGACAGTGAAAAAGATAGACAGGAAGAATACTGATGTCTTTGAATTATGGTGCTGGCAACAAATACTATGTTTATCATGGACTGCCCGAAGAACAAACCTGTCAGTAATGAAGGAGATCAAACCTATGCTTTCCTTAGAAGCTCAGATGACAAGACTTCTACTTTCATACTTTGGACACATCATGAGAAGAGAGGGATCATTGGAGAAAGGCATAGTGCTTGGCAAGGTAGAAGGTCACAGTAAAAGAGGAAGGATAGCAATGAGATGGATCGATAGAAAAAAAGCAGCGACGGATACCACTCTATCAGCAATGAGCCCGCTGGCTGAAGTCCAAACTTAGTTTAGGTCAACTATCCAGAGGGTTGCCAGGAGTCAACACTGACTCGATGGCACTTAACAACAACAATGTTCAGCACCAGCAGCTAACTACTGTAATCTCTCTAACTGCTGGTGTTTAATATTGGGCCCTTGGAGTTTAGCACCGATTTCCAGCACTATTTATTTATTTATGTACATATTTATTTGTTTGCCAATGTTTATATACTGCAAATCCTTTGCATCCTCTGCGGTTTACAAAATAACATATGCAATAACAAAATAAACAAGCACAACATAAAAGACAATAAAATGAAATATAACAAAAGGCAGTTCTATAAATACCTAACAAAGAGAAAGAAAATACTTTAACAAAAAGCACAATTAAAATAAAAAGTTTCCAGCTGTTTACAAAACTGTAAAATATATCTCACAACTATACATCTAAGACGGTAGTCAAATCCTTTCCTGTGGGGCAGAGAACTAGGCACTAGACCCATTTATTTATTTAGCTGTATTTATATCCCGCTTTTCACCGGGTCAAAGCGGTCAATTGGGAGATACATTTAACACAAGGGAATATGACACATATACGCTAATACTTACAGAATATGGGCAATGGAGGGTTAAGTGGCTTGCCCAAGACCACAAGGAGTGCATATAGGACTAGAAATCTCAGTCCCTCCGGCCTGAGATTGCTGTCCCCAGGTGGGACTTGAACCCCCGGCCCTCTGGCCTGAAGTACCTTGTCCTAACCACTAGGCCACTCCTCCATTGATTTGTTTCATACTGTAAGTCTAGAAAATGCATGGTAGTCCTAAACTTATATAATTTTTTAGGATCATCAAATACAGCTTGTAAGATCTGGCTATATATTATGGCCATTAGCTATTAATTTTAGCCATTAGTATCATGATAGGTCTATTTTCATCGAATTACTTAATAAATGCTTGAACACAATGCGCTCACTTATCATAAATTAGTATAAAGTTCATACACTCAGCTTCTCAAAAAATAAAATTTGTATCAACAATAATAATTGCCCAATGTCCAGATATAAGACAATTATTATTATTGACACAAAATTTTTTTATTAAGTAATTTGATGAAATGGACTAATGATAATACTAACGGGCCTTTTTACTAAAGTGCAATGTAGGTTTGCCCCTAACACACCTTTAGTGCACAAAGCCAAGGCGCATTAAACATATAAACATAGAAATATGACGACAGAAAAGACCACATGGCCTATCTAGTCTGCCTTCCTTATCAACAACTACAACAATCCCCTTTTTTTCTTTAGAGATCCTCTGTGTTTGTCCCATGCTTTTTTGAATTCAGATACTGTCCTCATCTCAACCACCTCCACTGGGAGACTATTCCACGGATCCACCACCCTTTGCGTAAAGAAATATTTCCGCATATCACTCCTGAATCTATCCCCCTTCACCCTCATCCCATGTTCCCTCATAGCAGAACTTGCTTTCAATTGAAAAAGGCTCTCCCCCTGTACATTTATGCCATGGAGGAATTTAAACATCTCAATCATATCACCTCTATCCTGCCTTTCTTCTAAGGTGTACATATTAAGATCCTTAGGTCTGTCCTCATATGCTTTATAATGAAGACCACTAACCATTTTAGTAGCCACCCTCTGTACTGACTCCATCCTGTTTATATCCTTTTGAAGGTGCGGTCTCCAGAATTGCACACTATACTCCAAATGAGGTCCCACCAAAGACTTATACAGAGGCACTATCACCTCCTTTTTTCTGCTAGTCATTCCTCTCCATATGCACTCAAGCATCCTCCTAGCTTTTGCCGTCACCTTTTCTATCTGTTTAGCTACTTTAAGATCATCAGACACAACCACGCCTAGGTCCCGCTCTTCTTTAGTGGACATAAGTTCTTCACCCCTATACTATATTGCTTCCTGCGGATTGCTGCAGCCCAAATGCATGACCTTACATTTTTTAGCATTAAATCCCAGCTGCCAAATTCTAGACCATTCTTCAAGCTTAGCTAGATCCCGCCTCATGTTATCTACACCTTCCTGGGTGTCTACTCTATTGCAGATTTTGGTATCATCCACAAAGAGGCAAACCTTACCTGACAGCCCTTCCACTATCAAAGATATTAAAAAGAATCGGACCAAGGACAGATCCCTGGGGCACACCACTGGTAACATCCTTCTCCTCAGAGTGAACTCCATTTACCTGTACTCTTTGTCGCCTCCCACCCAACCAATTTCTAACCCAAGCAGTAACTTTAGGGTCCCTCCCTAGGGTGCTCAGTTTGTTTATAAGTCGCCTGTGAGGAACAGTGTCAAAGGCTTTACTGAAATCTAAATTCACCACATCTAGGGCTCTCCCTCAGTCCAACTACCTGGTCACCCAGTCAAAGAAATCAATCAGATTTGTCTGACAAGACCTGCCTCTGGTGAAGCCATGCTGCCTCGGATTCTGTAATCCGCTAGATTCCAGAAACCTCACTATTTTCTCTTTCAGCAGCATTTCCAATAATTTACTCACCACCGAAGTTAGACTAACCGGCCTGTAGTTTTCAACCACATCCTTACTTCTGCTTTTGTGTAAAGGCACCACATGAGTCTCTCTCCAGTCCCTTGGCACCACTCCTGACTCCAATGAGGCATTGAAAAGGTCAGTCAGTGTAGCTGCTAGAACGTCCCCAAGTTCCCTCAGTATTCTAGGGTTTGTCCCATCCAGTCTCATCGCTTTTTCTACTTTAAGTCGAGCTAGTTTCTCACGAATACAGTCTTCTGAAAATTGTTTAAGACGTCCCTCACTTCTGTTCTTGTTTGTGGGTGTTTTCTGTGGTCCTGCTCATGGTTCTTCATCTGTGAACACAGAACAGAAATATGTGTTAAGCAATTCCGCTTTATCCTCATCAGCTTCTACATATTCCTCCCCTTCACCCTTGAGTCTGACAATGCCACTTTTGCCCTTCCTCTTCTCACTAACTTATCTGAAAAATGTCTTATCCCCCCATTGTATTGCATTGGCTATTTCCTCCTCTTTTTGAATCTTTGCTTTCCTGTCTACTTTGCTAGCTTCTCTAAGTTTTTCCAAATATAGATGCCTGTCTTCCTCTCTCTGTGATGTCTTGTATTTCATGAAGGCCTTCCTCTTTTTCTTCACCTTTTCAGCTACTTCTTTCGAAAGTCATAGTGGTCTCCTTTTCCTTTTACCTTTATTTACCATTTTAACAAAAGTGTAAAGCCACTGTATTGCCTATTGAAGATGTGGACAGAATTTCCACGGTAGGTAAGACACAGTTCGCCAATATTGCAGGTGCAGTTCTATCTTCACCTACTGAGGTAGAGATAATTGCATCCATGCTATTTGCAAGATGCACCTTTAGAACGTATATCCACATGCTCATGGCTTAGTATTCACCACACCCATTCTCTGCCTCTAACCTACCAATTTTCCATTCTAATTTGTTGGGCGCAGTTAGATCAAAAACTGGAGTACACTGTCACGTCTGTGCACTAACAATTAGCACAGATCACAGCATATGATTAGTCACTACCAAAACCTGTGCTGAGTAGTGCACTCAGTAAAAGGGACCCTAAGGGGTATGTTTATTAAAGCATTAATAAAGTTAACATGCATTAAGTGCTACTATGCCCATAAAAATAGAAGGGCTCTAGGCATGCCTCTAAGTACTAATGATCAAACTTAAAGACCAATTGCTGTAGTATGTAGCCAAAGCTTTTAAGCTATATTTGATGGTCCTAAAAAAATTATATAAATATTATAAAGGAGATTTTGTTTGATTATATATTCATTTTTTAACTTCCTACATGTGGATTTATTTTTAACTGCAAGCGTAAATTTATAAGCATAACTTTTAAGCTTCTAAATTAAGAAGAATTTTCAGCTGAAAACTTAGGGATATGTTTACTAAAGGAATTTACATTCATTAATAAAGGTAACATGCATTTATAAAGTTAATAAAGTTAACACATCTTAAGTGCCCAGAACCATTTTATTTCTCTGGGTACAGTGGCACTTAACGCTCCTTAATTTCATTAACGCGTGTTAACCTTTAGTGAACATGCTCCTTAGGTTTCTCAATTTGGCTGAAAATAGAACTCAGTTTAGTACCCTACATTTCTAGTCATTTTTTGCATCTTTGGATACTCACCTTGTCTGCTTTTAAAGATGCCACTGCCAGTTCTTTCTCCTTCACTGCCAACTCCTTAGATAATACACCAACGGATTCACTAGCTTCCATAAGTTTATCGAGACCTACCAAAATGAAATAATTATAGTAATTCAGAATGGCGGAACATGGCATGCACATGTCTTTGCTCTGTAACTGGCTGCAATGTCAACAGATCTTTCTGCGGGTTTTAAACAGCAAAACATTATTGTTATTTGACCTTCTTCTCTAAAGCAGTGGGGAAAAGTATGCAGAATTTGACTCATGGAATTATTTCCACTCCCGCTGTTTGTGTGTATGTTTATATCTGTGTTGTCTCTGTGTGCCTTTAACCTGAAGGGAAAATAAGAGTGGCGGTTTGAATGGAGTGGTACCCAAGCATTCAGTTGATTTGGAAATAATAATATGAAACCAAGTATGATAACATATTTAACCACTAGATGTCACTGTCAACATATTTCAAAGAAAGCCTAGGTACTCACCTTTAGTAGGTGACCTCTGGGAACAGCAGGAATCAGTCATGACATATGGATGACGTCGCCATCGACGGAGCCACGTGCGGGAACACTCCCCAGCATCCAATAGGAATACTTTTGGCTATCCCTCCATGCATGTATGCCTGCCTTCCCTTCTTCCCAACAGTTTTCCTCAGTCAGGTATATAGCAAAGAGAAAAAACTTCAGAGGAAAACCAAAAGTAAGAACAAGAATTTAGTCCCATCTAGAACACCGAGGAGAGGCGGGAAGTTTGTGAAGACTGATTCCTGCTGTTCCCAGAGATAACCTGTTGCAGGTAACTACACTATCTCCAGGAACAAGCAGGAAATCAGTTTTCACATATGGGACTCCCCAGCTCCCGGCTACCATGAAGGATAGAAAAAAGACTGCAAATGGGGAGGAGAACCTGAATTAAAAGGAGGGTAAAGCAGGGATCTGTCAGACACAGCCTCTTGGACACACTCTTCATAAGGGACTTGGCCAAGGATGGTAGGAGGAGGTGTAGTTAAATGCCAAAAAGATGTCATAAGACGGCTTGGCCAAATTGTGCATCTTAACTAGACTTCTTACCGAGACAGTAAAGGACAGCAAAGATATGCATTGAAGGCCAAGTGGCTGCTCGGCAAATCTCTGAGATGGAGACAAAATGTAGGTTAGCTACTGTGGCGGCCATAGCTCGGACATTGTGAGCTGTGACATGCCCTTGCAGGGAGAGTCCAGCCCTTGTGTACACAAAATATGCGTAATCAGCAATCCAGTTTGAAAAGGTCCGCGTGGAGACTGGGAGACCTAGATGGCTAGGGTCAAAGGAGATAAAGAGCTGTGGGATTGAAAATGACACTTAGTTCTATCAAGACAGAAAGCCAGAGCTCTTTTGCAATCAAGCGTATGCAATGAGACTTCCATCCTAGAAGAATGAGACCTTGGAAAAAATATCAGGAGAGAAATGGATTGATTAAGGTATAAAGGAGAAGTCACCTTTGGTAGAAACTTAGGATGAGATTGGAGGACCACTCTATCATGGTGGAAGCAAGTGTACGGAGCATAGTACACCAGAGCTTGCAACTCACTAACCCGATGAACAGAGGTAAAAGCAACCAGAAAAATGACTTTCCAAGTAGGGAACCTCAGCAAAGTCATATCAAGTGGCTCAAAAGGGGGTTTGAGCAGTTGTGAGAGGACAACATTGACGTCCAACACTTCAATAGAATAGCGGATCAATGGTCTTGTTAAAAGAAGGCCGTGCATGAAACACATCACAAGTGGATGTGAAGAAATTGGATGATCCACAATTGGGCGGTGAGAGGCCAAGATTGCACTAAGGTGGATTCTCATCGAGTTACTGCATTTAAATACCTCCATGGCATAAATGCACAGGGGGAGAGTTTGTTTTGGCTGAAAGCAAGTTCTGCTATGAGGGGACATGGGATGAGGATGAAAGGTAATAGATTCAGGAGTGATATGCGGAAATATTTCTTTGCAGAAAGAGTGGTGGATCCGTGGAATAGTCTCTCAGTGGAGGTGGTAGAGATGAGAATAGTATTTGAATTAAAAAAAAAGCATGGGACAAACACTGAGAATCTCTAAAGGAAAAAAGGGGACTGTTGTAGTTGTTGATATGGAAAGATATCATGGCAATTGTATTTAACTCTCTGTACTATTATCACAAAAGTATATAACGTGTCTTCTGTTGACCTAAAACAAAGTATCTAGTGTTTTTTAATTGTTTTTTTAATTGGGGTGGCCGCAAGGTCTCAGCAATAGCGGGCTGCCATCGACTATATTGTATCTGTCCAATGGATCTGCGCCCATTCACATCAACGACCTTAATTCATAAGCGGTCACTCCCTCTGATGGTTGAAACTATCTTATAATGTAAAATAGCAGTAGATTATTTAGATGATGTTTAACCAGTGCTTAACTTTTGGTAGAGGTTTTCAGCTTTCAATATAAGTCCCGACGCTGTCTAGGCGCGCTGTCTCCTAGCGTTTCACCCATGCGGTTTCTTCAGGGGAAGATATGAAAGCACTGCAACAAAAACAGGTTCACTAAACAACTACTTTCTAACTGTTGATTTTTTTAGCGGATACTGTCAAAATTCAAGAAACTGCATACCTTTTATGTAGCTATGGCTCATGAACCCTCTCCATTCATGACTTTCAACCTCTGTTGAACACCGCACATGCGGTCTTATTTCTGGAGCTACTAATTATCCGGCACCTGCGGCAGAAACTCTCAGGTCTCTATGAATGATCGTAATTAGGTACATACCTCCCATTCAATTCGTGCATTGAGCCCTTCAGGAAACACTGATCTTAACTGATATATCCATCGTTGCTCATAATACAATAAGGTTGTTCTTTTGTTTTGCCCTGTAGCGCCACACTTATCTGATCAATACAAAAACAGCGTAGCTCATCGTAAGTGTGTTGTAATTGTAAACAGTGGTCCACTATAGGAGCTTCCTTCCGTTGACATTTCAGTTTGCTCTTGTGCTCATTCATCCGAACTTTGAATGATCTGATGGTTTTCCCTACGTATATAAGGCCACATGGACAGCGTATACAGTAGAACACATAAGTGGACGAACAGGAGGTCTGGCATCTCAGCCGGTATTTTTTATCATGATAATAAAATTCCACTGTTTCCTGAGTGACTGAACATATGTTGCAGGATCCACATTTTGAATGACCTTCTGTTCTCAATGTGAGTCTAGAGGATAACGGCCGTAGAACCGCTGGGCTCAATATCTCTTTCAGAGTTTTCTGCCTTTTCCAAACATACCTCACGGTTTGATTTTCAAGGCCAGGGATGCTATTCAATATATTGGCATGACGTTTAAAAATATGTTTTAAGGGTGTGCTAAATGGAGAAAAAGTTGTGATGAAATTAGCTTCCGGACTTGGTTCCTCTGACAGGACTTTTTCTGGAGGATGTATCAAAAAATCCCGATTCGTGTACAACGCTCTTTTGTAGGCTGCACTAATAATTGGAGCAGGATAGCCTCTCTTAAAGAAGTTATGTTTCAATTTCTTTGATTGATTTTTGAACTCTTGAAGATCAGTGCAGTTGCGCCGATAGCGGAGAAATTGAGACAATGGCAAACTGTTGCGTAATTGTATCGGGTGTGCACTATCGTAGTGCAAGAAAGTGTTTCTGTCGGTCAATTTTTTGTAGACAGTGGTGTTCCATCCCATCGTAGTTTTTTCAACGCACACATCCAAAAATGTAATCTGTTCTGTGTGATAATTAAGTGTAAATTTAATGTTTTCATCTCTACTATTAATCCAAATAAAGAATTCGTGTAATTCAGCTGTTGTTTTCTGCCACAGTATGAAAACATCATCTATACATCATCGCCAGAGCTTCAAAGAAGCCTGATACGGGGAAACGGCAACCCAATTATTTTCAAATTGTTGCATGTATAAATTGGCAATAGAGGGAGCACAGGTGGCTCCCATGGCCACTCCTGACACCTGATGATGGATAACCTCCTCGAAAATAAAAAAATTGTGAAACAATGTTAATGTTTCTAACTCAGACAAAAAACTTAACTGATTGTCTGATAAATCACCTCTATTTTTAAGTGCTTCCATAACTCTGGCATGTGCTTGTGCTTGTGGAATGACGGTGTACAATGAGGTAACATCGAGGGTTACCAGAATAAGATTAGGTGACTTTGCCAACTCAGTATGTTCCAGTAAGATTTTTAAAAAATGAGTAGAATCCTTGATAAATGAAGGAATTGATGTCATCAATGGCCTCAGAAATGAATCGAGAAAAACGGAAAGGGGCTCTAACAAGGAATTCCGTGTAGAGACTATCGGTCCAGAAATAAGACCGCATGCGCGGCGTTCAACAGAGGTTGAAAGTCATGAATGGAGAGGGTTCATGAGCCATACCATCAGCTACATAAAAGGTATGCAGTTTCTTGAATTTTGACAGTATCCGCTAAAAAAATCAACAGTTAGAAAGTAGTCTAGTGAACCTTTTTTTGTTGCAGTGCTTTCATATCTTCCCCTGAAGAAACCGCATGGGTGAAACGCTAGGAGACAGCGCGCCTAGACAGCGTCGGGATTTATATTGAAAGCTGAAAACCTCTACCAAAGGTCAAGCACTGGTTAAACATCATCTAAATAATCTACTGCTATTTTACATTATAAGATAGTTTCAACCATCAGAGGGAGTGACCGCTTATGAATTAAGGTCGTTGATGTGAATGGGCACAGATCCATTGGACAGATACAATATAGTCGATGGCAGCCCGCTATTGCTGAGACCTTGCGGCCACCCCAATTAAAAAACAATTAAAAAAACACTAGATACTTTGTTTTAGGTCAACAGAAGACACGTTATATACTTTTGTGATAATAGTACAGAGAGTTAAATACAATTGCCATGATATATGCTCTGAACTAAAGGACCATAATTAGATATGAAAAGATAGACTAGATAGGCCATGTGGTCTTTTTATGTTGTCATTTTTCTATGTTTCTATGTTTCTAGTCTTTAGTCAGATGTGGAGAGATTTTTATTTATTTTATTTTTATTTAGCTGTATTTATATCCCGCTTTTCACCGGGTCAAAGCGGTCAATTGGGGGATACATTTAACACGAGGGGATATGAGACACATACGATAATACTTACAGGGAACATGGGCAATGGAGGGTTAAGTGGCTTGCCCAAGACCACAAGGAGTATAGGACTAGAAATCCCAGTCCCTCCGGCCTGAGATTGCTGTCCCCAGGTGGGACCTGAACCCCCGGCCCTCCGGCTTGAAGTACCTTGTCCTAACCACTAGACCACTCCTCCCTGAAGAAGATACTGAAGCAGATACTCCACTGGACAAGTGAATGGGTTGAGAGTTCTCTGGCAACACCAGAGGGGAAACCTATGCCATTTAAAGGCATACGTATGCCTAGTAGAGTCTTTCCTTTCCTAGAAGCCAATAAGACCTCTTTCACATCTTCTGGGAGATGGAGGTGAGACAAGACAAAGCAGTCACGATGTCAACTGCAATGCTCTCAGGTTGGGGTGAAGAAGTGTCCCCTGGTACTGCGAGAGAAGATTGGATGTATGCCCGAGACTGAGAGGTTGTACCTGTATCAGCTGAAGGAGTAAGGGAGACCAAGGATGACAGGGCCAGAATGGGGCGATGAGAATCATCTTCTCTCTGTCTAACTGCAATTTGAAGAAAGTCTTCAGAAACAATGGAACTGGTGGGAATGCGTAAAGCAGGACCTGACCCCAATGAGGCAGGAAAGCATCTGAGACTTCGCTCTGTAGTGATGGGATTCTTGAACAGAAGCAAGGGAAATGAGCATTCACTGGAATAGCGAAGAGATCAATGATGGACATTCCCGGTAAACAGAACAAGCATTGAGCCATTTCCTGCTGAAGCATCCATTCATGAGGGTGGAAGATATGACTAAGCTTGTCAGCTAGCTGATTCTGCTTCCCCAGGAGATAAACAGCTGGAAGAAGAATCTGATGAGCTAGCACAAAAGTTCAAAGTCAGATTGCCTCTTTGCAAAGGAGGCGAGATCCAGTACTGCCCTGTTTGTTGATGTAGAACATGGCAATCTGGTTGTCAGTCTGAATGAGAACTGACCATCCCGAGAGGTGAGAACAGAAGACGCAGAAGGCATTGCCAATCACTCGAAGCTCATGGGGTCCACTGGCCTTATGTGGTGAGACCTTGTAGATGGGCTTCCCAACCTTGCTTGGACACATCGGTGGTCAGGGTACACTGAGATGTAGACCTTTGAAAAGGTTATCTCGACGAGAAAATTTTGGGCACTGCACCACCAGCTGAGGGAGGTCACAAACTGGGCGAGATGGTGATCTTATCCGAGATGTGACCCATGGACTGTGTCCACAGATCTGAGAGGGTCCATTACCACAGTCGCATGTGAAGACAGGCATATGGAACAACATGGACTGTAGGGGTCATGTGACCTAGGAGATGTAGCATGTCTCTTGCCGAGATACTGGTTTGGTGTTGGCAAAGGCTTGACAAGGAAATGAGATGATGAAGGTGGCCCTCTGGTAGGAAGGCTCAAGCCTTTGTAGTATCCAGAAGAGTTCCTATGAACTTCATGAAAAAATATAATGTACAGCCAGCTTCACCCCTCACCAGCAACAGAATCTGAAAGATCCATGGACGGCACCAACTGAATGGATCTCTTAGCCTGTAGCCTACTTCTGACCAGATAGCAAACTCAACCTCGATCCTTGGAATTCAGTTCTCTAAATTCAATACAAATAAAGAAAGCACACAGATACAGAGAGTTATATAAAATGGTACAACTTCGGCTTAAATGAGGAATTCATAGCTGTGCGCACTTGTGTAGGTTCCCATTATCCCCCCCACCCCCTCAGCTAGGCCATCGTACCTCCTTTTATGAGTGAAAAATCTCTTACATTGTACAAATTCAATTCTACGTCAAGATGTTTATCTAGATATTCTAGGTCAGAACAGAAACATTTCTGCTCCAGCATTCTAAAAACAAAAGCATTCTGTGTCTTAAATTACAACCTTGGCTTTTATAACTCATCTCTCTCTCCAAACTGCTGGACTTCAGACTGTCAGCAACATTCCAAGCCATTCTCCATATTAACTTTTTTCAGAGGGCCCTGGGACTCCCACTTCAAGTTAATTCCAACACTTCAATGTTTGAGTAGGAGTCAGGTGTGACTTTGGATAGTTGACGACAAAGCCCAAATGCTATAGAACCAGAATGGTATTATGAAGTGATGTGGAGACCATCCTAGGGGTATCTCCTCTGATTAGCCAGTCATTTAAGTAAGGGAAGACGAAGATGCCCAGGAAAGGGAGGTAGGCTGCCATGACTTCTAGGCACTTTGTGAACACCCTTGGAGTTTATGCCAATCCGATGGGGAGAACACGGTATTGATAGTGGTGCCCCTGAAAGGAAGTGGAAGGGGTGGATCAGGATATGTGTAGACATCTTTGTGATCCACAGAGCAAACCCAGTCTCTTTCCCGAAGATAAGGGAGTAGGGTTCCTAGCGAGATCATTTTGAACTTCTCCCTCACTAAGAATTTGTTGAGATTCCGTAGATCCAGGATAGGCCCGAAGCCCCCTGTCTTCTTTGGAATAAGGAAGTAACGGGAGTAGAACTTCTTTGATGGCCCCTTGAGTTGTTAGAGTGGCAATCTCCTACTGCAGCAGAGTGGAGTGAAGGAGATGAAAGGGAAACTCGCCCCAAAGTAAGTCTTCGTGGTGTCATTTGCAGACAGTGGCTATAAGAAGAAACATTGTGGTCAGGGCCCAAACATTTTAAGAACCAGCCGTGCTGATCAGTAACCGAGATAGTACCCTGGCATTTAGTACACTTTTTAAAACCATTGTGTGGCTTTTCCATCATGGAAAAAATGAAGGAGGCAAAATCAAATTGGGCAATGGCAGCCCAAATGCCTGAAGCAAAGAAAAGAAAAAGAATTTAATAGCACTACTCAATAACCTCCACAAAGGCTTGGAAGACAGGAAGAAAACTTTCTTACTAATCTTCATTGACATCTCCGCCGCTTTTGATACTGTACATCATGGTATCCTGCTAAAAAAACTGGAATCAATAGGAATCTCGGGAACCACCCTTAAATGGTTCTCCTCCTATATCACAAACCGAAGTCCACAGGTACAATTCAATGGAGAAAAAGCTGAAGGGTTCACTCAAACACAAGGAATACCCCAGGGATCAGCCCTCTCGGCTCTACTTTTCAACATCTACATGCAGCCCCTCTGTGACATTTTCAAAAAACATAACATCAACTACCATATCTATGCAGACGATATTATGTTATACACCCAATTGGACACTAATAACCCAAAGTATACACAGCTTGAAGCATGCCTGTACGAGATGTTAGCATGGCTCCAGCAAAACAACATGGCGATTAACCATAAGAAAAACCGAAGTAATGTATATATCAAGTAAACCGGACTTTGAACCCCCTCCGACGGTTACCCTCTGCAACAACACATACAACACAAAAAACGAGATCAAATACCTGGGTGTCACACTGGATAGCAAGCTCCAACTGGAAAAACATCTGCGAAGAACAAACAAAGCCATCTTCCACAAGCTCAGAGTCCTACAGCCACTGAGGAACTTAATCGAACCCTGTGATTTTCGGACGGTGGCACAAGCACTCATTATGCCGCACATAGACTACTGTAACGCCATACTACAGGGTCTGCCAAAGAAAACGCTAAATATATTGCAATTGGCCCAAAATGTGGCGGCAAGGATCATCTCACGAACAAGAATCACTCAACGCATCACACCTGTACTGCTCGATCTACATTGGTTACCAGTTGTGGCCAGAATACAATACAAAACTTTGGTAACCACATTCAAGCTCATACATGACATAGCACCCTCATTCCTCTCAACACTGATCAACAAGCAACCAACCGAGACAGGCGAACTATTAACTCTGACACATTACAAGTTCCTAATAATATCAGATCAGTAAAAACAAGCACCAGCAACAAAGCATTCTCATTCTCAGCCCCGATAACCTGGAATCATCTACCACATGAACTGCGAGCTATAAAAGACATAAATGACTTTAGAAGGAAAATAAAAACCCATCTTTTCAAATGTCACTATAACCTGATGTAAAAAGTGAAACCATGATGCCAACCTGTGTAAATGTAATTAATAGAGAACTGTAATTATGTAAATATTGTAAACCTAATTTTTGAAGTGTCTAACCCTGCATGTTGTGCCTAACCCTAAATCTATGTATATATGATCCAATTTTCCTGTCTTGATTTGACATATCCCACATTTGTAATCAAACCGCTGCTGATCGCTGGAGGTAGCGGTATATAAGTGTAAACTAAATAAATAAATAAATAAAATAAAATTCAAAATTGGAGAAAAGAAAAGTACCGGATGATGTAGTATCATTCCGGTCAATGGGAAGGCAAGCACAGAGCACAGAAGGAAACCAAAAATAAAACTTTGTATTCTTCCACAGCGAGGTTATGACAAGGTCCTGATGGCTCCATAGAAAAAAGATGACTGAGGAGAACTGTTGGGAAGGAACATAAGAACATAATATATGCCATACTGGATCAGACCAAGGTCCATCAAGCCCAGTATCCTGTTTCCAACAGTGGCCAATCTAGGTCATACGTACCTAGCAGTTTCCCCAAAAGACACAGGTTCCATAATGCTTGTACTGGGTCAAGCATTGATATCCTGGGACCCTTCTTAATAATGGTTTATGGACACTAACAGCCTTTACTATATCCTCCGGTAACAAATTCCAGAGCTTGATTACACGCTGAGTGAAAAAAAAATTTCTTTTATTAGTCTTAAATAGTTTACCCTGTAGCTTCATTGCATGTCCCCTAGTCTATATTCTGATAACGTAAACAATCGATCTACATTTACCCGTTCCACACCGTTCATTAATTTATAGACTTCTATCACATCTCCCCTCAGCCGTCTCTTTTCCTGGTTAAAGAGCCCTAGCCTTTTTAGTCTTTCTTCATAGGAGTAGCCTTCCATCCCCTTTACCATTTTGATGGCTCTTTTCTGAACCTTTTCTAATAACGCTATATCCTTTTTAAGATACGGCGACCAGAATTGCACACAATATTCAAGGTGCGGTCTCACCATGGAACGATATAGAGGCATTATAATATGTTTTGTTTTATTTTCCATTCCTTTCCTTATGATACCTAGCATTCTATTTGCTCTCTTGGCCGCCGCTGCACACTGGGCCGAGGGTTTTAACATGTTATCCACAATGACGCCTAAATCTTTTTCCTGGGTGGTGGTTCCTAATGTGGAACCTTGCATCGTGTAACCATAGTTTGGGTTGTTCTTCCCTAGGTGCAGAACTTTGCACTTGTCCACATTAAATTTCATCTGCCATTTTGATGCCCAGTCTTCCAATTTATCAAGATTCTCTTGCAATTTTCCACAATCCTCTTGGGTTTCAACAACTTTAAATAGTTTTGTGTCATCTGCAAATTTGATAACCTCACTCGTTATTCCACTTTCCAGGACATTTATGAATATGTCAAAAAGCAGCGGGGACCCAGCACAGATCCCTGGGGTACACCACTATTCACCTTTCTCCATTGGGAAAATTGGCCATTTAGCCCAACCCTCTGATTTCTATCTTTTAACCAGTTCCTGATCCACAGTAGTACACTGCCTCCTATCCCATGACTCTTTAGTTTTGCCAAAAGTCTCTGATGAGGGACATTGTCAAAGGCTTTCTGAAAGTCCAGATACACTATATCAACCGACTCACCTTTGTCCACCTGTTTATTCACACCTTCAAAAAAACATAACAGATTAGTAAGACAAGGTCTTTCTTGTGTAAAGCCATGTTGGCTGTCTCCCATTAGGCCATGACTATCTACATGCTGAGTAATTTTATTCTTTATGATGGTTTCTACCATTTTTCCCGGTACTGACGTGAGGCTCACCGGTCTGTAGTTTCCCGGATAACCCCTGGAACCCTTTTTAAAAATTGGTGTTACATTGGCGATCCTCCAATCTTCAGGTATTAGAGATGATTTTAATGATAGTTCACAGATTACTAGTAGCAGGTCTGCAATCTCATATTTCAGTTCTTTCAACACACGTGGATGTATACCATCCGGCCCAGGTGATTTGCTACTCTTCAGTATATCTAATAGTTGTAATACATCTTCCCGATGTATCGATATTTCCTTCAATTCTTCTGCACCTTTAAATACCACTTCAGTCATGGGTAACATCCCTACATCTTCCTCAGTAAAGACCGAAGCAAAGAATTCATTCAGTCTCTCCGCTATCGCCTTGTCGCGTCTTAGTGCCCCTTTAACTCCTCTATCATTTAATGGACCAACTGACTCTCTCACAGGTTTTTTGCTACGAATGTACTTGAAAAAGTCTTTATTTCGCGTTTTTGCTTCTGCAGCAAGCTTCTTCTCAAATTCTCCCTTTGCCTGCTTTATCAATGCCTTGCATTTGATTTGCCAGTGCTCGTGCTGTTCCAGGTTTCGTCGTTTGGCTCTTTTTTTTTCATTTCCTGAAAGTTGCTTTTTTGGCAACAACAGTCTCTCTGACCTCACCTTTAAGCCATGCTGGCAGTTTTTTGGACTTCCTTCCACTTTTCTTAAAGCGTGGAATAAAGCTGGTTTGGGCTTCCAAGATGGTATTTTTCAACAACACCCAAGCTTGATGTAAATCTTTAACCTTTGCAAATGCTCCTTTTAGTTTTTTCTTAACTATTTTCCTCATTTTATCATAGTCTCCCTTTCGAAAGTTAAAAGGTAGCACTGTGGATTTCCTTACTATCCCTCCTCCACTAATTAAATCAAACGCGATCATGCTATGATCACTATTGCCAAGTGGCCCCAACACCCTTATCTCTTGCACTAGAACTGGTGTTCCACTAAGGACTAGGTCTAATATTGCTTCCCCTCTGCTCGGTTCATGAACCAGCTGCTCCAAGGAGCAGTCATTTATTTCATCTAGGAACTTTATCTCCCTAGCATGTCCTGCTGTGACACTGACCCAGTCGATACCAGGGTAATTGAAATCACCCATTATTATTACTGCGCTGGAACGTTTGTTAGCTTCCTTGATTTCTTTGAGCATTTCTTCATCCATTTGTTCATTCTGGCCAGGTGGTCGATAGTACACCCCCACTGCCATCACCTTCCCTTTTTTACATGGAATTTCAATCCATAGAGATTCTACAGCAAATTTTGTTTCCTGCAAAACTTTAATCCTTTCTGACTCAATGCCCTCTCTAACATAGAGCGCAACCCCTCCACCAATTTGATCAGCTCTATCATTACGATATAGTTTGTACCCAGGGATCACAGTGTCCCACTGGTTGTCCGCCTTCCACCATGTCTCTGATATTCCAATCATATCTAACCTCTCATTTAGTGCTATATATTCTAACTCTCCCATCTCATTTTTTAGACTTCTAGAATTTGCATACAAGCATTTTAGAGACTGTATTTTATTCATATTAATTTGGCTATTGGTAGACATGGGTAATTTGGGATCTTTAAGCTCTGTCTGCTCCATACTCGAGGGTATTTGGGCTACTTTACTCTTTTTTGGAACCTCTCTGCTTTTGGTAGTATCCTTCAAGGATACATTCTTCCGAACCATCCGCTCTTGGGCGACTGTCGGCTTTCGCCTATTATCTAGTTTAAAAGCTGCTCCATCTCCTTTTTAAAGGTTAATGCCAGCAGCCTGGTTCCATCCCGGTTAAGGTGAAGCCCATCCCTTCGGAAGAGCCCCTCCTTTCCCCAGAATGTTCCCCAGTTCCTAATAAATCCAAAATCCTCATCTCTGCACCATTGTCTCAACCACGCATTAATACTCCGGAGCTCTGCCTGCCTTGTGGGTCCTGCGCGTGGAATGGGAAGCATTTCGTAGAACGCTACCCTGGAAGTTCTGGATTTCAACTTCCTACCTAAAAGCCTACATTTATCCTCCAAAACCTCCCTACCACGTTTTCCTATGTCATTGGCACCGACATGTGCCAAAACAGCAGACTCCTCCCCAGCACTATCTAAGACCTTATCTAGGTGGCGCGTGAGGTCTGCTACCTTCGCACCAGGCAGGCATGTTACCAGGCGATCCTCACATCCACCAGCCACCCAGCTATCTACATGCCTAATTTATTTATTTATTTATTTATTTACATTCTCTTATATACCGCACTATTTTCCATCAGTGCGGTTTACATGGAACATTTTACATACACATTTCAAACGACTTGATTTGTGTTTGCAATTAACAGGAACAGGAACTTGTAAAGAAACTTGGAAAGAGCCTAAAGACACCCGGCGATACCATTTCCATACAAATTATGGTATTCTCAACAACACACCAAGTTTGATACTCAAACCCTTAGTGGTGGTTATGTTTCTGTGAAACTACTGTTATTATGACTCCATGTAGTAAGTTTTGTAAATAGTTTTCCCCTGTTACCCAAGTTTTTGTGCCCTGTTACCTGTAAAACTCATACGCGTTTAACTGTACTGAGCATTTTTGTTACATGTAAACCGCGCTGATGCTGAATAGTGCGGTATATAAGAAACTAGAAATAAATAAATAAATAAATACAATGCGAATTGACTGGACATTTGCGTAGATTTGCCTAGCTAGATGTTGAGTGATCAGTGGTGCTGTTATCCGGGTAATGTAAGAGGAAGAGTTAATGTTTCACGGCTTTTCTAAACTGGGTTAGATTGGTGATTTCACGGATACTGTATGGAAGGGTGTTCCAGCATTTTGGTGCAGCATGCTTTAAAGCCCTGTTCATTGTGCTCTGGCAACACTTGGTCGTTACTTTAGGGACTACTAGTTTATTGGCGGCATGAGATCTTCTAGATCTATTAGGGGGGGTTATCAGTATGAGATCGGATAAGGAAGATGGGGCGAGTCTGTTTATGATCTTGAAGGTCATTAATATGGTCTTGAATGTGATCCTGCTTTTTATAGGGAGCCAGTGTAATTGTTTCAGGATGGGTGTCATGTGTTCCCTCATGGAAGCGCCCTGGAGAACTCGTGCTGCTGAGTTCATTGCTAGCTGTAATGGAAGTAGAGTGGATTGAGGGAGACCATGGAGTATTGCGTTGGCATAGTCGAGATGTGGTAAGACCAGGGCTTGATACACTGTGTGATGAAGAAGCCCATACTGAACATATGGAAGTAGAATAATAGGATGATTTTACCTTTAAACAAACTGACAGTCAGGCTGCACACACGTTTCAGCGTTTGCAAGAGAGAGGCAAGCATAGGGAAACAGGAGCTAGGCTGACACACCCAAGCTCTGACGTAACTGCAAGCCTGGAACCTAAATTACACACACCTGTTCAGGAAGGCAGGCCCAAGGCTCAGGGAACAGGAATATAAACCCTGGCTAGGAGAAAACAAAGGAGGAGTTGGTGATTGGAGTCTCGCTGAGAGAGCCGGTAAGAGTGTTGGTGAGAGTATTGACTGGATAGGTGGTTGGAGAGACGGTTGGAGAAGAGCTGGGAGGAGACCTTTGAGGAAACCCAGCTGCAGTTCTGGAATTGAAGCAGACAGAGCAGAAGGAGAGAAGGGACAGAGTGCTGTCATAAACCTGCCTAGAGGGAGAGAGCAGAGAGACCTTCAGACCTCATTGCCAGATAAAAAGCTTCAAGGAGCTCACAGGTGGGAACCTAGCACTAAACCCAGGAGTTTGCAAAGCTCAGTTTGGGACTGGGAACCAGAGCAGTGCTTCAGACAAGAACTCCAAACAGGGAATCAGAGAGCATTTCCCTACAGCTGGAAAAAGATAGCTGAACAAAGCCAGAGAGGAATTTCCACAACCTCAGGTATTTCCAATCCTTACCATATAGAACCATGCCCAAAGGAAGCACCAGAGATCTTAGGGGGAAATTATCCTAAGCCGTATAATAACAGCTTAAAGCCAAAATCCTTAGTTCCAGAGTTTGAAGCGATGCAACAGGACTTTAATGAGAGTGACTCAGCGGAAGTGCCTATGGACTGTACACTGTGTTTGGCAGATGATATAGAATCCCTTTGCTAAATGTGAATGAGGGAGCTGAGTGTGAACAAAGGGACAGAAGATATTTTTCTTTGTGAGAAGAAGCTGTTATGTTTTCTCTCTGCTACATGTGATATGCATTGCACATTTTGTGAGCAAAGAGTGTGAAGCTCAATCAGTTTAAGTTCTGTAAATATCCTCCAGCACTGAATCTTTTTGTTGGGGAATAAATTATTGTCATTTTGCCTTACCACTGGTCTCACAACTATTTCCTTATCAGAGGGCAAAAGAACTACCACTCCCAGCAGGCATAGCGGGAGCAAAAGGTTTTATCTCACCTTCTGCAAGGAACATATAATGGCAACCCCAACCCTCTGAGCCCTAGCCGGAGGGCTGGGGCATGACAACTGTCTGGAAGTCATAAGAACATAAGAACATAAGATATGCCATACTGGGTCAGACCAAGGTTCATCAAGCCCAGTATTCTGTTTCCAACAGTGGCCAATCTAGGTCATATGTACCTAGCAGTTTCCCCAAGAGACACAAGTTCCACAATGCTTGTACTGGGTCAAGCATTGATATCTTCGGTCACTTCTTAATAATGGTTTATGGACCTTTGCTACAGGAACTTGTCCAAACCTTTTTTAAACCCAGCTACACTAACAGCCTTTACTACATCCTCCGGTAACAAATTCCAGAGTTTGATTACACATTGAGTGAAAAAATATTTTGTTTTATTAGTCTTAAATAGATTACCCTGTAGCTTCATTGCATGTCCCCTAGTCTTTCTATATTCTGATGACGTAAACAATCGATTTACGTTTACCCGTTCCACTCCGTTCATTAATTTATAGACTTATATCATATCTCCCCTCAGCCATCTCTTTTCCAGGTTAAAGAGCCCTAACCTTTTTAGCCTTTCTTCATAGGAGTATCCTTCCATCCCCTTTACCATTTTGGTGGCTCTTCTCTGAACCTTTTCTAAAATCGCTATATCCTTTTTAAGATACGGCGACCAGAATTGCACACAATATTCAAGGTGCGGTCTCACCATGGAACGATATAGTGGCATTATAATATCTTTTGTTTTATTTTCCATTCCTTTCCTTATGATACCTAGCATTCTATTTGCTCTCTTGGCCGCCGCAGGACACTGGGCCGAGGGTTTTAACATGGTATCCACAATGACGCCTAAATCTTTTTCCGGGGTGGTGTTTCCTAATGTGGAACCTTGCATCGTGTAACCATAGTTTGGGTTGTTCTTCCCTAGGTGCATAACCTTGCACTTGTCCACATTAAATTTCATCTGCCATTTTGATGCCCAGTCTTCCAATTTATCAAGATCCTCTTGCAATTTTTCACAATCCTCTTGGGTTTTAACAACTTTAAATAGTTTTGTGTCATCTGCAAATTTGATAACCTCACTCGTTATTCCACTTTCCAGGTCATTTATGAGTATGTCAAAAAGCAGCGGACCCAGCACAGATCCCTGGGGTACACCACTATTCACCTTTCTCCATTGGGAAAATTGGCCATTTAGCCCTACCCTCTGCTTTCTATCTTTTAACCAGTTCCTGATCCACAATAGTACACTGCCTCCTATCCCATGACTCTTTAGTTTTGCCAAAAGTCTCTGATGAGGGACCTGGAAAGTCCAGGCTTCCTGAAAGTCCAGATACACAATATCAACCGACTCACTTTTGTCCACCTGTTTATTCACTCCTTCAAAAAAACATAATAGATTAGTAAGACAAGATCTTCCTTGTCTAAAGCCATGTTGGCTGTCTCCCATTAGGTTGTGACTATCTACATGCTGAGTAATTTTATTCTTTATGATGGTTTCTACCATTTTTCCTGGTACTGACGTCAGGCTCACCGGTCTGTAGTTTCCCGGATCACCCCTGGAACCCTTTTTAAAAATTGGTGTTACATTGGCGATCCTCCAATCTTCAGGTATTAGAGATGATTTTAATGATAGTTCACAGATTACTGATAGCAGGTCTGCAATCTCATATTTTAGTTCTTTCAACACCCTTGGATGTATACCATCCAGCCCAGGTGATTTGCTACTCTTCAGTTTATCTAATAGTTGTAAGACATCTTCCCGATGTATCGATATTTCCTTCAATTCTTCCGCACCTTTAAATACCACTTTAGTCATGGGTAACATCCCTACATCTTCCTCAGTAAAGACCGAAGCAAAGAATTCATTCAGTCTCTCCGCTATCACCTTGTCACCTCTTAGTGCTCCTTTAACCCCTTTATCATCTAATGGATCAACTGACTCTCTCACAGGTTTTTTGCTATGAATGTACTTGAAAAGGTCTTTATTTCGCGTTTTTGCTTCCGCAGCAAGCTTCTTCTCAAATTCTCTCTTTGCCTGCCTTATCAATGCCTTGCATTTGACTTGCCAGTGCTTGTGCTGTTTCCAGGTTTCGTCGTTTCGCTCTTTTTTCCATTTCCTGAAAGATGCTTTTTTGGCAACAACAGCCTCTCTGACCTCACCTTTAAACCATGCTGGCAGTTTTTTGGACTTCCTTCCACTTTTCTTAAAGTGTGGAATACAGCTGGTCTGGGCTTCCAAGATGGTATTTGTCAACACCCAAGCTTGATGTACGTCTTTAACCTTTGCAACTGCTCCTTTTAGTTTTTTCTTAACTGTTTTCCTCATTTTATCATAGTCTCCCTTTCGAAAGTTAAAAGGTAGTACTGTGGATTTCCTTACTATCCCTCCTCCACTAATTAAATCAAAGGCGATCATGCTATGATCACTATTGCCAAGTCATCTGGTTCCAGTAGGGAGCGTAGGTGTCTGAGGGATCGGATTTTATGGTATACAGCTCTTGCTACATTGCTTCTATGGGTCTTCATGTCTAGTCGCTGGTGAAGTGTGACTACCAGGTATCTGAAGGAGGGTTTGGTCAGAGGTTCAGCATTTTGGACCTTCAAGTAAGGTGGTGTGATGAAATTTGGGTTCCTTGTGATGAAAAGGACTTCGGTTTTCTTATGTTGTATCCGAAGATTTTGTGTTTGGAGCCAACTGGATACTGCGTTGAAACAGTCTGTCAGTGGGGAAAGGTCAGGGTTCTCAGTAGTGAATGGCATATATAGGAGAACATCGTCGGCGTACAACAGACAGTTCACCTTGAAGGACTGGATGATCTCGCAGATAGCTTGCATATATATATTAAACATGAGTGCAGAGAGAGATGATCCTTTGCAGGACCCCTTGACTCTGGTGGAAAGGTTCTGATGTTGTTTCTCCTGATCTTATGTGTTGCCATCTATCGGAGAGATACGACTTGCACCATTTAAGTGCAGAGTCACATATCCCCTTCTCCTGGAGGCGGTGTAGGAGGAGATCATGGCAGACTGAGTCAAACGCGGCTGCAATGTCTACGAAAATGAGCACATATCCCTGACATATGTTATCAATTCCTGTTATTATGGTACTGAAGAGGATGGTGAGGAGAGTCTCCACTCCGTGTGCAGCTCTAAAGCTGTGCTGAATGAAAAAATCACCAAATATAACTATAATGATCGAATCACCAACTATAACGGCTGTCCTAACCCTTCCCTCATGGGCACATGGCCCTGGAGAAACTTCCTCAGTGCAAGAGGGTTTTACATCACCTGGAGGACAGGTCCTAGTTACAGGATAACTTCCTGCCACACCAAGGTGATGCTTTCCTGTCACGTGACCTCTCTCCTCCATGGCAACAGGGATGCTGCCAGACTGGAAGTGGGAATTCAGGACTTTATCCCTGTAGGTCTCGTCTATGTACCTCTCTGTCTTTCTGATGTTTTCCAAGTCTGCTACTGTAGCCTCTAGAGAACGGACTCCTTCCCTGAGAGCAAAGAGCTCCTTGCACCTAGTACACACGGAACACCTCTCACCAACTGGGAGAAAATCATACATGTGACACTCAATGCAAAAGACTGGAAAGCCCCCATCTCGCTGCTGGACTGCTGTCTGCATCTTAGTTTTAAGTTTGTGTTTAGATCTTTAAGTTCTTTACTTACTAAGGGTTGCTATGGATATTTATACCAATAAAACTGTACCTAATACGTTTAATACACCTTGTTCACCTGAAGCTTAATTAATCTCAGGTCCTTAGTGTATGACTGATTTGGGTAACAAGCTTCACCTGAGACCACCTCCTGTCTTTTAAGATGTGTAAGTACCTATAAAGCTATGATTATCCCAGGGGTGGGTGGGTGTGGGGAGGAAGGGAGGAAAATAACACATTAAAAGAGGGCTGCTACACAGTACCCTGTCCTGTGTTGCTGAGGGAAGCTATATTCTGATTTGATTTAAATTATAGCTCTTTGTTGCTGCTAGGTTCTAACTTATTATGAAATTTAAACTACAAGCTCTCTGCTGGGTTCTAAATTTAACCAGAAAGCTCTCTATAGCTCTTTGTTGCTGCTAGATTCTAACTTATTATGAAATTTAAACTACAAGCTCTCTGCTGGGTTCTAAATTTAACCAGAAAGCTCTCTTCTGTGTTTTAAATTTAAACTAAAAGTACTTTGCTGATGCTAAGGCCCTGAGTGACTATTAAATTTAAACTACAAGCTCTCTGCTGGGTATGAAATGTAACCAGAAAGTTCTCTTCTGTGTTTTAAATTTAAACGTAAACTGATGCTACTAGGCCCTGACTGATTTAACAAAAAATAGTGGGTTCACAGATTAATTAGCTTTAATAGAAAGAATTCATTTCAGAAAATTCCCAGAAGTATATACTCACAATTGCAGATCTCTCTCCAGAAGTAACAGTCCCCTTTTCTAGTCCTTCAAGACTCAAGGCAGGAAGGCAGGCATGCATGCATGGAAGGATACTCCCAAAAGCATTCCTATTGGATCCTGGGAAGTGTTTCCATGTGGGGCTCCCTATTACATCCCTATTTCAAGGTTTTATCCCACCCTCACTCAAACAAACCTCTATCAGACCTCTCCTAAAAAAGCTGAACCTCAACCCCAGCTCACCTGCATCGTACGGACCCACAACCAGTGTACCATTTCTAGCAAAAATCATAGAAAAGGCTGTCCAAACCCAACTCCAAGATCACGTAGATCACCATGCACTCTAAACCAGCATCAACATGGCTTTCACCTTTAGTATAGTGCAGAAACATTACTGATATCCCTCCTAAACACACTTATCTCTGGCACAGAAATATTCACCCAAAGCTTCTTCCTGTTCTTTCTGGACATCTCTGCTGCATTTGACTCCATGTCTCATTAAATCCTTCTTAACCAACTCTATCTCATTGGAGTATGAGGCTAGCTACCCCCTTAAATGGTTCCATTCCTACCTGTCCAACCAGAGTCAGCAGATAAAAATTGGAACCCAAACATCACATCCTTTCACTCTAATCCAAGGAGTACCTCAAGAATCATCAAGAGTCTGCTTTTCTCTGATCAGAGAAGAGCAGTGCATTTTACAGTGCTCTGCTAGAGAAGTGGATATTTGCCTCCTGTGACACCTTGCTGTGAGTTCTAGCTGTTTATTAATTATTTATTGTTTGTCTAACTGTTTATTTAATTATTTATTGTTTGTCTTAGTGGTGTGCTAGTTCAGCCTTCCCAGTTATAACTTACCTTGCCTCTCTCAACTAACTGGGCTTTGTGTGGTAGCCAGGTTAACTGTTCATTTTAAATTAAATCTCTCTCCCCAGAACCTGCTCTGTGTTAAACTTTTTTTCCTGTCCTAGCCTGCCTGAGTGAATCCTCCCCCTCCCCCCCCCTGCTGAGGTATTGTGTAGCCTTCTTCCTGTTTCCTCCACGTGTGCATAGTCTGTTTTAGTCTGCTTTTCTCTGATCAGAGAAGAGCAGTGCTTTTTACAGTGCTCTGCTAGAGAAGTGGATATTTGCCTCCTGTGACACCTTGCTGTGAGTTCTAGCTGTTTATTAATTATTTATTGTTTGTCTAACTGTTTATTTAATTATTTATTGTTTGTCTTAGTGGTGTGCTAGTTCAGCCTTCTCAGTTATAACTTACCTTGCCTCTCTCAACTAACTGGGCTTTGTGTGGTAGCCAGGTTAACTGTTCATTTTAAATTAAATCTCTCTCCCCAGAACCTGCTCTGTGTTAAACTTTTTTTCCTGTCCTAGCCTGCCTGAGTGAATCCTCCCCCTCCCCCCCCGCCCCCCCCCCCGGGCTGAGGTATTGTGTAGCCTTCTTCCTGTTTCCTCCACGTGTGCATAGTCTGTTTTAGTCTGCTTTTCTCTGATCAGAGAAGAGCAGTGCTTTTTACAGTGCTCTGCTAGAGAAGTGGATATTTGCCTCCTGTGACACCTTGCTGTGAGTTCTAGCTGTTTATTAATTATTTATTGTTTGTCTAACTGTTTATTTAATTATTTATTGTTTGTCTTAGTGGTGTGCTAGTTCAGCCTTCTCAGTTATAACTTACCTTGTCTCTCTCAACTAACTGGTCTTTGTGTGGTACCCCCCTCCCCCCTGATGAGGGTTCAGGACAGGGTACCTTGTAACTGCCCTCTTTAATAGGACTTATCTCCCTCCCTCCCTCCCCGGCACCCACCCACCCTTGGGGTAATTGTAGTTTTATAGGTACTTGCACATCTTAGAGGAAAGGGGCTGCTCTCAGGTGCAGCTCGTTATCCAAATCAGTCATACACAGAGGACCTGAGATTAATTACTTAAGCTTCAGGTAAACAAGGTGTATTAGGGGTATTAGATACACTTTTATTGGTATAAGCATCTACACCAATCCTTATTATATACAGAATTTAAAAGACCTAAACACAAGCTTTAAACTAAGATGCAGACAGAAGTCCAGCAACGAGATGGGGGTTCTCCGGTCTTTTGCATTGAGTGTCATATGTATGATTTTCTCCCAGTTGGTGAGAGGTCTTATGTATGCACTAAGTGCAAAGAACTCTTTGCTCTCAGGGAACGAGTCCATTCTCTAGAGGCTAGAGTAGCAGACCTGGAAGACATAAGAAAGACAGAGAAGTACATGGACGAGACCTACAGGGATATAGTCCTGAAGTCCCACCTCCAGTCTGGCAGCATCCCTGTTGCCATGGAGGAGAGAGGTCACGTGACAGGAGAGCATCACCCTGGTGTGGCAGGAAGTGATCCTGTAACTAGGACCTGTCCTCCAGGTGATGTAAAACCCTCTCGCACCGAGGATGTTTCTCCAGGGCCATGTCCCCATGAGGGGAGGGTCAGGACAGCTGTTATAGTTGGTGATTCAATCATTAGGAATGTAGATAGCTGGGTGGCTGGTGGACATGAGGATCGCCTGGTAACATGCCTGCCTGGTGCGAAGGTAGCGGACCTCACGCACCGCCTAGATAGGATCATAGATAGTGCTGGGGAGGAGTCTGCTGTCTTGGTACATGTTGGTACCAATGACATAGGAAAATGTGGTAGGGAAGTTCTGGAGGCTAAATTTAAGCTTTTAGGTAGGAAGTTGAAATCCAGAACTTCCAGGATAGCGTTCTCCGAAATGCTTCCTGTTCCACGTGCAGGACCCAAAAGACAGGCAGAGCTCCGGAGTCTCAATGCGTGGATGAGACAATGGTGCAAGGATGAGGGTTTTGGATTTGTTAGGAAATGGGGAACATTCTGGGGAAAGGGGGGGCTCTTCCGAAGGGATGGGCTTCACCTTAATCAGGATGGGACCAGACTGCTGGCATTAACCTTTAAAAAAGAGATAGAGAAGCTTTTAAACTAGAAAATAGGGGAAAGCCGACAGTCACCCAGGAGTGCATGGTTCAGACGAAGGTATCCTTGAAGGATACTAGCAAAAGCAGTGAGGTTCCAAAAGGGAGTATAGTAGCCCAAATGCCCTTGAGTAAGGAGCAGACAGAGCATAAAGATTCCAAATTACCCCTGCCTACCAATAGCCAGATTAATATGAATAAAATACAGTCTCTAAAATTCTTGTATGCCAATGCTAGAAGTCTAAACAATAAGATGGGAGAGTTAGAATATATAGCACTAAATGAGAGGTTAGATATGATTGCACTCTCAGAGACATGGTGGAAGGAGGATAACCAGTGGGACACTGTGATACCTGGATACAAACTATATCGTAATGATACAGCTGATCAAATTGGTGGAGGGGTTGCGCTCTATGTTAGAGAGGGCATTGAGTCAGAAAGGATTAAAGTTTTGCAGGGAACAAAATTTGCTGTAGAATCTCTATGGATTGAAATTCCATTTATGAAGGGGAAGGTGATGGCAGTGGGAGTATACTGTCGACCACCTGGCCAGAATGAACAAATGGATGATGAAATGCTCAAAGAAATCAAGGAAGCTAACAAAAGTCACAAAAGAGTAGTAATAATGGGTGATTTCAATTACCCCGGTATCGACTGGGTCAGTGTCACAGCAGGACAAGCTAAAGAGATAAAGTTTCTAGATGGAATAAATGACTGCTTCTTGGAGCAGCTGGTTCATGAACCGACCAGAGGGGAAGCCATACTGGACCTAGTCCTTAGTGGAACGCCAGATCTGGTGCAAGAAATAAGGGTGTTGGGACCACTTGGCAATAGTGATCATAGTATGATCATGTTTGATTTAATTAGTGGAGGACAGATAGTAAAGGCATCCACAGTACTACCTTTTAACTTTCAAAAGGGAGACTATGATAGAATGAGGAATATAGTTAGGAAAAAACTAAAAGGAGCGGTTCCAAAGGTTAAAGACTTACAGCAAGCTTGGGTGCTATTTAAAAATACTATCCTCGAAGCCCAGACCAGCTGTATTCCACACATTAAGAAAAGTGGAAGAAAGTCCAAAAAACTGCCAGCATGGTTTAAAGGTGAAGTCAGAGAGGCTGTTGCTGCCAAAAAAGCAACCTTCAGGAAATGGAAAAAAAGAGCCAAATGATGAAAACTGGAAACAGCACAAGCACTGGCAAGTTAAATGCAAAGCATTGATAAGGCAGGCAAAGCGGGAATTTGAGAAGAAACTTGCTACGGAAGCAAAAACAGGAAATAAAGACTTTTTCAAGTACATTCGTAGCAAAAGGCCTGTGAGAGAGAGTCAATTGGACCATTAGATGATAGAGGGGTAAAAGGGGCAGTAAGAGGAAACAAGGCTATAGCAGAGAGACTGAATGAATTCTTTGCTTCGGTCTTTACTGAGGAAGATGTAGGGATGTTACGCAAGACTGAAGTGGTATTTAAAGGTGATACTGCAGAGGAATTGAGAGAAATATCTCTACTCCGGGAAGATATATTACAACTATTTGATAAACTGAATAGTAGCAAATCACCTGGACCGGATGGTATACATCCCAGAGTGTTGAAAGAACTGAAATATGAGATTGCAGACCTGCTATTGGTAATCTGTGAACTTTCATTAAAATCATCTGTAATACCTGAAGATTGGAGGGTCACCAACGTAACACCAATTTTTAAAAAGGGTTCAAGGGGTGACCCAGGAAATTACAGACCGGTGAGCCTGACATCAGTACCAGGGAAAATGGTAGAAACCATCATAAAGAACAAAATTACACAGCATGTAGATAGTCATGGCCTAATGGGAGACAGCCAACATGGCTTTAGACAAGGAAGATCTTGTCTTACTAATCTGATATGTTTTTTTGAAGGTGTGCATAAAAAGGTAGACAAAGGTGAGTCGGTTGATATAGTGTATCTGGACTTTCGGAAAGCTTTTGACAAAGTCCCCCATCAGAGACTTTTGGCGAAGCTAAAAAGTCATGGGATAGGAGGCAGTGTACTATTGTGGATCGGGAACTGGTTAAAAGATAGAAAGCAGAGGGTAGGGCTAAATGGCCAATATTCCCAATGGAAAAAGATGAATAGTGGAGTACCCCAGGGATCTGTACTGGGTCCGCTGCTTTTTGACATATTCATAAATGACCTGAAAAAGGGAATAACTAGTGAGGTTATCAAATTTGAAGATGACACAAAACTGTTTATAGTTGTTAAAACCCAAGAGGATTGTGGAAAACTGCAGGAGGATCTGGATAAATTGGAAGACTGGGCATCCAAATGGCAGATGAAATTTAATGTGGACAAGTGCAAAGTTATGCACCTAGGAAAGAACAACCCACACTATAGTTACACGATGCAAGGCTCCACATTAGAAACCACCACCCAGGAAAAAGATTTAGGAGTCATTGTGGATAACATGTTAAAACCCTCCGCCCAGTGTGCAGCGGCGGCCAAGAAAGCAAATAGAATGCTAGGTATCATAAGGAAAGGGATGGAGAACAAAACAAAGGATATTATAATGTCTCTGTATCGCTCCATGGTACGACCGCATTGTGGATAACATGTTAAAACCCTCCGCCCAGTGTGCAGCGGCGGCCAAGAAAGCAAATAGAATGCTAGGTATCATACGGAAAGGGATGGAGAACAAAACAAAGGATATTATAATGCCTCTGTATCGCTCCATGGTACGACCGCACCTTGAATATTGTGTGCAATTCTGGTCACCGTATCTTAAGAAGGACATAGTGTTATTAGAAAAAGTACAGAGAAGAGCCACCAAATTGGTGAAGGGGATGGAAGGATACTCCTATGAAGAGAGGCTAAGAAGGTTAGGGCTCTTTAGCCTGCAGAAGAGACGGCTGAGGGGAGATATGATAGAGGTTTATAAATTAATGAATGGAGTGGAACGGATAAACGTGGATCAATTGTTTACGCTATCAGAGTATAGACAGACTAGGGGACATGTAATGAAGCTACAGGGTAAACTATTTAAGACAAATAAGAGAAAATATTTTTTCACTCAACGTGTAATCAAACTCTGGAATCTGTTACCGGAGGATGTAGTAAGGGCTGTTAGTATAGCTGGGTTTAAAAAAGGTTTGGACAAGTTCCTGGAGGAAAGGTCCATAAACCACTATTAAAAAGGGACCCAGGATATCAATGCTTGACCCGGTACAAGCATTGTGGAACCTGTGTCTTTTGGGGATATTGCTAGGTACGTATAACCTAGATTGGCCACTGTTGGAAACAGGATACTGGGCTTGATGGACCTCGGTCTGACCCAGTATGGCATGTCTTATGTTCTTATGTTCTTATCCCTATCCTCTCTACTGTTCGACATCTACATTCAACCCCTGTGCACAGTCCTCCAAAAGTTTAACATCAACTACCTAGTATATGCCGACGATATTATGGTCTATGCACCTTTCTCCATGTCCGCTCCTGAATATTCTGAAATCACAAAATGCTTCGCTGACATAGTCAAATGGCTCCACCTGCATAATTTCAGTCAACTTAAATAAAACAAAAATTCTTCACGTCACAAGAGACCCCAATTTCACCCCCCCCCCCTTCCATCAGGATTGGCAACACCGACCTCCATCAAAAAAGAAATCAGATATTTAGGCATCACACTTGATCAACAATTGAGCTTCAAAACCCAAATTCAAAACACCACTACGTCTGTCTATTATAAACTCAGAACTCTGCGAAACCTATGCCTTCTCCTATCCACTGAAACATTCCGCACAGTCTTCCAGGCCACCATCACTCCACTACTGCAACTCCATCTACCAAGGACCTCCCAAGCACACCCTGCTTCCACTACAACTCGCCCAGAATGCTACAGCATGTACTATCTGCCAAGTATCCAGACAAACTCACATCACACCAATCCTCAAACTCCTCCACTGGCTCCCTATCATCTCAAGAATAAAATACAAAGTCCTCACCATCATCCACAAGGCTCTAAACAACCAGTCCACTGACCACCTTCAAAGGCTAATCCACACCCCTAAGACCAATAGACTGAGAAAAATCACCATATTAAATCTCTTCAGTCTTCCATCCCAGATTTGCAAGAGCAACCAAAACATACGCTTCAGAGTATTCACACTCTACACCCCCATACTTCAGAACTCTCTACCATCCACACTAAGAAACATCAACTCAGCTGTAGACTTCCCAAAGAAATTAAAAACTCACCTCTTCCAAGAACATTTTGGCACTGAATCCCAGCAGAAGCTAAGCCAACGTGACCTCTTGTAATCCTATAGGATTTCCTCACCCCCCTCCCTGAAGTTCCCCTCTTAGAGACCACACGATACCCTCCTCAAGCCTAAACCACCTAGGTAAATAATTTCAATGCCTTATTTTAAACTTAATTTAACCTTATTGAGGTTAATTCTGTAGGTGCATGTCCGGGCGGTCCGGATGTCTAGAAATCTGGATGGCATGGAGATGCACCTGATTCTACTACCGTGGGGGCTAGACATCCCCATGGGAGCAGAATCACGAATAGTTGCTGGATGCTCAAGAGGTGCCCCGATTCAGGCACCCTGGATGTCCAGCCACTTCCCCAGATATCTCAGGAGCAGCGATCGCGTGCCGCCGCTGAGATGCTCCATTTCCCACAGCTTGAACCTCGATCCGGCCTCTCATGGCCAAGGTCGGGCTGTGGGGAGCCTTCTGCACCACTTACCATCCCATTGCTGCCATCTGCTGCTGCCCCCATTTTAATTGGCCTACCCTGGACATACAAGGCAGACCTCAGAATTGGTCCTGTACTTCCGGGGTTGCTGCACCACCCACCATCTGCCCTCACCCTTCCCACAGCCCACCCCTTCCCGCCCATGAACAGAGCTCCCTGTACAGCCCAGCTATATGTACGGGGAGCTCTATTCCTGGCAGGGTGATCCAGACATTTAGCAGGTCTGGACATCTGGATTGGACATCCGGTCCCACTTAACATAGCACAGAATATATCCCATTCTGTTTATACATTATATATCCTCCATCCATATACATAAGTTCATTGTATTCATAAAGTTCTTTGTATTCACTCAGTTAAATGTAAAACGTTTCAGACTGGTAGAAAAATGGTATATTAAAACTGCTTAAATAAATAAAACAAAATGCCTGGCCTCAATCACATACTTAGAATATAGATAGACCCTCACCAATGACAAAATAAATGACCACAAATGAAAAATAGAAATATATTGACAAAAATTAAACTGAAACCCCAAGAAACCACATTCTGTATGTAGTGCAACACCAGAGAAATAGAAAGGTGCATATAACGAAAGCACATGATAATTACACAAACTGATATATTGCAATCATTAAATTGAAAATAAAATACTTTTTTCTACCTTTGAGGTCTGACCACTTTATTTTTCTAGTTGTGTTGGTTCCAGTCTCTGATTACTGCTTTCCTGTATCTTCTCTTAACTCTTTCCAGGCTCTCAAGTCCAGCTGCTACTTCTCTCATCTCCATCCATCTCTAATACTGATCTTTTTCTTTTCAGCTTTCTTCTATATATTTTTTTAATTTCACTATGGACTCAAATTTCTCTCCGTCCTACAATCTTGTCCTCGGTTTACTACTTTTCCCATTTTCCATCTTTCTCTCTTTTGCCAGCCTCTTATTTCCCAGTCTATCACTAATTCTCCCCTTTCTTTCTTCCCTGCTATTTCCAGCATCTCTCTCCTTCCTGTACCTACTGTCCAACATCTTTCCCCTCCATCTCACTGTCCATCTCTCCACCCAATATCTGCCCCCCCCCTCTCCCAGTCCAGCATATCTTCCTCTCTTTCACTCCCTATCCCCCCTACCGTATCCAAAATATCTCCTTGTTTCCAGCATTCCTGGCATTCTCCCTATTTCCTCTCATGTCTAGCATCTCCATCTTCAACCTGAAAAATAGATGGCTGAGGGGAGATATGATAGAGGTCTATAAATTAATGAATGGAGTGGAACGAGTAAACATTGATTGATTGCTTATGCCATCAAAAAGTAGAAAGATGAAGATACAGTGTAATCCATTTAAGAATAATAAGAAAAAATATTGTTTCACTCAATACGTAATCAAACTCTGGAATTCGTTACCGGAGGATGTAGTAAAAACTGTTAATGTAGCTGGGTTTAAAAAAAGGTTTGGGCAAGTTCCTGGAGGAAAGGTCCATAAACCACTATTAAAGAGCATACAGATAATCCACTGCTTGGGAATCTGCTTGGTCCTTGAGACCTAGATTGGTCACTGTTGGAAACAGGATACTGGGCTTGATGGACCTTGGTCTGACCCAGTATGGTATATCTTATATTCTTATGTGCTTTATCTTTATTCCACATTTGTTATACCACCCTTTGTTACATCAGGGTGGTTTACAATAACATAAAATGTAAAGAAAAATGGTGAATGCCAAAGAAAAGGAAAGGAACTACATAGTCAGATAGGACAGAGGTTATTAGTCACACAGTTCCCTTTACCTTGATCATGATGTCACTTAGTCTATGGAAATATCTTTTTGGGGCTTTGCTGCTGCTTAAGGCTGCTGCACAGCTCTTTTGGGCCTCTGGTCTAGCCTGGCTGCCGGGCCTGGGCCATGGATGTTCAGGCCTCTGCAATGCTGCCTTTCCTCCTCTGTGATGCTGCCTTTCTCCCTCCACTGTCACTGCCTCTTTTTCCCTGACAGTGGCCAGCAGGAGGAACTGCTGCCCGGAAGCTGGAAGAAAGACCCCACGCTGTGTACCGATATTGGTGCTGCAGTGTCGATGTGACTGTGGAGTAAATACAGTGGCAGCAAGGGGCTTGTAGTAGCATGGGGCAATGTGCTGACAACATGCCCAGGGCCAGCCCTGAACCCATGGGAGCTGCAAGGTTGAACCTTTCAGCCTTGGTCAATACTTCAGGTGGCTTTGGTGGTGATCTTTGAAATTTAGAAAGCATAGTTGTATATGCTGGTTTCTCTACATCAGAGGTTCCCAACTCCAGTCCTGGAGGGCCAAACACCATTCAGGTTTTCATGCTGTCCCTAATAAATATGCATGAGATGAATTTGCATGCACTGCCCCCATTGTATTCAAATGTATCTCATGCATATTCATTAGGGACAGCCCAAAAACCTGAATGGTGTTTGGACCCCCCAGGACTCTGCTCTACATAGTACAACCATTGAGCCTAGGCCAGCGATGGCGAACCTATGGCACGCGTGCCAGCTGTGGCACGCGAAGGCCTTGCAGCTGGCACGCGTGAAGGTGCGCAAAAAAAGAAAAAGCGGGCTCTGGCTGCTGCCGCGGACGCGGCAGCATGCAGTGTCCCGCGGGGCCCCCTCCGCCCGCTAAGCCCCTCTGCAAGGGCTTTCAGATTCGCGAGGGAGACAGCGTCTCCCTCGCGTCTCTGTTAAGCCCGCAGAGGTTAATGGGAAATTTCCCATCAGCCCCTCGAGGGACTGATGGGAAATTTCCCATTAGCCCCTGCGGGCTTAACAGAGACGCGAGGGAGACGCTGTCTCCCTCGCGAATCTGAAAGCCCTTGCAGAGGGGCTTAGCGGGCGGAGGGGGCCCCGCGGGACACTGCATGCTGCCGCGTCCGCGGCAGCAGCCAGAGCCCGCTTTTTCTGTTTTTAAATTTGCCGGGGGGGGGGGGGTTAGGACTGCTAATGGGCTAGGGGGGGGGGGTTAGGACAGCAAATGGGCTAGGGGGGGGGTTAGGACTGCAAATGGGCTGGGGGGGGTTAGGACTGCAAATGGGCTAGGAGGGGGGGGGGGTTAGGACTGCTAATGGGCTAGGGGGGGTTAGGACTGCTAATGGGCTGTGGGCTGATGGGGGCTGTCTGGAAATGGGGTGATGGGGGGTTAGGACTGCTAATGGGCAGGGGGGGGGTTAGGACTGCTAATGGGCTGGGGGGGGTTTGGACTGCTAATGGGCTAGGAGGGGGGGTTAGGACTGCTAATGGGCAGGGGGGGGGTTAGGACTGCTAATGGGCTGGGGGGGGTTTGGACTGCTAATGGGCTGGGGGGGGTTAGGACACCTAATGGGCTCGGAGCGGGGGATAGCACTGCTAAAGGGCTGGGGGGGGGGGTTAGGACTGCTAATGGGCTAGGAGGGGGGGGGTTAGGACTGCTAATGGGCTAGGGGGGGTTAGGACTGCTAATGGGCTGTGGGCTGATGGGGTCTGACTGGAAAAGGGCTGATGGGGGGTTAGGACAGCGAATGGGCAGGGGGGGGGTTAGGACTGCTAATGGGCTGGGGGGGGGTTTGGACTGCTAATGGGCTTGGGGGGGGTAATGACTGCTAATGGGCTAGAGCGGGTTAGGAATGATAATGGGATGTGGGCTGAAGGGGGCTGTCTGGAAATGGGGTGATGGGGGGTTAGGACTGGTAATGGGCTATGGGGGGGGTTAGGACTGCTAATGGGCTAGAGAGGGGGGGGGGGTTAGGACTGCTAATGGGCTAGGGGTGGGTTAGGACTGCTAATGGGCTGGGGGGGTTAGGACTGCTAATGGGCTAGGGGGGGGGTTAGGACTGCTAATGGGCTGGGGGGGGGTTAGGACTGCTAATGGGCTAGGAGGGGGGGGGGGTAGGACTGCTAATGGGCTAGGAGGGGGGGGTTAGGACTGCTAATGGGCTAGGGGGGGTTAGGAATGCTAATGGGCTGTGGGCTGATGGGGGCTGTCTGGAAATGGGGTGATGGGGGGTTAGGACTGCTAATGGGCAGGGGGGGGGTTAGGACTGCTAATGGGCTGGGGGGGTTTGGACTGCTAATGGGCTGGGGGGGGTGAGGACTGCTAAGGGGAGAGGAGGGGGGGGGTTAGGACTGCTAATGGGCTAGGGGGGTTAAGACTGCTAATGGGCTGTGGGCTGATGGGGGCAGTCTGGAAATGGGGTGATGGGGGGGTTAGGACTGGAAGTGGGCTATTGGGGGAATAGGACTGGTAATGGGCTATGGGGGGGGTTAGGACTGCTAATGGGCTAGAGAGGGGGGGGTTAGGACTGCTAATGGGCTGGGGGGGTTAGGACTGCTAATGGGCTAGGAGGGGGGGGGTTAGGACTGCTAATGGGCTGGGGGGTTAGGACTGCTAATGGGCTAGGAGGGGGGGGGGGTTAGGACTGCTAATGGGGGGGGGGGTTAGGACTGCTAATGGGCTAGGAGGGGGGGTTAGGACTGCTAATGGGCTAGGGGGGGTTAGGACTGCTAATGGGCTGTGGGCTGATGGGGGCTGTCTGGAAATGGGGTGATGGGGGTTAGGACTGGTAATGGGCTATGGGGGGGGTTAGGACTGCTAATGGGCTAGAGAGGGGGGGTTAGGACTGCTAATGGGCTGGGGGGGGTTAGGACTGCTAATGGGCTGATGGGGAGGGGGTAGGACTTGAGGTGGGCTGTTGGGTGGGGTTAGGACTGGAAATGGGCTGATGGGGGGTTAACACTGGAGGTGGTCTGATGGGGTTAGGACTGGTAATGGGCTATGGGGGGGTTTAGGACTGATAATGGGCTATGGGGGGGCTGGGACAAGAAATGGGCTGATGGGGAGGGGTTAGGACTTGAGGTGGGCTGATGGGGTTAGGACTGGTAATGGATTGTGGGCTGATGGGGGGGTTAGGACTGGCAATGGGCTATGGGGGGCTGACTGGAAGTGGGGGGTTAGGACTGGTAATGGGTTATAGGGGGGGGCTTAAACTGAAAATGGGGTGATGGGGGGTTAGGACTGGAAGTGGGTTGATGAGGGGGGGATAGGACTGGTATTGGGTTGGGGGGCTGCTAGGACTGGAAATGGGCTGATGCAGGGACTAGAAGGGAATGGATGCTGGGTGAGGCTGGAACTAGAAGGGAGCTGGTGTTGGGGGAGGATTAGAATGGGATGGGGCTGGGAGAGTAAAATGGAGAGGGGAAAATATTTTGTGTGGGAGGGATAAAAAATCTACAATTGGCCGGGTATTGGGAGAGTAAGTGGGGATTGAGGATGGAGGGGTAAATTTTGAGTAGATGAAATAGGAATGAGGAAAGAGCCAAAGGAGAAAGATTAGTATGTTAAAGCAGATGTAGAGAGAGAATGGAAAAAAAAAACAAGAAGACAGAAGAAAGGACAAATGGACAGCAGATGGAGAGTTAGCAGAAGACACGAAGAAACCAGAAGAAAGTGGCTGGAACAATTGCAACTGAAAAAAAATGCACAAAAGGTAGAAAAATATCTCTTTATTTTGAATTTATTAACTGGAATATGTCAGCTCTGGGAAATGTGCATCATTAATTTTTGCGCTTTGTTTAGTACAAGAGGAAATTAATATATAGTTTTATTTCTACAGTGTTGTTGTATATTCCAAGTTTGGCTTTTGGGGTTCCCAGTTTAATTATTGTCTTCCTGTTTCTAAATTGTGATTCCTTGTTTGGTGATGGTCTGTTCTGCATGTGTAACTGAGCTGAGGTATTCTGTTTATATAATTCCTATTTGACATTGCCACTTGTTCTTTCCCCAGTAGGTCATGTATTGTTGTTCTCTGAGATGTATTGGTTTAATATTTGCAGTGTTGCCTTTTGATAGGTAGAGTATGGTGCTTTGTGAGTCCTGGTAGTGCTGTTAGGATACGGCGGGTTTGCTATGGGTTCTAAATGGGCAGCGTTTGTAGTAGTTCCTAATGTGCCTGGCGGTTGGTACTGGATTATAGTAATGTAGAAACCTTTTAGTCTTTCTTTATCCATATACTCATTAAGAGGCATGTTTACTAAAAGTTAGTGTATGGTAACATTATGCAAATATTTATGCAAATGAAGCACCTTATGCAAATGGGGCTTTAATTGACGTGCTGGCACTTTGAGGAAATTCTTTGGTTTTGTGCGGCAGTTTGGGCACTCGGGCTCAAAAAGGTTAGCCATCACTGGCCTAGGCTAACAAAAACACAGAATGTGTTAGCAAGGCAACACTTTTTATTTATTTATTTAACAGGTTTGTTATACCGCTATATCATTTCAGTCAAACCGGTTTACATTGAAACTTAAACTTAGTAATGCACGTTAAACAGGGACATTGATAACTTTGATTTTTCTGAGGCAATGAGACTGGTGGCCTCAGTGTTAGAAACAACTTCAACCTTTAATTTTACGAGCGAGCCACAAATAGATTTAGTACAGTTACATATTAACAATGCAAGTTGAGTAGATCACATTAATATTCACACCATGAGCAGGGTCATTAATGCAACAGAAAAGTGATATTGTCAGCATAGTGAGGCTCATACTTTAGCAAGATGTATATATAAATCCAAAACAAGCATACCAAAGGTTAATAAAGTTTCCGGTACGGCAATATATGTTCTTTAATCCTAGTTGCATCCTGGGCACAACTTTTGGTTCACTAGGTTTGACCCATTCCATCAGCAAAGAGGAAAAGTAATTGGTTAACAAAAACAATGAAGCTCAGAAAGATGCAAATAAAACAGTCAAACCTTTCTTGAGGATTTAAACAGGGCTTCAAAGAGACACAAATTATTCCAAAACCAAAGGGCCCCAGAAAGATCTCATCCAAAAGCTCACATAAAACTGGCAAACTGCTACACCACTCCATACTCCCATTATTCCCTTACACGTACAGAATGCGACCTACTTGCAATGTTGCGCATTGAAAAACAACAGCATCTCATGCATGGCCGGGGAGAAAAAGAAAGAAGACCTCAAAATTCATGGCACTTTCTACTCACAACTAGACCAGCACACAAAGAAAGTAGGAATGTGCTAAAAGAACAAAAAAAGAACTTTACAGGAGTCATGCTCATGGAACAAATAGGTTAAGCAGCCATCTTGGCTGAGTTCACTAGTGCCCCACTCCCATCCATATATTTTTAAAAGATATATGGATATTGAACTATTTGGAGATTTAAAAGGCCCAATACTATCTGTATAAAATGCTAAGATAAGGTGGAACAAAAATAATCCAGATAGCAGTGATATTCACTATTCAGCAATGAATTGGAAAAGTTATACATTTGGTGAGTTATTTTACAAGCCTGAGTCATGATTTCCACATATAAAATCAGATATTTATCTGAGGAAATGCCATCCATATATAAATGGTGATTATAGAAAAGACCAAATTTACAGGTGGGTATCCTTACCAGGTCCTGTGAGATGCTCTGCACCCCAGCCCTGGCTTTCACCCACTACCCACTATCTACGTTCCTGTGCCCGTTCCACTGAGCGTGCTTGGCTCAAATCCCGCTCCCCTGAAGATTTTCTACACTTCAAATTCATGCTTGTCTCTTTCCAGTCAGCTATAGCTCTTGCCAAACAAGACTACTATGTCCACCTGACTAATTCTCTTGCCTTTGATCCTCGCTGTCTCATTACCACTCTCAGCTCTCTCCTCAAAGTGCCTCCCCCTCTGACCCCTCCCTCCCTTTCCACCCAAACACTGGCTGACTATTTCCATGACAAAATCCAAAAGATCACCCTCCAATTCCCTAAAAACCCAGCTAATTCCCCTCCTCCCTCTCTCCATTCCCAATTCTCCCTCCCCCACATTCCCTTGCTACCCTCTCTTCCTTTCCAGAGATCTCTGAAGAGGAAACTGCACTCCTTCTTTCTTCCTCCAAACTCACCACCTGCTCCTCTGATCCTATCCCCACCCGTCTCCTAAGCCACATCTCCTCCACCGTTGTCCATTCCATCTCTCATAGTCTCAACCTTTCGCTCTCCACTGCAACTATCCCTGCAGACTTCAAGCATGCTGTGGTACACCTCTCCTCAAGAAACCCTCACTTGATCCCACCTGCCCTGCTAATTATTGACCTATCTCTCTCCTTCCTTTCATTTCTAAAATACTCGAATGTGCGGTTCACCGCCGCTGCCTCAACTTCCTCTCTTCTCATGCCCTCCTGAATCCTTTACAGTCTGGCTTTCATCCCTTATACTCTACTGAAACGGCTCTTGTCAAAGTCACCAGTGACTTGTTCCTGGCAAAATCCAAGGGCCTGTACTCTGTCCTCATCCTTCTTGACCTCTCTGCTGCTTTCAACACCGTTGACCACAACCTTCTCCTCGATACCCTGTCCTCGCTTGGCTTTAAGGGCTCTGTACTATCCTGGTTCTCCTCCTATCTCTCCCATCACTCCTTCAGTGTGTGTTCTGGTGGCTCCTCCTCCTCTCCTACCCCACTCCCAGTGGGTGTACCCAAGGATCTGTCTTAGGTCCGCTCCTTTTCTCTCTCTATACCCAGTCCCTTGCTGCGCTCATCTCTTCCCATGGCTTTCAGTACCATCTATATGCTGATGACTCACAGATCTATCTCTCTATGCCGGATCTCTCTCTGGCAATCCAGACCTGGATCTCTGCTTGCCTTTCTGACATTGCTGCCTGAATGTCTCACCGCCACTTGAAATTGAACATGGCCAAGACTGAACTTCTTATCTTTCCCCCTAAAACCTCTCCTCCTCCTTTTTCAGTCTCTGTGGATGGCTCTGTACTCTTTCCTGTGTCCTCGGCCCACAATCTGGGGGTTATCTTTGACTCCTCTCTCTCTTTCTCCACACATATCCATCTTGTAGCTAAGACCTGCCATTTCTTTCTCTATAACATTAGCAAAATCCGCCCCTTCCTCTCTGAGCACACTACTAAAACGCTAATCCACTCCTTAATCACCTCCCGTCTTGACTACTGTAACCTACTCCTTGCTGGTCTCCCTCTAAATCATCTCTCTCCCCTTCAATCTCTCCAGCACTCTGCTGCGAGACTAATCTTCCGCCAGCCTCGTCATGCCCATATTACTCCTCTTCTCAAGTCACTTCACTGGCTCCCTATCCCTTATCGCATCCAGTTCAAACTTCTCCTGCTGACCTATAAATGCATTCATTCTGTGGCTCCTCAGTACCTTTCCTCTCTGGTCTCCCCCTACAACCCCCATCGGGACCTCCGCTCTTCTAGCCAACTGCTTCTATCTATGCCCTTCTCTCGTACTGCTAACTCCAGACTTTGCTCCTTTCACCTTGCTGCACCCTATGCCTGAAGCAATCTACCTTTGTCTGTATGCCAGGCAAATCCTCTAACCCTCTTCAAATCCAGGTTGAAAGCTCACCTCTTCACTGACGCCTTTGAATCTTGACTCTCCTAATCTCCTTCCCTTCCCTTGTTCTACCCCTGCTTACACCTCTGTGTTTGTTTTTGACCAGATTGTTTATTTTTGACTAGATTGTTTTCTTTTTTGACTAGATTGTAAGCTCTGATGAGCAGGGATTGTCTCTTTTATGTCTGTACAGTGCTGCGTATGACTGTTAGCGCTATATAAATGGTCAGTAGTAGTTGTAGTAGTAGTAGGTAGAAATTACAAAGGGGCATGTCAGGGACTGGTCTGGATGAGTCAAAAATCGACATATATATTTCACATTTTACATAGAGAATACACATGTATGACTGCTACTATCCACATTGGTATTAACACCTGTTCCCTACTATGTTTAGGTTATTAAAAAGTGTTCAGTTTAGCCAGACTAAAGCAAAGAATTCATTCAGTCTCTCCGCTATGGCCTTGTCCTCTATTAGTGCCCCTTTTACCCCTGTATCATCTAATGATTCAACTGACTCTCTCACAGGTGTTTTGCTATGGATGTATTTGAAAAATGTTTTAATATGAGATTTTGCTTCCACGGCAAGCTTTTTTTCAAATTCTCTCTTTGACTTCCTTATTAATGCCTTGCATCTAACTTAGAAGTGCTTATGTTGTTTCCTGTTTTCTTCATTTGGAACCAACTTCCATTTTTTAAAAGATGCTTTTTGGCTATAACAGTCAGTCTGACCTCACCTTTAAACCATACCACCAGTCACTGGATCTTCCTTCCATCTTTCTTAAAGCATGGAATACATCTGGTCTGAGCTTCTAAGATAGTATTTTTAAACAATGCCCAGGCCTGATGTAAATTCTTAACCTTTTCCGTTGGTCCTTTTAGTTTTTATTTAGCATTGTCGCATTTTATCATAGTTTCCCCTTTGAAAGTTAAATACTAATACAGTAGATTTCCTTGTTGTCCTCCTCAATTTATTAAATCAAATGTGGTTATGTTATGATCACAATTGTCAAGTGGCCCTAAAATCATGATCTCTTGCATCAGATCCTGTGCTCTATTAAGGACTAGGCTTAAAATAGCTTCTCCTCATGGGAAGTTGTTGTTGTTGTTGTTAATTGCCATTGTGTCAGTGTCGACTCCTGGTGACCCTCTGGATAGTTGACCTAAACTTTGTTCGGTCTTCAGCCAAGCGGCTCATTGTTGATAGAGTAGTATTCATAGCTGCTGTTATTGTATCGATCAATCCATCTCATTGCCAGTCTTCCTCTTTTATGGTGACCTTCTACTTTGCCAAGCATTATATCTTTCTCCAATGATCTCGCTCTTTGCATGATGTGTCCAAAGTATGAAAGTCGAAGTCTCGCCATCTGAGCTTCTAAGGAAAGCATAGGTTTGATCTCCTCTAGTACTGATTGGTTTATTCTTTAGGCATGTTAAAACTCATAATAAAAGCTTTTTCATGTACACTTGTGGCAAAACACCCTTGGGAGAGTCAGTTGGACCATTAGTTAATAGAGGGGTACAAGAGGCACTAAGGAAGGAAAAGGCCATACAGAGAGACTGAATGAATTCTCTGCTTTGGACTTTATTGAAGAAGACGTAGAGAAGTTATCCATGCCAGAAATTATATTTAAAGGTGATGCATCAGAAGAACTGAAACAAATCTCTGTAAACTGGGAAGATGTAATACAACAATTTGATAAATTGAAGAGTAGTAAATCATATGAACGGGATGGTATACATCCCAGGGTACTGAAAGAACTCAAATATGAGAGAGAAGACCTACTATTAGTAATCTGTAAACTATCATTAAAATTATCCATAGTACTTGAAGATTGGAGAGTGGCTAATGTAACACCAACTTTTAAAAGGGGTTTCAGTGGTGAGACTGATGTCAGTGCTGGGCAAAATGGTAGAAATCATTATAAAGAAGAACATTAATGAGCATATAGGAGTAGCCTGGTGACTAAGAGATGAAAGTTTGATTCCTACTGGCATGCCTTGGACAAATCACTTTACCTTTCATTCTCTCAGAAAAAAGGCCTGGCAATCTATTTCTGGTCACATCTTGCTAAAAAAAAGCCCAGGGGCTGCTGATTTGTCAGTGGTCAGTACTGACTCAACAGCATACTTTGTTTTTTGCATAGATAATCATGGTTCAACGGAAGAAAACCAACATGGATTTAGCCAAGGAAAGTCTTGTTTTATTAATCTGTTATATATATTTTTGAAGGTATGAATAAACAGGTAGATAAAGGTCAGATGGGTTATATAATGTATCTGGATTTTCAAAAGGACTTTGACAAGGTCCTTCATTAGAGACTCTTGGGGAAATTAAAAAGTCATGGGATAGGAAGCAATGGACTGGGAAATGATAAAAAGATAGAAAACCAACAGTAGGACTAAATAGCCAATTTTCTCAATGGAGAAAGGTGAATAGTGAAGTATCCCAGGGATCTGTGCTGGGCCTCTGCTTTTTAACATATTCATAAATGACCTGGAAATAGGAATAACGAATGAGGAGGTCAAATTTGCAGATGACACAAAATTATTCAAAATTGTTAAAATACAAGAGGATTGTGAAAAATGCAAGAGGACCTTGATAAATTGGGAGACTGGCATTCAAATGGCAAATGAAATTTAATGTAAACAAATGCAAAGTTATGCACTTGGGGAAGAACAATCCAAATTACAGTTACACGATACAAATTCCACAGTAGGAATTATCACCTAGGAAAAGGATCTGGGCGTCATCATAGATAATATGTTGAACCTTCTGATCGGTATGCAATGGTGGCCAAAAAAGTAAATAGAACACTAGGAGTCATAAAGAAAGGAATGGAGATTAAAACCAAAGATATAATAATGCCTCTGTATTGCTTCATGGTACAACCACACCTCAAATGTGTGCAATTCTGGTCATGACCGATGTCTTACCAACCTGCATCTATTACCATTAGATCTCCCAGTCTGAATCTCCACCTCCTAATGCTTACGTTGGCATTGCCACATTACCTACATTTTACCAGCCTGCCCCTATTAATCCCAGATCTCCCAGTGTCAGTCTCCACCTTCTGATGACGACACCAACATGGTCACATAGCCGATGACTTACCAGGTGACCATCACAGCGTCCCTTATAAGTTACATCATTGCACCTTTTAGAGCCACAGTAGCACATGCTGAAGGAGTGTCCCAAAGGAGAAGGGCCTGCTCCTTTGGCGTGCTCCTTGGGGCGACTCCTGGGGTGATTTACATAACTTTATCACCGCACAGACCTTCTCTTTCCTCCATTGTCCCCGTAAGCTCTCCTTTAGCTTGACATCATCTTCTGGGGACCCCTACTCTTAGGGGCTTGTTTACAAAGCCGCGGTAGTGGTTTCCGATAACGATCGGAAACCGCTATCGCGGCTTTGTAAACAACAAGCCCCTTAGTCTTTCTACCCTTAATGATGAATGTGATTTCATCCCATTGGACCATGCATCAACTGCGCCCCTTTATGACTGCTACTTCCTGAGTTCTTAGCAATCTTATCTACTGCCCTATACTCCCTACCTCCACTTTTTCCCCTCCCCCCTCCTTAATGGTTGAATCTGCCCCAACCTGCTCTGGCCCCTCTTCACAGCAGTTTACTAAACTGCAGATCTCTCCAGTCAAAAACTTCACTCCTGAATGACCTTATTTTACAACACTTTCTCTACATTATTATTCTAATTGAAACTTGTTTCACCCCGCGGGCCGCCTGCACAGGTGGTGGGGTGGCTGTCATATACTGCTCTTCCCTGGCCATCTCCAAGACTCCAATTACCTGCTTGCATTACCCAGAGTCTTTGCTCTGATGTCTTTCGCAAACACACTTAAGGCTAAATGGTCAAACTGCCCAAAATATCTGAAACCTAAAGTATGACCTTAAACATCCCATTTATAATTTATTTTTCTATTTGATATCCTCCTCTTAATTATTCTTTTTCTTGAACCATTTGCCTTGAAAGGACATAAGCCACTCTTGTGACAAAGTTTTCATGTTAGTATTTATATTAGCAAATAAATGCACAAGGGACATATGAAAATGCAACCAGAGTGTATCATACTTGAAAAAACTTTTCTGATTCCAGCAATGGTCGCATAGGAACAATCGCACTGGAACAGTCGTCACTTCCACTTCAATGGCAGTAAATACTCTTTCTGTTCAGCACATCTGCGTTGAAAGGATAAAACGACAGGTAAGAAAAAAAACAGTAGTGTCAGGAATCGCGAAAACATGGCACAGGACTGTTTTTTTTCTCAAGCAAAAGTCTTTTTTATAGGGATTCCTTTCACAGTTAGCCTTGTCCCAACCATAGCATACCTGAGTTGTAGAAAAAATGGGATCACTTTTATGGCGTAAATCCAACTCCACCCAGAAACGTCATCAGATGTCTACCTGTGAAAGGAATCCCTACAAAAAAGACTTTCACTTGAGACGAAAAAACTGAGAGCTCGAAACACAGTCCTGTGTCACGTTTTGGCGATTCCTGACACCACTGTTTTTTTTCCTTACTGGTGGTTTTATCCTTTCAACGCAGGTGTGCTGAACAGAAGGGTATTTACTGCCGTTGAAGTGGAAGTGGCAACTGTTCCAGTGCAATTGTTCCTGTCAGTCCATTACTGGGATCAGATAAGTTTTGAAGTTTTTTTGAGTATGGTACGCTATGGTGGCATTTTCATATCTCCCTTGTGCATTTATTTGCTAATATAAATAATAAAATGGAAAGTTTGTCAAAAGAGAGGCTTATATCCTTATGTCTTTAACGGTATATTTTCTTATATTGTACTCACTTCCTTCAGTTTCCTTTGGGACTCCCCTTTCCTGACTATTTCTGAGGTTTCCCTACATTGCCCTAACCTCCTTATATTGGGTGACTTCAACATCTATGTTGATCTTCTATTCAAAGTCCGTGACTGGCTGTTTCTGTCTCACCTTTCTGACCTACAGCTTACCCAGCATATTACCTTCCCCACCCATTCCGTTGGCCACACTTTTGATCTAATTATCTCCATATCTAGTATCCCTTCTTCTCCTACAGATTTCTCACCTTCCCCCCCTTCCATGGTCTGAACATTTCTTCATCTATTTTTGCCTCCCTCCTCCCCTCTCCATTCCATCCAGTACATCCACTGCGGGGATTCTCCTTAGATATTCTTGCAGACTTACTCCAGACACTCTGGCATCTTTTCCTCCTTCAGATTACATTTTCCCATAGAACTATCATTAAAATCATCTGTAATACCTGAAGACTGGAGGATGGCCAATGTAACACCAATTTTTAAAAAGGATTCCAGGAGTGATCCGGGAAACTACAGACCAGTGAGCCTGACGTCAGTACTAGGAAAAATCTATCCAGCTATTTATCTATTTAGCATTTATATAGTGCTGCAATGTACGAAGCGCCGTACAGACATGTAGGAGAGACAATCCCTGCTTAATAGAGCTCACAATCTAACTGAGACAAATTACAAAATACAAAAATTACAATAAGCAAGGCAGAGTATATAAATATTTAGGGATAAATCAAGATAGGGCAAAAAGCACAAACACAAACAGCAATTAAAACTAGTCAAATCAGAACACAGGAGTCAAGAACAGAAAGCAGAAGTGAAAAGGTGGGTTTTCAACCTGAACTTGAAGAGGGCCAAGGAGGAAACCCGACACACAGACAGAGGTAGATTGTTCCAGGCGAAGGGTGCAGCCAGGTGAAAGGAGCGAAGTCTGGAATTAGCAATACGAGTGAAGGGCATAGATAGACGAAGAGTGTTAGAAAAGCGAAGATCACGAGAGGGGGTGTAAGGAGAGATAAGAGATGACAAGTAAAGGGGGGCTGAGGAGTGAATGCATTTATAGGTCAGGAGAAGGAGCTTAAATTGGATACGGAAACAGATAGGAAGCCAGTGAAGTGACTTGAGAAGAGGAGTGATGTGGGAAAAGCGAGGCTCGCGGAAAATTAGAGAGCAACAGAATGTTGACTAGATTGAAGGGGAAAGAGGTGGCATGTAGGGAGGCTGGCAATGAGAAGGTTGCAATAATCAAGGCAGGAGGTGATTAAGGAGTGGACAATTGTTTTAGAAGTATCGTCAGAAAGGAATGGGCGAATTTTGCTGATGTTGTGGAGAAAGAAACGACAAGTCTTAGCAATGAGTTGGATAAGTGTGGAGAAGGAGAGAGAAGAGTCAAAGGTAACACCCAGGTTATGGGCAGAAGAGACAGGAAGGATTACAGCATTGTCCACAGAGACAGAGAAAGGGGAAAGAGGAGGGGAGGCATTAGGGGGAAAGATAAGGAGTTCAGTCTTGGCCATGTTCAATTTCAAGCGGCGGTGAGACATCCAAGTAGCAATGCAGAAAGGCAAACAGAGACCTTGGCCTGACTTGCTGGAAAGATATCAGGCGTAGAGAGGTAGATTTCCAAGTAGTCAGCATAGAGATGGTAATGAAAGCCATGGGAAGAGATAAGGGCACCAAGGGATTGGGTATATTGAGAGAAAAGGAGCGGTCCCAAGACGGAACCCGGGGGAACACCAACAGGGAGCGGGGGTGGGGAGGAGGAGGAGCCACCAGAACACAGACTGAAAGAGCAATGGGAGAGGTAGGAAGAGAGCCAAGATAGTACAGAGCGTTTAAAACCAAGTCAGGACAAGGTGATAAGAAGAAGGTTGTGGTCAACACTGTCAAAAGCAGCAGAGAGATCCAGAAGAATGAGGACAGAATAGAGGCTGTTGGATTTTGCCAGGAACAAGTCATTTGAGACTTTGGTAAGAGCCGTTTCAGTGGAATGTAGGGAACGAAAGCCAGACTGCAAGGGATCAAGGAGGGCATGAGAGGAGAGGAAATCAAGACAGCGGTGGAGGACCGCACGCTCAAGTAGTTTAGAGATGAAAGGAAGGAGAGAGATAGGTCGATAGTTAGAACGACAGGTGGGATCAAGTGATGGCTTCTTAAGGAGAGGTGTGACCACAGCATGCTTGAAGTCAGTAGGGAAGGTTGCGGTGGAGAGAGATAGGATGAGAAAATGAGAGATGGCAGGGACAATAGTAGAGGAGATGGGGAGTAGGAGAAGGGTAGGGATGGGCTTAGAAGAGCAGGTGGTGGGTTTGGAGGGAAAAAAGGAGTGCTGTTTCTTCATCAGAGACCACAGGGAAAGAGGAAAGGGTAGTAGAAGTAAGAGGGGAGAGATGGGAGTAAGGAGGGGTAGTAGGGATAGTGGGGAATTGGAGGGTGATCTGATGGATTTTATCATGGAAGCAGTCAGCCAAGGTTTGTGCAAGAAGGGAGAGAGAAATTGGAGGTGGAGGCACATTGAGGAGAGAACTGAGAGTGCTAAAGAGACAACGAGGATCAGAGGCAAGAGAGTTAGTAAGGTGAGAGAAGTAGACTTGTTTGGCAAGTGCTATGGCTGATTGGAAAGAGAAAAGCATGAATTTAAAGTGATGAAGGTCAGCACAGGAACGGGATTTGAGCCAAACATGCTCAGCAGAGCGGGCACAAGAGCTCATATAGCGAACAGAGGGAGTGAGTCAGGGCTGGGGTGAAGAACGCCTTACAGGACGTGGGGTGAGGGGAGCAAGAGCATCGAGCAGAGGAGAGAGCAGCATTATAGGAGGTCACAGCCTCATCAACAGATTTGGATAACAGAGTGGAGGAAAGGGGAGAAGAAATAGTGGAAGAAAGATCTAAGGGATCAATATTACAACTATTAGATAAACTGAAGAGTAGCAAATCACCTGGGCCGGATGGTATACATCCAAGGGTGTTGAAAGAACTGAAATATGAGATTGCAGACCTGCTATTAGTAATCTGTGAACTATCATTACAATCATCTCTAATACCTGAAGACTGGAGGATCGCCAATGTAACACCAATTTTTAAAAAGGGTTCCAGGGGTGATCCTGGAAACTACAGACCGGTGAGCCTCACGTCAGTACCGGGAAAAATGGTAGAAACCATCATAAAGAATAAAATTACTCAGCATGTAGATAGTCATAGCCAAATGGGAGACAGCCAACATGGCTTTAGACAAGGAAGATCTTGTCTTATTAATCTGTTATGTTTTTTTGAAAGTGTGAATAAACAGGTGGACAAAGGTGAGTCGGTTGATATAGCATATCTGGACTTTCAGAAAGCCTTTGACAAGGTCCCTCATCAGAGACTTTTGGCAAAACTAAAGAGTCATGGGATAGGAGGCAGTGTACTACTGTGGATCAAGAACTGGTTAAAAGATAGAAAGCAGAGGGTTTGGCTAAATGGCCAATTTTTCCAATGGAGAAAGGTGAATACTGGTGTATCCCAGGATCTGTACTGGGTCCGCTGCTTTTTGACATATTCATAAATGACCTGGAAATTGGAATAACGAGTGAGGTTATCAAATTTGCAGATGACACAAAACTATTTAAAGTTGTTAAAACCCAAGAGGATTGTGGAAATTTGCAAGAGGATCTTGATAAATTAGAAGACTGGGCATCAAAATGGCAGATGAAATTTAATGTGGACAAGTGCAAAGTTATGCACCTAGGGAAGAACAACCCAAACTATGGTTACACAATGCTAGGTTCCACATTAGGAACCACTACCCAGGAAAAAGATTTAGGCGTCATTGTGGATAACATGTTAAAACCCTCGGCCCAGTGTGCAGCGGCAGCCAAGAGAGCAAATAGAATGCTAGGTATCATAAGGAAAGGAATGGAAAATAAAACAAAAGATATTATAATGCCTCTATATCATTCCATGGTGAGACCGCACCTTGAATATTGTGTGCAATTCTGGTCGCCGTATCTTAAAAAGGATATAGAGTTATTAGAAAAGGTTCAGAGAAGAGCCACCAAAATGGTAAAGGGGATGGAAGGATACTCCTATAGAAACATAGAAATATGACGACAGAAAAAGACCACATGGCCTATCTAGTCTGTCCTTCCATAACAACAACTACAACAGTCCACTTTTTACCTTTAGAGATCCTCTGTGTTGGTCCCAGGCTTTCTTGAATTCAGTTACTGTCCTCATCTCTACCACCTCCACTGGTAGACTATTCCACGGATCCACTACTCTTTCCGTAAAGAAATATTTCCGCATACCACTCCTGAATCTATCTCCCTTCACCCTCATCCCATGTCCCCTCGTAGCAGAACTTGCTTTCAATTGAAAGAGGCTCTCTCCCTGAACATTTATGCCACGGAGGTATTTAAACATCTCAATCATATCACCTCTATCCCGCCTTTCCTCTAAGGTGTACATATTAAGATCCTTAAGTCTGTCCTCATATGCTTTATAATGAAGCACATTAATCATTTTGGTAGCAACCCTCTGCACCGACTCCATCCTGTTCACATCCTTTTGAAGGTGTGGTCTCCAGAATTGCACACCATACTCCAAATGAGGTCGCACCAAAAGACTTATACAGAGGCATTATCACCTCCTTTTTTCTGCTAGCCATTCCTCTTCGTATGCACCCAAGCATCCTTCTAGCTTTTGCCGTCGCCTTTTCTACCTGTTTAGCTACTTTAAGATCATCAGACACAACCACGCCTAGGTCCCGCTCTTCTTTAGTGGACAAAAGTACTTCACCTCCTATACTGTATTGCTCCCTTGGATTGCTGCAGCCGAAATGCATGACCTTACATTTTTTAACATTAAATCCCAGCTGCCAAATTCTAGACCATTCTTCAAGCTTAGCTAGATCCCTCCTCATGTTATCTACCCCTTCCTGGGTGTCTACTCTATTGCATATTTTGGTATCATCCGCAAAGAGGCAAACCTTACCCGACAGCCCTTCCGCTATATCACTAACAAAGATGTTAAAAAGAATCGGACCAAGGACAGATCCCTGGGGCACACCACTGGTAACATCCTTCTCCTCAGAGTGAGCTCCATTTACTTGTACTCTTTGTCGCCTCCCACCCAACCAATTTCTAACCCAAGCAGTAACTTTAGGGTCCATCCCTAGGGTGCTCAGTTTGTTTATAAGTCGCCTGTGAGGAACAGTGTCAAAGGCTTTACAGAAATCTAAATACACCACATCTAGAGTTCTCCCTCGGTCCAACTCCCTGGTCACCCAGTCAAAGAAATCAATCAGATTTGTCTGACAAGACCTGCCTCTGGTGAATCCATGCTGCCTCGCATCCTGTAATCCTCTGGACTCCAGAAACCTCACTATTTTCTCTTTGAGCAGCGTTTCCAATAATTTACTCACCACCGAAGTTAAACTAACCGGCCTGTAGTTTTCAACCACATCCTTACTTCCGCTTTTGTGTAAAGGCACCACATGAGCCTCTCTCCAGTCCTTTGGCACCTCTCCCGACTCCAACGAGGCATTGAAAAGGTCAGTCAGTGGAGCTGCTAGAACGTTCCCAAGTTCCCTCAGTATTCTAGGGTGTATCCCATCCGGTCCCATCGCTTTGTCTACTTTAAGTTGAGCTAGTTTCTCACGAACACAGTCTTCTGAAAATAGTTCAAGATGTCCCTCGCTTCTGTTCTTATTTGTGGGTGTTTTCTGAGGTCCTTCTCCTGGTTCTTCATCTGTGAACACAGAACAAAAATATTTGTTAAGCAATTCCGCTTTATCCTTATCAGCTTCTACATATTCCCCCCCCCTGCACCCTTGAGTCTGACAATACCACTTTTGCCCTTCCTCTTCTCACTAATATATCTGAAAAATGTCTTATCCCCCCATTTTATTGCATTGGCTATTTCCTCCTCCTTTTGAATCTTTGCCTTCTTGACTACTTTGCTAGCTTCTCTAAGTTTTTCCAAATACAGATGCCTGTCTCCCTCTCTCTGTGATCTCTTGTATTTCATGAAGGCCTCCCTCTTTTTCTTCACTTTTTCAGCTACTTCCTTCGAAAACCATAGCGGTCTCCTGTTCCTTTTGCCTTTATTTACCATTTTAACAAAAAGGTTGGTTGCCTTTAAAATACCCCCTTTCAGTTTTGCCCACTGTTTTTCTACATCCCCCAGCTGTTCCCATCCCACTAACGACTCCCTGAGGTATTGGCCCATCTTCGCAAAGTTAGTCTTCCTAAAGTCTAAGATCCTCACCTTGGAATGGATTCTAACAGCCCTAGTCCTAATACTGAACCACACCATCTGGTGATCACTGGATGCAAAATGATCTCCCACTACGACATCAGAAACACTTTCACCATTGGTAAGCACCAAGTCCAGTATGGTCCCTTCACGTGTGGGGTCTGTTACTAATTGCCTGAATAGTTCTCCCTGTAGAGAATCCAGGATCTCCTTACTTCTAGAGGATACTGCAGCAGGAATGTGCCAAACAACATCTGGCATATTGAAATCTCCTAGCAGTAGCAATTCCCCTTTCCTAGCAATGCTGCGTATGTCTTCCATTAACTCTCTGTCCACCTCTTCCTCTTGTGAGGGAGGTCTGTATTTCACTCCAATGCAAATAGATTTCTCTTTCCCTCTTTCTAGTTTAACCCACAATGCCTCCTCTCTCCCTTTTAAGCTCTGTAATTCCAAAGCTTTAATAGTAGTTTTTACCTATAGTGCCACTCCTCCTCCTCTTCTTCCTACCCTGTCCTTTCTGAATAAAGTATAGCCAGGTATAGTTACATCCCAGTCATTGTTTTCTGTGAACCATGTTTCTGTAACTGCCACTAAATCCAAGTCAGCCACTCCCACCAAAGCTTCAACCTCAGGGATCTTATTTCCCATGCTACGGGCATTAATACACACTGCTTTCCATATGTTACCCCTGTTACCCATTTCCATAAAGGTATTTAATGTATCACCTACCTGGGGGCTTTCACTTACCTGGGGGCTTTCTTCACCCATCCCCAATGAATCTAGTTTAAAGCCCTCTTCAGTAGATTAGCCAGTCTACTACCAAAGATGCGTTGACCTCTCTTGGACAGATGGATGCCATCTCTGCTTTGCAACCCTTGGAACAGCATCCCATGGTCTAGGAAACCAAAACGCTCTCGATGACACCATCCACGCAGCCATGCATTTGTCTCCAGGATGCGAGCCTCTCTGCCTTGGCCTTTACCCTCAACAGGGAGGATTGAAGAGAACACCACCTGTGCACCTAACTGCTTCACCCTCTGTCCCAGAGCCATGAAGTCACTTTTGATACGTTCCGAGGTATACCTGGCAGTATCATTTGTTCCAACATGGATTAGCAACATTGGGTAATAGTCAGTGGGCTTGATGAGTCTCGGCAAACTCTCTGTAACATCTTGGATTTTGGCACCAGGCAGACAGCATACCTCTCTGGACATCAAGTCTGGTCGGCAGATGGACGCCTCAGTACCCCTCAGAAGAGAGTCTCCAACCACCAACACCCTTTGTTTCCTTCTGGTCACTGATTCCGCAACTTTGGGGTACTTGAACTCTGGTTCTTACCTTTCCAGGGATGCTTTCACCTCCTCCACTTCTAGGGCTGCATAATGGTTCTTCAATTCAAGGGCTGGAGAAGTTGGATTGGTGATTTTGCAGGCCCTGGTGACTTGTGTCCAACCATCGACATTCTGTTGGCACTCATCTTCTCCGGTGCTGGAGAGCCTGGTTGCTGCAAGTAGCATCTCATCAATGTACTTCTCACTGTCTTGAATGCTCCTCAGCCTCGCCACCTCCTCTCTGAGTTCCTCCACCTGTTTCCTCAGAGCTTCATCATGCAGGCACCCTGCACATGGAACTGGTCCTTCAACCGGCATTAGGACCTCTGTCTGGACCGAGGCAGAAGCTGTAACGGGGGCAACAGCTTTAGCAATACGATTTTTCCCAGCCATTGTTCTTTTCGTGGAGCTTAGGTATCTGTTAGAGCAAAAGAGAGAGATCTACCAAGTACCAGCCGGTTTCGCAGCTGTCCTTTTAGAGAAAAAGCAGTTAAAACTCTTTAATTATATACAAATGTGCTGGTCCAATTCACTGTGATTTTTTAAAGGGGGAGGCGCCCTATAAAGCAAGGCCGCTCACTAGGGGTGAGTGGGAGTCGGGGTGGGTAGGGATGGAACTAACTCCTGATTAGGTGTTAGCAGCTTCTAAAGCTGAGGAGGTCACTGGAGTCAGCAACCTAGTGTGCTCAAGTAAAGTTCCCCTAAAACAGCAAAAATGAAAGTGACCTTGCTTTTAAAAATATACACAAAACCCTTTTAAGAGCTCCCAGTCAGAGAGCTAGCAATGTAATAAAAAAAAACCAAACAAAGAAACCCTCAAATCCTTACTTACTGCTTGATGTGTGGAGCCCTGGTTAGGAAAGCCTCAAAGGGGCAGGGCACAGGAGCCTTTTTATGCAGGCTTCAACTGCACTCAGGAAACAGGCCCACTAACTCCTGATTAGGTGTTAGCAGCTTCTAAAGCTGAGGAGGTCACTGGAGTCAGCAACCTAGTGTGCTCAAGTAAAGTTCCCTTTTTGATGTGTGGAGCCCTGGTTAGGAAAGCCTCAAAGGGGCAGGGCACAGGAGCCTTTTTATGCAGGCTTTAACTGCACTCAGGAAACAGGCCCACTAACTCCTGATTAGGTGTTAGCAGCTTCTAAAGCTGAGGAGGTAACTGGAGTCAGCAACCTAGTGTGCTCAAGTAAACTTCCCCTAAAACAGCAAAAATGAAAGTGACCTATGAAGAAAGGCTAAAAAGGTTAGGGCTCTTTAACCTGGAAAAGAGACGGCTGAGGGGAGATTATGATAGAGGTCTATAAATTAATGAATGGAGTGGAACGGGTAAACGTTAATCGATTGTTTACGTCATCAGAATATAGAAAGACTAGGGGACATGCAATGAAGCTACAGGATAACCTATTTAAGACTAATAAGAGAAAATAATTTTTCACTCAACATGTAATCAAACTCTGGAATTCGTTACCAGAGGATGTAGTAAATGCTGTTAGCGTAACTGGGTTTATAAAAGGTTTTGACAAGTTCCTGGAGGAAAGGTCCATAAACCATTATTAAAAGGGACCCGGGATATCACTGCTTGACCCAATACAAGCATTGTGGAACCTGTGTCTTTCGGGGAAACTGCTAAGAATTTGTGACCTTGATTGGCCACTGTTGGAGGCAGGATACTGGGCTTGATGGACCTTGGTCTGACCCAGTATGGCATATCTTATGTTCTTATGTTCTTATTTCCACTCTTTATCCATTGATGATCAGGCCTCCCTCTGGCACTCCCTTCTCAGCTCCACATTCGACTGCATAGTGCCACTTCACCCAGACCGCTTTACTGCTTGTTGCCACCGCTTCTGGTTCCACCCTGGTCTCTGGCTTGCATACACCCATCTCCGCTGTGCTGAATGCCAATGGAGACAGCGCCAGTCTCCCACAGCTCTTCAATTCTTCCACCAAACTCACAAGTCCTACCACAGCATGATTGTTGCTGCCAAAAGAGACTATTACTCCTCCCTCAACTCTAATTCATCATCTGAACACAAACTCCATTCTCTCTGAATTTTCAGTACCCCCATCCTGGTTGCCCATTACTGATGCTCAACCCTCCTGACAACTTCTTGCAACCTTCTTTCATGATAAAATTGTGACTCTGCAGCAGGAATTTGCTTCTATTGCATCCACTCGCATCCCCAGTTCTTCCCTTCCCTTACGTTCCCTTCCCTCCTCCCTCCTCCACTATCCCTGATGCACACCTGGGACACTTTTCATCCCATCTCCACAGCCGCTTTCTCCAAGCTCCTTTCCACCTCCCTCATCTTGGCTCTCCATTCACTCCCTTGCGTTATCACCCATTGTTTTTACCATGGTCAATAACAGTCTCTCTTCTGGCACATTTTCAACAACCTGGAAATAAGCCATTGTTTGCCTTCTGTTAAAGAATCCCTCCCTGGACAGATCATCTTCCTCTAGCTAAAGGCCTGTCTCAAAAGCATAGTTACTCACCTGTAACGGTGTTCTCCAGGGACAGCAGGAATCAATCCTCACTTAAGGGTGATGTCGGCACCAATGGAGCCCGTGCAGAGCAATTCCCCAGATTTCAAAGAAAGTCTTTGGGATTGCTGCCAAGCATGCATGGTCCTCTTCCCGCCCAAGGGTGTCCTCAGTCAGGTCCCTTAGCTCGAGCCCTACCAAGCAGATGGTAAGGGAAGGATAAAAATCCAGTAACTCATCAGGGGAGGTGGGAGGGTAGTGAGGACTGATTCCTGCTGTCCCTGGAGAACACCTGATACAGGTGAGTAACTACGCTTTCTCCAGGAACAAGCAGGAAGTCAGTCCTCACTTATGGGACTCCTCAGCTACAGGCTACCGAATCTGTAACCAAAAAATGCCTCCGCAAAGGCGTGAGCAGAAACCGATGCCCAAAGGAGCCCGAGTCCTCGGGTCCCCAGGGCGAAAACTTCGGTAGCTGTCGAGAAGGATAAGAGGGCCACAGTTGCTTATACCCCGAACAGATTATAGAGTACAACCTGGCCGAAGGCGCTGTCTGAGTGGGACTCCCTCTCCAGGCAGTAGTGCAAGGCTAAAGTGTTCACCGAAGCCCAGGTCGCAGCCCGGCAGATTTCAAAGGCACTGAGCGTAGTGAAGCTACCGAAGTCGCCTTGGCTTCAACACTGTGTGCGGTGACTCGCCAATCCAGCGGGGCGCCTGCCTTCGCATGAGCGAAGGCAATGCAGTCTGCCACCCAGATGGAGAGGGTGTGTTTGTGACTGCCTGCCCCAGGCGATTGGGATCGTAAGTCATGAAGAGTCGGCCATAACTGTGATGAGGCTGGGTGCATTGCAGATAGAAGGCAAAAGACCTCTTGCAGTCGAGTGTATGAAATTCCGAGACAACCTTCGGCATGAATTTGGGGTGGGTACGGAGGTCCATCTTGTTCTTATAGAACCTGGTGTAAGGGACTTCAGCAACGAGAGCCTGGAGCTCACTGACTCTGCGAGCCAAGGTCAAAGCCATCAGGAAGGCCACCTTCCAGGATAGGTGCCGAAGTGAGCATGTCACCATCGGCTCGAAGAGTGAACATGTAAACTGCATGAGCACTATGTTCAGGTTCCACTCCTATGGAGGAGGCCGGATGGGCGGCTTGGATAGCAAGAGGCCCCACATAAAGCGGGAGACAAAGGGGAGGTGATTCACCAAGATGGCTCTCAAGTGAACCCTGACAGAGTTTGACTTCAGCCCCTCTTTCTAGAGATGGAGAAGGTACTGGAGGATCCACCGAGTGGGACACGAAAAAGGGTTGATCTGGAGCATGGAGCACCAGACCGAGAAGCATCACCACTTGAAGGCATAGGCTCGTCTCGTCGAGTCCTTCCTCGATGCGAGGAGGACTTCCTCGGCCTCCTCTGGGAGGTCTAACATGGCTACGGAGACCCATTCAGCTGCCAGGCTGCAAGGGACAATGTGACCAGGTTTGGGTGTAGCACCCACCCCTCCTCCTGCATTAGCAGGCCTGGGGCACAGCCCAGGGGAACTGGAAGCTCAGACAGAAGCCGGAGCAGGAGTGGGAACCATGGTAGCCGAGGCCACAAGGAAGCGATGAGTATCATCAACGCTCGTTCCTGCTGAGCTTTGTGGAGGGTCCTCACAATGAGAGGAGTGGGAGGGAATGTGTAGAGAAGCCCGGAGGTCCAGCTAAAGAGGAATGCATTCCATGCCTTCCTGCTTGGGGCGGGACCAGGCTGCAAAAGCAGGGGAGCTGTGTGTTCGCCGGGATGGCGAACAGGTCCACGGTCGGGGCCCCCCACCGATGGAACAGCACCTCTGGGTCCAGCCATCTTCGTGAGGGTGGAGGATCCTGCGAGGACATTCTCATGGCCTGGGAGGTAGACCACTCATAGGGTCATCCCCCTATAGAAGATGAAGGTACAGAGGAGGACCGCTTCCTGGCAGAGGAGGCGTGATCCTGTGCCCCCCTCCTTGTTGATGTATAACATCGCCACTTGATTGTCGGTCTGCATGAGCACTGACTTCCCTTGGAGATAGTCCTCGAAGGCCCTCAGGGCCCACCGGACCACCCTAAGCTCGAGCAAGTTTATCTGCTGTTGAGATTCTTCAGGTGACCATTGCCTCTGCATGCACAGTGCACCGCAGTGGGATCCCCACCCCAGCAGGGAAGCGTCCGCCGTTAGCACCATTTCGTGCTGCGGGGTCTGGAATGCAAGCCCCCAGAGAAGGTTGAGGGGGTCCTGCCACCAGTCTAAGGACCTGCGAAGGTTGCAGGAGACCCAAATGGGGTCTCTGAGGTGACTAGAGGCCATGCTCCACTGAGTGCTAAGGCACCGCTGGGCCATTCGCATGTGCATGCGGGCATGTGGAACCACATGGATGGTGGAGGCCATGTGCCCCAGGAAGCGCAGCATAGTCCGCACTGTGACCCAAGTGGTGCTCTGGACAAGGGTTGCCAAGGCACGAAGGCAAGTCGCGCGGTCTGTCGGCAGGAAGGCGATCGCCTGCTGAGTGTCGAGGAGTGCACTGATAAACTCCAAGATTTGCACTGGTTCGAGGTAAGACTTGGAGTAGTTGACCAAGAACCCCAAGTGCTCGAAGAGGAATATCATGCACAATGCTGCCAGATGGGCTTCCCCGGCTGACGGCACCGTGATGAGCCAATCGTCGATGTAAGGAAAGACCGGCATGCCCTGCCATCTGAGAGAGGCGGTTGCTGTGGAGAGGCACTTTGTGAAGACCCGCGGAGCAGATGCGAGTCCGAAGGGGAGCATCCTGTATTGGTAATGCTCCCCTTGAACCCTGAAGTGCAGGAACTGCCTGTGCTGGGAGTGAATCAAAATGTGGGTGTAAGCGTCCCTGAGATCCAAGTTGCATCGCCAGTCGCCCTGCTGGAGGAAGGGCAGCAGGATGCCAAGTGATAGCATTTTGAACTTCTCCCACAGCAGAAACTTGTTTAGTTTTCGGAGGTCGAGAATGGGCCATAGGCCCCCCAACTTCTTCGGAATGAGGCAGTACCGGGAATAGAAGCCCAAACCTCGGAGGTGCGACAGTACCCTCTTGACCGCTCGTTGGGCGAGGAGGTTGTCTAACTCCCCCTGTAGGAAGGTCTGGTGCGTGGGGAGTCAAGAAGGCTCTGCTGGGGAGAAGGGAGGGGAAAACCTGTCCAAGCAGAGATGGTAATCATCCCAGGCTACTCGGAGAACCCAAGTGTCCAACATGATGGACACCCACTGAGGGATGAAGGAGGACAGGCGCCCCCCCCCCCCACGACTGCAGTGATGCCAGTAGGCAAAAGGCTATGCTGCTGGCATCAAAACCCCTGGGCGGGCTGAGGCGGTGCCGGGGTTTGGGCCTTGGGCCCTTTTGGCTTGCGATGACCGTGGGGCCCAGACTTTCCCGGCGTCACAGTGGTCAGCGCGGGAGCGGGTGGGTACAGTGGGTAGCCTCGGTAGGGCAGATCCTTCTGCGGAAAGAATGGCTTCTTAGTTTGCTGTTTCTTCTGAGGAAGGAAGGAGGTCTTGCACGAGAGGCGGGTTCAGGTGATGAACTCAGTCTCTATCTCGGCGGCTTTATCCTCCATCGATTTACTGAAGAGCTGCTCGCCAAGGCAGGGTACATCTAGGAGCTTTTCCTGGACCCATTGCTCCAGGTCTGAAGACTGGAGCCATGCCTGGCATCAGACCCTAATGCCAGCTGCCGCCACTCGAGCCGAGGACTCAAATCCATCATAGGCGGTGCAGGAGAGGTATTTTGAGCACTCCACGACAGACTTCAGAAGAGACCGGTACCTAGTGCGGGATTCGCCTGCGAGTTCCATGGAGAAACCACCAAGTTCCTTGGCTAGGTCTCGCAAAAACATGCCCATGTATAATTGGTATGCCTGAATGTGGCATGAGAGCATGGCCCCTTGATAGGCTTTGCGGTCTAGGGCATCGAGGGTTCTCGACTCCCTGCCCAGCGGAACTGAAGAGTGTGACTTCAGGTTCTTTTGTTTTCTCATAGCCAACTCCACCACCATGGAGGTGTGGGGGAGTTGGGTTTTCCTGAACCCGGGGCTGCACTGGAGCCTGTACATTGCGTCGAGACGCTTGCTCACAATGGGGACCGAAGCAGGGGTCTCCCACATGCTGAGTAGCAGCCTAGACAGAATGGGGGGAACCAGAACAGTAAGAGATTCCTGAGGCGGGGACTTATACTGCAAGATATCGAGCTCTTCAGCTCGAAGTTCCTCCTCAGCCTGGGTAGCTAGGTTGAGAGCCCGTGCCATATCCTGAATAAACACCACGAAGGAAGTGTCTTCAGGTGGTGAAGGTGGGCAGAGATGTATCCGACAGGAGGTCCCGATGGACTCGGGTCTCTGGGGAGGTATCCCCGACTGACTCCCAGTTTGAGAAATCGGAGGAGGAACCCGACTTGGGCTGGTCGCCTCGTTCAGAAGCCAAGGCCTGTTTGGAGCCGGAGGCCCTGGAGGATCTCGTCCCCGAGGAACAAGAAGGCGAGTGAGACCGACGCCGAGGACCCTCACGAGGCCCATGGCTCTTGGGGGTTTCCAAGGCAGATTTTGGTATCCCTCTCGAGGGAATCTAAGTCTCTGGGCATGGGCCAGTGAAGCTGGTCACAAGCACCTGCTGGGAAGCTATGAATGCAGAAACGCTACGTTCTAGCGCCAGCATACGGGACTCCCATGCGGGCTTGGAGCCCTGTGACATCGACACCGGTGTCACCGGGTCAGGCATCGAAGAGAAGAGGGGGTCCTCACTGGGATGGCCCTCAGGAGACCTGTCGCCATTGCCGGGGGTCTCCAAGTCTCTAAAGGGCACCTTACAAGGCCGCTCCTTGTCCGACTCTCGGGACCACCGAAGGGGGCTAAGTGACTGAGCACGGGAGCATTTACACTAGTCGGGAGCCCCTGACAGCAACTTCAAGGCCTTCTTCTTACGCCGCTCCAATTTAGGGGACGCTGGTTGGAGTGTCGTCTTGAGCATGGAACCGGGGTGGGGGATCCAGCCGGCGGAGAGATGACCGAGGGCGCCACCGGGGATTCAGAGGCAGCCTTGCAGAAAATATCCTCGGACATCTACTTATGGTTGAGCAGAGCTTTGGAGAACATTTTCTTACAAAGCGAACAGAGCTTTGGATCATGGCCCCGAGACACTGCAGACAGCAGTCATGGGTGTCTGTAAGTGACATGCTCTTGGATCATCTATCGCATTTTTTGAAGCCGGTGGCCATCGTGGCAAAAAAGGGCCCCCGTGAGGTCAAAGACCCACACGGCCAGCGGTTAGGAGAAAAAAAGGGCGTAAAGCCCATTATAGCAAAAATGTTAGGAAAAAATGTTCCCTATGCTCAAAAAGAATGAGAGCAGGGGAAGAATGGGTAGAAGACCAGTGCAACTGGAAAAAATAGTAGGCTAAAGGCCGGGAAATGAAACACTTTTTCTGAGGGATGAGGACATGCATTCAAAGGGCTCCGCGGAAAAAGGAAGACTGAGCAAGATGGCAATCTTGGGCGGGAAGAGGACCACACATGAGTGGCAGTAATCCCAAAGGCTTTCTTTGAAAGCTGGAGAATTGCTCCGCATGGGATCTGTCGGTGCTGACGTCACCCATAAGTGAGGACTGACTTCCTGCTTGTTCCTGGAGAATCTCCCTTTCCTTTCCAAGCTGCTTGAGAAGGTAGTCTTCTACCAGTTGGTAACCCATCTTGAGACCACCAATACCCTTCACCCTCGCCAATCTGGCTTCCATCCTGGACATTCCATTGACACAATTCTCATATCACTTCTTAGTGAGGTTCATTGCATCCTTGACCATTGGACTGTCACTCTTGCTGTTTCCCTTGATCTATTGTCAGCTTTCGAACTCATTGATCACGATCTCCTCCTTCGGCATTTGCATGACATCAGTCTCAGCTGTGTCATCTTTCACTGGTTCAGTTCTTTCCTTTCACAAGCTCTTTCAAGGTCACCATGAGTGCTTGCTCCTCTTCCTCTTCCTCCCTCTCCTATGGTGTCTCCCAAGGCTCAGTTTTGTCCCCTCTTCTCTTCAATATTTTCCTTGCACCACTTGATCTTGCGATTCAGCAACTAGGTATTTCCACTTATTTCTATAGTGGTGACATTTGGTTACTCTGCCATAATAATCCCTTCTCTTCAGATTTCTCTTCTATGAACATCTGTCTTTCTCGAGTTGCTAACTCTCTAAGTACCAATCACTTTAAACTGAATCCTTCAAAGATGACTGCAACTTGGTTCGCTGGTCCACTAGCCCCCCTTCTGTCTCCCCAACTCTCAATGGAATTCCTATTACACTCACCCCATCTTTTCACTACCTTGTTATTATTTTAGATTCTTCCCTCTCTTTTCATGCCCATATTAGTTCAGTTGTTCAATGCTCCTTTCTCTTCCTCCGCTGTGTTAGAGTCATTTGCTCCCTTTTCTCTACCTCTGCCTTAACTACTCTGGTTGTCTCTCTTGTCCTTTCTCACCTTGATTACTGTAACTCTGTCCTTGCTGGTCTCCCCCAATATGAACTTAAGTGCCTCAAACGTATTCAGCACACTGCTGTCAGACTCATATTCCATGCATGTGTCTTCAACCATGTTACCACCCTGCTAATCCTCTTATACTGGCTTCCTATCTGTTTTCGTATTCAATTCAAAATACTCACCCAAGTTCATAAAACTCTTCATACTGGTATCCCACAATATCTCTCTTCTCTTTTCATACCCCCTCCCCCCTCCATCATTCCCTCTGGTCTATCCACATGAACCGTCTTTTCCTTCTGCCCCCTCTCAAGCACATCTTGAATCCAATCACTGCCCCGCTTTTTACTTCCTCCGTCCTTTTATATGGAACAATCTCCTTCCGTCCCTCCAATTAGAACCCTCATTTCCAAAATTCAAATCACGACTCAAACCCATCTGTTTTGCCTAGCTTTTGACCTTCTATCTGATTCTTCCTAGTCTTTCTCTATATTCCTTTTCCCTTTCCTGCTGTGTCTTATTCTCCAATTTGCTCCTCTATTGTTGTCCTGTCTCTCTTCATGTCACCTCCCTATAAATATTTGGCATTCCTTTCTTGTTTTCTTCTTAATTTTATGTTAATGTTACATTTTACTTGTTTTTTTAGTTATGTACACTCTGGGTGGTATATTTATTTATTTAATTTTCTTCTATACCGCGCTATTTGTCATCAGTGCGGTTTACATTGAAACAATACAACAATTGGTCAGATATAACAGACCTATTACAAGTAACAGGAAAATTAACATGGAAGTAAACAGTATCAATTTTTTAAATTTTTTTATTTCAATATAATCATACTTGACAAAAGCAAATAACAACAAATAAACAGAAAATACAATAGGAAGATAATCTCATAAAGGCAATCCATAAACAAACAGGGGAAAATTACAAAAGAAAAAAAGAAAAAGGAAAACAAGAGAGGGATACTCTCTATAACCCAGAGCCAAATTATATAACCACCCTTAATCCCCCATCACTCACCCGGCTTTCTCACTTTCAGACAAAAGGTTCTCTAGTTATAGGGAGTCCAAAAAAATAAACTTTACACCCTGAAGTGTTATCACACACTTACAGAGAAACCTGAGAAAAAAAGACACCCCGAGGGTCAACATTCTTGGCCTAAGTGATAAAAAAAACCCCACCTACGCACCTGTGTTGCCCTAGAGACATCCTGAAACAATTGTACTTTAGCACCACAAAAAAAGCATGTGGCCTAGTGGTTGGGGCAAGGTACTTCAGGCCAGAAGGTCAGGGGTTCAAATCCCACTAGAGGACAGCAACCTTGGGCCGGAAGGAATGGGGTTTCTAGTCCCACAGATGCTCCTTGTTGTCTTGGGCAAGCCACTTAACCCTCCATAGCCCATGTTCCCTGTAAAATAGTTATCTCCAAGTTATAATGCCCTGTTCAATGTAATTTCAGTTTGTTCAATGTAAACCGCACTGATGCAGAATAGCACGGTATATAAGAGAATGTAAATAAATAAATAAAGTAATTCCTGAATACCAAAGCTTTATCCAATTTAGATATATAATAAGGCCACCAGTGTAACCCTAGTTAGAATGGTATTTTAAGAGTCCTCGAGGAACTGAGTAAGATTAACTTGAGGTTGAGGTTGCAATATATCTTACTCCCAATGGACTCATCCAGGGCCGGATTTACCTATACGCCAACTACGCCGTGGCATAGGGCCCACAAAAATTGAACAAATTTGTTACCTTTTTTAAAATTAAATTTAAAAAAAAACGCTGATTGCTGCCGCGGCAGCATGGACTGTCCCGGGCCCCCTCTAATGCCGCGGCAGCATGGACTGTCCCGCGGGGCCCCCTCTGCCCGGCTGAGCCCCTCCGTGCCGGCTTTGAGAGGCGCGAAGGGAGAGTGTCTCCCTCGCGTCTCTGTTAAGCCCCATCTGGGCTTAACAGAGACGCGAGGGAGACACTCTCCCTTCGCGCCTCTCAAAGCCGGCACGGAGGGGCTCAGCCGGGCAGAGGGGGCCCCGCGGGACAGTCCATGCTGCTGCGGCAGCAGCGACAGCGGCCAGCGTTTTATTTTTTTTTTATTAAAGTTTACTTGAGCCGATGGGGGGGGCCTGGGACTGGAAATGGGCTGGGGGGGTTAAGACTGGAGTTGGGCTGACATGAAGAAACCAGAAGAAAGTGGCTGGAGCAATTGCAGCTGAAAAAAAATGCACAAAAGGTAGAAAAATATCTCTTTATTTTGAATTTATTAATTGGAATATGTCAGCTCTGGTAAATGTGCATCATTAACGTCTGCACTTTGTTTAGTACAAGAGCAAATTAATGTATAGTTTTATTTCTACAGTGTTGTACATTCCAAGTTTGGCTTTTGGGATTCCCAGTTTAATTATGACGTCAGGGCCAACAGCGCGCAGCTGATCCGGCGTGCTCGTTTTTATCTTTTCTGGGGGCCCACAATTTTTGTTGGCGTAGGCCCTCACTCAAGGTAAATCCGGCCCTGGACTCATCAGATACCTTTCTAGAGGAAAGATAAAACATTTTAGAGAAAGCTATGGTATCTGCATTTGGAAGTTCTAAAACTTCCTTTATATATTTAAGAAGCAATATCTCAGGTGATAACAAATGAGTAATAGGAAAATTGAGAAAACAAGTATTTTTTCATCTTAAGAGAATTTTCTAGAGACTCCAACCTATGATGAATAACCAAACTACATATCTTTAACTGAAGACACACTCATTGTCTGTAGAGAAGCATACCGGGAATCATATTTCTATACCTGAAAAGTTAAAGATTCCAACCGTTCATCGACTGCCGCTAGCCTTGTAACAGTTTCCTGTGTAAATTTACAAAGCTGGGACACTGTGGATACCAAAGTAGCCTCTGTACAACATGTCAAATATCCACCAAGGACACCTGGAACTCAGGTGTATCTTTGGGAACATGCTGGAGTGGTGACCAAGTAACAGGTAAAAAAGAACTCACAACAGGAACTAGGATACTCTGTTGTACCGGCATACCACTTGCAGGCAAGTCGGGCAGGGTTGTCATTGATAGGGGAGGGGACAGAAAGCGCTCAGGAGAACTTAAAGAAGCTCCCTCCAGAGTCAACAGTCCCCTGCAGGGGAAAGAGACATAATATCCCGTCTTCACTTGCTTATCCATAGGACCAGGCTCTCCTGGTGCCAAGGGAAAAATCTTCTTCTTTCTCTTACCCATAAAAACAGTAGCTCCTCAGTGGCTCCTAAGGGGCTCCCAAGGGGCCTATCTGCCCTTTGTGGCATGCCTCTTAGGGCACACCACGGCCGCGCACCAAACAGCCGCGTGCCTTGTAGAGGGTGAAAATTTAAAGAGCCCGATGTCATCAGGGGCAGTCCCCGCCGCAGCCTGCTCACCCCAGAACACTCCGACGCTGCACGGCTGGCTCCAATCAACTCTCCCGAAGGCACACTGAGCTCTGCTGACTTTTGAAGATCCCGATGTTGTTAAGGGCAGTCCCTGCCACAGCCTGCTCACCCCAGAACACTCCAACGTTGCACGGCTGACTTCAGTCAACTCTCCCCGGTATATCAAATTTTAATAAATGAAATGAGAAAACCAAAATGATAAAGGGGATGGAAGGATATTCCTACAAGGAAAGGTTAGGGCTCTTCAACTTGGAAAAGAGATGACTGAGAGGGGATATGATAGAGGTCTACAAAATAATGAATGGAGTGGAATGGGTCAACATAGGTTGGTTGTTTACTCCTTCAGAAAGTAGAAAGACTAGGGAATATGCATATTTAAGACTAATCGGAGAAAATATTTTTTTCACTCAATGCATAATCAAACTCTGGAATTTGTTACTGGAGGATGTAGTAAAAACTATTAGTATAGATGGGTTTAAGAGAGGCTTGGACAAGTTTCTGGAGCAAAAGTCCATAAATTATTTTTAACATGGACTGAGAAACTCGACTGCTTACATGAGATACACAGCTTGGAATCTGTCTAACTTTTGGGAACTTGACAACTTGACCTGGATTGGCCACTGTTGAAAACAGGATACTGGGCTTGATGGACCCCTGGGCTCGATATTCAAAGGCAGTTTAAAGTGGATACTAGAATCTCTAGCTCCACCTCTACCCAGCTGATTCCTATCAGGCAAAGCAAACTCCCTTTGCTTGCTATCTGGGTGTGTCTTCTCAGCCCTTACCCACGTGTGCCTAGGTTGTCTGTAGCAACCATCTGACAGTTTTTTGTTTATCCTGTCATCTCTTCTCTGATCACTGCTGCTGATTTCCATTTTCTCAGGCTCCAATAGGTCCACCTTGTGACACATTCCCCCCCTTAAAATATTACTTGCTGCCGCAATTTCTGGCGGACAGCATGTAATCCCTTGCGGGGTTCTATAATGCTGCTCATGGTAGGCCAAATTAGCTGTGGCCACCCTTTCCTTCCATGGCTTCAACACATTGACGTGGTATACTTGCCTACGTCCTTTCTCGTTCTCAACAAGGTATGACACGAATCCCACTTTCTTTATTATTATGCCTGGTCCTTTCCAGCGAGCTTCAAATTTTGGACCTGGGTCCGCTACTTGTATAAGAACCTTGTCTCCTACTGCCAGCTCTCTGGCCTGTGTGCCCCTATCATAGTATTGTTTTTGTCGTTGTTTACTACGACTTAAATTTTCTACTGAGGCCTGGGATGTTTTCCTCAGGCGCGTCCTCAGCTCTTTTAAAAACTGTGGAATCCCTATCTCTGGTACCTTAGGTTCCACCCATTCATCCCGTAGAATATCAAGTATTCCCCTTGGGGTCCTACCATATAAAAGTTCAAATGGGGATACTCCTAAGGAGGTTTGAACACGCTCCCGGCAAGCATACATAACAAATGGGAGTAGTGTGTCCCATTCCGCCATCTCCCCACTCTTTAATCCCCTTCGTAACAAATGCTTAATTGACTGGTTGGTGCGCTCCACCAACCCATTGGTCTGGGGATGGTATGCCAACGTTTTTATGTGGCGTATGCCAAACGCCTCCCAAACCCTAGCGAGGTATCTTGAAACAAAGTTACTGCCCTGATCAGTCAAGATTTCTTGGGGAAACCCCACCTCGCAAAACAACTTTACCAGTTCCTGCGCTATAATCTTGGCCGAAATATTTCTGAGGGGAATAGCCCAGGGGAACCGAGTCGCATGGTCGACAATAACCAAAAGGTATTGGAAACCCCTAGGTGTCTTTATTAAGGGGCCTACAATGTCCATACCCATGCGTCTGATAGGTGTCGCTATGGTTGGTAATGGTACCATAGGCACGGCTTTGGGTTTGGCTATGGAAACCCTCTGACAAGCGGGGCAGGAATTGCAATAGCGCTTTGTTTCCTGGTACACCCCCGGCCAATAAAAGCGCGCTAAAATCTGGTCTAGCGTTCCCTGAACGCCTTTGTGTCCCCCAACCGGATGGTTGTGCGCCAAACGCAAAACCACTGCTTTAAAAGCCACTGGTACCACCAGTTGTTTTCTTACAGCCCCTGTATAGGGATCCAGGCTTTCTCTATATAGAATGTCTTCGTCTAAGAAGAATCGGGGTAACACATTTCTATCTTTCTGAGCCCACTCAAAAGCTCTTTTGAGTGCTGCATCTGCCTTCTGCTCCATTGGGAAAGATGGGAATTTTTGGACCAGAGCGGCGGGTACCCATGGCAACCCCTCCCCACTTCTAGTTCCCTTCTTCCCTGGGTTCTCTTATTCCTCTCATGTCGTTTTTTAGATTTGGCCTTCTTCCCTCCCTCAACCGGGCTTTGAACCAAATCGTCGTGGTTGGGAAGTGTATCTGCCTCTTCTGCCTCAGCCCTCTCTTCGGGAGCCTCCTTAACACCCTCTTCCTCCGGTTTTTGTACTTCTCCTACCGGGGATTCTCGGGTCTCCGCTACAGTGGCTTGGGATCGGGTAGAGACCAATCCTGTCCTTATGCATATCCCCTGTCTTATTCCTCCTTGAAAAGAAGGCCAGTCACATCCTAGGATTAGGTTCTGCGGTAGCCCGGGGACTACTGCCACCTGTATCTTTCTCTCTATCCCTAGTCCTTTAACACAAACCTGGTGTAGGGGGTAGGGAAGCTGCATACCATGTACACATTTTACTTGTACTTGCTTCGGAGCTACAGGGCGAGACGGTCTCATGGTTTCCCAAAATTCTTGGGCAATCAAACTTTGTTCTGCTCCCGAATCAAGCAGAGCTAGGGTGTCTAATCCCTCTACTTGGACTTGTAAGAATATACCCTTGGGAATCTGCTTTTCTGTCCCTACTACGAGGACTGTCTTCACTCTACACTCCTTCCTGAGATGTCCAGGTCTACCACATTTATAACATTTCCTCGTGTTTCCAGTCATCACATTCTTACCAGAATCATACTTATATGCCTTAACCCTTTCATCCTTCTTACACTCATCCATCTCTTTCACACCTGCCCCTTTTAAGAGGCTTATTTTAGAGGTATCCGCTTGTTTGGCTTCCCTATATACTTCGGCCAATTTAGCTGCCTCCTCCGTGCTAGAGCAGTTTTGCAGTGTTAGGAAGGTTTTCATTTCTGAGGGTATTGCTATCAGGAATTGCTCTAGAATGATCTCATCTATGAGAGATTCTAGTGTTCTACCATCTGGGTCTAGCCACTTATACGCCAGACTTTTAAGTCGTTGGCATAAGGATCTTGGTGTTTCATTCTCTAGCATTTGTGCTCCCCTGAACAACCTCTTATAATGTCTAGGAGTAAGACCAAGCCGATCCTTTACAGCTTTTTTGATCTCATGATAATCATTAGCAAGGCTAGTGGGCATGGCCTTAAAAGAAGACAGAGCTTCACCACTTAAAGTCATGGCAAATCTCATTGCCCACTGCTCTGCAGGCCATTTCAGATTTCCAGCTATACGTTCAAATGCTTCTATGAAATCATCAGGATTGTCCTCCTGTTTCAAATGTCTTAATGACAAAGCAAAACCAGTGTTCAGTTCTACTTGCGGTGTGGTAGTAGATGCTGCTTCTTCTCCACGAGACTTGTTCACTAGTGCGCTGACTGCCTCCAGCAATGGTTGTTGCTGTTCTCTCATGGCTGTCATATACTGCTCCTGCAGATGTTGCACCATCCTTGCTTGTTTCTCCCATTGGGCATTCATCCAGGATAGCATGTCCTGTGGATCCATCTTCCTCTTCTGTGGACTCTGCACCTGCAATGGAAAAGAAAAGAAAGACCCACCAAGTGCGGTACTTTCTACAGGAAATTTTATCCCAGCTATAGCGCCCTCTTTCTCTCACTGGTATCCCGTACCCGTCTACCCAGGTTACTAGTACCTTAGTCTCCTGGTAGAATTCAGCATGTGAGAAAAAGCCTTTTGTCCGTCCTCTGACCGATCTGCCAGTCGAATTTTTCCTCCAACCGTGCTTTGTATCCACCTTTTTTCTCTCAGAAATGTCCTTTTTCCTCTTGTCCAGGAAAATTGGCTTGCGCCACAGGGAAAAAAAAATCCTGCCAACTACGCCATTTTGTCGTACCCCCAGGTGCCCTACCGGTGAGGCCTTGATACTGCCTGAGGGTGGTAGTTGTACCTTCTCTATAAACCACAAAAGACACTTGTGTTCCAAACTCAGGGTTTTATTCCCCGCCCGTGAGGTATTTTCTCCTTGGCAAAACAAAGCAAACAACCCACTTCGGGCATATAACAGAAATCAAAAGGTTAAACAAAAATAGCTTACTTCAGCTTAAATGCAAAAAGAAAAGAATTAAACATTCTCAATGTTTTTCACAGGCTTTCCTTTTTGCTGCTACAGCACAGCTCATTCACATGGTTTTCTGTGAGACACGTTTTCCAGCCCACAACTTGTGACTCTTATTCAGGTTATCTTCAAACCTTTTCACCTTAAGGAAAACTCTGGGTCAATTACTGAGACTGAGCATTCCATGGGCTCAGGAACTGTTGCTAACTCTGTATTCTCATATTCCATAGATTCTGGTTCATTAACACTCACGTTTTTAAGGTCAGCTGTTTCAAAAGGATAATGTAGGTTTTCCTCGTCAAGCAGGAAGTTATGCTGTCCTTCTGACTCAAAGCCTCCCTGGGAACTACCATATACTCTTGCATGAGGCTTATGAGAACTCAGCCCCTGCTGGTAAGCAAAAGGACATTCAGGAACTTCCCTGGCTCTGCTGTTAGAGTGATTACGGTAGACTCTGAGCGTGCTCGGGTCTAGCCTTTTCCTCACAGCTGCCCTGGATTGCACTGCTCTATACGGAGGTTGCTCAAACTCTGGGAGTTTAAAGTGGATACTAGAATCTCTAGCTTTTCCAAGTAAGTGAGCTTCTTTTCTCCTGGGTTTTCTAGCACAAGGGAAGGGATTATTTCCAAAGCTTATTTCTGGGTGGCTTTTTCTATTGCTGCAGGGTTTTACCCACTCAGGTAGAAAACAGCCACTATCAACACTTCTGGCTTTGTTACCTTGTACTGCAACTCTCCCACGTCTCTCGTGCTCTTCACACATGCATTCAATATCTGGCTTCTGCCTTCCAAATGTTTCACTCTGGGTTTGAGACTCACTCAGACCTTCGTGTAGGCTTGCATGCTGTCCCAGTAATTCAGACTCTCTTTCATTCCACTTCCATACTTTTCCCAGCTTCTGCTGTGCTGACCGTTGTCTCCCCTGCTGTGAGACTTGCTGGTTCACCTCCTCTCCCCCTCTAACTATTTGGGAGCGTATTATATCTCTGTGTTTCTGGGCTCCACCTCTACCCAGCTGATTCCTATCAGGCAAAGCAAACTCCCTTTGCTTGCTATCTGGGTGTGTCTTCTCAGCCCTTACCCACGTGTGCCTAGGTTGTCTGTAGCAACCATCTGACAGTTTTTTGTTTATCCTGTCATCTCTTCTCTGATCACTGCTGCTGATCTCCATTTTCTTAGGCTCCAATAGGTCCACCTTGTGACACACTACATGCCCTGATGCTATGTAGCTTGCATCGAGGTGTGTTGTTAGAATTTCCAAGATGGAGCGGAGGTGGCGATATTGAGCTGCTGCTCAGTTAGCAACCCGTGGGTAAAGATAGGTGCAGCAAAGGCTAGCCTTTTCCCGCAGGAGCTAACTGGGCTGATGTGACCCCAGCATTGAATATCTGGGTTTAAACTTCAGCAGCGACACCTATGCGCTTTAGCAGAACTAGATGCTGCTGCTGCTCAGTCCCTTTATCTCCCTAGCATATCCTGTTGTGACACTGATCCACTCGATACTAGGTTACTTGAAATCAGCCATTACTACTGTATTGTAAATTTTGTTAGCTTCCCTAATTTCTGTTAGCATTTTATTATCCATCTGTTTATTCTGGCCAGGCAGGAGAAGGTAGTACACTCCCATTGTCATTTTCTCCCCCTTTTTACATGGAATTTCTATCCATGGAGATTCTACAGTGCATTTTGCTTCCTGCAAATGTTTAGCCTGTTTGACTTAATGCCCTCTTTAACATATAGTGGAAGATTGAGCCTGGGATAGGTGGGAGTTAAGGTGGAGAGTAGGGGAAATAGATACTAACAGGAATTTTGCCTATTTACACTCCCACATGATCCCACAAATCTCAAGGTCAAAATCAACTTATTCCATTTCCATCTACCACCCTTTTTCTAATAAGCTATGAAACAGCCTTTTCCCAGCATGCGCTGGTGATATGGAACTCTCTTCCTCTCTGCATAAAGAAAGAAACTTCATTCAAGAAATTTAAGAAAGAACTGAAAAAAGACCTACTCAAGTCAGCCTATTCAGATTATATTTAGATTATACTCCAATAGTCAGACTAATTTTACAAGAATCTGTTATTAACCTTCTTTCATCATCTCTTCCCTTTGTTTCTTTCTTCTTGTAATTTTTACATTTTTAGAAAATTTTAAACATTTATCTAATTGTTTTTATTACTGTAAAATTGGCTGCCCTTTTACTACAGTGCCCTAAGCAGTTAACCTGCATAATGTTGCTCAGGGCTGCTGTTACCATGCAGGCATGATAATTACCATGGACTGATTTCTGTGCTAACTGCAAATTGTATGATGGTGTGGAGAATTAGCAGTTTAGGGGCAGTCAATGGGTTTGGAGAGTACATTGCAGTTAGCACAGGGGTATATATCGTGTGCTGTCAATGTTGCAGTTAGTGCAGGTGCACTTAGCGACACCTACAAGGGTGGCGTTAAGTGCATTCGCATTATTTGCAAATGTCATTGCATGCATTAGGGTACAGGTGCACTTTCTGCACATTAGTTTTAGCGTGAAATGTGTGGTAAGTGCAAAATCCCTACTGCACTTTAGTAAAAGGCCTCTTGGTGTTCTACTTTTATTCACTTGTTCTTATCTCAATTTTGTTCACTGCATTGACAATCATCATGAAAAGCAGTTAAAACAAATAAATAAACATAACCTGCTATAAAATAGCAACCTATGGCACTTTTGATAGAACCAGTAAGGATTTTAGTAGCAGAAAGCAGGACTGCCAAATAAATATATAAGGGTGTAACAAAGGTGTCTCTTATTATTTGCCTCAATGTCTTAGTATATAATGCAGTGAAGAGGATTTGGTTAATTTCAGACACTACCCACTGGGAGGAATCATCCGTAAAACTAATGTCATTTTGACTCTCATTCTTTCTTCTCTTCCATAGCCTATGCTAGGAAGGTGGCTTTATCTCACAGGTGGAATTACCAGGCATCCAGGATTTGGGAGTTAATTCAATACTTCTTAAAGCACATTCACCTGCTGGAATCAGAAAGAGACCTGCCAGATTTGTGAAACTGCTAGAGTTGTTGCCTAGAAGAAATGGTTGCAGGTACTTATCTGTAACTGTGCAAGACAGATTTCCAGTTTTTCTACTCAGGACCGCACCAAGGACTCTGCAAGCTGTGTGACTGCGCAGGGCTCAAGTACAGAAGGGGCATAGATGTCATCATTGGGCTTCCAGGAATAGCGAGTTCCAGCGCACGGTTGGGTGGGAGTGGTGCGCCAGTTCACAAGTTGCACAGGGCACATTTCTATTTCGATACCATTCAGCGGCTACTGGAGAAGGAGATCTACATCATATCAATACAGAGAAAGTGCACACTAAAGAGCAGAGCCAGTGCAAGGGTATTAGGTTCCCGAGGCAAAACTTCCAACTTGCACCCCCTTGCAATTTAGTCCTCATGTGCTCCTCCTCTCAAGCTTTTCCATGCTTTGCTATACTCTGCTATCTGTTCTGACTGTGCTGTTACGTATTTCCACTAGGTTAATTGCCACTCACCACCTTCTGGTTCCTCCCCTCCAGGAAGTGACGCGGCCCTGTGAATGTGACTGCATTTCACCAGGTAACCAGCACCAAGACCTATGCTATAAAGATCAAGCGCTAGCGGTGTTCATCGCTGCGGTGGCATCACGCACTGAAGGAGCGCACCTAAGGAGCACGATGCTCCTTAGGAGCGCTCCTTGGGGTAGCTCCAATGGTATAGGTCAGAGGTTCCCAACTCCAATCCTGGATGGCCAAACACCATTCAGGTTTTTGGGCTGTCCCTAATGAATACGCATGAGATACATTTGAATACAATGGGGGTAGTGCATGCAAATGCATCTCATGCATATTTTTTAGGGACAGCCTGAAAACCTGAATGGTATTTGGCCCTCCAGGACTGGAGTTGGGAACCTCTGGTGTAGGTGTTAGCGTAGAGCGTTCAACAGTAGCTGCATCCCTGTTTGCACATTCTCCCAGCTTTTCACTGCTAGTTGACAATTGCCCTCCAGTTTGGGTAAGTAGTTCCTCTCCCCTTACGTTCAAAAGTCTGCTTAGATCAGCTGTTTCAGCTTGCTTTCTCATGACTGCCATTCCCGTTCTATGGGGTAATCACCCCTGCTCTGCTTTTCAAAACCCTATGCCTAAAGGCCTCACAACACAGAATCCTTCTAATCTCCTCCCATGCCTCTCAGCTTCCTACTTGCCCCAACCTGCTCAACAACCTCCTCCACATCCTCCTGCACTTAAGTTAGGTCTGGTTAAGTCCCACCTCCAGTCTGGCAGCATCCCTGTTGCCATGGAGGAGAGAGGTCACGTGACAGGAGAGCATCACCCTGGTGTGGCAGGAAGTGATCCTGTAACTAGGACCTGTCCTCCAGGTGATGTAAACCCCTCTCGCACCGAGGAGGTTTCTCCAGGGCCAAGTGCCCATGAGGGAAGGGTTAGGACAGCAGTTATAGTTGGTGATTCGACCATTAGGCATGTAGATAGCTGGGAGGCTGGTGGACGTGAGGATCGCCTGGTAACATGCCTGCCTGGTGCGAAGGTAGCGGACCTCACACACCACCTAGATAAGGTCTTAGATAGTGCTGGGGAGGAGTCTGCTGTCTTGGTACATGTCAGTACCAATGACATAGGAAAATGTGGTAGGGAGGTTCTGGAAGCTAAATTTAGGCTTTTAGGTAGGAAGTTGAAATCCAGAACTTCCAGGGTAGCATTTTCCGAAATGCTTCCCGTTCCACGCGCAGGACCCAAAGGCAGGCAGAGCTCCGGAGTCTCAATGCGTGGATGAGACAATGGTGCAGAGATGAGGGGTTTGGATTTGTTAGGAACTGGGGAACATTCTGGGGAAAGGAGGGGCTCTTCCGAAGGGATGGGCTTCACCTTAACCGGGATGGAACCAGGCTGCTGGCATTAACCTTTAAAAAGGAGATAGAGCAGCTTTTAAACTAGATAATAGGGGGGCATTGAGTCAGAAAGAATTAAAGTTTTGCAAGAAACAAAATTTGCTGTAGAATCTCTATGGATTGAAATTCCATGTAAAAAGGGGAAGGCGATGGCAGTGGGGGTGTACTATCGTCCGCCTGGCCAGAATGAACAAATGGATGATGAAATGCTCAAAGAAATCAAGGAAGCTAGCAAAAGTTACAGTGCAGTAATAATAATGGGTGATTTCAATTACCCCGGCATCGACTGGGTTAGTGTCACAACAGGACATGCTAGGGAGATAAAGTTCCTAGATGAAATAAATGACTGCTTCTTGGAGCAGCTGGTTCATGAACCAACCAGAGGGGAAGCAATATTAGACCTAGTCCTTAGTGGAACACCAGATGTAGTGCAAGAGATAAGGGTGTTGGGGCCACTTGGCAATAGTGATCATAGCATGATCACCTTTGATTTAATTAGTGGAGGAGGGATAGTAAGGAAATCCACAGTACTACCCTTTAACTTTCGAAAGGGAGACTATGATAAAATGAGGAAAACAGTTAAGAAAAAATGAAAAGGAGCAGTTGCAAAGGTTAAAGACGTACATCAAGCTTGGGTGTTGTTGAAAAATACTATCTTGGAAGCCCAGACCAGCTGTATTCCACGCTTTAAGAAAAGTGGAAGGAAGTCCAAAAAACTGCCAGCATGGTTTAAAGGTGAGGTCAGAGAGGCTGTTGTTGCCAAAAAAGCATCTTTCAGGAAATGGAAAAAAGAGCCAAACGATGAAACCTGGAAACAGCACAAGCACTGGCAAGTCAAATGCAAGGCATTGATAAGGCAGGCAAAGAGAGAATTTGAGAAGAAGCTTGCTGCGGAAGCAAAAACGCGAAATAAAGACCTTTTCAAGTACATTTGTAGCAAAAAACCTGTGAGAGAGTCAGTTGGTCCATTAGATGATAAAGGGGTTAAAGGAGCACTAAGAGGCGACAAGGCAATAGCGGAGAGACTGAATGAATTCTTTGCTTCGGTCTTTACTGAGGAAGATGTAGGGATGTTACCCATGACTGAAGTGGTATTTAAAGGTGTGGAAGAATTGAAGGAAATATCGATACATCGGGAAGATGTCTTACAACTATTAGATAAACTGAAGAGTAGCAAATCACCTGGGCCGGATGGTATACATCCAAGGGTGTTGAAAGAACTGAAATTTGAGATTGCAGACCTGCTATCAGTAATCTGTGAACTATCATTAAAATCATCTCTAATACCTGAGGATTGGAGGATCGCCAATGTAACACCAATTTTTAAAAAGGGTTCGAGGGGTGATCCGGGAAACTACAGACCAGTGAGCCTGACATCAGTACCGGGAAAAATGGTAGAAACCATCATAAAGAATAAAATTACTCAGCATGTAGATAGTCACGACCTAATGGGAGACAGCCAACATGGCTTTAGACAAGGAAGATCTTGTCTTACTAATCTGTTATGTTTTTTTGAAGGAGTGAATAAACAGGTGGACAAAGGTGAGTCGGTTGATATTGTGTATCTGGACTTTCAGAAAGCCTTTGACAAAGTCTCTCATGAGAGACTTTTGGCAAAACTAAAGAGTCATGGGATAGGAGGCAGTGTACTACTGTGGATCAGGAACTGGTTAAAAGATAGAAAGCAGAGGGTAGGGCTAAATGGCCAATTTTCCCAATGGAGAAAGGTGAATAGTGGTGTACCCCAGGGATCTGTGCTGGGTCCGCTGCTTTTTGACATATTCATAAATGACCTGGAAAGTGGAATAACAAGTGAGGTTATCAAATTTGCAGATGACACAAAACTATTTAAAGTTGTTAAAACCCAGGAGGATTGTGGAAAATTGCAAGAGGATCTTGATAAATTGGAAGACTGGGCATCAAAATGGCAGATGAAATTTAATGTGGAGAAGTGCAAGGTTATGCACCTAGGGAAGAACAACCCAAACTATGGTTACACGATGCAAGGTTCCACATTAGGAACCACCACCCAGGAAAAAGATTTAGGCGTCATTGTGGATACCTTGTTAAAACCCTCGGCCCAGTGTGCAGCGGCGGCCAAGAGAGCAAATAGAATGCTAGGTATGATAAGGAAAGGAATGGAAAATAAAACAAAAGATATTATAATGCCTCTATATCGTTCCATGGTGAGACCGCACCTTGAATATTGTGTGCAATTCTGGTCGCCGTATCTTAAAAAGGATATAGCGATTTTAGAAAAGGTTCAGAGAAGAGCCACCAAAATGGTAAAGGGGATGGAAGGCTACTCCTATGAAGAAAGGCTAAAAAGGTTGGGGCTCTTTAGCCTGGAGAAGAGACGGCTGAGGGGAGATATGATAGAAGTCTATAAATTAATGAACGGAGTGGAACGGGTAAACGTAGATCGATTGTTTACTTTATCAGAATATGGAAAGACTAGGGGACATGCAATGAAGCTACAGGGTAAACTATTTAAGACTAATAAAAGAAAATATTTTTTCACTCAACGTGTAATCAAACTCTGGAATTTTTTACCGGAGGATGTAGTAAAGGCTGTTAGTGTAGCTGGGTTTAAAAAAGGTTTGGACAAGTTCCTGGAGGAAAGGTCCATAATCCATTATTAAGAAGGGACCCAGGATATCAATGCTTGAACCAGTACAAGCATTGTGGAACCTGTGTCCCTTGGGGAAACTGCTAGGTACGTATGACCTAGATTGGCCACTGTTGGAAACAGAATGCTGGGCTTGATGGATCTTGGTCTGACCCAGTATGGCATATCTTATGTTCTTATGTTCTTATGAACAAATGGATGATGAAATGCTCAAAGAAATCAAGGAAGCTAGCAAAGGTTACAGTGCAGTAATAATAATGGGTGATTTCAATTACCCCGGCATCGACTGGGTCAGTGTCACAACAGGACATGCTAGGGAGATAAAGTTCCTAGATGAAATAAATGACTGCTTCTTGGAGCAGCTGGTTCATGAACCGACCAGAGGGGAAGCAATATTAGACCTAGTCCTTAGTGGAACACCAGATGTAGTGCAAGAGATAAGGGTGTTGGGGCCACTTGGCAATAATGATCTTAGCATGATCACCTTTGATTTAATTAGTGGAGGAGGGATAGTAAGGAAATCCACAGTACTACCCTTTAACTTTCGAAAGGGAGACTATGATAAAATGAGGAAAACAGTTAAGAAAAAACGAAAAGGAGCAGTTGCAAAGGTTAAAGACGTACATCAAGCTTGGTTGTTGTTGAAAAATACTATCTTGGAAGCCCAGACCAGCTGTATTCCACGCTTTAAGAAAAGTGGAAGGAAGTTCAAAAAACTGCCAGCATGGTTTAAAGGTGAGGTCAGAGAGGCTGTTGTTGCCAAAAAAGCATCTTTCAGGAAATGGAAAAAAGAGCCAAACGATGAAACCTGGAAACAGCACAAGCACTGGCAAGTCAAATGCAAGGCATTGATAAGGCAGGCAAAGAGAGAATTTGAGAAGAAGCTTGCTGCGGAAGCAAAAACGCGAAATAAAGACCTTTTCAAGTACATTTGTAGCAAAAAACCTGTGAGAGAGTCAGTTGGTCCATTAGATGATAAAGGGGTTAAAGGAGCACTAAGAGGCGACAAGGCGATAGCGGAGAGACTGAATGAATTCTTTGCTTCGGTCTTTACTGAGGAAGATGTAGGGATGTTACCCATGACTGAAGTGGTATTTAAAGGTGTGGAAGAATTGAAGGAAATATCGATACATCGGGAAGATGTCTTACAACTATTAGATAAACTGAAGAGTAGCAAATCACCTGGGCCGGATGGTATACATCCAAGGGTGTTGAAAGAACTGAAATTTGAGATTGCAGACCTGCTATCAGTAATCTGTGAACTATCATTAAAATCATCTCTAATACCTGAGGATTGGAGGATCGCCAATATAACACCAATTTTTAAAAAGGGTTCCAGGGGTGATCCGGGAAACTACAGACCGGTGAGCCTGACATCAGTACCGGGAAAAATGGTAGAAACCATCATAAAGAATAAAATTACTCAGCATGTAGATAGTCACGACCTAATGGGAGACAGCCAACATGGCTTTAGACAAGGAAGATCTTGTCTTACTAATCTGTTATGTTTTTTTGAAGGAGTGAATAAACAGGTGGACAAAGGTGAGTCGGTTGATATTGTGTATCTGGACTTTCAGAAAGCCTTTGACAAGGTCCCTCATGAGAGACTTTTGGCAAAACTAAAGAGTCATGGGATAGGAGGCAGTGTACTATTGTGGATCAGGAACTGGTTAAAAGATAGAAAGCAGAGGGTAGGGCTAAATGGCCAATTTTCCCAATGGAGAAAGGTGAATAGTGGTGTACCCCAGGGATCTGTGCTGGGTCTGCTGCTTTTTGACATATTCATAAATGACCTGGAAAGTGGAATAACGAGTGAGGTTATCAAATTTGCAGATGACACAAAACTATTTAAAGTTGTTAAAACCCAGGAGGATTGTGGAAACTTGCAAGAGGATCTTGATAAATTGGAAGACTGGGCATCAAAATGGCAGATGAAATTTAATGTGGAGAAGTGCAAGGTTATGCACCTAGGGAAGAACAACCCAAACTATGGTTACACGATGCAAGGTTCCACATTAGGAACCACCACCCAGGAAAAAGATTTAGGCGTCATTGTGGATACCATGTTAAAACCCTCGGCCCAGTGTGCAGCGGCGGCCAAGAGAGCAAATAGAATGCTAGGTATGATAAGGAAAGGAATGGAAAATAAAACAAAAGATATTATAATGCCTCTATATCGTTCCATGGTGAGACCACACCTTGAATATTGTGTGCAATTCTGGTCGCCGTATCTTAAAAAGGATATAGCGATTTTAGAAAAGGTTCAGAGAAGAGCCACCAAAATGGTAAAGGGGATGGAAGGATACTCCTATGAAGAAAGGTTAAAAAGGTTGGGGCTCTTTAACCTGGAAAAGAGACGGCTGAGGGGAGATATGATAGAAGTCTATAAATTAATGAACGGAGTGGAACGGGTAAACGTAGATCGATTGTTTACCTTATCAGAATATAGAAAGACTAGGGGACATGCAATGAAGCTACAGGGTAAGCTATTTAAGACTAATAAAAGAAAATATTTTTTTACTCAACGTGTAATCAAACTCTGGAATTTGTTACCGGAGGATGTAGTAAAGGCTGTTAGTGTAGCTGGGTTTAAAAAAGGTTTGGACAAGTTCCTGGAGGAAAGGTCCATAAACCATTATTAAGAAGGGACCCAGGATATCAATGCTTGAACCAATCCAAGCATTGTGGAACCTGTGTCCCTTGGGGAAACTGCTAGGTACGTATGACCTAGATTGGCCACTGTTGGAAACAGAATACTGGGCTTGATGGACCTTGGTCTGACCCAGTATGGCATATCTTATGTTATGTTCTTATGTTCTTAACTGCCGCCCCTTGAGAGCCAAAACCTACTAATACAAGATCTCATCCTCCAGGAATCCCTGGATCTTCTCTTTCTATCTGAAATGTGGTTTAAGGAAGGAGAGGAACCTCTCCTTGCCTGATGTCCCCCTATGGGTTTCTCTGCCATTTCTGTCCCCCACATTGGTTGCACCAGTGGAGGAGTTGCTGTACTATATTGCTCCTCTCTCCCACTCACTCAGATTACCTCCCCCTCACTACATTATTCGGAATCCCTCCTCTTGTGCCTACAGACCTCTCCTGCGGTTTATTTCCTGGTGATTTATTCCCCTCCGTCCCTCCGGCCTTATCTTTAGGATGCTCTTTCTTTGACCATTTCTGACCTGTCACTTCAATTCCTTCATCAGGTGATCCCAGGTGATTTCAACATTCATTTTGAAGCACCCTTCTCCTCCAGAGAACATTCTTTTTCTACTCTTCTTCACGACCTGTCCCTCTTACAGCATGTGACTTCGCCAACCCATGTGGCTGCCATACTCTAGATCTGATGATCACTCCCTCTAGTTCTATTCTCCTGTCCTCCAATCTCCATACCAGGCCTCTACCGGGGACTGATCATCTTCATCTGCTCTTTCGCTTAGGGATCCTAGCAACCAGTGCTGCTGCTCCAGTTCCTCCTGCCACCCCTTACCAGACTCCCACCCGTCTAACCCGTCACATCACTCCTCTTACCCTCCAACGTTTTCCTGCAGCTGACCAACTTCTCCCAGAAGACTTTCTTTCTCTCTTCCCTAATTCGCAGATTTCTCAATGGACTGCAAATCTTGCCTCTGTCCTAGACCAATTAGTCCCTTTGCAGCCCCGACCATCACATCGTTATTCCTGTCAGCCCTGGTACCATCCTGGGCTTTACCTTCTTCGTTCCCTTCTTCGTCATGCAGAGCATCTCTGGAAGAAATCTCAGTCTCCTGTAGCTCTACAATATTTCAAGGAACACCATCTCCAATACCGTTCTTGCATCCATCAGGCCAAAGAGGCATACTTCTCTAAAATCATTTCTTCTGCTTCCAACCCATCCCGCCAACTTTATTCTATTCTCAGATCCCTCACTGCATTCTGACCCAATATCTCTCCAGTTCCTCCTCAGCCAATCCCCAGCCCCTCTCAACTGGCCTCCTTTTTCACTACCAAAATTCTCAACCTTTGATCCTCGCTACCATCCTGTCCCCCTCCCCTCCTCCACCCTCTCCCCATCTCTCCCCCCTCTCCCACATTTGGGCCACATTCCATCCTCTTACTATCCTGGAACTTATAAAATCTAGTTCTACATTACATAGAACAACCTGTTCCCTTGATCCGATACCCTCTTCATGGCTTCTTGAACCCTCCCTTGCCCTATTGTCCCCCATTCTTGCCATGTTTAGTACTAGTTTTTCCTCTGGAACCTTCTCCAACCACTGGAAACATGCCCTAGTTTGCCTTCTCCTGAAAAAGCCTCCCTTGATCCTCTTGTTCCAGCACACTATCACCCAGTCTCAAATCTTCCCTTTCTCTCCAAAATTCTCGAAAAAGCTGTCTTTGCCCAACTCTCACATCATCTCAACTCCACTCACTTCCTTCACCCCCACCAATCTGGTTTCCATCCTAGACATAGCATCAAAATGGTCCTACTTGTATTTCTCAACCAACTTCATACTTCACATGATTGTGGCAATGTTTCTATGGCAGTATCTTTGGATCTCTCGGTGGTGTTTGATCTTGTGAATATATTTATTTATTTAACCAGTTTTCTATACTGCCTTATCCTTCGATCAAAGTGGTTTACATTATGTAATCACTACAAACAGGTACTGGATACATTCCCTTGTCCCCAAAGGGCTTACAATCTGTGTGTACCACCAGAGGCAACGTAGAGTTAAGTGGATCACTTGATTCTCCTTTCCCGTCTGCATGATGCTGGTCTTTGGGGCTCAGTTTATCGATGGTTTCATTCCTTCCTTTTCTCCAGGTCTTGCATGGTTATCTCAACCTCTACCCCCCCCCCCCCACACACACACACACATTCTTCTTCTGAACCAGTTCTCCTCCACTGTGGTGTCCCCTCAGGGCTTAGTTTTGGCACCCCTTTTATTCAAAGTCTTTCTTGCTCCACTTGCTCTTCTCATCCAACAGTCCGGGTTGTCAGCCTATTATTATGCTGATAATATTGTAATACTCCATCACACCAACCCCTTACAGCCAGACCTATCCCTTCTCAACACTTATCTCTCCCTAGTTGCTGACTGACTAACAACAAACTGTCTCCATTTGAATTTGATAAAACACCAGCTATCTGGTTTACTCATGGAAGCTCCTGACCCCCAATAGCCCCAATTCTTGCTGATTCTCCTATTCCTCTAGTGTCCTCTTTTCATTATCTAGGGGTACTTCTTGATTCTGATTTATCTTTCAAGGACCACATCTCCCAGTTCACAAAGAAATCCTACTATTTCCTTCGTTAAATTCGGCCTCATCCCCAAGGCGCTAACCACTCTTCTGTCCTTGATCATGTCTCATTTAGATTTCTGTAATTACTCATACCCAACTCCACCGACTCCAATTAATACAAAATACAGAAGCTCGAATTATCACTCACTCCTCCCGTCAAGACCATGTTACCCCTCTTCTAATTCAACTCCATGGATTTTCGTGTCCATTACAAAATTCTTATTTTGGTTCACCAAGCTTTCTATACTCACACTCCTCAATATATGGAAGACCTCCTCCAATTTCACATCCCTACACACAGCCTTCACTCGGCACACATCAACAATCTTCACCTTCCCTCACCATCCCGTATTCTTCTCCAGTCCACCCGTCATTCAGCCTTCTTCTTCCTTGGACTCACCCTATTGAATTCTCTTCCTATGCCTCTCCGACTAGAACAAAATTACATCAAATTCCAATCACTCCTTAAAACACACCTATTCTCCTATGCCTTTGACCTCCCAACCCTTAATGCCTAACATCGGTTATTTATTTGTCTGTTTCTTTGTCTTGTCTGAATGACTGATCTCTCCCTCTTTGCTGTCACACAGTGTAGTTCTTTTTCCCTTTTTCTGACCTCTGACCTGCCCTGTACTCCTTTTTGGAATTGTACACCGCCCTAATGTCACAAAGGAACGGTATATCAAATGCTAATAAACATAAACATAAGAGTTTGATTATTAAACTCAACTATAATCATCTCAAAACCACCCCTCACAGAACAATCCTAAAAAATGCATATTTGGACATCACACTTTTAAATATTAAACATTGTTTTGTAAACATATGCATAATGAGAGAGATTTCATAAAGCCACTTACAAGGTGTGATAGACTGTTTGCATATTGCCTATTCTGCCTGCAGATAAAAGTGCACACTAGAGTTTGTGTGGCTGCCAGAACCCATTGTTTTGCTTTAACTGTAGTTTTTCTTTGCTTCTCCCCTACCCCCCAAAAATAGCTGCCTAAGTAACTGCCTGGTTTGCCTAGTTGTAGGACCAGTCTGCTAAAGAGTACATTAATACAGACATATAATAAAGGATTCCCTTGTACAGCAAATTTCTTTGACTGTAACATTTGGACTGTGTTAGATATTTATTTATGGACTGTGCTAGAATGAAGGTGTACTGTCCGCCAAGATATTTATATTCATAGAGTATACCAGTAACTGGTTTAATTTTTGAACAACCCTATTTTTTGTGACCAAGTGGTTCTTTGTAATGGGAGATATTAAAGGATTTCCACCAAACTAAAGGCCTTGAAATTCTAGCATCCCCTAATTAGGAAAGTTTCTGAGAGCTTATGGGGTGTTTATAAGCTGCATAGCTTCTAGAAGCATCCCTGAGGCAGGATAGGAGGTAAACCAGGGGATATAAGGGTTTTGGGTTTTTTTTGCCAAATATCTCTTGGATATCTGCTTTTATGACATGGGGGTTAATTCTTTAAGTCTTTATAGTACATAAAACAACATTTTACATGCAGAAATAACAACATAAGAACATAAGAACTGCCATACTGGGTCAGTCCAAAAGCCCATCAAACCCAGCATCCTGTCTTCAATGGTCTCTACTCCATGTTATAAGTACTTGGCATATCACAAAAATAGGCAGTTTCATGCTACCTATCACCCAGGTTAAAGCAGTGTTTTTCTCTCAGTCTCCTTTAATAATGATTTATGGACCTTTCCTCCAGGAATTTGTACAAACCTTTTTAAACTGGACTACATTACCTGCTTTTACCATATCCTCTGGCAACGAGTTTCAAAGCCTATTTATACACTGAAAGAAAAGGTCAGGGGTTCAAATCCCACTAGAGGACAGCAACCTTGGACCGGAAGGACTGGGGTTTCTAGTCCCACAGGTGCTCCTTGTGGTCTTGGGCAAGTCACTTAACCCTCCATAGCCCATGTTCCCTGTAAAATAGTTATCTCCAAGTTATAATGTCCTGTTCAATGTAATTTCAGTTTGTTTAATGTAAACCGCACTGATGCAGAATAGCGCGGTATATAAGAGAATGTAAATAAATGTAAAATATACTACTATGTAATCTCATGATGTGTTCCCTAGTCCTTGTACTTTCTGAAGAAGCAAATAACCAACCTGTGTCTACCCATTCCACTCCACTCAGGATCCCAAAGATCTCCATCATATTTCCCTCAGCCGTCTCTCCTCCTAGCTGAAGAGCCCCAGCCTCTCCAGCCCCTCCCCATAGCAGAGTTGTCCAGTCCCCACTATCACCCTGGCTATCTCTCTCTGCACCCCTTCCAATACCGCTATATCCCTTTTCCAAATGCAAAGGCCAGAAATGCATATAACACCCACCACAGAGCAACACAGAGGCACCATGCCACTCCCTGCCCTATTCTTTATTCTTCTCCTAGCACTTCCCCCCTGGCTGCTATTGCATACTAAACAGAAGACCTCAATGCACCATCCCAATGATGCCTGTATCCCTCTCCTTGGTGGTGACTCTCAATGTGGAACCCAGCATCATGCATGTACAGTATAGTTTAGGTTATTCTTCCCTATGTGAATCACCCTGTGCTTGTCCACATCAAACTTCATCAGCCACTTGGATGTCCATTCTCACTGTTTCACAAAGTCCTCCTATAATCTCTCAAAATCTGTATGCAGTGCAACAATCTTGAACAATCTGGTGTCATCTGCAAACTTAATCACCGTGTCTGCAGTTCCCAATTCCAGTTTCTCTATAAACATCCCAAAAAGCACTGGTACCAGTATAGATTTCAGGGGAACTCCACTACTCACCTTCATCCTTTGAGAAAACTGACCACTACTCTCTATTTTCTAGCACTCAATCAGTCTCCAATCCACAACAGGACATCACCTCCTATGCCATGACTTTCCAATTTCCTCAGAAGTCTGTCATGCGGGACTTAGTCAAATGCTTTCTGAAAGTCTAAATATACTATATCAATTTAGTGACCTTTAGTCACATGTTTATTCACACCTTCAAAGAAATGGAGCAGATTGGTGAGGCAAGGCTTCCCTTGTTTACATTCATGTTGACTAGGTCCCATTTAAACAATGTCTGTCCCTGTCTTAAGTGATTTTGTTCTTTTTAATGGTTTCCATCATTTTGCCCAGCACTAACATTAAGTACTTGTAAAGTCTGCAACAATACACAACATACTGCTGATGCACAACACATACTTTTATGTAGTGTAGATATATAAGCACTTCCGTGGTGGAGGTTTGGCAAAACTGGGATGTGTTATAGAAAGTGTAGTTACTCATCTGTAAACAGGTGATCTCTGGGAACAGCAGGAATAAGTCTTCACATATGAGTAAACGTCACTGATGGAGTCCGTGCAGGAACATTCCCAGCGCCCAATGGGAAAGTCTTTGGGTGCACTCCACTGTGCCTGCATGCCTGCCTTACCACCTTCCCAACTCTCCTCAATTGAGTTTGTAGCTGAGAAGAAGAAGAACATAAAAGAACCCTACAACTCCTAGGGGAGAAGGGTGAGTTGTCAATACTGATTCCTGCTGTTTCCGGAGATAACCTGTTAAAGGGGAGAAACTACACTATCTCCAGGAACAAGCAGGAATGCAGTCTTCACATATGGAACTCACTAGCTCGCAGGTACCAGACTGGAATGGGGGGGGGGGGAGAATAGTACGATCCCTGAGGCAAAGAACATGTAGTCAAAGAGTCTGGAAGAGCTGTGGGCCATTGGATTCGCTTCCAGGAGGCAATACTCCCCCAGTGATAGTCTGGTATCTTGCAGAAGTCTGGGACAGAGGGTAGGAGTTAAGTTTAGGTCCCAAAGAGATGCTGGAGTATAGCTTGGCCAAAGACAGTGTCTTGACAGGAGACTCTGTCCAGACAGTAGTGTGCAGCAAAAGTATAAAAGTAATGCCCGGCAAATGTACTCAATGGCTACTGAGCAGAAATTAGCTACAGATGTTGCCATAGCCCGCACATTATGAGCAGTGACATGACCCTCCAATGAGAGTCCTGCTTGTGCATTTGCAAAAGAAATGCAATCTGCTATCCATCTAGTATGTTTCATGACTTTAGGCTCAAGTGTATCCACAAATGTTATCTGGCGTCACTTGTCAGAGCTTCTTGAACTTCACAGTTATATTATTAAATCAGCTCCATGCTTCACCTTAGAAATTAGAACTATTACATCAAACTCATATCACTATTGACAAGCTTTATAAATAGCAACTGAGTCTCAGACTGAAGTCAGGCTTTTTACTGAGCCACCATGAAAATGTGGATTCAGTGCCTTACAATACATCAACAACCCATTGTGTTGCCATTTAAACTATAAGCTAATAATTGGGTTATCTTAGCCAGCTTCACCTATGCTGAACTTAAAAAGCAATATTTATCTCCAAAATGTTGAAACTTTTCCCAAAATTGAAAGGCAATGTTTATCTTGAAAAAGTTGAAACTTGTCCCAACGCCAAATGTCAGCGCCATAGCGTTTCACGATCATACGTTTCTTCAGGGGATTTGAAAATTAATTGGAGGAGTGGAGGAGTGGCCTAGTGGTTGGGGCAAGGTACTTCAGGCCAGAAGGTCAGGGGTTCAAATCCCACTACAGGACAGCAACCTTGGGCCAGGTTTCTAGTCCCACCGGTGCTCTTTGTGGCCTTGGGCAAGCCACTTAACCCTCCATAGCCCATGTTCCCTGTAAAATAGTTATCTCCAAGTTATAATGCCCTGTTCAATGTAATTTCAGTTTGTTCAATGTAAACCACACTGATGCATGACCCCATTTACTGATTTTACCCTGTTATCCAAGTTTTATTCCCCTGTTTACTGTAACTCAGACGCTTGCTTATGGTGCTGAATTTTTGTTCGATGTAAACCGCGCTGATGCCAAAGAGTGCGGTATATAAGAGATGTAAATAAATAAATAAATAAATAAATGCAGAATAGCACAGTGTATAAGAGAATATAAATACATTTTTAGCATTCATCACTTAGTACCCAATCTGTAAGAATAAAAAATGGTTAACTATAATAAGCCATATAGTTTTAATTTCATTCAGTATTTGTTACTTCTTAAAACGACCATTAAATCCACTTACTCACTGCTGCAGTACCGTCTAACATTCACCCAGAAGACGCCGCGCATACGGACTCAGCCTTCCAAAAGGATTTAAAGAGATTTAACAGCAGCATGTGGCTAGAAGTCCAATCACAGTTGGCTAGCATCGCGTCGCTGTACACAATTATACCACAGGAGGCAGCATTCGATGTAGTAGTTGAAGCTTTATGTAACAGGGCTGATCTATCAGATACACATTTGGAATTTCTCAAGGAACTCTTGCGGTTGGTATTATTTCATAATCATTTCATTTTTGAAAGTAAGATCTATCATCAAATTTCGGGAGTGGCCATGGGAGCCACCTGCACCCCCTCTGTGGCCAATTTATATATGGCAGTTTTTGAGCACATATGGATCTCTTCATCCGTTTATTCGGACAGTATCAAACTGTGGTGTCGATACATCGACAATATATTCATGCTTTGGCAAGGCACGGAGGAGGATTTAAACAAGTTTGTTGTATGGTTGAATAGTAGGGATGCCAACATTCAATTCACCTATATAAGTGCTGCAAGATCCTTGATGTATCTGAATGTGAGAATCACAAAAGAAGATCAAACCTGGAAAACGTCTATATATTGCAAGCCTACAGACAGGAACACGCTCTTGCACTACGGTAGCGCACATCCAAGGAGGTTAAAAGACAGCCTCCCATTTTCACAATTTCTTCGCTATCGTAGGAACTGTTAAAGAATTTAAAACACAGGCTGTTACATTAAAAAAGAAATTTAAAGCACGGGGCTATCCTACATCTATAATTGACATTGCCTATAAACGGGCACTGTACAACAATCATGAGCATCTATTGTACCCCGTACGACGGGATACAGTGCAAGATACTCTTGTCAATCTTATCACAAAATACTCTCCGTAAAGCAATAAGATCATGAGAATTTTGAAAAAGCATAGCAATGTTTTACAAAGCACGCCGGGGTTAGAAAATTATTACATCCGGTGTGTATGGCAGAGACATAGAAATTTTAAAGTGGAGGAGTGGCCTAGTGGAGGAGGAGTGGCCTAGTGGAGGTTAGAAAATTATTACATCCGCTGTGTATGGCAGAGACATAGAAATTTTAAAGTGGCCTAGTGGAGGAGTGGCCCAGTGGAGGAGTGGAGGAGTGGCCTAGTGGTTGGGGCAAGGTACTTCAGGCCAGAAGGTCAGGGGTTCAAATCCCACTAGAGGACAGCAACCTTGGGCCGGAAGGACTGGGGTTTCTAGTCCCACAGGTGCTCCTTGTGGTCTTGGGCAAGCCACTTAACCCTCCATAGCCTATGTTTCCTGTAAAATAGTTATCTCCAAGTTATAATGCCCTGTTCAATGTAATTTCAGTTTGTTCAATGTAAATCACACTGATGCAGAATAGCACGGTATATAAGAGAATGTAAATAAATAAATAAAGAGCTTTTAAGCCCCACAATTCTTCGTTCTACAATTCCCCAGACTACAATAGCAAAGAAGGGCCATTATAAATGTGCGAATGCGTGATATGTGCTATCACTCTAGAGTTGAGAGTTTTTGAACATCGGGGTCGACAATACATTTTAAAACATCGTACATCTTGCGATTCAACATATGTAGTATACTGTATCATATGTCCATGTCAGTTACTATACATCGGGAAGACGAATCGACCTCTTCATGTTCGGATGAAGGAGCATCAAAGTAGACTAAAATGTAAAACCATACAAGCCCCGATTGTTCAACATTGTTTAGAACAGGGCCATGATTTTGACATGCTACATTGTTTTTGTATCAATCACGTCACACATGGCTGGGGAGCGAAATCTAGAGATCAGACTTTGATTTATCAAGAGCAATGGTGGATTTTCCACCTGGATACTGTGAGTTCTAAGGGTTTGAATGCACAGGTGGAATGGGGGGCATGCTAGCCAACTGTGATTGGACGTTCTAGCCACATGCTGCTGTTAAATCTCTTTAAATCGTTTTGGAAGGCTGAGTCCGCATGTGTGGCGTCTTCTGGGTGAATGTTAGATGGTACTGCAGCAGTGAGTGAGTGGATTCAATGGTCGTTTTAAGAAGTAACAAATACTGAATGAAATTAAAACTATATGGTTTATTATAGTTAACCATTTTTTATTCTTACAGATTGGGTACTAAGTGAGGAATGCTATAAATTAATTTTCAAATCCCCTGAAGAAACGTATGATTGTGAAACGCTACAGCGCTGACATTTGGCATTGGGACAAGTTTCAACTTTTTCAAGATAAGCATTGCCTTTCAATTTTGGGAAAAGTTTCAACATTTTGGAGATAAATATTGCTTTTTAAGTTCAGCATAGGTGAAGCTGGCTAAGATAACCCAATTATTAGCTTATAGTTTAAATGGCAACACAATGGGTCGTTGATGTATTGTAAGGCACTGAATCTACATTTTCATGGTGGCTCAGTAAAAAGCCTGACTTCAGTCTGAGACTCAGTTGCTATTTATAAAGCTTGTCAATAGTGATATGAGTTTGATGTAATAGTTCTAATTTCTAAGGTGAAGCATGGAGCTGATTTAATAATATAACTGTAGGCTCAAGTGACTAGGATCAAAGGAAATGAATAACTGAGAGAATTTTCTGTGATCTCTAGTTCTATCCAAGTAGAAGGCCAATGCCCGCTTGCAGTCTAGAGTGTGTAATGCTGCTTCAGCATGAGATACACGTGGTCTAGGAAAGAAAATCAGGAGGGTTACCGATTAGTTTAGATGGAAGGGGGAAACCACCTTCGGGAGGAAATGCGGATGGGTATGCAGAACCACCTTGTCATGAGATACACGTGGTCTAGCAGTGTCCTGCTTGTGCTAAACGTGGGCTAAATTAAAGGTGGCAATAAAAGGGGCAACAGATAAATACCGGTATGTAAGAAAAGTAAATAAAAACAAGAGGAGAAGGAAACCTATTTGGTTTTCCAAAGAAGTGGCTGCTCAGATAAAGGCAAAAAACACAGCTTTCGCAAAATTCAAAAGCTTGCAAACAGAGGAACACGGAAAGGAATACAGGATCAAACTCAAAGAGACAAAAAGAGAAATAAGGAAAGCAAAATCAAAGGCAGAGGAAAAAATGGCTAAAGATGTGAAGTGTGGCGACAAAACTTTCTTCAGGTATATTCAGGAAAGGAAGAAGATCAGAGGTGGAAGTGCAGAAGTGCTGGGAACGGACTTGTGGAAAGTGACATTGAAAAAGCGAAATTGCTAAACAAATACTTCTGCTCTGTTTTTACTAAAGAAAACCCTGGAGAAGGACCAGTTGTGACTCCCTAAATATAAAAATGGGAATGAAGTAGATAACACACCATTCACAGAAGATGATGTGTTAGAACAACTTGCAAAACTGAAAGTGGACAAGGCTATGGAACCGGATGTGATAGATCTCAGGATACTGAAAGAGCTCAGAGAGGTTCTTGCAGGGCCGTTAAAGGATGTTTTCAACAGATCCTTGGAAACAGGAGAAGTTCCTCAGGACTGGAGAATGGCTGACGTGGTACCTCTACACAAAAGTGGTAACAGGGAAGAAGTGACAAACTACAGGCCCGTGAGCCTTACCTCGATGGCGGGAAAAGTAATGGAGGTGCTCCTGAAAGAGAAAATAGTGGACTTTCTCAAAACAAACAGGTTGCAAGATCCGAGGCAACATGGTTTTACCGAAGGACGATCTTGCCAAACAAATCTGATTGAGTTCTTTGACTGGGTGACCAGAGAACTAGATCAGGGGCATGCAATGGATGTCATCTATCTGGATTTCAGCAAAGCCTTTGATACTGTTTCTCATAGGAGGCTTATCAATAAACTCAGTAGTTTGGGGATGGGTCCCAAGGTGGTAAACAGGATCAGAATTTGGTTGACTGACAGACGACAGAAGGTGATGGTAAATGGAGCTCACTCGGATGAAAGGAAGGTGATTAGCGGGGTGCCCCAGGGTTCAGTCCTGGGCCCGGCACTGTTCAATGTATTTGTGGGTGATATTGCTGAAATACTGAATGGAAAAGTCTGTCTTTTTGTAGATGACACAAAAATTTGCAACAGAGTCGACTCCCCCGAGGGAGTGGTTAACATGAGGAAAGATCTACAAAAGCTGGAATAATGGTCTAATACTTGGCAATTAAGATTTAATGCAAAGAAGTGCAGTGTCATGCACTTGGGTAGCAGAAATCCAAGGGAAATGTACGCGATAGGGGGCGAGAGGTTGGTGTGCACGGATCAGGAGAAAGACCTTGGTGTGATTATTTCTGTAGATCTCAAGGTGGCAAAACAGTGCAACAAGGTGGTGGCAAAAGCCAGGAGGATGTTGGGCTGCATACAAAGAGGAATTACCAGCAGAAAGGAAGAGGTACTAATGCCACTGTATATGTCACTGGTGAGGCCTCACTTGGAATACTGTGTTCAGTTTTGGAGACCATATCTTGCAAAGGATGTAAAAAGACTGGAAACTGTTCAGAGGAAGGCAACCAAAATGATTAGGAGCCTGCGTCAGAAGCCTTATGAGAAGAGACTTGAAGACCTAAATATGTACACTCTGGAGGAGAGGAGGGATAGGGGATATATGATTCAGACCTTTAAATACTTAAAGAAAAATAATTAACAAAAAAACCTCTTCCAAAGACAGGGAATCTGTAAAACCAGAGGGCATAACATGAAGCTGCAAAGTGGTAAATTGAAAGGCAATGTCAGGAAATACTTTTTCACTGAAAGGGTGGTGGATGCTTGGAATGCGCTCCCGGTGGAAGTGGTGGGGGCAAACACAGTGACAGAATTCAAAATGGCATGTGACAGACACAGTGGATCCCTTTACAGCAACAGGATAAAATCCAAATAAACTGAACCATCTAATTTTATTTTTATTTATTTATTTAGTTTACACTTATATACCGCTACTTCCAGCGATCAGCAGCGGTTTGATTACCAATTTGGGAGATGTCAAATCAGGACAGGAAAATTGGGTCATATATACATAGATTTAGGGTTAGGCACAGCATGCAGGGTTAGACACTTCAAAAGTTAGGTTTACAATATTTACATATTTACAGTTCTCTAATAATTACATTTACACATTTCTCAACAAATAGGGGTGTCCTACATGGAGCAGTGTGTTCACCCCTAAACAAAGACATGGGGAGGGGTGGCCTGTACAGAGTGGCAGGTGTACCTACTCCTGTCATCTTAATGGGCAGACTAGATGGACCATACTGGTCTTTATCTGCTGTCATTTACTATGTTACTATATGGTGGAACTGAATATAGGGAGGATCTGCCACCAGAGCCTACAGCTTGCTGATGTGGTGAGCTGAAATGAGGACAATAAGGAAGATGACATTCTAATATAGAAACTTCAGTGAAGTGGCTAAAGGTTTGAAAGTTGGCTTTAGAAGTTGCATTAGAACCGCATTCAGATCCTAGGCCACTGAAGGCGGCTTAATGATTGGCTTGGACAACAGAAGAGCCCGCATCAAGTGCCCTATTAAGGGATGTGAGGGGATAGGCTGTCCATCCAATGGTCTGTCAGATGCTGCAATGGCACTATAGTGAACTCTCACTAAGTTAGTTTTAAGACCTGTCAAGGATAGGTGGAGGAGATATTGTAGAAGTGACTCCACCATAGTCAAGGTCCTTTGGGGAATACCAAAGGGCAAACCTATGCCATTTAAAGGCATAAGGTTACCTGGTGGAATCCTTCCGAGATGCAAGGACATCCTTGACTGCCTGTGGTAGGTCAAGGTCAGCGAGCACTAGTCCTTCAGCAGCTATGCTCTCAGGCATAGGGAGTGAATATTGGGATAGAGGAGCGTACATCCCCTGTTGAGTGGCTGAGTCTGCACAAGGTGAAGAAGCAGAGGAAACCACGTTTGAATGGGCCAAAAGGGGGCTATGAGATTCATCGAGCCCCTGTTGGCCTGTAGCTTGAATAGTGTCTTAGGGATTGGAGGAAATGCGAAGAGCAGTCCCTGTCCCCAGTAGAGAAAGAAGGCATCCAGGGCCTGTCGGTGCAGCAACGGAACCCTGGAGCATAAGAGCGGAAGCTGCATGTTTTGTGGAGTGGCAAAAAAATCTATGAGTAGGGTTCCCCATGTCTGGAAGATCAGAGCAGCTGTCTTCCAATGCAAGGTCTTTTCATAGAGACAAAGGATATGGCTTAGCTTGTCTGCCAGGACATTGAGTTCACTCAGGAGGTACACCGCTCTAAGGTGGATGTGGTGAGAGATGCCAAAGGACCATAGGCAAATTGCTTCTTCACAGAGGGGACGAGACTCCGTTCCACCTTGTTTGTTTATGTAGAGCATTGCTACTTGGTTGTCTGTTCTGACTAGAAGAGGTTGCCTGGCTAGTTGGGATTTAAAAACTCAAAGAGCATTTGTCAGTGCTCGTAGTTTGAGCAGGTTGATCAGCAGGGCAAATTCCTGCTGTGTTCACAGTCCCTGTATGGTCAAGTCATTCAGTTCATTCAACCCAGCTTGAAAGGATCCATCATCAGGGTGCATCGAGGTGGAGGCATCTGAAAAAATGACCTGATGAGTAGGTTTTGTAGGAGACACCACCATTAAAGGGACGATTAGTTGAGGAGTGATATGGATCTTGTCTCTGAGTCAACCCTTCACTTGTGTCCATTGGAAAGACAGAATCCACTCTGCTTGTCGCATGTGTAATTGAGTGTAGAGGATGACATGGTCCATGGAGGCAATGTGTTCTAAAAGTCATAGCATCTCTTATTTTTTTTTTTTTTTAACTTTTATTTTCATTTTACACAAACAAAAGTAACAACACACCAAAAGAAACAAATACACACATATAATATAGAAAGCAATCCCAATTACCCCCCACCCCAATGCTTCTTCTCTAAGCTGATAAGAATCATCATATAAGCGCTTACATACAACAATCATTGTACATCAAACAAACTGAAGTAGAATCTATGATACCGGATGAGCATGTGACAGAGATTAATACAAGATTAAACAGTCACCTGAGAGCATTGAATAGGTTGAACATAATCGTTGAGCGTCTTCTATCAAGACCAATAGTGAAGGGTTTGAACGGAAGAGGCTGACATACAAGGTATTTGCGCCTATTTACAATGAAGACAGATATGATTCACCATTCATTAGAGCTCAAAAAGAAGAGCGATTTCCCCAATATTACATATTAAGGACATAAAGAATAGCAATGCCCAGCATAAAGGCTGAAAGGAAGTAAGCCAATTTAGGAAGAGAGGGGACCCCGCAGCTCAGCGGAGCCCCACAATCTTCCAAGAGAGGGGTTCCGGAAAATATAAAATAGAATGAAGACGACCCCAGACCCGACTCCAGTATTACTGTAATGCGGGACAATCATAATTAACAGGAGTTTAGTAAACCACAAGCCACATGGCGTGTCCAGCATCAAGTATTCTGGATGGCATTCCAATTGGCTAACCTATCAGGAGTATATGTCCACTAGGGATAGCAGTACTGAGGAGATAAGAACAAATCTGATCTAGATTGTGAGTGATGGAGGGGCTGGGAAAAAGTGAGCTCGAAGTCGGAGGGGTGAAGCAGCTGCCATATATCTACTCACACAAATCCTTCATCAAAACTGGCAGGGTGTAGAAACTCTTGGGCGGACCACTCGTTCTAGGCGGCAATCTATCTATCAAAGGATCAAATACTTAGTGGAAGTCACCGCCAGGTAACAGTAACAGGGAAATCCACATTCGGAGCATAAATACAAATACACATAAATTCACTATCCCCAACCGGAAATTATACACAGGCCCAGTTACCCTCCCCATCAGAGCTAGTATCATTACAATGGTTGGCAAAGATTTCTAAACCAATATGGCTACCCCGCACCGCTTAGAAACGGCGGGAGAATAGGCAGTCACCACATTAGGTTTAGCAGTGAATTTCAGTGGTTCAACGGAGGTGAAATGGGCTTCCCGAAGAAACACCAAATCAGTATGGTCATGATTAAAATATCTAAGGATGGTCATTCTTGTGAGTGGACTTTTGATGCCTCTTACGTTCAGTGACAAGAGCATTACAGAAGGCCATACAACAAAATCAAACATTCTGAGAAAGAAACATGATGGCGCACCGAATTGCGCAATGTCCCTCATATCAACTATACATGACTGTACACACGATATGATAAAAAAGAAGCCAATGAAAATCATGAAGCGCCCTATATAACAGTAGAAGCACCGAAGTGCCTTAGAGAAGAAGCAAAACCCCAGAAATTACTGGCGACCTGATGCCTGCGGGGTGAAGCCCCAGAGAAGGCCTAAATTGAAACATATAACCGGTATAGCTGTGCATGCTCCGAATCCAACCGAGGTGCACAACATGGAGGAAAAGGAGACCAAGAGAGGTAGATATAAAAGAAAGGAAGGTCCAGGCAGTCTCTATTCCAGGCAATGAGCACCGCATCGGGCCATTCAAAATGGCGGGCAGTTCCAGCGGAGTCCATCCGAGTTGTTGACTTAGCGCATCTGGTCTGCCTCTTTGGAGTCTAAAAATGTTGCTAGCAGAGCAGGATCTTCGAAGGTTCTAGTTTGGTTATGGAGAGTCACTCTGAGCTTTGCTGGATATAAGAGGCCAAAGCGAGCCTGTAACTGTTGAAGTCTAGGTCGAAAAGCAAGGAGTCCCTTCCGCCGATCAACTGTGGGCTTTGCCAAGTCGGGGAAGAAAGAGACTTTATGATCTTCAAACTGCAGATGTGGAATCACCCGGGCAGCTTTGAAAATTTGCTCAACTTGCTGATACCGCAGTAAACTAAAGATAATGGGCCGGGGGGTCGTCCGATTGAGTGCGATGTTGGTAGGAGCACGATAGGCTCGGTCAATTTCCAGATCTCTGCTAAAGGTAATCTTCAGCAAGGAGGGGAGAGTTTTGACCAGAAATTCTCTGATATCTCCTGCTTCCGCCCCCTCCGGTACTCCTATGAGCCTTACATTGTTGCGACGGGCTCGATTATTGCAATCCTCTAACTCTTTTTGAAGATTCTGTATCTGACGCTCAGCCTTGTCCAGGTTCACCAAACGCACCGCGTGCGAATCGAGGACCCCCGCCATGTTGTCCAGCCGTAATGAAAGACCTTCAAGCCGGTCCTGAAGCATACCGAAATCTTCTCGCATGGCTCGGAGCGCTTCTCCGTTGGATTGTACCAGTTCCTTCACACCACGTATTTCCTCCAAGATCTCATGATGCATTTCGGGGCCTGCCCGAAGTGGAACCATCTTTGGTGGGGAAGACAACTCAGTTTTGGAGCGTTTTCCATGTGAAGAAGAGGGAGACCCGAAGTCCAAGCGCACTGGTTTGTGGGCCGCCATTCCCCCCAAGGCACCCCGGTAAGTTCAGAGCAAAATATTAAGTTTATGCAGATATTAAGTCAGGATTCTGAGTAGGCCCCTCGGGAGCTTCAACGCGAAGCGTCTAACCCGCTGGACGTCAGGCTCCGCCCCATCAGCATCTCTTATTTATTTATTTATTTATTTCA